>CM077643.1:103040104-103640104 GCA_039707465.1 Rhabdophis nuchalis | reverse complement strand
AATCATAGAAGACAGTAAAATAACATAATGGATATATGCTGGAGTAATGGAATAATGACTGTTTTTATACATGTATTGGTTTTTCTTTCTAAGTCACTGTTGTACTTTATTCTGAGTCACGTTTCTGTGAGATGCATTTGTATGTATCTCAAATACAAATTGTATTTGTAACATATAAATGTTTACAAAAAGTAAAAAAAAGCAAGTGGATGTTTGTTAATATTGAAAAAAAAACCAAACATTTCTCCAACTAAATTAACAGTAAGCAAGTAAACGTTAAGAAATCCCTTGTTGAAAGTGAAAGGCAAGATCCAAGTCATTCTTATATTTTTTTAAAAAAACCCAACACCTAAGATTATGTCAGCATGTCATGCAATTCCAATGAAAATATATGGAGAAGAATCTAAAGCAAGTTAGAATTATATTTTCTGATAGTCAGCTATTCACAGGAATGGAAATTACATCTATGAAATGACATTTGGGAGAAAGACTATGGGCCCTTCCTGACAGTCACATTAGTATATGTGTCTCCTGTCCATGAATTAAGAAGAAAGTACGTCAACATCATTTTGTGCTTCTCCCACAGTCATGGGGAGAAGACCCTGGTCAAAGACATTGTTAAGGTGTCTTTGCAAAGCTGTTTCAGGACAGCTATTAGTTCATTCCCACCAGTCCTTCCTTTCTTTCCTATCCAGCATGTTATACTTACAGAATAATCAGGCATCTGTCATTGTCTTGAATGTGTGGCAGGTTAGGATTTCAACCCTTATTATATTATGGTTTGTTGCAGAGTCAGTCAGATATTCAGACTGGATTTGGCATTTTTGGCCACCTACTGACTTTTTTTTAAATCTTTCTCAAGAACCTGGGATAGGCAGATACTTTGATTGTCTTAAAAGTAACATTCCAGGATGTAGTCTGGTCTGAGCAATGCTACCTTTGACATTTGACAGATGATGATTTTGTCAATGCTGACAAAGTGGTGCTCCAGTTATTGTAGAATTGCACCCAAGGTGCCTATTACTATTGGTACTACATTTGCTTTCTTTTGCCACTATTGTTCTATTTCTATTTGCAGGTCTTTATATTTGGTCATAAGGGCTAAGACACTGAGCTTGTTGATCAGAAAGGTGAGCAGTTTTGTGGTTCAAATCCCTAGTGCGGCATAACGGAGTGAGCTCCCGTTACTTGTCCCAGCTTCTGCCAACCTATCAGTTCAAAAGGATGTAAAAATACAAGTAGAAAAATAGGGCCCACATTGGTGGAAAGGTAAGAGCGTTCTGTGCACCTTTAGTCATGCCGGCCACATGACCATAGAGATGTCTTCAGACAGTGCTGGCTCTTCGGCTTGGAAATGGAGATGAGCACCGCACCCTAGAGCCAGGAACAACTAGCACATATGTGCGAGGGGAACCTTTACCTTTATATTTTGTCATCTCCAGTTTTTTTCTCTTCTATTTTGTTGTCTCCAGGTTACTGCAATGTCCACTATGCAGATTGTTTTTTGCCTTTCTTATTGACAGCTGTTAAGTCTGTGATGTTATGCAGCAGGTGACTATTTGAATTAAGTCCCAGAGCTTCTTCTCTTCATTTTCCACCACTTTCTCTCTTTTATGGTGCCACCAATCTTGCTGGCAGGCAAATGCTATGCAGCATTGTTGCTACTTTGCCATCATCATTATTAATTTATCCTTAATATTTATTATTTACTGTGGACTGCTAGTGAGATATTTTTATTGGAGTGCAAAAATATCTGTTTTAAAAGCAGATGTGCCCTTATCCTCCATTGAAAAATGATGGCTTATGCTAGTAATACCTTCTCTGTCTATGGCATCCTTCTTTTCTGAATGTTGCTGCTTTGTTTTGACAAAAAAAACCTGATTCTGTGGAGTGGGAGTTTAGGAAATGTTTATATTTGGAGTGCATTTTCTCCCCCTCCCCCCCTCTTTCTCATTTCTAGGTATGTGCACTGAGGGCCCTTGCAGAGACACAAATACGAAGAACTTTTAACATAAAAGTGAAGAAACGATCACTGCAGTCTCTTCTTATATTTAGATACAAAGTCAGTTTGCAAAAGTGTGAGATTGTGGCCTAGTTGGATATTTATGAGCAACTGAATGACCAAATGTTTCTTTGGCACTGGGGAGAGGTTTGTCATCCTTTCTCTTGTACTGCAAATGCTTCTTTGACTTATGAAGAATAGATTTCAGTGGGGCTTCTTCCTGAATAAAGATGAGTATAATTGAGATGTGGTTCAGTATCTAAGAATATGCCTGTATCAGCAGAAGTGCCCTTGGGGAACATAATTGTGTGTGTGTGTGTGTGTGTGTGTGTGTGTGTGCATGCGTTTATGTTTGTGTGTATTAAAATCCTGGTATGAACATATATGCAAAGGGTGAGATCAAGTCTTGGCTCAGCTCTGGAAAGATAATCTCCATAGCCTCTAGGTAAGAACATATATGAAATCATCTATGAAATCCAGAGAGATTGATAGTCCTGTCAGAGAAACAAAAGATCAATATACCTATTTCAAACTATCCTTCTCCGTAAAAATTCTGCTTGAGTGATCAGACAAGCTGACGTGAAATATAAAACAGAGAAACTCACTCTCCCAGTGCTATTGTAACTTGGGATAGTCTTTTCTGAAGCCAATTTCTGCCACAAATCATTTTGATCAGGCATTCCGTGTGTGTGTGTGTGTGTGTGTGTGTGTGTGTGTGTGAAAGAGAGAGTGAGACAGAGACAGAGAGAAAGAAGATCTAAAGGTAAGAAGACTAATTAATAAAGAATTTTAACTTTTAAATACCGAATTATATTAGTGGTTTTCAATTTCATTAGAATGTCTTGAAAAAGTACCTTTGGGACAATTTCATTAGAAGTTGCCAGATTAGTGTGTGTGAGAGAGGGGGGGGGGAGAGGGAGGGGGAACACAAAGAGAGAATGAGAATAGTGGGATTCCTGGCTGGTAAATATATCAGCCTCTCCCAGTGATTTAAAACTATAGGTATCCAAGCTTTCTCAAAACCAAATTTTGAAATGACTATGAAGGTACAGAAGCCAATTGTCAGGTAGACAATGGGGATTTATATGACTAATTTGCTGTGGCAGTTAGAATTGAGCTGACAGCTTTTCTCTGACCACATATCACATGCCAACTTCTATCTGAAATACCCTAGATTGTCCACATGGGAAGTTGTGTGTCACAAGCAGAAGGGGAACATCATTTCCCAATTTTAACAACTTTAGATAACTCTAAGCTGTGGAATCAGCAGCAAGCTGAGGATGAAATGAAAATAACATTATGAACAAAGATGGTTAGCAAGGTGTCTTTATGCTGAGGGTAACAGTGAAAGTGTGAGCTTTTTTACAAATCTAACAAAATATTGAAGTGCAGACACATCACATATTGTAAAGGATAATGTTTTCCCGAGTGTAACATATGGCTTGGAAAGCTGGATCATCAAAAAATAGAAATAGAAAGAATGAAAGAAAAAAATGATGCTTTTGATTTGTTAGAGGCAATTGTTTAAAACACTTTGCACTGCAAATAGTTCGATAGTGAAAAGCCAGCCTGATCATTGGAAGCACAAATACTGAAGCTGAAACTGATCTCTGTGAGTTTCAAGATATATAGTCTAGTATCTTAGATCCAAATGGCAATTTAGATTCTTGAAGCTTGGAAAACCACCAACTTTTAAATATTTAAAAGTTTTATATGCAAACCTTCTATTTTAATTGAGGCCACACATTTCATTGTGCTGTTAAGTTATTTACACCTAAGACTCATGCCCAGTTATTAAACAGGCCTGAATGAAGGCCATCTAGTAAGAGAACAGCATTAAAGAAAGTCCAGTCCAATAGTTGGGAATTTTTTTCCCAGGTTCCTTGCTGTGGCTCAAATAAGATGCTTCATTGAGAAGCAGCAGCCACAAAAGTTAAATCTGGATTATGACCTTTTATTTGCAATTATTTTGCAAGACCAACTGGATTGGCTCCTTTAACTATAATATATGAAATTAGTTTCTATCTTGGAAAAGGGCCACTTCTTTGAAATCATATTTTTTATGATTTTTTTTCCTGGGAGGTTCTTTTGCCAACTAAATTTTCGCAATTTTGAGCATGCCAACTCAATTTTGAAAGAAAAGATTTTAGATGAAGAAGGCCAAATGAATTGTGCAGCTTGCCCTTGTGATATATTCATTAAGAACCAGTTTCCAAAATATAAATCAGCCAGTTATCAGAATAAGAAGATGGCTTCAAAATTCAGAAAATATTTTACTCTGGCTAGTTTCTTAAAACATAGAATATTAGGATCAGAAGTATCTTGAAGTTCTTCAATTCCCCCACTCATACAGGAGATCCTATACCAGAAGTGGTATTCAGCCAGTTCTGACAGGTTCTGCAGAACCGGTAGTAGAAATTTTGAGTAGTTTGGAGAACTGGGAAATAGGCTGGCTCTGCCTGTGCCCCTGCCTCTGCTGCCTCCCAGCTGATCTTATTTTTTTGAACAAGAGAAAACAGAGCTGGAAAGCAGTTAATGGGGTGGTGAGGAAATGGGGATTTTGCAGTATCCTTCGCCTGCCACACCCACAAAGCCCCACTCACAAAGCCACACCACACCCACAAAGCCACACCCACAGAATTCCATCACTGTCCTATACCATTCTATACAAATGGCTATCCAATCTCTTCTTTAAAACTTCCAGCTTTGGAACACAAAAAAATTCTTGAGGTAAGTCAAGATAGTTAATTGTTCTCACTGTCAGAAATTTCTCATTGATTCTAGGTTGGATCTCTCTTTAATGAAGTACTAAAATACTTCAAAGAGAGATACCAGAAAATTTCTTTTGCTAAATGATGGTACTCCTGTGAGTCAGGTACAATAGAAACTGCAATATTTTGTTATACTGCCAATTCTACATGGAGACTCATTTACAGTTGACTTTTTTTCTTTTTAAATTTCTAGGCATTCTAATTTATTCTACTTATATTACCTTTCCTTGCGCTGACAAAGGGGCATCCTGCTTCCCCAGGCAATACCATCTTCAATCCTTATCTGAAGCTGTAAATGAATTATTCAATTACTTTACGTTATTTTTACATTCTTTGTAAATCTATATAAAATCTCTACGGCTGCAATATGTTTTAGTGCTTTTGGCTGTAACTAGCAGGAAGCTAGATTAAACTAACTTTGCTATTTTAATCGAAAAACTGGTTTGGACCTTTCCAATCTTTTGGTTTATTTCCTTAGGTGAAATTTTTCTCACAATCTACAGAGAAGCATTTCATTTATCCCACAGAATATCATGTGGAGTGGAAAAAGGATTTTACATCTATAAAAGTTGAATAAAAAGAGGTTACCAAGTGAGAAGAATTTTTTTTTTTTTACTGTGTGTTGCAGTTAAAAAAATAAAATGGTCAACCCTCTTTGAAATCAGCCTGGTTTTCCACCAACAGCTTTTCCTACTCTAGCCAATCATGAAACTTCCAAATCCACTTGCTGATATTGCTGAACAAACCTATTGGTCTATAATTCCCATAATTCTTGATGTTGCCCTTCATATATACAGGTGTTATAATTACAATAACCCAATACTTAGGAATCCATCTAGTGGTCTAGTTACTTGACCTATCTTTTCCCATGTTTCTCGAAGAATAAAATTGTTAAACAAGAATAATCAAACCATCAGACACTAAGACAAAGAAGGAGCCAACATGAAACAAAATTGAAGAGATGGAAGTGGAGCTATGCTGCTTTCAAGTCCTTCCTCTTCTTTAATTGAGAAATTGTTTATACAGAGTCTTTTATCTTAAGCCAGGGAACCCCAAGCCCCAGTCCGTGGACCAGTACTGGGCCTCAGCATTCCAGAACCCGTGCTGTGGGATGCAGGCAGCATGGGAAAACATGCCCCCTCTGGTTCACAGAAAAACCTCTAACCATGGAAACATTCACTGGTGCCCAAAAGGTTGGGGGCCACTGTCTTTTCAGGTGAAAAACATTCTGGGTGGAATTTGTATAATCTACAATTAGCAACAAGATATTTCTTGGCCAACTTGCATTCTCCATTCATGGGCTAGGAATAAAGCCTACCTTTACTTCTCAACGTATGATGGTGAGAATTCACTGATTCTTCTGAAAGTATTACATGAAGAATTCACTGCAGAAATTCAGAGCTGAGATGCTCTGTTGGCAGCTTTATCTAAGTGTACAGCCATTTAACCTGATAGATTCACTTTGTGGAATATAGATGGGAATCATACAGTCTTTCCACATGCAAAGATAAAAAGTAAAGTGTGAAGTGGAGTGCTAATGGGAGGTGATTACTAATAAAGTATGAGTAAACCTCAAATAAATTGATAAATTAAAAGAAGTTTTCAGACACAATTTCACAGTCAGACTCATTATTCTCTACTCGGAAAGAAAGTTCTTCTAGATGTTCATTTGAAGAGAGACAACTCTTTAAAATATGCAAGTGAAGTTGATAGGCCATCTGCGACAAAGTTCTAAATTTTTGATCTTGTCCCTCAGGTTCAGGTTAGCAAGAACAGTAAAAAAACACAAGGTATTGTTATCTGTCCCTATCCTGGCATTAAAATCACCTCCAATCACAGCATAGTCTAAACCAGGGATGTCCAAACTTGGGAACTTTAAGACTTGTGGACTTCAACTCCCAGAATTCCCCAGCCAGCATAGCTGGCTGGGGAATTCTGGGAGTTGAAGTCCACAAGTCTTAAAGTTCCCAAGTTTGGACATCCCTGGTCTAAACAAAAAGAAGAGAGTAATTCCAAAACTTCCAGGTGTCCTTGTCTGGGACTTATATTGTTTGGTAGACAAATATACATTAATGGTGGTTTGCTGGGCATACATAACCATAGAAAAACATAGTTGGAAGGGACTTTGGATTCTTCAAGTTCTATACTATTTCAGACAAATGGTTGTCCTATCTCTTTTTAAAAACCTCCAGTAATGGAACACCCACAACTTGGTAAGGCCACACTTGGAATACTGCATACAGTTTTGGTCGCCACGATGCAGAAAACACGTGGAGATTCTGGAAAGAGTGCAGAGAAGAGCAACCAAGATGATTAGGGGACTGGAGACTAAAACATATGAAGAACGGTTGCAGGAGCTGGGTATGTCTAGTTTGATGAAGAGAAGGACCAGGGGAGACATGATAGCAGTGTTCTGATATCTCAGAGGGTGCCACAAAGAAGAGGGAGTCAAACTATTCTCCAAGGCACCTGGACAAGAAGCAATGGGTGGAAACTAATCAAGGAGAGAAGCAACTTAGAACTAAGGAGAAATTTCCTGACAGTTAGAACAATTAACCTCTGGAACAGCTTGCCTCCAGAAGTTGTGAATGCCCCAACCCTGGAAGTCTTTAAAAAGATGTTAGATAGCCATTTGTCTGAAATGGTATAAGGTTCCTGCCCACGCAGGGGGTTGGACTAGAAGACCTACAAGGTCTATTCCAACTCTGCTATTGTATTGTATTGTACTTGTGGAGGCAATCTGACTATTTGATTGGTTTT
This sequence comes from Rhabdophis nuchalis, assembly GCA_039707465.1. Taxonomy (NCBI): domain Eukaryota; kingdom Metazoa; phylum Chordata; class Lepidosauria; order Squamata; family Natricidae; genus Rhabdophis; species Rhabdophis nuchalis. The sequence goes on along the minus strand of CM077643.1, from coordinate 103,632,571 downwards.
ACTGCTAGAAAATTCTTTCCTTGAACAGTCTCCATCCATTGCTTCTTGTTCTGCCTAGCATAGTAACTGTACTGGAAAAGCTTTTCACTTACTACTTCAAAATAATGGACAGCAGTGCAGGTTTTTCTTTGTCCTGTCCATCAGAAATGGAATTAAAATTTATTGCATATAACCACTCATTCTAAGTCTTTGTTGTATCCATGTTTCCTGGACTAAAATTATATCCTATTGTGGGAAGTACACCCCCATGAGGACAGTGCCAGAAACCTCATAGCACCGGAAACGTCAGAAAATAGTGCCAAGAGACTCAAACCAGCCCTTCCCCCTTTAAGAAAACCAAGAAGCACCAGCTGAAAGGAAAACTCAGAGCAGCCATGCTAATGATGATTACAAAAGCCACAGAAAAGTAACAGAAACACTTAAGAAGAGCCATTAAGATAAGGGGAATTAGGCTAAAAATAAACTCTCCAATGTAAATCAAAACTCCCTTTTTTTCTGCCCCTGTCAGGATTAAACCCCAAGAACAGGAAAAACAAAAGACCTGTAAAAGATTAACCCAGTAAAACAGGAAAAGAAAACCCAGGACAATCAGAAATACATCAAAACCCATCAAGCTGCAGGAGCTTCAAAGAGGAATTAAGCACAAAAGACTCAAGTCACACTCCCAAGCTCCTTGCAAACCAGGAATACTCGAGCTGTATCACTTTTTGGTTCTTGCCATCCTACATTTAAAAAATTCCACTTTCTGGCAGCTGGCTTCTGCATCCGTTTCTTCTCAGAGTCTGTGGTATGTCCCAGCTAGGAACAAACTGGGGAAATGTCTTCCAACACTATTTAAATAGGTAAGTGAAGATTAAGGTATCTCTGGTATAGGATTACCATCTGTAACAGTTTAGGTCAATAGGAATGCCCATGCTGGTGTTCTACCCATTAGTAGAGTTCAAAAGCCAATATCTAGTCCAGAGGTGTCAAACTGGTGGCCAATGGGCCAGATGTGTCACATATAGGCCACACTCACCCCAGCTCTGTGAATGGGAAAAACATTGAGAAACAACATGATGGTAATGTGATGCTGCAAGTCTGACATCCCAGGTCTAATCAATCTCTCATAGTTCTTGGGGTTCAACTGTTGCATCAATTCACCATAAAAGAGAATTGAGGGGTCCACATTTTGGTTGGGTGTCAGCTGGGTCTCTCCTCTTTCCTCACCTGTTTAGCTTATTATACCAGCAGAGATAATTGGTGAACAGGTATTAATCCAGTGGGTTTTTTCATTGGTATTTATCTGGTGCCCTTTTTGGCTTGGGGATAATATTTCCATCTCAGAACACATCTTAGAAATGGCTACATATAACAAAAGAAATTATCCTGGTCAAACCACATGCAGGGTTTTGACTTGTACAGAAGAAAAGTAAAAAACAAACAAACAAACAAACAAACACTCATTTGTATTTACAATCAATTGCCATATTAGCATATGTTTACCCAAGTCAGTCTGTAATACCAGGTGTGTGTGTTTGTGAATTTTATTCATAGTGTTTACATCTTCAGTCAATAGGGAGATTTTGGTTTTCTGTTTATTGCACCAACTGCTACAATTCTTGAAAGCCTTCAGGAATTTGTGCTCTTCCTTTGTGTACTTGAGAGGGTGTGAATTTCTTCAGCTGTGTTAACAGAAAAGGGTTTGGCAAAATGATCACTTATATCCATGGACACTTTGTGGTCACTCAAATTCTTCAAAGCCTTGTTTGATTTTTTTAAAGTAATGAGAGTCCAATAATTAAGTAATGAGAGTTCACAATCATAAAAGACTGTGTTAACTCTCTGTTAACCACATCTTCTAGCTGTGTGAGAGATATTTCCCTACCTTAATTAATTTAAGTAGCAAAGAAGAACATTTGTAAGTAAGATGTTTGCTGATAGATGAGAGGCAAAAACTGAGTAGTTTCTGAGTTTGGACGAATAACTTTAAATAGGTTGTGTTCCCTGCATTTAATGACAATGTAATCATTCTTTGGTGTGACTACCTCCTTTCATTCAGCCACTTCATCTCTATTTGAAGTGCCTCCTATGAAGGCTGTAACATTCTTGAAACCTTAATGTCTGAATTAGAGGAGAGTTTCAAAGAACTGCTTGGTATTAGCCATGATATATTACATCCTTTTCTCTTTTGCAGTGCTGGGTAACAAATTCTTCAATGACAGCCCTGTGATAGAAAAACAAAAATACTGTATATAAAAAAGTCTACACTTTCTGTCACTAAAAGACATGCCATTTTCAAATAATTAGGAAAATACACACTAGGTGTCAAACTCACTGCATCGCCGCCCTGGGTCCTTTTTGGAGAAGGTGCGGGGTATAAATCTAAATAAAATAAATAAATAAATCACATTGCTGACATGTGACGTACTGCAAATTGTTTTCCTTTCACGGAACTGGGGTGGGTGTGGCCTGTGCATGATACAACCAGCCCACTGGCTGACAATTTGACACTCCTAACTCTAGAGAGAAAAGGGGGCATACAAAGCAAGGGATTTAACTTTTTTCTTTCCACCCACCTCCTTAAATTGGAGTATTCCACATGGGAAAAATTTGGAATTGTGGTTCTTCTCTCTCATCAAAAAGTATTGTGCTCAAGTTATTCCAGAATATCCCGGAGTCACTAGGAATTGAGCAGCATATTAGTATTCTTCTTCTTTTGTTTTGTTGTGGGAAGAACTTATCTTGGTCTTCTGCCCACTCCTTCCCCAAAAACCAGGGCTTCTCCACTGACAGCCAACCCCATTTTTCCTTTCTGGGTCTTGAATGAAGGCACCACTTGCAGACAATCAGTTCCCTCTTTCTTGTTGGTCTCAGATGCTTTCACCCTTCTGAATCTTCAGACAAGCCACATGTGGACTTTTCTTCATCCTCCCCAACAGTTATTCTGTGTAAAACCTAATGAGATATTCACATCAGAGATTAGGAGTGAATCCATGGTTGTTTGGTTCCCAGCCTTGTAGAACAATGCAAATGAATTTGTGGATTCGTTCTGGGACTTGTTATATGTGCATTACTCAACAGATGGTGTAAGTCAGTAGGAGCTGCTGCAATGTGCATGAAAATAATTTGTCTTAGAGTTTCTCGTAGAGTACAATGGCATGTTGCTGCTGCTGCAGGAATCTTTTTCCTCTACTCTTTTGAAACCCTATATGAGCATTGACTGTGCTCTCTTCTGCTTATAGTATCCCTTATGTTCTTGACTTTGGCATGTGTCCTTATTGTATAGGACATGACTTAGGTTGCAAATAGAGACCAGAAACATTGTGGGTGGCTATGGCCTAGTGCTTTGATCCCTCTCTCCCTCCAAAGGCTGAGGAATAATTCTAATGAATCAGTATTTAGTAACTCTTTCTTTTTCCTATTTAGGTTAGGTTTTTCTTCCATTTTGTGGGGGAACCCAAATGTCAACCACATCCCAAATGTACCTATGAGGGAGGGGTAGGTTTCTGCCAGCATTGCTGCTGGTTTGCTTCTTCACGCATGCTTCGCTGCATGTGTGCAGTATGCTCAGTTGATTGCAAATTGTTCTGCGCATGTGCAGAACGTGAAAAAAATACTAAAAAACATGTCAGCAATGGCAGTGGACACCAGGGAACCAGTTTGTGGGTGTGGCCAGCCCAGGTCGCTGCCAGTTTTGCGATGAAGGCCAAAATACCACTACCAGTTCACCCGAACCGGTGCGAACCGGTAGCAACCCACCTCTGCTATGAAGACTGGGAATACCTATTTTATACTTCAGCTTTTTTTTTTTGTTCAGTGAAAAAAAAATTTCCATTTCTTTACATTAATTCTAACTTAATGAAACGGGTGAAAAGTTTAATTTTTTATAACATGATAAGCCAACATTTCCCATCATGGAATTTTTAAAATATTAGACTAAATACAAAATACTAAATGAAAAAAAAAATGTTGAAGCAGCATAATCCATATCTTCCTAGGAATTATAACTAAACACATCTAGAGAATATCAAGCTGAAACAGCCGTATTAAAGTATTTTAGCTTTTATACTTATATCTTTTCAATGCAATGGGATGACATTGTACAAGCTGAAAAATATAATAAAACAAAACTTAAAGTCAGCTATACTACAATATACTTTATGATATTATGACATTGCTCGAGCCTGTAAAGATGAAGTGAGGAAAGCTAATGAAGAAAGGCTTGCCAAAAAAGTAAAAAATAACAAAAAAAGCTTCTTCCAACATGTTAAAAATAAGAAAAAAGTTAAGGAAACAATTGGTCCACTGCTGGGAGAAAATGGCAAGAAGATGATAAGCAACAGGGAGAAAGCAGAACTATTTAACTCTTTTTTTGCATCTGTCTTTACACAAAGGGATAAAACAGTCCAACCAATCAAAAACAGCACCACAAAAATCAGATTAGGAACACAAGTTGAAATAGGGAAGAAAATGGTAAGTGAGCACCTGTCTGCCCTGGACGAGTTCAAATCACCAGGACCGGATGGACTACACCCCAGGGTTCTGAAGGAACTGGCAGATGAGATCTCAGAACCACTGAACTATATCTTTCAGAGATCCTGGAGCACCGGGGAACTGCCAGAAGACTGGAAAAGAGCTGATGTGGTTCTCATCTTCAAAAAAGGAAAAAAAACAGATCCAGGAAACTATAGACCCATCAGCCTGACCTCAATACCAGGAAAGATTCTGAAAAAGATAATTAAACAACAAATAAGTGAACACCTAGAAGCAAACAAAGTAATAGCCAAAAGCCAACATGGGTTTGTCAAAAACAGATCATGCCAGACGAATCTAATTGCATTCTTTGACAAAGTGACAAAATCAGTGGACCAGAGGAATGCTGTTGATATAATTTACCTGGACTTCAGTAAGGCATTTGATAAAGTAGACCATAACCTACTATTAGATAAAGTAGAAAATTGTGGGTTAGACAGCACCACCACCAAATGGATTCGCAACTGGCTGACCAACCGCACTCAACGTGTAGTCCTCAATGGAACTGCATCTACATGGAAGGAAGTATGCAGTGGAGTCCCCCAAGGCTCTGTTTTAGGCCCAGTACTCTTTAACATCTTCATCAACGATTTGGATGAGGGGATAAATGGGGAACTCATCAAATTTGCAGACGACACCAAGCTGGCAGGAATAGCCAACACTCCAGAAGATAGGCTTAAGATACAGAAGGATCTAGACAAACTTGAACATTGGGCACTATCTAATAAAATGAAATTCAATTGTGAAAAAAGTAAGGCCCTACATATAGGCAAGAAAAACCAAATGCACAAGTACAGTATAGGTGGTACCTTGCTCAATAGTAGCAACTGTGAGAGGGATCTAGGAATCCTAGTGGACAACCATTTGAATATGAGCTAGCAGTGTGCAGCAGCTGCCAAAAAAGCCAACACAGTTCTAGGCTGCATAAACAGAGGGATAGAATCTAGATCACGTGAAGTGTTAATGCCACTGTATAGTGCCTTGGTAAGGCCACACTTGGAATACTGCATACAGTTTTGGTCGCCACGATGCAGAAAAGACGTGGAGACTCTGGAAAGAGTGCAGAGAAGAGCAACCAAGATGATTAGGGAATTGGAGACTAAAACATATGAAGAACGGCTGCAGGAGCTGGGTATGTCTAGTTTGATGAAGAGAAGGACCAGGGGAGACATGATAGCAGTGTTCCGATATCTCAGAGGGTGCCACAAAGAAGAGGGAGTCAAACTATTCTCCAAGGCACCTGGGGGCAGGACAAGAAGCAATGGGTGGAAACTAATCAAGGAGAGAAGCAACTTAGAACTAAGGAGAAATTTCCTGACAGTAAGAACAATTAACCTCTGGAACAGCTTGCCTCCAGAAGTTGTGAATGCCCCAACCCTGGAAGTCTTTAAAAAGATGTTAGATAGCCATTTGTCTGAAATGGTATAAGGTTCCTGCCCACGCAGGGGGTTGGACTAGAAGACCTACAAGGTCCCTTCCAACTCTGCTATTGTATTGTATTGCTAACTTATATATTTAATGTAATCCTACACTTTTCTTCACTGTGGAATCATATAATATTAAAGTGGAAAAAATGTCAAAATTTTAATTTCATGATATTGCTTAGATATGAAATTCAGATTTTTATCTACAAGCAATTGTGCCATTGTAGCACATAAAATATTATCCTATAAATATAATACATATAAATACATCTGAATGTCCTGGATCAGAAAAATATTTTTTTTTTTCCCATTTTACATTTCAAGGAAATATAATTATACCTTGACAGTATGGCCCAATACACTATACAATACCATTATTTGATATTTACTGCTGGGTTTTTATTGACATTGAGTTTTATTTCTAATGAGTAACAATACTGCTTAATTAACTGTAGGAAAGGGTTGCATGGTTTATGCTTTCATGCTTTAACAATAGCAATATTACTGCAATTATTGCTGTTAATGTTTTCCATAATTCAGCATAATATCATTGTTCATGTTGTCTGATCCAAATACAATATTCATCTTTTCTTGGATTTTGTGAGGAAGCTGGAAACATTTTTGAGATCCCTTTGCCCTCAGTAAAAGAGAAATTTCTTCATTGTTTTATGTATGTATGTATGTATGTATGTATGTATGTATGTATGTATGTATGTATGTATGTATGTATTTCTTGATTTTACATATGTATTTCTAGTAATATTTATTTTATTTATTTTTATTTTATTAAATTTATACCCCGCCCTTCTCCTTGTTAGGACCCAGGGCGGCGACTAATATATAGTTTAATTTTCCCCTTGCCTCTGTCATGAATGCATACTAAGTATGAGGGAGTTCTTCTGGTTCAAATGACATTGTTCCTATATCTTGATATCTCAGATTTCTTCTGAATTACTAAGTCCTTCAAACAGAATCCTATGAAATTACTTCAGAATGAGTCACAGCAGTGTATAGATCAGGGCGTCACACCCAGTTCAGCGAAGAGGGAAAAAGTCCCAATACGTCATGTGACAATACCATGACAACATGAGTTTGACACCCCTGGTATAGACAATCCTAGGTTCATTAAACAAAAGTCTCAGGATCCTTTACAATTTTAGAATAGTGTCTTTTTGAGACTGTGCTATATATTTGACTGACTAATTGATTTGCTTCAATCTTTATGCAGTTACAGTCCTGAGACTAGGAGTAGTTTAAAATAATCAAATACAAAGAGATCACAATAAAACAGTAATAACAAATGAATAATATCCAGTTCAGTGTGCCTATACCATAGAAGTAGTACAACCTTCTGCCTCATCATCACATGCTCATTGGAATACCCGTATTTTCATGATTTATTAAAAGCTAAATGTTTTGGGGGGTTTTGGTGGCACTTTCATCCTCTGGGTCTTCATGAAGGCCCCCTCTGGACCTTCCTTTTTCTTCCCAGATGTTGTTTACTATCTTCATAATGAATATGCTTTAACAAGAGTAATGTAATGTTTCTGAGATGGATTGAATTACAACTTCTGGGCTCCTGAGCTGAAATTTTAGAAAATATTGTCCAACATGTCTGTAATTTGGGAAAGTCTACTTGAATGCTTCTCCTGTCAGCAAAGCATTTCCAATCAGTTTTTATTTAATTAAATATTTAAAGAGGTATTTCTGTTCACAGGTTCCTTCTTCCTTTCTAATTAAATGGAGGAAAAAAGAAAACCTTCTCTTAACATTTTCTCAAGTAATTAAAAAAGATAAAAGAGTTTGAGAATCTGTTAATGACAATCAATGGCTAGCAGTTTTTCTAATACAAGTTCTTCACAGAGTTGCTAAAGCATCAGCTATTTTCAATAAACAATACATTTATCAAGTTGAATTACACTAATAGTCTGAAAAGATAAGTCTGATATACCTCTACTATTAGTTTGGCTGGAAGCCTTTATATATTCCTTTTATTTTTAGTGAAATTGAGTAAAAGTAGTACATCAATAATTCATTACAATATTAGTAATGTACTATACAATAATTTATTACTATATTCCCCTACTTATAACCTTTAATCAAGTTCAATCTGAGATTGGGGAGTGGGGGAAGGGAAATGATATTGAGGTTTTGTTGCTCCTGGTTTGGCCCAGTTCAGCCAAACTGGCAGTGGAAATCAGGCCTGGATCACAGAACTGGCAGCAACCTGGGCCTGCCATGCTCCCGAACTTCCCTTGCTACCACTGGGCCACCACTATTTTGCTTTTTAGTGACTGGGTGTGCGCAGTTCACTGTAAATTGTTCTGTGTATGTGCAAAAAACAATTCACATTGAACAATGCACAGACATGGGTTGCACACAGGTTGTGAACCAGGAGTAAAACCAGCAGCAACCCACCCCTGGTACAAACAAATCACTTTCTCTGGAAAAACAGAAGTTAGTGGAAGATAATGACTAGCAGTGAATGTAATTCTCTCCTGCAGCTTACTTTCTTGCATCTTAGATTTGTTGTTGTTGTTAGTTGAAAAGCCATGTCCAACCCATTGCGACCCCTTGGACAATGTTTCCCCAGGCCTTCCTGTCCTCTATCATCATCTGGAGTCCATTTAAGCTCATGCCTCCTGCTTTGGTGACTCCATCCAGCCAACCCATTCTCTATCATCCCATTCTTCTTTTGCCTTCAATCTTTCCCAGCATTAGGGAACTAGTCATACGTTTCCATATGTACATGGAGTGATTGCGTTTAGGAGTCTGTTTTTAAACCTGAGTGTCTGGCTGGCTATACTTCTGTGTCTTCTGCCAGATGGTAAAAGTGAAAAGAGACACTGGCCAGGGTATGAATCATCTCTAAGTATTTTCCTTACTCTGCTGAAACAGCAAGACCTGGTTACGTTATCCAGTGGTGTTAGAAGGCAACCAATGGTTTATTGTGCTGAATTGATCACTCTCTATAGTGCCTTCCTTTCCAGAGCTGCTAAATCAGCATACCATACTGTTATGCAGTATGTGAGGACACTTTCTATCATGGACCGATAGAAAGAAGTCCTCAGCCATTGTGCCACCTGATTTTTCCGCAGAACTCTAAGGAAAAATCAGAAATTGTAATAACAGCCTTTCAGAAGTTTGTATAGTCTAAATGATCCATTCACTTGTACAGTTCTCTGATCTACTCAGGTCAGAGTACCATTGCAATAATTCATATATCTGGTCAAAAGACTTTTCTTGCCTTCCTGACTGTTGCTAAATCAGAGCCAGCCAGCTCAGACTTCTGTGAGAGTAAGAATTCTAACTAGAATTCTCAGTCTGGCAATTAGAAGTGTGCCTACTCATATAATTGTTTTTTCTCTGTCCTAAAACAAGAAGATGGGCAAAAGAGACCCCATCATTTAACATTGAATTCTGTTAAAATAGGTTGTTACTGGTCATACCAAAGAGTGGGACACAGTGCATTTCCACCCACTCCCTATCACATTCCAATGAGTGGTATCTCTGCTCTTCAATCTAGGATAAAAAAAGAAATGATTACTTATTACTTTCTCATAAGATGCATTTGAAAATGAAAAAGGGTTATGTTCTTTGTGCATTATTCGGGTGTGCTTAGGAATCAGTTAGAATTACATATACTCCCAGATCCATCTTCATTTTGTTGTGGAGAAAGAAAGAAAAAAAATGAAATGAAATTGAGGTGGAATGGAAATCCTTCTTATTTCTTTAATCAAGCCCTAATGTATGTAGGAGAATGCAACCTTGATTTTCCCGCAGCCCCATTAATGTTATTAGATCCCTACTGCTAACAATATTATTCACTCATGGCTTAGATTTTTGTTCAAAAATAAGTTGTACAGGCATTTGTTCCTATGAACCAAAACAATTTGGTCGTGATTAAAATTTAATATTTGGGTGATTGGGTTTCCATACAGATGTATCAGCCAGTCTCTATCAGATCAGCAATACTGGGAATGGTTCCAAAGAAACTATCCACCTGCAGAAGTGACAAGGCCATTTATTAATAGGTCTGAGGCCCATACATCAGGGCAAAATAGAATTTTGGTGGAACGGATGTATAAATTCATTGTTACAGACATGTTAAAGCTAGATACAATTATAGTTACACCATTTCTAGTTCTTAGTTGTAAACCACTTTCTTTCTAGTTTCCTAGATTTGAACATTATAGATTGACGCAATTACAGTTGCAACATTTCTAGTTCTTTGTTTTAAAACACTTATTTCTGGCAGATTTGAAGAAATATGAAAACTAAGTATATATTTATTTGGGTGTGCCAGCAGATTATATGTTTGATGATATGTAGACATTTGAAAGAAGATTTTGCATTCAGGAAGCATGAAAAAGTTATCAAAGTCCAAATGAAGATCTGATTTCTAAGAGTCCATCTCTTGATAGCAAAGTTAACAGAAAGAAATATTCTGGCAGAATCTCCACAGGTTCTTTTAGAAAGGATAAGGAATAAAGTTTTTAAAATGTCAGCTACTATTAAAAGTAAGCATACCTTACAAATAAAATAAAAAACTAAACAAGGGCAAATGTTTAAAAATGCATATATAATAAAGCCATCTTGTTGGATTTCTATGGGATTTCCAGGTCTGTTAAAAAACAAACAAACAAAAACAGAAAAACAAAAAGTTTGGGATGATGCTCCAAAGAGTAGGAGTTATGGCACAAAAGACTTGCCTCCTTGGTCCCATCAGATGGTATTCCTTAACAAACACATACTGTAACATGCCCTTCCTGATTTTTTTCTTGGTGAAGAGTATGGAAGTCAAAAATATGAAAGTAGTTTGTCATTACCTTCTTCCAATTTTCTTATTCCCCAATCCAGTCTACAACAGTGATGTTTTTCTGCTAGTCTTCCCTCCAAAACAGGTCCAATCCTGCTTAGATTGAAAATACAACAACAGGTCAGCTGTCACCTACTCAATACTGGGCATATGGCTACTGTTTCTCAGCTGCTGAATCATTTCCCATGTCCGCAACCAGGCTATAATTCTCTTCCCCCACATTCATTTTGACTATAGTGCTGGATCCAATCACATAAGAAATGCAGTTTCAGGATTTCTTGAGTTGGTAGTGTTTCTAAACAAAGTGGCTCAGCCAGAGGCATCAGAGTACTCCCCAGGCTTTGAATCAGTGGAAGCAAATAACTCTAAATGAGAATGTGACAGTTTCACTGTGATTTGCACAGGAGACATAAAAAGCATGGAAAGATTGTTGTGCAAATCAAGCTGAAGGTAATTGGGCTTTGTGATACACATCCCATCCTTGTAGCAGATGGTATGAACACTAGGCAAGAATAGTAGTGGAAATTGTGTCAGCGTGAGCAGGATTTTAAAAAGCTTTATCTAATTAGCAGATGCTCAGCCTACGTGATGGGTGTGCAGCTTGAACAAAGCTATTGAGCATTCTAAGACACAATTCCACTTAGATCATAAAAAAAAAAAATTTTTTTCCAGCAGAGAAGATTAAACCCAAGCTTGGCATGTGGCAGTGAAGAGAATTGTTAATAAAAGGTAGACATACTTTCCTTTGAACTTTGGTGATATTTTTAAACAAGAGAATTATCCTACATACTTTTTCACTGTAGTCATTTTTTTCTGGTAAATTATATTACATTTGACATTTCTCACCCAGGAAAAAAGTACATTTTAATATAAGATGTTCAACTTGCGTAATCTTTGAAATACAGTATGGAAACTTGAAAGCCCAACCACAATTCAGTGTTCACCTGGATACCAATTAGTCAACTAACCTAAGAAAAGGAAGAAGTAACCGTATAGTTTTTTCATAGATGATTTGGTCAATGCAGCAATGAGGGAAAAATAGTTCCATCATTACTCAAAAACAAAATATGCAATGTGAAAATAATAATGGCTTTGAAGAATGCAACTGGGAATTAGGATAGTTGCAAAAAATTGAAAGGTACTGAATGTTTCCCTTTTTAAAATGTATGCTGTGAGTGAAAAGTCTTGAAGCGAAAGTAGGTTGTGTACCATGCATGAAATGCATGGATTTGTGTAGATTAGTGTGTGAAACTCTGATTTTCAGATATCTTACAAAATACAACCTACACATTGACTTCATTTTTAGGTTATTGAATTTCTGTTTTCTCCTGCTTCATTCATCTTGTTCACTAGTTGATTTGTACAATATTAACTGTTGTAACTTGGAACTCAGAAAATATCCACCACTAAAAGGCATAAACGTATTTGGAAAACAATAATGAACTTCAGCCATAATTATACTGCATTTATATTAACACATATCCTCATCTTCTTTTGTTTTTAGCAATTTTGGAAGGGCATGGTTCTTTTTTCACCCAAATAGCATTTCTGTCAAATAATCAAGTGGAAGTTTGTTAGAAAAACAATGCTAAAATATTCACTTTGGTCTTTTTCTTGAAATCTTGGTCTATTTTGCTGAACTAGGAGGTTATGTTTTAAAACTTTGATTTTCCCCTAAACCTATTCAATAACGTTTGTTTAAAAAGTTTATCAATATCATAGTAGCGTCTGTCCACAAAAACAAGTCACTTAAAATAAAAGTGACTTAATTTTGTTTATTGACGGTCAAAGGGAAAAGCCAATCATAGTGATAGTGGCAATATATTTTATAGCCCTGTCTTCCTCCAAAAAAAGATAAAAAATAGGCTATCCAAATTCTTCCTTCCAGAAATTCTGCTACGTTACTACGTATTGAATGATTCTAAAATATTGTCTCAACAGCTAGATTAAAACTATGTTGAAAATCGTATCAGACCAGATGTCTTGCTTGTTTTTAATTCCATTACATTTCCTTCTCCCTCAAGACATTAAATCTAGATCACTTAGATACTTCTCATTAAGTGGTTTAAATACAGGTATATTTAAAATTTCTTGTTTATACAATTAGTATAAAGGCACAAATGATTTGAGCTTCTTGTAGTTCTCCTCCTTTTATCATGGTGGACTGAAAGATATAATGCGAAGCTATATATTCTGTCCATACTTTCCATTCAGATTGTATTCTTGTGTACTATAATTGTAGTATTCAGGAAGAGGTAATTTTCTTTAAGGAAGACTTACGTTTAGCATTTATGCATGTATGTGAATGTGAACTGTGAATATATTATCTAGGATTATATATAATTTAGTTTTGGGGACTACTGAGAAATTCTAGAGATGGCTGAAAATATATATCCAGTAGCTGGATCACACCTGGGTATTTTATCATCTCTGGGCCACATATGGCCCTTAGCTGTCCCTGCCTGGCCCTTGTGAAATCAATCATGTTAAGTAGCCGCAATGAGGCAGGCAGGATTCCAAACAGCCGTTTATTGGCGAACACAGCAGAACGAACAGCAACTATCTACAGGAGTGCGGTGAGTTGGTAGATCAGGACTCCCCTGCCTGACAGCTATTTATATGGAGCTGTCAGGCAGGGAACCAATCAGCGCGCTCAACGCTCCTGGCTTCAGCCAGCCGCGTCTTAGCCAATCAACTGGCTGTTGCCGGGCGATTCAAGCAGGCGTCAGGTCTCAACAAATCAGAAATTAGAAATCAAATGTAAGTAAGGATACACCATACATGCAATACAATTGTGTTGCTTTTATTTTGAAGGCATCTCTTCGTCTTCTTTTTTTCCAATTTACACCTTCATATCCCTATTCATCTGGCCCTCTGATTTGGCTCCCTGTTCTTCATATGATCCTTTGGGAAAATTAACTGCCCACCCTTGAGCTGAAGAATGGGATTCTACAGTTATATCTGATGCCTAATGAGAACACAAATCTCTTATTCGGACAAAGACAGCATTGGGCTATCCCTTCATATCTCACTATTCATGAGTTAGATGTCAGGCACCTTTTCTATAATGAAGCTATTTGATAGAATTCAACTCACTTGTGTATGAGTTATGCTTACATCACATAACATTAGTTATCACTGGTTGTCTCATAATCCTTCCCCGAAAGCAATGGTAGGAAACCATAGGCCCCAGTAGCAGATCACTTTAGAGAGACAACAAAGGCAAACTCACAGTATTAAAATACATACATATAGCTAGGGAATGCCTCCTTTGAGATCCATATCTGTCAGTTGTAGTGTTTAAATTAAGATGTCATCTTCCCTGATGCACATGCTTATGAGCTTAAAAGTGCCCTTTAGAAAACTTTTTTGAAAAACAGCATAAGGATTTGGTGTCAACCTACTGCAAATATTCCTGATTTATAGCAGTTTATGAAAGGATAATGAAGAAACCGTATTCATGCATGCCAAGCTTGAAAAATGAGAAGAGAATGGCATATACTCCTTAAATCTCAACCACTATTTTATCATTGCATCTATATCATCACCTGCTTTATGGTCCCAGAACTGGCCAGCTATCTCACCTTTTTTTTCTGTAGCAAAGACTACATTTGGTAATGGTCACCTGTAATGATCTTCTGCCACCACAAAGCAGCATGATAAAAAACAGAGGAAAGAGGAGAATCAAAACAATAAATGTGCTACGTAAAACAATAGTTATTTGAAAAATAAATGGATTTAAAAATGATCAATGAACATTAGCCATAGAAATTGACTATGGGCCCTCCACTTGAAAGCCTCTTTTTTCCCTCGGACGCAGTGAAAAAGGAACATATTAAACTGATTCTGCTCTGACTTACAATGATTGTGGAGGCTCATTTAATGATTGACTTTAACTGATTAGGAATCAATCATTTAATCTATATAAGGGCTATCACTTTTCCTAAGTCTATGTTATTCTATTTTTTTCTTCCATTAAATTATGTCCAATTCTCAGAGACTGCTCTAGACAAATCCAGCAGTTTTCTTTGCAAATTTTTTTTAGAAGTGGTTTAGTATTTTCTGCTCCCTAGGGCTGAGAGAAAATGACTGTTTGTGCCTAAGGCAGGTCTAGAATTCACAGACTCCTGGTTTCTAGCCTGATGCCTTAACCACAGCACCGAAGTGACTTTCAATATTCTAGTACCCCAAATGTTTTTCCTTTCTTTCCAGAAAATGTTTTCTATATGTATTTCGGAGCTGAAATTAAGTGACTGCAAAAATCAGACAACTGCAAAACTCAACAGATAATTGTTTTAGGTAGTAGTGTTAAAAGTCTAAAATAGGTTAAAAATGCAGCCAAATGTGAGCAATTATTTAGTTTTTCCATCCTTTGCAAATTGCAAACGTTAAAGATTAGCTCTTATAAAGCTCAGCTTGCTTACGTTTTGCAGGGATAACCCTAAGTGATGGGGGCCATAGCAAGTGTGAAGAGGACATATTTTACGAGGCCAATACCTTTCCCTTTCATAATAACCCAATAGATAATTAACTATTTATCCTAAAAAGTCCAAAATGTCTAATTTTTCAGGCATTTCCTCAAACTTATAGTGTCAGGATCAATTTCCCTTTTTTATGCAGTTCTATAGAATGCGTTATTTTAAGTAATATTCTTTGTTCTTTTATATTGTTTGGATTATTGATATTGGGAAGTAACCTAAAATAATATGAGGTGGTATACATGCAATCCTGGGTACCTCTAGGTTTACCCATGTAACACCTCTCCTGCGCGAGCTGCACTGGCTGCCTGTCGTCTTCCGGGTGTGCTTCAAGGTATTAATCATCATCTTTAAAGCGCTCCATGGCTCGGGACCTAGCTATTTGCGGGATCGGATCCTGCCTCATACATCCTCACGGCCGATCCACTCCCACAGAGAGGGACTTCTCCGGGTGCCATCCACTAGACTTTGTCAGCGGGCGACGCCCAGGGGAAGGGCTCTCTCTGTGGCGGGCCCAGCCCTCTGGAATGACCTTCCCCCTGACATTAGAACGACCACGGACCTCCGCTCCTTCCATCTAAAATTAAAAACATATCTCTTCTGCTTGGCCGGCCTAGGGTAGTCTCTCTCTATGGGGTTTTAGTTGTTTAGTGGGAATTTTAGTCTAAAATGGGTATTTTAGCACAGGTATGGTTTAATTTGTTTTTAAGATGTTGTATATTGATTGTATATTTATGGTTTTTTAGTTTCCCTGTGCACCGCTCCGAGTCCCTACGGGGAGAGGGAGCGGTCAAGAAATTAAATTATTATTATTATTTTTTTATTGAAAAAGTTTTATTGGTTTTACAGTTTTTCAATAGGGTAGGGTAAGGGCTACAAAGAAATTTTGAGAGCATTCACGTCAAAGTCGTCGGCCCTACCGGGACATCAAAATAGATCATTAACAAAAAACATTTTCCGTACACTACAAAGTGAAAGCAAGTACATATTTCTAAGTTCTCAGTTCTATGCTGTCAGTCATTTACAAAAATCCAGATGCACATGTTATACAATATTATTCAAAAAATCAAGGCAAAGTTATTTTTTAGATCTAAGTCTCTTGGCAATTGTATCTTCTATCTCTCCTTCCAGGCCCCCAGCGGGCGGGGCCGTGGCCCCCCCTGCCCCCCCTGGATCTTCCCCCAGGACAGAGGAATGTTTTTTAAGAAAGGCTTCCGCCTCAGCAACTGTTTTAATCCTCACTCTTCCTCCTTCCCAGAACACCAGCATCCCTTCGGGCGTCACCCACCTGAACCAGATCCCGTGGTCAAACAATTTTTTGGACAAGAAGGAAAATTTCCTTCTTGCTTCTCTAATCTTTCTTGGGATCTGCTTCAGGATGGCAATCTCCTTTTGTTGGTAAATTAACGGACCTCCTCTTTGCACTTTCAAGATTTCCTCTCTGGTTGACCTTCTAACAAATTTAACATGTATCTCTCTGGGTACTTCATTTATCCTGGCATATGCAGAGTTTATTCTGTAGGCTAGGTCAATGTCCCCCCTGATCTCATCCTTAGGTTTATGTAAATAGTCTGCTATAATTGTGCTCATGAGTTCAGGGAGACATTCACCAGTTTCCTCAGAAACATTCTGAAATCTCAAAAAATATGTCATCCTTTCCATATCAATCCTAGACACATGCCCATTTATTTCCACAACCTCATTAGTAACATTTTTAATCTCTCCCTTAGCCCCCGCCAGCCCCCCTTCCAGTTCTTCATTCTTCTGTGTGTTCTCCAGCACTTGTTTCCGTGTGTCCAATAATTCCTTTTTAAAGTTGATATTTTCTGTCCTCTGGGCCTTGATTTCTTGTACCAAAGTTTGTATAACAGATTCAAGAGAGGCCATCCTTAGTTCTAAGCTTGCCAGTGCTGATTCTTGTGCCATAATTAGCTGTTAAAATCAGTGCCACTAAAATGGCGTTTTTTGGGTGGGGCTGTTGAGGCAAGTCAGGAGCCAAAAGTTCAGTTCAGGGTTGTAAAGTTCAGGAACCAAGAGAGAAACAGTTTTCCAGATCAATAATTATAATAACGAAGGCACTCCAGAAAAGAAATCACAAATCCAAAAAAAAAATTCTTCTTTAATAACCAGAGGGAGTCCAAATCACAAAGAGACGCTGGAAATTTTCCATAAGTAAAATAGTCATCCAGGGACAAAGAGAAGCCATTTTCCACCGCCCAGACTCAGAGCCAGAAGGAGAGAGTGGTAAAAAAAATATGTTTCAAATCAGCCAGACCTAGATACTTTGTTTCAAAGACAAACCGCAGATCACTTTCCCTTATCTAGACCCGCGCCAGTCCGGCTTCCGGCCCGGGCATAGCACTGAGACGGCATTGGTCGCGTTGGTTGATGATCTCTGGAGGGCCAGAGATGGGGGTTGTTCCTCCATCCTGGTCCTATTAGACCTCTCGGCGGCTTTTGATACCATCGACCATGGTATCCTATTGCATCGGCTGGGGGGGTTGGGGGTGGGAGGCACCGTTTTACGGTGGTTCTCCTCCTACCTCTCTGGCCGATCGCAATTTGTGTTGACAGGAGAGCAGAGGTCGACCTCGAGACCCCTCACATGTGGGGTGCCTCAGGGGTCGGTCCTCTCGCCTCTCCTGTTCAACACATATATGAAGCCGCTGGGTGAGATCATCCGTGGTTTTGGGGTAGAGTACCACCTGTACGCTGATGATACACAGCTGTACATTTCTACCCCAAACCACCCCAACGATGCCATAGCAGTGATGTGCCAGTGCCTGGAAGCCATGCGGATCTGGATGGGAAGTAACGGACTCAGGCTCAACCCGACCAAGACCGAGTGGCTGTGGTTTCCGGCTGCCCGATTCAACCAGCTGACTCCATTGCTCGCCATAGGGGGCGAACATCTTGCCCCTGTGGATGGGGCGCGCAACTTGGGTGTCCTCCTGGATGCCCGGCTGTCCATGGAAGATCAAGTGACAGCCATGGCCAGGAGGGCGTTTTACCAGGTTCGCCTGGTTCGCCAGTTGCGCCCCCTATTGGATCAGGACGCCCTTCGCACAGTCACTCATGCTCTCGTGACATCGTGACTGGACTATTGTAACTCTCTCTACATGGGGCTTCCCTTGAGGTGCACCCGGAGACTTCAGATGGTTCAGAATGCAGCCGCGCGGGCAATCTTGGGTACCTCCATATTTGCCCACATAACTCCACTTCTGCGCGAGTTGCACTGGCTGCCTGTCGTCTTCCGGATGCGCTTCAAGGTATTAGTCATCATTTTTAAAGCGCTCCATGGCTCGGGACCTAGCTATCTGCGGGATCGGATCCTACCTCATACATCCTCACGGCCGATTCGCTCCCACAGAGAGGGACTTCTCCGGGTGCCGTCCACTAGACTCTGTCAGCGGGCGACGCCCAGGGGAAGGGCTCTCTCTGTGGTGGGCCCAGCCCTCTGGAACGACCTTCCCCCCGACATCAGAACAACCACGGACTTCCGCTCCTTCCGTCTGAAATTAAAAACTCATCTTTTCCGTTTGGCCGGCCTTGGGTAGCCTCTCTCTATAGGGTCTAGCTGTTTTAATTGGGTATTTTAGCATGTTAAGGGGATTTTAGCACAGGCCCAGATTTAATTTGTTCTTAATTACATTTGTATATTTATTGTATTGTGGTTTTAGTTTTCCCTGTGCACCGCTCCGAGTCCCTACGGGGAGAGGAGCGGTCTATAAATTAAATTATTCTATTCTATTCTATTCTATTCCTTGTTTCAAACAGTCCAGATTAAAGATATCCACTTCCTCGCAGTGAGGAGCCATTCTTAAGTGCCGCTTTAGTCCGAGGGGGGGTTTAACAAGCAGACACCCCCCTCCAAATTCTTTCAGCCCAGGCTGACAGCAAAAAAAAAAAAATGTTTAAAACCACTCACTTTCACCCTCGCAGCCGAAGCCCCGGGAATCCTTCCGACTCAGACGGCCAGCTCTCTCCATGTTTTCAAAACGATGCCGCCCGCCATTGGCGAAGGGGAAACCCCCCGCAGCATGTCCTCCTCCACCTAAGCCGAAGACAAGGGTCGCTTCCCAGCTGCTGCTGGGGGAGGACGACCCAGGCAAGCCGGCTTTACGGAAGACCCCCAAAAACGGGGCGTCTCGCCCCTGTGGGGGGGGGCAGGAAAAGAAACAAAGCGGCGAGCGAGCCCTAGGCTCGCCCGTCACCGCTGGAGCCGGAACCGGAAGTCTAGAAATTAAATTATTATTATTATTATTATTATTATATGTATAAAACACCAAAAAGTATGAAGAATGCCAACTCGACATTATGCGTGTATATATAAATATAAGAATCTGTAGGTTGGCAATAGATGGACATTGTGATCCAGTGAATGATAACAATGGAAGAAACACAGATGAGTTTGGGGAAAAATTGTGCAACATTCTGACAAATATCATCTAAAGGAAAATGTTCTGAGATAATACAAATGAAGAGGTTGGAAGAATGTAATATGGTAGATTCATTTATTTAGCATAAGGCAC
Source organism: Rhabdophis nuchalis (assembly GCA_039707465.1). NCBI lineage: Eukaryota > Metazoa > Chordata > Lepidosauria > Squamata > Natricidae > Rhabdophis > Rhabdophis nuchalis. The sequence goes on along the minus strand of CM077643.1, from coordinate 103,612,803 downwards.
ACATTGTATGAAAAAGCAGGAAAGGAAAGAGGATGAGGAAACTCTTGAAGCAGAGTGGGAAAATGTTGTGTAATGACATAGAAGAATGTGGACTTACCTTAATGAGAAGTACAGTATGAAAAATGATGCTCTGAGTAATGAAATGAATGGAGCTGAAGATGAGGGGATGCATGAAAAAGATGATGATGCATAAGATTAAAAGAGGCAGAGATGCAGAACAGCTTTGTTGGAAGGAAAAGAATTGGAAATGGTTGAAAAAGGCCAACAAAGAACCTTTAAGAAAGTGAATAAAAGCTAACATTAAAAGGGATATTATTTGGGAATAAATATTAAAATAACTGTAAAATATATTTCCTTTGAAGAATATGCATACACTTTCAGTAGATATGGGGAGGCAACATAAATGTAGATATCATAATGCACAGAGAACTCTATTATTTTATTTGGATAGCCTGAAAAAATCATATTTCGGTTTTGCCTTTTGACAACATCTGTTCATTGTTTATGATAAACACCTGAACAAAGTTCTTCACAATGGGCTCAATTCATTGTTGTTGTTAGCTGTGTGTCTCACTCCATGTGACCCTATGGACAATGCTCCTCCAGGCCTTCTTGACCTCTGCCATCCTCTGGAGTCTATTTAAGCTCACACCTACTGCTTTGGTGACTCTATCCAGCAATCTCATTCTCTGTTGTCCTCTTCTTCTTTTGCCCTCAATCTTTCCCAGCATTAGGCTCCAGTGAGTCTAAACAGATGAAGTGAGTCTTAACATCTAAACAGATGAAGAGATCAATGTAGAGAAGGAAAGGTCTTTCTGGTCTCCCTCTACCTTTCATATGTTCAGGCACAAGAAGGGGAGTTGAACTTGAATGCAAGGGTCAACGGCACCTGGAACCAGCTTTACTTGAATTTAAGATCACACTTAGAACTCTCTTTCATCTCTCTCACAAGTAACTCCAGTTTTCTGACTTAAAGAAACAGAGTTTGGAGAATAGGGTCAGGACTGTCTGTAAAATTCAGTATTCTCACCATTTTGCACTTTTTACATATTCAGGAAAAAGTCTGAAAAAGACTACTTAGAGCTGATAATCAAAGAACTGCAACATCTAGAAATGGCTTCCTTCCACTTTGTCCTGTGTTGCCCCCATCTATAAACACAAGCAGCACAAGGCAGGCAAAGGATAAATAAAGATGACAGATTTCAATTCCCCAGTGTGAAACGTTCTCCTCATCCTTCCACCTTTGCTGCTAATGTATGATTTATCAGCTATAAATCTCCTTTCTGCTAGCAGCCATCAGAGAAATAGAAAGTGTATAAGGCTGCACACCTAAAGGGTTTAAAAAAAATTAAACCAGTTAATCAGATTTCTAATAACATAATCACACAAAGGCCTAATTATGATATGCTTTCCCATCCCCATAGTCTTCTAGTGAGAGAAAATTTGGTGTAGTGATAAGGCATCAGGCTAAAAATCTAGTTCTAGTCCCATCCAGTGATGGGATTCAAAACATTCTACTACTGGTTCTGTGGGCATTGCTTGGTGAGCATGGCATGGCTTGGTGGGTGTGGCAGGAGAAGGATACTCTAAAAATTCCTTCCCCACTCCAGGGGAAGGTTACTGCAAAATCCTCATTCTTCCCAATCAGCTGGGACTCAGGAGGCAGAGAAGAGATGGAGGTGGGGACAGTCAGAGGTGGTATTTACTGGTTCTCCGAAATGCTCAAACTTTCTGCTACCAGTTTCCAGAACTGGTCAGAACCTGCTGAATACCACATCTGGTTCTATCTTAGGCAAGAACCCAACCAGGTGACCCTGGACCAGTCATCCTGTTTAACCTCTAGGAAAGAAGAGATGGCAAACCACTTTTGAAAACTTTGCCAAGAAAACTGCAGGACCTAATCAACTAGTCAACACTGATTTTATGGTGAATATGCATACACACTTCTGTATTCTTGCACTATTTTTTTACACATTTTTTCTAGTTTTTCCGCAAACCTTTTGCTGATCCTTTAATGTTTCATTTCAGTCTTTGCACCTGCAGAAATTCACAGAGACTGACTACACAACAAACTGGAAACATCACTGGCCTCTACATTAATTTTGAGAAAGTAGTACAAAAGAAACCACCAACATTCCTTTCAATGTATTATGTACCTACATTTTCAACTTTGCTAATTTATTCTATTGTCTGTCTTCTTATTAAACAATGCATCAACTAAAGAATTGATATTTACTTATCTTAATATTTTTTAACAGAATAAGTCTGCCCTTAATCAAGTACCTAGGTTAACACTTATGTAACTTCCCCATTCTTCCCAAGAAAAGTATAATAAAGGCATATTCCTTCACATCTGGGAGGGAGGGAGGGAGGAAGGAAACTCATTCAGCCATAATGTTTTGTGCAATAGCACTTTATAATGACAAGTAAATAATAATCAGATTGATTTTGTCTACATGAGTACAGTTGGGTCTGTCCATGGGATGATGCATATAAATCTCTTTTTAAAAGGGATGTTTTGTAAGCCATTAGCAAGAAAAGAAATCAGAAAACTACTCTTCAGCAGGGAGAATCTACTAACCTCCTTCTTCCTTCCTTTGGGCATTTAATGGCAGCATTAAAAAGAAGAAGAAGGAGAAGACGAAGAAAATAACAACTAAATCCACCATTATACCATTCACCCTACCAGCTTTACAAACATGAACCTGATGAATTGTGAAGTGAACTGATTAGGGATGTTTGCTATTGACCACAGCACCTGGTGGAATAAACATGCCTAGTGGTGCATTGCCAAGGTGATCATTGGACCTTGAAAAAGGGTAGCTCAGGAAATGGAATCAACTGGGATAAGGAAATGGAACAGAGTAGCAGAATAAACAGAAATAAATGCTTCAACTCAAAGACTTGAAGATTGTGAATCAATTGCAGCGAATCTTTTCTGCTAGGGGAAAAATAGAAGCTATAATTCTATGCACACCATTACTTTCTTCTTTCCAAACACATCATTACTTTCTTACAAATTCACTCAGTCCCAGAGTTGAGTGCATGAAGGTATGAAGGAAAGCACCCGGCAGTATATCAGCAACAGTTCTTATCTTGCATTGTTATTGCAGTTCTGAAAAAAATTAGTTTGTTGTGTGTACACTCATGAATGACAGTTCCATTTCATTGTAAACTTATTAAAGGCATTAATCTAACTATTCAGAGGCTTTCAAACTGAATAGAGAATCCGGTTACACACATAGTATAGTCTTTTACTTGAAGGTTGTTGTTAGTGTGTGTGTGTGTGTGTGTGTGTGTGTGTGTGTGTGTGTGTGTGTATACAAGACAGGTTCGATTTAAGGAACCCCTCAATACATTTTTGGAGGTTAAAGACTTGCATTTCCACATTTTCACAACACTCCCTTCATCTTTAAAATTGCTTCACATTATAATTCCTAAACTGTAAAGCAAACACGCCCTGAGCATAGACTGCAGTCCTCCTGAGCAAATACAAAAACATATTTCTGTAATGCTTTGTTTAATTGCGCAGAGTCTTATGCTATCTTCTTACAGCCATTAGAACAGAAACATTACTTTATTCTCTTTGTTTCTTCCTGAAAATGAAGAAAAAGCTAGGATTAAACTTTGAAATAAAGCAAAGCCTCCCAGAATCTTATTTATTTATTTATTTGATTTATAAACTGCCCCCTCTCCCCGAAGGGAATCTCCTTATAGGGGAGATAGATGGCATAAGAAAGAGGGGGGAGAGGGAGGGAAATGTCAGTGGCTCGCTGCTAAAACGGTGTTTTTCCTAGAACAGGAACAGTCAAACTCATGTCGTCACAGCATCATCACATAACATATCATGACTTTTTCCTATTGGCTAAACCAGGCATGAGCATGGCCAGCTCATGCATCCAGCCCTGAGTTTGACACCCCTGCCCTAGAAGACTACATTCAGAATTTCCATAGACCACATGAATAGAATAGAATAACGGAGTTGGAAGGGACCTTGAAGGTCTTCTAATCCAAATCCCTGCATAGGCAGGAAACCCTATACCACTTCAGACAAATGGATATGGAAAGAAATAGCACCAACAAAATGGGGGAAACCCTCTAAGGATCCTTGGTATACATTCTTATTTTTAACAATAAAATTCACGACCACATATCTGGGTTTTCAAGATAATCTTACTTAGGCACTTGGCCCATGGCTGTGCTCCTTAGAGACCTTGAGCTCCATGCTTCCACAGAGGCCCTTTAAAGATATAGTGCAAAACATTTATTTTCTATGCTAAGTACCATTTCTTTCCCCTCCAGTAGAGTTAGGTTATTTCAGTGCTACCTAAGCATTTAAATTTCCCTGTGAATTCTTCTGCAAGGTGGCTGAACTCTGATAAAGCAAGACATTTGTAGCATTAAAATATACAATATTTTCTATTGTAATGCTTTGGGTTCATTTGTACCCAACACTTCTATTATATCTAGAGTTAAATATATATTATAAACGCAATATGAAGTGGGTGAGATCAGCTGTCTTTCAATAGCAAATTGTAACATTGCATACTATGTACATGGTGATATTACACATGATTTACTTGAAGAAACATAGGATGTATATTATTTCATGTATAAGTACTACGATAGAGTATTTTAAGTAGCTACTGTTATGTATGCATCAAGATGTTCTATGTGCTTATAATTTTATGTTAAAAAATCAATTTATAAACTCAGCCATAACTCCCAACAGCTTCCAGCTCTGGATAAATTTATGTTACAATTACATACGATTTGACATCCTGCTGCCAATATTGGGCTACAAAAGAACTATCCCCAAATTTATAACAAGCCCCTGCCATAACAATCCTTGGGAGGGTAATGTTGCAACTCATTACCTTACTGATATTATAAACTGAACTGCTTTGTTGCTAATATGCCAAATTCAAAGTCAGACAGAGTGAACAGATGGGTTTTGCACCGCACAACAGAAGTTGACAATATTTTAGTGTGGATTTGTGGTACTGGAGTTAAAAGTATAGGAAACATGAGTCCGAACTGAAACTGAACTGAGCAAGCTTTGCTACCTGTCTGAAGCTCTGATAAACTGGAAAAAATAGACTCTGCTCATATAAGCATAAGAGTTCCATTTAGCTACTTGGTTAATGCTAATATCTAAGAAGGATTGAGCACTACCACTGGTTCTGTTCTGCTATCCTTATTTGTGCCTGTCACAGATTTGAAACCTCTCCATTACTTTCTCATGGCTTCTGCTCCTTGAAGCAATCTTCTCAGAGCATACAATTGTCCCCAAAGGTGCAGGCTTTTAAGATGGTAGTTCTTAAGCTCTAGTTCTTCCTCCAGATTTTGGATTGTAGAAGTTTTCAGTTTTGTTTCAATTTTATTGTTTAGTATAGTTTAATAAGCTAGAAAATTTTGTATCAATTAATTGTGGTTTCTTTTTTGTTTTGTTTTTCTTTTTTGTATGCTGCCAACAGCCATGCAGTTCGAGTCAGGCAGCTGTACAAATCAGAGGTGATATTTAGCCAGTTTTGAGGCTAAATTTTGAGAGTGGGCAGGGAATGGCGATTTTGCAGTATCCTCCCCCTGTCACACCCACAAAGCCACACCCATAGAACCGGTAGTAAAACCACTGGTATCAATGCATAAAGAAATTTAAAAAAACTTACTCAGCACTAACTCCATGGATGGCAAGACTTGAAGGGACTGGGCCAGTCCTATTTTTAGACAGAATATAAATGTTTCCTCAGGTAATAGATCTTGGCCATTATGGAGGAAGGAGTTGCAACAGCAGTCCTTCCATGGTTCCTTACGTCTTTTGGAGGACAAAATCACAGTTCATCCTATGTCCATAAACCAGAAGGGCAATACTGAAGCCTTCGGTCTACCCGATTTCCAGAGTTCCTCCAACTTTAGTGATCCAAATTGTGATGTTTAATGCAACATGATGGCTAAATATATGTTGAGTAAATATCCATTTAAATGTAGTTGTAATTGAATTTAAATTCATTTCAGGCAAAATTGTTTTTTGCTCTAGCTCCACTACTTTTCAGAATATGGCTTCTAACATCCCACCCAAAGAGCATTTGGAGCTCTCAATTGTATTTCTCTGACATAAAATAACAGTGTGTTTTCAAGTGCAGTGAAGAATGTAGTCGTTAATTTCCAGTTACTAGAAAATCCCCCTGGGGATTGGAGCAACTGAAAATATCACACTATGAAAAAATAGAGAACTCCTCACACCCTAAGAAGACAGACAGAAGCCTTGTAAAACTCCATACATGGAGACCTGACATAGTATAACATACAGGTAGTCCTTGACTTACAACCACAACTGGAACCAAAGCAAGGCAGTTGCTAAATGAGTTACACCCAATAACTATTTTTGCCATTGTTTTTAAATGAATCTCTAACATTGTTAAGAGAATTGTGCAGTCATTAAGCAAATCTAGCTTCCTACATTGACTATCCTTGTCAGAAGCCCACCAGCTGGGAAAATCCCAAATGACAATTATATGAATCTAGGATAGTGTAATCGTTGTAAATACATGCTGATTTCCTAGTGCCCAGATTTTAATCTCGTGGCTAGAGGGATGCTGCAACAGTTATTTACAGTGCTGTTGCAACTTTAGTCTTGATTATTGCAACATGTTCCACTTGGGACTGCTGTTAAAAAGTAACTAGAAGCTCCAATTGGTTCAAAATGCAGTGGCTTGTATAGTTTTGTGCAGACCCAGATATGTATATAACTGTCATCCCTACTGCAGAAGTTGCATGGGCTGCTGATTTGCTTTCAGATTCAATTCAAGATGCTAATTGTGACCTTTAAAGCCCTACATGACTTGGGAGCAGTTTATTTGAAGGGTCATCCCATCTACCCAACCAACCAGAGTGGGGAGGCAGGGAACGTTGTGGGTCACCTCTCCAAAGGAGCTACATCTGGCAGGATCCGGAAGAAGAGACTTCTATGTGGTGGTTCCTTCTCTTTGGGACATTATCCTTGCAGAGATTAGATTGGCCCTCACTTTGATACTCTTCTGCAAAGCCCTGAAGATCTGCTTTTTTTTAGATTCCAAGATGGTGGTGCGCTTAGGCGCAGCGGCTTTGAGCTCCTGTTGTCACAGCAGACTTTTCCATCAAAAACTCGCTCTGAACCTACTGTGAATTATAGAGAAACAAACATATCAACTGGTTATGACACATCAGTTAAAGAAGAAAAAGGATTACTTGGATTTATTAGGACAAGTAAGAAAAACAAGTTTCAGGCAGAGAAATCCTCAAGAAGAAGCCTAGATCTGGGTAGTGGAGAATTTTTAAAACCCATGTTGTATCGTAAACAAAGCCTTGATGAAACAATGATCAGAGATTCTTCACGAAGTTTATGTTCTGTAACAGTGGCACCATCATTATCTCTTGGGAATATACAAGGGGCAACTGCAAGAATTGAAATGAAGAAGTGGAGAGGACCACCCCTACCAGTAATTCCATCCTTTTCTGTTGGGAAAGCTGAGAGAGAAGAAGAAAAAATGCCAAGTGTGATTCCTCAAAGTTCATTGCAACAAGAAATAAAAAAGAAAAAGAGACGTGCTCCTCTTCCACCAACTCCTAAAATGCCAAACAGATTTGAATTTTACACACATGATGACTGATGTACTGACAGTGGGGTTGCTTATACACACTGTCCTGCAGTCGTGGGGTTTTCAACTGTCATTTGTCAGCCATTTTGTTTGCCTGGAGAGATTCCTGTTATGGCTGTCACTGCTGTCTGTATTCCACCTGATGCAAATGTTGGCACAGCGCTCGAACCAATTTCGTTGTAATTTTATTACAATCTTATTACAATGACAGAAGATTGTAATAAGATGATGATGATGATGATGATGATGATGATGATGATGATGATGATGATGATGATGATTTTGCCAAAGGGACTGTGGAACCTTGTGGAATGGAGTCCATCCAGAGGCTTATCTGATTGATTGTTGTCACAAAGGGGTGGGTTTATTGCTTTTATTGTTTGTATATTCATTCAGAGTCACTGAGAATGAGTGGGTGGCCATATAAATGTTCTTAAATAATACAATACAATACAATACAATAGCAGAGTTGGAAGGGACCTTGTAGGTCTTCTAGTCCAACCCCCTGCGTGGGCAGGAGCCTTATACTATTTCAGACAAATGGCTATCTAACATCTTTTTTAAGACTTCCAGGGTTGGGGCATTCACAACTTCTGGAGGCAAGCTGTTCCAGAGGTTAATTGTTCTAACTGTCAGGAAATTTCTCCTTAGTTCTAAGTTGCTTCTCTCCTTGATTAGTTTCCACCCATTGCTTCTTGTCCTGCCCCCAGGTGCCTTGGAGAATAGTTTGGCTCCCTCTTCTTTGTGGCACCCTCTGAGATATCGGAACACTGCTATCATGTCTCCCCTGGTCCTTCTCTTCATCAAACTAGACATACCCAGCTCCTGCAACCGTTCTTCATATGTTTTAGTCTCCAGTTCCCTAATCATCTTGGTTGCTCTTCTCTGCACTCTTTCCAGAGTCTCCACGTCTTTTCTACATCGTGGCAACCAAAATTGTATGCAGTATTCCAAGTGTGGCCTTACCAAGGCACTATACAGTGGCATTAACACTTCACGTGATCTAGATTCTATCCCTCTGTTTATGCAGCCTAGAACTGTGTTGGCTTTTTTGGCAGCTGCTGCACACTGCTGGCTCATATTTAAATGGTTGTCCACTAAGATTCCTAGATCCCTCTCACAGTTGCAACTATTGAGCAAGGTACCACCTATACTGTACCTGTGCATTTTGTTTTTCTTGCCTAAATGTAGAACCTTACTTTTTTCACAATTGAATTTCATTTTATTAGATAGTGCCCAATGTTCAAGTTTGTCTAGATCCTTCTGTATCTTAAGCCTATCTTCTGGAGTGTTGGCTATTCCTGCCAGCTTGGTGTCGTCTGCAAATTTGATGAGTTCCCCATTTATCCCCTCATCCAAATCGTTGATGAAGATGTTAAAGAGTATTGGGCCTAAAACAGAGCCTTGGGGGACTCCACTGCATACTTCCTTCCATGTAGATGCAGTTCCATTGAGGACTACACGTTGAGTGCGGTTGGTCAGCCAGTTGCGAATCCATTTGGTGGTGATGCTGTCTAACCCACAATTTTCTACTTTGTCTAATAGTAGGTTATGGTCTACTTTATCAAATGCCTTACTGAAGTCCAAGTAAATTATATCGACAGCATTCCTCTGGTCCACTGATTTTGTCACTTTGTCAAAGAATGCAATTAGATTCGTCTGGCATGATCTGTTTTTGACAAACCCATGTTGGCTTTTGGCTATTACTTTGTTTGCTTCTAGGTGTTCACTTATTTGTTTAATTATCTTTTCCAGAATCTTTCCTGGTATTGAGGTCAGGCTGATGGGTCTATAGTTTCCTGGATCTGTTTTTTTTCCCTTTTTTGAAGATGGGAACCACATCAGCTCTTTTCCAGTCTTCTGGCAGTTCCCCGGTGCTCCAGGATCTCTGAAAGATATAGTTCAGTGGTTCTGAGATCTCGTCTGCCAGTTCCTTCAGAACCCTGGTGTGTAATCCATCCGGTCCTGGTGATTTGAACTCGTCCAGGGCAGACAGATGCTCACTTACCATTTTCTTCCCTATTTCAACTTGTGTTCCTAATCTGATTTTTGTGGTGCTGTTTTTGATTGGTTGGACTGTTTTATCCCTTTGTGTAAAGACAGATGCAAAAAAAGAGTTAAATAGTTCTGCTTTCTCCCTGTTGCTTATCATCTTCTTGCCATTTTCTCCCAGCAGTGGACCAATTGTTTCCTTAACTTTTTTCTTGTTTTTAACATGTTGGAAGAAGCTTTTTTTGTTATTTTTTACTTTTTTGGCAAGCCTTTCTTCATTGCGAGCCTTAGCTTTCCTCACTTCATCTTTACAGGCTCGGGCTATTTGCTGATATTTTGCCTTAGTTATGTCCCCCTTTTTCCACTTTTTATATTTATCCTTTTTGTCTTTCAATTTGTCAGAGAGTTCTTTATGCAGCCATGCTGGTTTCTTTTGGGAACTGTTATTTTTCTTCTTCATTGGTATTGCACTGGACTGGGCTTTTATAATCTAATTTTTCAAAATTTCCCAAGCTTCTTGAGTTGTTTTCCCCTTGAGGATTCTCATCCATGGAATCCTTCCCAAGCTCTCTCTGAGTTTATTGAAATTAGCTCTCTTAAAGTCTAAGACTCTAGTTTGACTTTGTTCAACTACTTTTGTTTGCATAATGTTGAATTCCAGTATTTCATGATCGCTTGCCCCCAAAGTTCCTGTAGCTTCTACACCTTCTATCATTTCCTCTCTGTTAGTGAGAATTAAGTCCAATATTGCTGATCCCCTTGTTCCCTTCTCTACCTTTTGGGAAACAAAGTTGTCTGCTAGGTTTGTTAGGAACCTGTTGGATCTTCCACTTGGTGCAGAGTTTGTTTCCCAATTGATGTCAGGGTAGTTAAAATCTCCCATTACTATTGTAGTGTGCTTCCTACATACCTTAGTTAGTTGGTTAGCAAAAAGTTCATCCACTTCCTCTGCTTGGTTGGGTGGCCTGTAGTATAGACCTATGACAATATCATCCCCCCCCCAACCTTTAATATTGACCCAAATACATTCAAGATAGTTCTCATCATTGTTGTGCTCTATTTCTGTAGAGATGTAGTTATTTCTTATATATAGTGCAACTCCACCTCCTCTTTTATTTGGTCTATTTCTTTTAAATAATTTAAATCCTTCTAGCTGTATGTTCCATTTGTGGGTTTCATCCCACCAAGTTTCTGTAATGGCAACAATATCATATCTGCCCTCATTTACTTGAATTTCTAATTCACCCTGTTTATTCCTCATACTCTGTGCATTGGTGTATAGACATTTGAGTCCATTTTGATTGACCCTGTGTTTACTGTCTACGAAACCTGTGTTATGCCTGACTATGGTTCTCTTTGCCCCTATTTCTTTGCCACTTGTATGGTTCATGTACATGGTATGGCACTCACTGTTAATTGTTTGGTTTTGCTTGACAGCAGTGTTGATAATATTACCCGCACAAATATCTATGTTACATGCACTGATAACCCTATGAATTTTAGTTTGCTGGGGACAGAAATGTTCTTTATCTATTGATTCTCTGTCCCCACTATTCAGTTTAAATGTTTAGCCAGGAAATCTGTGAATTTAATGCCAAGTAACTCAGTCCCTTTCTTGGATGGGTGCAAACCATCTCTTTTGTACAGTTTATCATTGGGCCAGCTGCAGGCATCATGACTAATAAGACCAAAGCCTTCCTTTTTACACCACTCCTTTAGCCACACATTAAACTCTGCTATGTGCTGGCCCTTTCCTTTTTGTTCCTTGTATACTGGTATAACCTCTGAGAAGATAAGCCTACAACCTGTACTACTAAGTTCGTACCCCAAACTCTGGAAATCATTCTGCACAGAAGCTACATCTTTTGGGACAGATCATTTGTGCCAAGATGTATAATAGCATCAACTTCACAGTCCTTACTTGCATTCTTGACTATCTTAAGAATACGCCTCTTGTCTCTGCTGGCTGTAGCACCGGGCAAATATCTGACCTCTTTCAAAACCTCCATATCCTTACCTAAGTTTACATCCCTTACAATTGAGTCACCAATCAGGAGGTGACTTCTCTTTTTGGGTACCTTGCTCTTGTTGTGTGACTGATGCATGATCCCTGATTCACACTTTTGCATTTCTGAAGTAAGTTCTTCACTTTGGACCACAATCCCCTGCTTATTTGAGTTGTCATTATTACCTTGACCTGTCACTTTAGTGTCCCCATTAAGATCAGCAAGGGCGCTATATCTGTTATGCTGGGACACAGCAAAAGTTTTGTGTTTGTGGGTCACAGCTCTCACCCTGCCAGATCCCACAGTTGTCCAGGCTGCTCTTCTTCTGTGGGATCTTTGCGGTAGAGGAGGCTGGTAGTGTGGCATCTCCACAGGGTGAAATGGCCGAATTGGACACTTAATTTCTGCCTGGAGAGCACAGATTACAGATTCAAGATATGTGATGTGTCTATGTAATCTATTAATTTGTCTGCAAGGGGGACAGTATCCAAATTTGAAAAGAGTACTGCGGAAGACAGGTGCAAAACAGTTATTACATTGAACTAAGCCAGTCGTTTTGAAATAAAATACAATCACAGTCTTAAGCACACAAATCTAGAATGTATTATTTCTATTTTTGCTTTATAGATACGTTAGATCTCTGTGTTTCTTGGCCTCCCCTCTCTCTCGGCCAGAGCTCCTCCCTCTAGCCACAAGAAGTTCAAAATGGGGAAATAATGTAGCTTACTTTGGAGTTCTATCTTTCTCTTCTCCCCCCTCCACACGGCCAGAAGCTCCTCCCTCTAGCCACAAGAAGTTCAAAATGGGGAAATAAAGTTCTATCTTTCTCTTCTCCCCCCTCCACACGGCCAGAAGCTCCTCCCTGTTAAATGGTTGCTGAAATAATGGTTTTAAGTCAAGGACAACCTTTATGCATCTTTCTGTTCTGAGAGCTAAAGGAAAGATGGAATATGTATGCCATTCTGCAACACTCTTCTACTTATGCAATACTTTTAAAACTTCCTCCACATAGATTTACCCTGGAAAGATTATAGTAGGAAGTATGATAGTAAAGGCAGAAGTTATCAAACAACCTAGTTCAATTAACTCTAGTCCAAAATTAATAGCATAATCAAAATCACATTCAAAATTGGTAACGATTTTAGGAGAAATGCCAGCAAAAGTATCTAGCAAAATGTTCTGACTTATCTAAATCAGGAGAAATAAGTATGAAAACATGAAACAGATTTCTTTCTTTCTTTCTTTCTTTCTTTCTTTCTTTCTTTCTTTCTTTCTTCCTTCCTTCCTTCCTTCCTTCCTTCCTTCCTTCCTTTTTACAAATTAAAACAAAACTTGCAAGTGCATTTGGAATAAAATAAGATGGATAAAACAGTAAGGAATCATGTTGTTCTTGACAGTTTTGTCCCTTCTTATAAATCTCTAGCATTCCTTCTTCAAGTAAATAAACAAAACAAACAAATAAACAAACAAATATACCCTGTAAATCTCCCTATAGACCTTCGTACTGCTTGGGGAATGCCAAATACTTTATTCTAAATAGTCTTTGATAATCTTAGCCAAGCAGTCCTTCCTTATTTCACATAACCTACTCTTCTCTCCCAACTGTACGCTAAATTTGAATTGGAGATTCATTTGAAAGAAATGAGGGGTACCAATGCCAACATACCCTCTTGATCACTTCCTTTTCTCTTTGGTCTGCAGCCTCTTGCTCCTATTTTTCTGGAATTTATAAGTGCCAAACATTAGGCTGCGAGTTGCATAAGAATCGATCCAGTTATAGGTAAGAAAGAGGAGAAATTCCATAACTACAAATCCCAAATATGGTATTTAATGGATGGTGCTGGAAAGAAGAGAAGGGTAGGTGAAACAAAATTTGATCTGGGTTAAAACAATCAGCTTTTTTCTTCATAGAGATATACTTGCTTGCAGTTGCTTGCCCTTGGACCTAATGATTTAAATTAAGTGGTTTGCAAAAGAACTAAACTGTGGTGCAAAATGCTTTTTCTTGAGTTTAGCAACCACATTTGGATCATAGATGTTTTTTAGAGAAACAATGCCCTTTATAAGAACTTAGCAAATTTGTAATGCAATTATTCGCATGCACCTCCTTTACAAGTAGGGCGTATGAGTTCTCTCCTCTCCTAACAAAAATTCTGTTAGTTTTCAGTCACATCTGCTTCAGCTTTTTTTTTAAACTTCCCACAGCTATGTATTGTGGCAAAATAATGCTGCCACTGGTGAACTTTCATTTAAAAAGGTGAAGTCACTTCACCTTGTCTGTTCTCTTCACATTTAATGAAAAGATGCTCTAGAGAAAAATTCTAGCACAATTCTCTGTGGATCTATCTAGTGTGGGAATTATTTTCACCCTTCTGGCATGATAAGCAATAAGATGGTGCTTTGCTGGCCACTTGCTGTAAATTGCCTAGTTTATTAGAATACAGCCAAAGGCCACACTTTCTTCTGCATTACAATGTCTTCTTCAGTTTGGAATTTTGGTAAATACCAAAATTCTTCTTTGTTTCACAACTGACCACTTAAAGGTTCTGTTAACCTGTCATGGAGGCAACCCTTCTTTTCACTTATTTATATATCTACCTCTAAATTATCTAAGTAATCTAGTTTTGAATCTAGCATGCTGGTCCCAAAAATAAAGTTGGCAATGATATAGCTCCTATGAAAAATAAATGGACATGTTACTAGGGATCAAGTGTCACTGATTTCAGCAGAATGCGTTTTTGACTGTTAGGAATGGAGCCATATATTATTCTGTGGTTAATCTTTGGTGAGATTTACAGCCTTTGGGGCTAGTTGGTAGCTCAACAGCTCGAGTCCTAACCAAGGACCTAGGAACTGTCAAGGTAACGTCAGAGGATATAAGCTGTTCCAAGTAGGGTGGTTTTTTGTAGAGTCGGAATGTAGCTCATTTTGCGCAGAATGCCCAGGTGCCATAGCATCCAACGGAACCCTTGTTAATCCAGGCAACGGCTCAGCCGGCATAAATTTCCTTTTTTTCATACTCACCATGTTTGAATGGGTTGTGGAGCAAATTTTGTCTGGCCCTTCACCTAAGACCTGTCTGATATGGTTGTACCTTTTCAGAATAGCCTTAGGATCACTAGAGCGTGCAAGCCCCTTCACCATGACAAGGTAAAGCTCCTCTGAGGGGATTATTATTTACTTTATTCATAAAACATGAAACTCAGCCAACTGAACATTTAAAAATGCATATTACAAATACTATTGACTGGTGCTAATTGTTGATACAGTTTGCTGACAGCATCCTAGGTATCAACCAAGTATCTTCATAGAATATAACTTGTGCCAAGTAGCACCGTTTTTTGCAGTTCTGCTGGTGTTATTGCAGAAAGCTGCAATTTGCTGAGATATTTATTAAAATTCTTGGACATGGTGCCAAGTGCCCCGATGACAATGGGTGTCACTGTGACATGCTTCATCCATAGCTGTGTGGTTTCGATGGCCATGTTGCGATATTTCATGATTTTTTCTAGTTCTTTTTCTTCAACTCTGGCATCTCCAGGAACAGCGATATCAAGGAACTGTACACTTCGGCCTTCTACAACCGTGATATCTGGTGTGTTGTGCTCCAAATGACGGTCTGTTTGTATTCGAAAGTCCCACAAGATCTTCACCCTCTCATTCTCGATAACCTTTTCTACTTTGTGTTCCCATGACTTTCTGGATACAGGTAAACCATATTTTTTACATAATGACCAGTGGATTAATTTAGCAACACGGTCATGTCTAGCTTTGTAATCAGTTTGTGCGATTTTGCTGCATTCACATATTAAATGTGAAACAGTTTCGACTTTGTTATTGCAAAGTCAGCAGTTTGGGTTGTCAGTGGATTTTTGAATCTTCACTTTCATGGAATTAGTTTGTAGTGCTTGTTCTTGAGCGGCCAGTATTAAACCTTCCGTTTCTTTCTTGATAGTTCCCATCTTAAGCCAAGTCCATGTCAAGTTGTCATCACATTTTCCTTCAATGTTTTTCAAGTGCTGTCCATGCAAACCTTGGCCTTCCATCTATTTAATCTGTCATCCAGCTGTTTTTCCTTATATTCTACCTTTGTTTCTGTTGTTTTTATGCTGTTCTCCATTTTTACAGCGTGCAGCAATTTTTCTGTACTTTGGTTCACATAATCATTCAAACTTCGTTTTTCTTCTTCTACAGTTTGATGGATTTGCAATAGCCCCCTGCCCCCTATTTTTCTTGGCAGGTACAACCTGTCAATGTCACTTCGTGGATGTAAAGCATGGTATATATTCAAAAGTTTGTGTGTTTTCGGGTCCAGGTTTTCCAGTTCAGGCAGAGTCCAGTTGATGATTCCAGCTGAATAGAGTATCACTGGAACTGCCCATATATTAATGGCTTTAATTATGTTTCCGGCATTCAGCTTTGATTTTAATAATTTGCAGACTCTCCTGATGTATTCCTTTTGTGTTGACTCTTTGACTTTTTCATTCAAGATCTTGTCTGCTTCCAATATGCCTACGTACTTGTAACCATCATCCATTATTATTATTATTATTATTATTATTATTATTATTATTATTATTATTATTATTATTATTATTATTATTATTATTATTATTATTATTTTAATCTTTGGTGAGATTCACAGCCTTTGGGGCTGGTTGGTCGCTCAACAGCTCGAGTCCTAACCAAGGACCTAGGAACTGTTAAGGTAACATCAGAGGATATAAGCTGTTCCAAGTAGGGTGATTTTTTGTAGAGATAGAATGTTCAAGTCCAGTAAATTTAGAATTTCTAAATAGTGAGGTAGCCCTTTTGGTATTGCTCCAAGGGCTCCAATTACAATTGGAACAACACACAATTTCTTTTTCCACAGTCGCTCAACTTCAATTTACAAGTCCCGATACTTTGTGATTTTTTCTTGCTGCTTATTTTCAATTCGTGCATCACCAGGTATTGCAATGTCAATGAACCATACTCTTTTCTTTTCAACTATTGTTATATCAGGTGTGTTGTAGGACAAGTGCCTGTCAGTCTGAATTCTTGACTTTCTCATTCTCTAAAACTTTCTCAACCTGATGTTCCCAGTGGTTTTTGCTGTACTCAAATCCAAACTTCTGGCACAATTTCCAGTAAATTATCTTAGCAATGCAGTCATGCCATTGTAGGTAGTCAGTTTGTGAAATTTTGCTGCACCCACTGATCAGGTGGCTGACTGTCTCATCTTTCTCATTACAGAGGCGACATTTGCTGTTGGTGGTAAGATGTTGAATTTTTGCCTTCATGTAGTTTGTGGCTACGGCTTGTTCTTGAGCTGCCAAAATAAAGCCTTCTGTTTCTTTTTTCTGTACTCCTGATCTTAATCAGTTCCAAGTTAGTTTTTGCCTTCAATACTTTTCAGTATTGGTTATGCATAGTTTTGCTTTTCCAATTTTCAGCTTGTTTCTCAATTACTTCTTTCTTATATTCAGCTTTTGATTTAGTTGTCTTTAAAAGGCCTCCTTTATTTACTTCCTTAATCATTGGTTCTTCACTTTTCTGGATGTAATCATTCAAGCTGTGTCTTTCTTCTTCCACAGCCTGCTTTACTTGTAGGAATCCTCGACCACCTTCTGCTCTTGGTAGATATAATCGGTCAACATCACTTTTAGGATGCAAAGCATGATTCATTGTCATAAGCTTCCTTGTTTTTCTGTCCAAATTGTCCAATTCCATCTGGGTCCAGTCAATTATTCCTGCAGAGTATCGAATCACAGGTATAGCCCAGGTATTTATGGCTTTTATGCCATAAATTTCCTCCACTCAATTTGGACTTTAATATCTTGTGAATTCATCGAGTGTACTTGGCTGAAGTTAATTCCTTGACTTTAATTATCATCATCATCATCATCATCCTCATCCTCATCCTCATCATCGTATAGTCAACCTGGTGTTTAGAATAGATTTGGCATTTTTGTCCACCTATTGAGTTCTTACCAAGGACCTGGGATATTGTGATGATGATGATGTTGGTTGGTTCCACAGTTATTCACATGTTTAGATTGTATGTCACAGTTGATGTTGGCCAATGTGAAGGATGGTATTTATGGAGTGGAAGACAATGCTATACTTAAGATAGGCACTTTCCCAGAAGGAAGGCACACAATGCAAGAAAGGGGACAAACAAGGGGCAACACAACCCAGAGCTGGATAGCAGGAAAAGTGTTATGATAACCAATCCCTAAAATCTTCCATGATATATCCATTAGTGTGAGAATAGTAAAGATTTAATCTGGCAAGATTATTGGTGTGAGCAAATAAAGAACTGATTTTTAGTCAATTGTTCTATATCATTCTTGAGCTGGGCCTGATAGCCAGTTTTCTTTTTCATGATTTAAAGCTTAGGGGTCACCCAACAATGGTGCTATTTATAGCTGGGGTGTCATCAATTGTTCTTTTTTAAAAAAAATAGTAATTTTTACTAAAGGTTATAATTACAATAGTAAAAATTAATACAAGCTAAATGAAAGAATAAAAATAAAGAAGTAGAAGATACAGAAAAGAAAACGAATGAGTACATAGAGAGAGAAATGAAAAAGAATACAATAAAGAAAAACAAGAAATTTTGTATATAAAGTGACTTCCTATCTTCATCAGAAAAAGCGTAAATAATTTTCTTTTCTTAAAATACATTAAATGATCTGTTCTTCTTATATCCTATATCTTATCCTTAAAAATTCCATAAAGCATCATCATTTCAGCCCATGTCAGCAAAAGTCCATTAAGGGTTACCAGAAATGACAATATATCTATTTTGACCTTGATGAAATAAATTAACTTTGTATTCTTTCCTTTTATTTCTAACAATTTTAATCTTTACTCCATTCCAATATTATCAAAAAGCTTGATTTATTGTCGTATTTTCTTCATTCATTGTCATGAGATTCTTCAAATCTTTAACATGCTTCTTTTGTATATCCAATATAAGAAAAATATTTACATCCCTTTCTTGGTTTATTGTTTGCATTTGACTTTTAATTATTAAAATAGTGTCTGGTTTATTTTGTATGTCCAGCGTAACATCTTTTTCCATTCTTGTAGCCTGGTATTTGTAAATTTTTAACTCTGTCCTGATCTTTTTATGTAAAATGTATTTGTCATTTATATTTTATTTTAGGCACGACTCTTCATAGAGATAGAAGTCTCTGTTGACACTATTAATATTAACTTCTGAGTCAATTTTCAAAAATATTCTTCAATATGTCCAATGTATATTTGCTCCATTCTATAATTGTACATTGGGTTTATGTGTTCTTTTTTAATTATTTTCTTTAGTTCTCTCTAGTGTCCAATTCTTAGAATTTAATACTATTGAGTTTCTTTACAAAATTCAAAACAAAAGTATTTTCCCACTGGAAGGATTCTTTATGAATAATTCCAAAATCTTATTTCCAAAATATATGGCTTGTTTTTAATTTTCTAAATTCAAAGTTATAATTACCCTTCCAAAAAAACATAAACTTGTCATTAAAAGTGTATTTTGCTAGGGATTGAAGGGAAACTCACCCTGGGTTGCAAAACCAGTCAATTCAAAGGTTTTTAATAGCTGAATCACCAGGTATTGCAATGTCAATTAACAAACATTTTTCAAAACTGATTAGAAAAGGAAGCATGTGAAGTTAGTGTCCTTTCAGTGGTGTGATCATGTTTTGATCAAAGGTGTGAGCATGTTTTGAGACTGCAGTCTTGCTATCTTGCCAGTCAGCAGCTTTCTGGAGCCCTTGTATGGGTGAATTAAGTCTCTCCTTGTCTGGAGATGTTCAAAATGCTGGTCTATTTGTCAGCTCTTCATTCTTCACATAGTCCTCAACTCTACTTTTTGCAGATCCGTCTTTAGTCTGCCATTTCTTCCTCTAAAAGTGGCTGTCATAAATCGTTCCAAATGTCAGCAATCCTAATTCTTTTGCAACCAGTGCCTGAACAACAACTTCCAAATTATTTGACTATATATTTACAAATTTTGATATTTGATAACTTTCTCTAGTTCTATGTCATCTCAGAATGGCCATCAATTAAGCAAGCATGGCTCGTTTCATTGACAATGTCTCATTTGCTGCCTTTCAAATAGTGATAAATCTAAATTTTAAAATCTGTGTTTTTGCTCTGCTATTGATAATTTTAACATAAATGTCAGTGTAATATTTCCCCAATTAAATAATGTTTTGCTTTGCTTTTTGTAATCAACCAGTCTGATTTTGTTGCATCCAGTTATTATGCTGCATAGTTAATTATTTCATATTTATCCCAGCAGAATTCAGATTTACTTTCCAAACTGGTCTTCTGTTTAACTTTAAGGTAAAAACAAAATGCAGGCACAGGCAAAATGCAATCTTTGTAAACATTTTTCCACAAAATTTGTCCATAAACATTATTTATATTCGTTCTATAACTCTAAAAATCAGAAGAAATCTGATGGCATTTTCTCAAATGAACACATTTGATTGTAATATGTTCGTCACCCTTTCTCCCCTCCTTGTCACTTCTTCCCAATTTAAATCCTACATTATTATAGTCACTCTATTCATCAGATGAAGTGATCTGTATATGGCTTTTAATAAAACAAATTAGTCTGAAAAGATGCTGCTAGATTCCTTCTAATTTTTGGTTACCACTGACTAACAATGTTTCAACTTATGGTGTCTCTGAATCTTAGTGAATATATTCAAATTCTTCTTCAATAAGCTGCTCAGATTTTCAACTCCAAATAGCTAATTAGAGCAAAAGTATGAGATACAGAGTCATGATTAATAAAGGAAAAGAAGTCCTTTCCCAATCTATCTCTTTCACATAATAAGATCTCTCTGCTGGATTGTTGAGTAGTATTAATGAATCAATCAATATGAGGGTGAGATTTTATTTTTATTTTATTTTTTGTCTCTGCTGGTCTTGCAGCTGCCGAAAAATCTAGGAAAGGACTTCATTAATCTTAGGTTTAACCAGTAAATGCAAACAGAGAAGAAAAGGTGTGGAAAAATAATAGCTGTTACTTTTTTGAAAAAGAAATCTTACATAAATTCTCTTCAAAAGAATCAGTGAACACAGTTTGCAAAAGAAATGAAAAAGGTCTACAGATTTCAAGTATTGTAGAAGAAAATAAGGCAGTGGTACCTTCACATAACACAGCATGTGCTAAAGGAAGAAGACTTACAGAGCTTCACATCAAAATTGGAACAAAACACTTGGAGATGTGTGAACCAGGCTTGGCTGATATTTTCTCTCTGTGAAAACTGTTTAGAGAATAAGATTTTCCTACTGCCAGTTTACTAACTTTCCCTTCTTGTAGACATCTTAAACAAAAGAGCGGGAAAAACATCTTGGTGGCGCTTTTAAAGAGCTAAGGCTCTATTTAAGTAATTAAACTCTGCACAAAAGTTTAATCGATTTGTGAATAATATATTAAGTCTGGGTGCTCTTAATCTTGGAGTAACATATTTCCATCCAGAGGCATTACTTTGTATTTATCTTTAATGAATAATAAATGGAGGAATGATATTCACTGATTAAATATTCCATCAGTAACAGACCATAGAAATCACGTTCAATTATTAATAAGCTACACATTTTGCTTGTCAAGCTCAATTGTCTTTTGACATGAATGGCTTCTGTTCCATACCATTTTTTTTAAACAGCAGATGGATTCTGTTAGTTAGGCCTTACTCTGCACCTACTCTGTCAGAGTTTTGGCTGTTTTGGCTATTTTGACTATTATTATGAGATAAACCCCAGGAGCAAAACGCAGCACACAGCACACAAAGCCTTTATACAATTAATAGTGGTATATACTGTATACAAAATATATACAAACATATAAATGGAGATAAATCCCTTACTACTCAGCTACAAACGCAAGGAGAGAAAGGAGATACATGACTATTCTGACTCCCACCCTTCACAAGATAATTAACTAGACGGACTGCTACTTGGCAGCTTGCCTGAACTAATCTGAACTAGACTGAAAGATTACACAACACAATTCTCCGACTCTGTAGCTTCTCTGTTGTTTCCTGCAAACCTACTCTTCACAGAGGATTTCTTTTAAAGCCTCTTGGGAAGGGCCAGGCAATTAGGCAGCTGATACTGATTATCTCCGATGGCGTCGTTCTGCTAATTGCCTCCTCTCAATCCTTAGCCTGACATCCGGGACAAACTGGGTTTCCTCCTCTAGAGCCGACTCATAGGAGTCTTCACTAGAGGAATCCATCAGCAGCTCATCCGGAGCCGGCTGGGCCCCAACACATGACTAGAGAGATACACTAGGAGAGATATATGAGGAGAGAGAGGTGCTCTCACATGACCTCTCTTATAAAGACAACTTCTTAAAGCAGTAATACCTCTACTGACTCATCCTTATTTCATCATCTTAATTTACAACCTTACATTGGCTGGTCAACTTTAAATCATCATTACACTGACATACTCCATCAGATTTCCATTATTCCGGTTTATTCTTTTTTACATTTATTGTGATACAGAGAATAAAATACTTTACAACTCAAATGCCATAGAGATGACCAAATATGGCATCAAGCTTTAGGTCAACTTCACCAAACTACTAATTTGTAAAATGCATGTGCAATGCAGTGGACTAAAAATTGTATCGGTATATGGTTTTGTGTTTTCTATGTGAATGTTTATATTTTTACTTGAGATTCAGTTTGATTTAGTGACTAGAGCATCAGGCTAGAACAAGACCATGAATTCTAGCCCCAACCTTAGGAATAAAGCCAGTCATTCTCTCTAAATTCTAGGAATAATAGTAATGGCAAACCACTGATATAGCCTAAGTGTGGAGTATGTTAATGTATATATCTATAGATCTATAAATATAGATAAATAAATATAAGCAAGAAATATGCTTCCCATGAACCTCATATATCTTCTTTCAGCTCTAAAAGTGTTGCTCATTTTTTTTAAAAATGGCTTCTTTATGTCAACATTTTATTAATTTAGTTGCATTCTGAAATGGTATATAAACTAGTTGCTTCTAGAATTAAATGTTTGCAGTAAATTGCACTTTCCTTATCTAGTGTTTTGTTTGGTGGAAAAGACTGATTTTCACTGGAAACTAAAAAGTATCTTCAGCAGTTGCAGCATTTTCTGTAACTATCAATTCTGTCTGGTATAAGTCAAGGAGAAAACAACAGATTTTTAACATGTATAAAAAGCCCATAAACTGTTAGCCAATTAATTCGTCTACCAGTGCTTATCTTCTCCAAATTAGATGTTCTCCTCCATTATCCTTGGATATTCTGCATGTATTAATTGTTTCCTGCTCTTTATTGCTAGTTCAGGCTCAAAGATAACCAAAATGACTATGGAAAAAGGAGCCTTTTAATTTAGGAAATTCATTTGTGAAAGAAGTGGAAAGTAAAAGGTGAAAATGCACACACGGACTTTAAAGGTTAAGAAAGATCCTGAAACTCATGACTGGAACATACAGCTAGAAGAGTTTAAATTGTTTAAAAGAAACAGATGGAATAAAATATATTTATTTATTTATTTATTTATTTATTTATTTATTTATTTATTTATTTATTTATTTATTTATTTATTTATTTATTTATTTATTTATCGTTATGTAACTTAATGGCTAGTTGATAAGAGCTAAATAGCTTGAAATAGATACTAGTCTCCCTTTACTTATTTATCAGCACAAATGCAACACACACACACACATACACACACACACATGCACATGCACACAATAGCTACATGTCACACAATTACTTTTTATCTATCCTACAAAATAGTATTTGCTTTTCTATACTACGCAGCTTGCTACTCATCAAACTTGTATATTTCTCAGCAAATAATTTATTTTAAAAGGTATGTTTATTTTTTCAGAACAAAAAAGAATCAGTTTGATCTAGAGCAGGGGTGTCAAACTCGATTTCATTGAGGATCATATCAGTGTGGTGTTTGACCTCAGGAGGTGGGGTGGGAGTGGCCATCTGTTCATCACTCATCTCAGGAGTGCCTGTGGTGGCCCGAGAACTCTGCCAGTGAAAATGGGCTGTTTCCAGGGTGGCTCTGCGGGTCAGATCTAAGCACCCCATGGGCCAGATCCAGTTCCTGGACCTTGAGTTTGACACACCTGGTTAAGCCAGGAGACTATGAATTTTAGTCCTGCCTTAGCCATGAAAGCCAACCAAACAACTCTCTTCCAGCACATGATATTAGTCTAAGGTGGCAAACTAGTTGGTAAATTCCCACAACCAAATGGATCAACATTTGATTGATATGAAAAGGAAATGGATTTTATGAAAAAATGCTAGGAAGAAAAAAAATTCAGAATAATATTCCATGTTCTGAATGGCTTAGTGCCAGATGTTCGCAAAGAGTGTTCATATACACTCTTGTATAAAAACAAACACAGCTGCAAAATTCTCATTTCATTGCATGCGAATGCAGTATGTTCTCCATTGTTTGTTGTCAACTGAAGTCAATAGCCCAGGCAGAAACCAAGATATTAAAAATAACTCTGTTTTACTACCTTGAATTGTGGCTACCAAACTGATTTAAAAATTCAATTATTGAATCATGTTAACAGGAGTCATATCCAAAATAAGGTATGAAAGATCAACTCAAGGAAGAAGTCTCTCCTCAGGGTCCAGAGGTGATAAAGCCCCAACCCAGCTAAGGATAGCTGATCTTCTTCTGTTATTCTGACCTATAAAGTAAACAACTTTTGAAGACATGCTTGCCTATTTTCAGAGTTAACCAACATTCCAAAATCACAGTATTTGTGGGGGACATGAGAGCACTGTTCCAATATTTGAGGGCCTGCGACAGAGGGGAGGGGATCAAGCTATTTTCCAAAGCACCTGAAGGCCAGCCGATCTGGAAATAAGGAGAACTTTTCTGACAGAGAAAGCAATCAACCAATGGAACAGCTTGCCTTCAGACGTTGTGGGAGCTTCATCACTGGAAGCTTTCAAGAAGAGACTGGACTGCCATCTGTCAGAAATGGTGTAGGATCTCCTGCTTGGGTGTGGGGCTTGAATTAGATAATCTACAAAGGTCCCTTCTAACTCTGTTAATCTGTTAACAATCTGTTAGGTTACACTTTAAAAAGAACTCTAGTAGTATTCTCATGGATTTTTTTAAAATGACAGATATTTCTTTTGTTAATAATTGTATTTTTTTAGGACACTTTCAGGAGAAAAAAGTGATAAAAATAAATGCAACCTTGATGAATAAATGCAACCAACAATAACATAATTGTTACTATTCTGGGTAGTTTTATTTGATTACATTATTTGTTTTACTGCATAGGAAAAGTCAAATGCTTTTAATCAAAGAAATACTGTTGGGTTGATTTACTTATTTCTAATAGGACCACAATTCTTAGTATGATTATTAATGCATCGCTTAGCTATGTGGAAATGTAAAAGTTTTTCTCTATTCCATGCCCAGTGTTTGTATTATCAACATATTGACTCTTACTTAAAGGACTGACATACAGATAGTCCTCGACTTACAACAGTTCGTCTAGTGACCATTCAGAGTTAGAATGCCACTGGAAAAAGTGACTTATGACTGTTTTTCACACTTACAACCATTTCAGCATTCCTGTGGTCACATGATTAAAATTCAAACACTTCCTAACCGATTCATCTTTATGACAGCTGCAGTGTCCCAGGTCATGTGTTCACCTTTTGCGACCTTCTGACAAGCAAAGTCAACAAGGAAGCCACTTAACAGTCATATTACCAATTTAACAACTGCAATGATTCACCTGCCAGCTCTGGCATGAAAGGTTGTAAAATAGGGTAAAATTCACTTAATAATTATCTCACTTAGCAACAGAAATTTTGGGCTCAATTGTGGTTGTAAGGTGAGGACTCCCTTTATAGGTAAGGTCTTAGAAACCTAGTTTTAATGAATTTCTAGGTATCTAAGGAACAGAATGGATTTCTAGCTGTTATATCCTTGCTATTACCATTCTTAGATACATGTATCTTTATGTTCTTATAAACAATTCTCTCTTCAGAAAGGTCTTCTGGCTTTTCCAGTGATAATCCCTCCATCTTCAATTTTTGCCTCCACCTTCTTTTGGGAACAAAGCTGCAAAAATACATGTATGCAGACAGTCCTTTTTCAGTAACCACAACTGCATCTGGTAAAATGGTCACTAAGCAACATGGCTAATGGACCTTATGACTGAAAGAGAGACTGCAGAGATTATTGGTGGCTTCTGCATTTGATAAAGTTGCCTCATGCAAAAGTGTTACTTTCATTTTGACATGTGTTGTTATCAGGTGCAGAAATTTGGGCACAACTGCATGTATTGATTGAAAAATGATTTTTCAACTGCTCTTTCCTACATTTATTGCCACCATATTTATGAATGGTCACTATCTGAGGCAGTTGTTAACTAAGGACTACCTGTATTTCATTTCCTTTGATAAGTCTTGGCTCCAGAAAACAGAAATAGAGAGATCTGCGGTGCTGAACAACTAATATTCAAAGGTATGGCCCACATATGTTCACTTGTCATTAATTTACAACTTTAAATGCATTTGTTCCCCAAATAATCACAATTTTATATGGCAGTAAATATGCTTGCTAATCTAATGGAACAAAGTGGAAAATTAATTGCATTAGAATAAGAGTCAGGAATACAGCATCAGACCTAGAGGAATAGTTGTGACACTTTGGCTGTCAATGATACTTTGAGAAGCTTTCAAAAACATAGTTGTAGATATACGGTAAATTGAATGTCCATCCTGTCCTATATGAGCCATGGTAGCGTAATGGTTAGAGTGCAGTAGTGCAGTCTATTTCTACCGATTGCTGTCTGCCTGCAATTTTGCAGTTCAAATCTCACTAGGCTCAAGGTTGACTCAGCCTTCCATCCTTCCAAGGTGCTAAAATAAGGACCCAGATTGTTGGGGGCAATATGCTGACTCCGTAAACTATTTAGAGGGGGCGGTAAAGCACTATGAAGTGGTAAGTCTAAGTGCTATTGCTATTTGCTTCAATTATTGCCATTAATGGAATGCTGTAATTGAATAGCCACTATGATGGTTAAGAGGTTAAGATGCTAAGGTATTCTCACTATTGCTGTATTATGTTTGGTGGTTGCAGTTCATGTTGCTTCCTGAAATAGATAACTCCGTTAAACCTTTGATGATCTTCACTTTATCCCATTTCAAAGTTTGAACATAAAGGCACTCACTAGTAAGACAGTGCTATTGAAATAGCTGATATATATATAGGCTATATATATATAGGCTAGTTGTTTCTTTTAATTGAAGATTTGTCTATGTGAACCATGAGTTGCTATACCCAGCTAGCTATATAAAGCTGGATTTCATTGGGTTTAATGATGAAAGTCAATTTGGTCTAATACCATATTTTTTGGAGTATAAGACGCACCTTTTTTCCTCTAAAAAGAGGCTGAAAATGTGGGTGTGTCTTATACATCGAATACAGCATTTTTGGAATTGCCATAGCATTGCAAAACTCTGGCATCGCTTGTTCTATTTTCCTTGGTTATGACCTTGCTGATACAACATGCCCTTGTATCCACTGCCTTTGAGAAACTTGTAGCAACCTGCTTTCTAGATTAACACAGAGCAATATTGAAACCTATCTGGACTGGTGGTGGTTGTACCTGAAAAAGTAAGGCCTCGGGTATTTACAGTAGAACCCTATGAGACTCCAGAAATGGAGAAATACATGTTGTGATTCTTCCAAATAGTTTCCTTTATTGTTCCTTACCTATAGGCGTAAATATTGGCAAAGTAAAGGAGACTACTAGTGTTGGAAGGAATGTCCATTTGGATTCAGTTCCAAGTGGGGAAAAACACACTGGAAATATGGAGACTGCTTGGAAAGATGATTTAATTGTGGACAGGATCAATGGCTTGAGTTCCTGAGCAGAAAAGGGGAATGCCTCAAAGATGTTGAAGAAGAAAAAAAGGGCCACCTTGCTGAAAGTCCCTGGGTTTTTTGCCCTCTGTTGGGCCCTGCCCTGGGGTCTCCCACTCCTGTGCACACCGGGTGACTGTCAGACTGCAATGGGACCATGCAGTGGCAACTCTGTAGGCTGTGTTTTGAGTCCAAGTTTGGTTGAGACTTGCTGGGTAATGTTATAATGAAATTATTTAGGGATTCCTATTATGGCTCTGCCTGTCGATCTTTGTTATATAGAATTGGCTGGCTCAGGCCTTAATGGTCCATTGACAGAGGTGGGGGAGCTATTGAGAGTGAGCCTGTTTCCTGCCTAAAACATGTTTCTCTGGCTCAGGCCTTAATGGCCCATTGACCCGGGGGGGGGGGGGGGAGAAAGCTGCAGGGAGCTGCTTTGTCTTTAAAAACATATCTCTCCTTTTTTTCATCCAGGGAAATATAATATTATACCTTTTTAATATTTCCTAAAACATTTCATTTTTCTAGGAGAGGGAGGGGTGGATGCTAACTTCCTACATTGGCACCATAAAAAGTATACCCGGGAGACTATAAGGGAGGAGCCATCCTAACACTCTTTCTCCCACACAAACTATCTAAAGTGCAAGGTGTCTTTTTTGTTCTTTCAAAATGCATTCCCTTCGTCCTTGGAATCCAGACAACTTTCCATCACAATCCCCTTATTACAACTGCTTTGCTTTAACAGAAATGATGGCAGGAGTGTCTTTTGCATTGCAAGAAGGCTCTAAAGGCCCAGTGAAATATATTTTGGTTGTTGAGCAGCTTTGAAAGGTCACATCAAATAAAGCAAAGTGAGCCTTGTCACACAACACTAGCATTTGCTCTCCCAGTGAAAAGCAGAGAATTTGGCCTTTTTGAACAGGAGGCAGTTACAACTCTATTTGTAAAGAGCAGAAACTTTCTTCTTTACAGAAGTCTTGTTCCACTGGAGCCATCAAGACTTCCATGTAAACAGCAGTCTGTGATTTTCTTGTGATGTGTTTAATCTCTCTGAATTTCTTGGAAAAGCTGGTGGAAAATAGAGCTTTGGATACTGAAACATTTACTTTTGTTTTCAAAGAAGAATGTGAGTTGCCCAAAGAGAATAGGTGGATGAATGCCAAATTGCTGAACTTAGAAAACTGCCAGCTTAGAATATTAACAGAGGCACTTCTATTGGGACTGGCAGTAAATAGAACTGAATCCAAGTAATTTGCACATCTCTATATCTAATTAACAAAGAAGATTGCACATAAGGAATATCTTATTTCTGATGCAGTGCATCTTTGCAACCCTTTCATATAAAACAGCATCACTTTCTTTTAAGAAGCCAAATCTGCTGGTTGTACTAAAATAAATTTTTGGTGGGGAGCAGTGGTGGGTTGCAGGTGGTACGCCCTGGTACGGGTGTACCAGAGCCACCAGATACCTTTCCAGTACAGTGCTCCAGAGGGACCACCCACCCGCCCTCGCTTCTCACTGTGCTTTTAAGTCTTCAGCATTTCTGCACAGGTGCGCAGCGCATACAGCACCTGCGTGACTCTCTGCAGAGCAGCTGGAGCATTGCGGAGGCTTATGGAATCACCAAAATGCATGCGGGCATGTGCTGTGCCGCATCCACATGGATGCCGCTTGGCCAGTTCCAACCATACCAGTTGGAACGGAATCCGGAACTCACCACTGGTGGGGAGACATGTATTTCCCTAAAATGTTCTTCCTTTTTCCTTTCTTTTGGTGGGCTATCTCCCTGCCAGATACCCTCCACCACCACCCCATCTCCACATTCCATCATCAGGTTTAAAACTGAAGCTGAGATATTGACTTGAAGTATTGATCAGTTAGATTTGTTTTCCATATAGGGTAATTTTTGAACCCAATAAAATGAAGTATGATAGAGGTCATATCTGAATGTACATTTCAGTTCCTTTAACTTTTATTAAGATAATACAATAGATGCACATATTTTTCAACATTATATGTTGTGATTTAACTGTGTGTAATAAAAATACCAGCGACTTGGCTGATATGAGAATCAGTTTTATTGTACACAGAATTAAACTTATGCCTTTGATAACTGATTCTCCTGGAAACTTTTCAGGCTTGGAATGAATTAGACATAAGCAGTTATTGAAGCACAAGGTACATACTTTCTGTTTAAGTTACTGCTGAATTACCTATTCTTTGAAAAGTTAGAACCAATTATTCAGAACTCTAAACAAACTGCTGCCTCAGTCTGTTTTGCCAGGATATACAGAGCTGAAAGTAAATATCACAGAGATGTAGTTAAGAAGATCTGGAAAACAAAGAGCTGACTGTAGCATTTTAACAAGATGACAAATAAAGTGTTTATGTTAAAACTGCATGTAAGTGTGTGCCTGCTTTGAGAAAATCTATCTATGTGGTCACAAAGAGCTGACATTTCCTTGATAGAATACAGTCAGTCAGTCAATTAATCAATCAAGCAATCCTTTGAACATTATTTGGAAGTACTTTGGACCATATATGAACAAAACAGTTCTGCGCTATTCATTAAATCAGAGACATTCCATGGAAACCTGAGAAAAAGTGTGTTTCTTTTAAGAATCATATTAAAGATACCATTGCTTTAATTATTTAATTCATTAAAGCAACTGTCCCCTTTTTCCCAGGGTCATATGAAAGATTGAAAAAGATGTCTTAATTAATGGTATACAGGTGCTATGCTTTTATTTGCATGAGGTCCAAATTTTTATTTAAACTTTTATGTATTATTCAGATAGCTAGGCCTCCAAACATGAGACATCTAAGGATTTTTCAGCACAATATCTGCTTCCACAACATCTACTCCAGGGTAACAAACATCTATCTCATTTCCAAAGACCCTCTGAGGGAATGTTCAAAACTTTTCAGAAATTCAATACAGACATCTTATATCTGGGAGATAATATTCCACAAGGGAGAAGATTCATGAAGAAGTCTTAATAGCAGGATCCTTGGAGATGCTCCATTTGGGAAATGAACCTTCAATACCCTTGTTTTCATAATCTCTGTTGTTGCCCACCAACTCTGCTGGCAGCAGACTTGGACAATGAGGGGGTTGGGGAGGAAGTTGCGCCAGTTATGGAGTCTAGGGTAGGCTCTATGGATGCTCTGCATTGGATGCAGAGACAGAGTCAGAGCCATCCTACATTTCCCAGCCACCCGAGAGGCAGCTGCCTTTGGAGGCTGATACGAGTAAGGAGGAAGAACAGAAAGGGCCTGTTCTAGATGCACATATGCACAGATCAGTTAGGAGAGGTGAACAATGGAGGACAAGGAGTGGACTCGGGAAGCAAAGCATACATAGATGCTGAATGGTCCCTTCCTAGCTGGGGAATAAATAGAAGGAAAGGTTGTCATAGGAGACAACAGTTCTGATTTCTGAAGAGTTTGCTCATTGCATTTTGTGCCACAAAGACTGCTTGCCAGAACTTAATTTGCAGCCTTTCATTTGGGAGCTCACGGCTTTGCAATTATTGCAAGAAATTGATAAGATTTGTACGGCAGTTAACTCCTTGAAGGACTAATACCTGGACTTTTCGGTAGGTGAATGGAATTAATTCACAAGAGGAAAATAAAGAGAGATTTTTTTATGACAAGGAGTCTGTTTATTGTTTCTGCTAAGCCTGGGTCAGAACAATCTCATTGTTTAGACAGATACTACTTAGAGCTAGTGATCTTAAAATACCCTGGACTTAAGCCATGTAGTGCTTTAAAAATAACCCAACACTTTGAATTTTACCCAGAAACTAGCTGTAGCTCCTGTAATAGAAATGTGAGGTGAATAACTCAAGGAATACTATACTTTGACTCCTGCATGCTAAATCAACTTCCAAATGATCCTCAAGGGCAGTTTCATGTAAAGCAGATGCAATAGATGTGAAATAACAAGGACAAAAATGGCCACCTCCCCACTCAAAGAAAAGGTTGGTTAGTTGAGGGACCACTTCTCCATTATCTCTAGCCATTCCATTAGCTTGGAAGAATGGGTATATTGTGGATTCTGTCTATGAAAGTGTGCCACCTGACAGAATCCACGAGGCAAGCATTTTCTGTGACAGCGTCTATCCTATACAACAGTGATGGTGAATCTTTTTTGGCTTGCATGCCAAATGCGAGGGGAGTGCAGGGGGATCGTGGGCGGGTGTGCCACACCCATAATGCCATGTGCATGACCCCAGTACACATGACCACCACTCCCCCTGTTTTTAGTGTGCTTTTTTTTGCCCTCCCCAGGCTCCAGAGGCTTTATAAGTTTGGGAACGGAGTTCCAGTTTGCTCATAGGGCCAGTTTTTCGGACTCCGGAGGTTTCAGGGAAGCTCCTGAAGCCTCTGGAGGGCGAAAAATGGCCTCAAATGAAGGCCAAAATCAGCTGGCCAGCACGTACATGTGCACTGGACAGCTGACAGGGCAACACCTCGCGTGCCCTGACAAATGGTTCCATGTGTCACCTGTGGCACGGTGCCATAGGTTCTCCATCACAGCTATAGAACCTCAATTTCTGCAAGGTCAAACTGACCTCGATGGCCTTCTGGAAATACCTGAAGATGTGTCTTTGATATTAGACCTGGAGATCAGATAGTGGTAGTGATAGCGGGGAGCCTATAAAATGTTTCTATTATTTCCTGAATTAATTGTCCTCTCCTGTTAATTCTATAGTATAGCTTTAATTGTTTCTAACTGTTTCAATGTTTGTATGGTTTTTACTTTTGGGGTTTTTTTTGTATTGTTTGTGTATTAACCTTGCAAACTGCCCAGAGTTGGTGGCTATATGAAAGAAAGAAAGAAAGAAAGAAAGAAAGAAAGAAAGAAAGAAAGAAAGAAAGAAAGAAAGAAAGAAAGAAAGAAAGAAAGACTGATCTTTGGTCACAGCTCCCTGGTTCAACAAAACTTTAAATCCTAGGGACCCCCAGATTGCTATCTTGCACCTCTGCGGGATTTCAACTATATTCAGAATTTAATATGGACTATCTCTTTTGGGCATGCTAATATGTCTAAGCCTCCTCTGAGATTATCCAGACTCCACAACAAAATATCAGGCAAAATGATGCCAGATAACCTTACAAATCAAGGCCTCTGTCATCTCAGCTGAACTTGCCAAGTCAATTCTGACTGAAAATGTATAATTTTATTCTCTAACTGTAAGGAAAATGAATTACAATGGTCAGCAGCCAATCTTCTCACTTAGCTGGAGAACAGGATACAGCAGCTTTAAACACTGCCGTTGAATATCTGCCTCTGAATGTCATATGTACTTTACCATAGTTATGGGCATATGTTTGGTCATATTACTCCTTTGTTGTTAAAGATATCTAATTTGTTGTTGTATTTTTCACTGTGGCTACCAGTGAGGCCTTTGAGAAAATCTTTAAGCATCTTCTGGAAACCTATAAGATCCATTAAGCACCCGAGGAAAAAGAATGGGTCATCTGCAGTTCAGATCTAAGATAACTTTATGGAATTTTTTTAAAAAAAATAGAATTAGTGTATACTTTTATATTATACATACAGTATATTCCTTGCTTGTGTTCATTGGTCCTGCAACGCAAAATAAAATTGATTTTGATCTAAAGGTTTTATTTCTTCCATTACTTGGGCATCTTTCAATAACTAATTCTGGAGAAAAACACCCTATTACATTTTGAAAATACCGTATACTTCGTTTCTTTACCTCAAGGCAATAGATATTTCAAAGCAGTGAAAAGGACCCAATGATAAAATATCCAGTTCTGAAATGCTCTTGTTTATCACATTGAATGTATAAAAGTCCTGTACAAGTGCTTGGAATACTTAATATGTACATCAGTCTGTATCTATTCTGTATCAATATCCCAAGTATTCACTTATTAGTGCAACCTTTTTACTTCTGTTATGCAAGTGCAAGAATGATTGCAAAATTTCATGTGTGGAGAATGCCCAAACTGGAGTAAACTATTTGAAGCCCTTGTGAAAAAGTTCTGATCATTCTTTCAACACTCATTTATTTCCATCTACCTCAGGTATCCTTCTAATTGTTCATTTTGTATGCATGTAAGCTTTTAAAAAAAAT
This sequence comes from Rhabdophis nuchalis, assembly GCA_039707465.1. Classification (NCBI taxonomy): domain Eukaryota; kingdom Metazoa; phylum Chordata; class Lepidosauria; order Squamata; family Natricidae; genus Rhabdophis; species Rhabdophis nuchalis. Next base: position 103,579,149 of record CM077643.1, on the reverse strand, counting down.
CATCTTGCAATTTTAGTGCAGAATTTTACCAAGGATATGAACTTTATATAGTTTCCCCAAATAAAATTTGATCTGCAATTTTCCCAAAGAAACAATCCAATATATAATTTTAGGCACAATTGTTGAATGGAAAATGCAGATCAAATTTAACAAAATGATTCAAAGGTAGCATCATGTGAGACCACAGAAATAAGTTAATGTTTGCTAGCCATATTTCCCTAGAAACAATTAAAAATGATAAACTTCTAAACCATTTAAATAGGGAGAAAGGTTATCAGTTGTCATCTACTGGTGGATGGTAATTGGTTGTGGGCATTCTGCTCCATCGAACACAGGCAATATATAAAGGCCTGCCATTTATTGCCAACTCCAGTTTCAGATCTGCTCTGCAATGTGGCTAATGAAACGTCAGCACATATTCATGGTCTCACATGGCATTAGCTGGAACTCATTTCAAAAATAAATAGTAGCTGTGAAACCTACATTCCAGGTCAAATTTTTCTGACTTCCTTTATGGAACAACCCTACTTAAAGACAATTTCTCACTGGAATATTGATTTAATAATAATCAAGTGTGTAGTAGTGACATATTATTTAATCTATTTGCTGGTAGGAATACTGTGTAGCTATTTAACATTTCAAGAAAATATCTTTAGCTTCAGCTATTTCCATCTCTCTCTCTCTCTCTCTCCCTCTCAGATGTAGTGACCAGTAGGAATGTGTTATTCCCATCCTGCTGTTAATTTAATACAAATTACTTATATTTAGAATATATGCTTTCCAGAGGATTAAAACAGGAATGTAATTTTAACTCTACCTTTGTTTTCTTCAGTTCTCAACTCATCTCAACCTCCTGGATTATATAACAACTTCAGAATTCTTTCTCTGTTTCTAAAATTCTCACTATTTTGTCTTTATTAATGACTACAGCACATTAGATATTAGCCAAAAGGCAAAAAACCCTGATTTTATACATTTGGTATAGTCAAATGACTCTACTTCTCTGTTCCATTCTTATTAATTAGTCTTCTTATCTTTAGATCTCTGCCTCTGTCTGTCTGTCTCCCTCCCACCCCGCTCTCTCTCACACACACATACACACTTACACACACACCAATCTGGCAATTTATAATGAAATTGTCCCAAAGGTGCTTTTTCAAGACATTCTTATGAAATTGAAAACCACTATCACAAATCTGTATTTAAAATGTAGAAGATTAGAAAAGTTGGACGTAATATCTACCCCTTAAACTTCCTCTCTTCTCCCATATCTTGTTTTCTCAGGTTTAATATGCAGAACAAATGTGATCAGTTCAAGGAATAGAAAGGCAAAGGACTTCACAGGATTAGAGACCATTGATTATTGGTGGTAAGTCTATCCATCTCAAAATTAGATTTGTGTGGATTAACCTGAAGAGAGTGAAGCATCTTGTAGATAAAATATGCACTCCTATACTGTGAAGTTAGAGGCTGGTCCAGTCCTCCTTGATGAGGTGCTTTGCGTTGGTGTGAAGAACTTCTATTTGTACAGGACAGCCACTTGTCTGAAATTATATAGGGCCATGATGGTGAACCTATACTACAGGTACCACAGGTAGCACATGTAGCCCTCTCTTCAGGAATGTGAGCTGTCATTCAGCTTAGCTCCACTGCACATACGCATGCGCCTCCTGCCAACCAGCTAACTTTTAGGGTCTTTGGCACAAACATGGAAGGTGTGCGTGCATGCATGGGGAGCAGGGAGATTGTGCATGCAAGTGTGGGGAGGGTCAAGGAGTGCCCCCCCCCATGTCCTATTTTTGGTTTCAAAAGGCTTCAGGGAGTCCTGATAGGCCCAAAACAGGGCACAGGGCAGGGTCACATACATGTGGAGTGGGAGCGCAGAGCGGGGTCACATGCACAGAGGGGGCAGGGCACATTGCATTATGGATGTGGGCACGTATGTATGTGATTACGGCCCGCAAGGCCATCACTGATGCAGGGTCTTCTGTTTGAACAGGGGATTGGACTAGAAGACCTCCAAAGTCCCTTGCACCTCTATTCTGATTATTTGATTGTTTGTCTTTAAAAACTACATTTTATTAATCAAAGTACAGGTAATCCTCGAGTTGCAACCACAAGGAGCTCAAAATTTCTTTTTTTTTAAAAATTCTGTTGCTGAGACATTTGTTAAATGAATTTTGCTTCATTTTATGAGCTTTGTTGTCACAGTTCTTAAGTGAATCACTGTAGTTGTTGTTAAGATTGTGGTTGTTAAGAGGATCTGGCTTCTCCATTGACTTTGCTTTTCAGAAGGTCACAAAAGATGTTCACATGACCCTGGAGACATAGTAGCCATCATAAATATGAATCAGTTTCCAAGTGTCTGAATTTTAATCATGTGACCACGGGAATGCTGCAGCAATTGTAAGTATGAAAAAAGATTATAAATCACTTTTTTCAATGCTGTTGTAACTTTGAACAGTCACTAAATGAACTATTGTAAGTCAAAGACTACCTGTATTTGTATATTAGAGTCTCTCACACATCACTCTGTATAGTATAACAGTGTCTATTTAGTTTTGATTGCAAGTTCTTAAGAGAATGAGGAAAAGAAAACATAACAATCCTTGGTAATTAAATCAAGTGTGGTTTTAATGTCCATATTCCTCACAATGCAACATAACCAAGGTATCATGCTGCACCGGTTGGAGAGGTTGGGGGTAGGGGGCACCGTCTTACGGTGGTTCTCCTCCTACTTCTCTGACCGGTCACAGTTTGTGTTGGCAGGGGAGCAGAGGTCGACGTCAAGGTGCCTCACTTGTGGGGTCCCACAGGGGTCGGTCCTCTCGCCCCTCCTGTTCAACATTTATATGAAGCTGTTGGGTGAGATCATCCATGGTTTTGGGGTAGAGTTCCATCAGTACGCTGATGATACTCAGCTGTACATCTCTACCCCAGACCACCCCAACGATGCCGTGGAAGTGATGTCCCAGTGTCTGGAGGCTGTGCGAGTCTGGATGGGGAGAAACAGGCTCCGACTCAACCCATCCAAGACTGAGTGGCTGTGGCTTCCGGTGTCACGGTATAGCCAGTTGGTGCCTTCTCTGGCTATTGAGGGCGAGTTATTGGCCCCCACAGAGAGGGCTCGCAACTTGGGCGTCCTCCTGGACTCTCGGCTGTCTCTAGAAGACCATATGACGGCCGTGGCCAGGGGGGCTTTCTATCAGGTTCACCTGATATGCCAGTTGCGCCCCTTTCTGGATTGTGACAGTCACTCAAGCCCTCGTCACTTCCTGCCTGGACTATTGTAACACTCTCTACATGGGGCTTCCCTTGAGGTGCACCTGGAGGCTCCAGTTGGTTCAGAATGTGGCCACACGGGAGATTTTGGGAGTATCTAGATGCTCCCATGTGACACCTCTCCTGCGTGAGCTGCACTTGCTGCCTGTGGCTTTCCGGGTGCACTTCAAGATATTAGTGATCATCTTTAAAGCGCTCCATGGCAAGGGACCTGGCTACTTGCAAGACCGCCTCCTGCTGCCAAATACCTCCCACCGACCAGTTCGCTCCCACAGAGAGGGCCTCCTCAGGGTGCCGTCCCTGGGGGGAAAGCCTTCTCTGTGGCAGCTCCTGCCCTCTGGAATGACCTACCCCCTGAACTACGGATGATCACGGACCTACGCCTCTTCCGTCAGGCCCTGAAGACCCATTTATTTCATGCTGCTGGCCTGTCATAATTTTTAAATTGATTTTAGCAGGGGGTTTTAATTGGCAGGCCAATCTATTTAATATATCTTAACATATGATTTTAGCTTTTGTATTATCCATTCTTACTGTTGGCTGTACACCGCCCTGAGTCCCGGAAGGGAAAAGGGTGGTATATAAATTCAATAAATCTAAATCTAAATAAGAAATTATTTTTAAATGTATTTTTATGAGATTTCATTTTTACATAGAAAAACACTGGAAAGCAAACATGTCTATTTCCTATTTTTATTATTTCAATAGTTTTTATAAGAGAAGCCACACTGGTTGAAAAATACTGGAACTGGGAAGAGTCTTGAAGAATCCTTTCATTAAAGGTAATATTTCCTATCTTTGCAAGGCATACTGTTCTGAAAGGCGAACTGGAGTGGCATGAAGAATTTCTCAGTTTTATTTTTTGTCACTGGAGGCCCTTTCTTTGATCCAAAACTTTGACTTTCACCCCCCAAAAAATGTTCTCATATCTTTCTTTATCCTTTACTGTAAGACGTTAATCCTGCCATTTGAGTGTTCACCTCCATTGCCTTGTTTCCTGTAGGTGAGGAAACGCCTTAAGCTTCTTTTCTGACCTTTTCTATGAAATCTTTGATTTAAGCCTATGGATATATACCTGAACAAGAGCACACATTCATCAGTCTTTTTTTGGGGGGGTGGGGTGTTTCCCCCCTATTCCTCAATCTTTATTGCCTAACATTGGCTAAATACCATACTTTTCAAAGTATAAGATGCACTTTCCCCCTAAAAGTGGGTGAAAATTTTGATGTGTCTTATACAGCGAATGTTGCAGTAAGGAGTGGACAGTGCCCATCAGCTGTTCTAGAATGAGCTGTGGTGGTGGTGCCAAGTGGGTCATGGCATATGGGCGGTGGTGTACAGGCTGCACCAGCAGCAAATGGGCCATGCCAAAGAGGCCATGGCAGTGGTGAATGGGCCGCGTTGAATGGGCCATGCTAAATGGGCCAAACAGGCGGTACTAGCTCTGAACATGCTGCAGCAAATGGGTGGTGCCAAGTGGGCCACAACAGTGGTGAATAGGCCATGGCAAATGGGCCACGGCAGGTGTGAATGGGCCGTCACGGCCATGAATGGGTGGCGGTGAACAAGCCGTGCGGTGGTGAATGGGCGGCAGTAGCAAATGGGCTATGCTGAATGGGCTGTGGCAAACGGCCCATGGCAAATGGGCCAGATGAATACTGGATGGATGCTGGGAGGCAGAGGTAGATTTTTTTCTTTTTTTCCTCCCCAAAAAGATAGGTACATCTTATAGTCCAGAGCATTTTATACTCTGAAAAATATGATATGTGTAGATTCATTCTCCTCACTCCTCCCAAGAAATATGAATACCTAGTGAAAAATAATGAAGATATCATATGAGAGTGATGGTAACATATGAATCATACTTCATCACCTCATTTTTTATATAACTTTGAGATTATTCATAGAGTAGAAAGGGATCATAATACTTAAATACCATCAGCAGTGTGAGACAGCTTCTAGAAAGAATAACACAGTTTGAGACTACGTTAGAAACATCTTATGAAAGATATGTGAAGTTATTACAAGTAGTCCTCATCTTACAACAATTCACTTAGTGACTTTTTAAAGTTACAACAGCACCGAAAAAACTGACTTATGACCATTTTTCACACTTACAATCTTTGCAGCATCCTCATGGTCACGTGATCAGCTGGTTCATATTTATAACGGTTACAATGTCCCAGGGTCATGTCATCACCTTTTGTGACTTTCTGACAAGCAAAGTCAGTGGGCAAGCCAGATTCACTTAACAACTATGTGACTAACTTAGTAACTACAGTTATTCACTTGTAGCAAGGAAGTGTTGTAAAATGGGGCAAAACTCACTTCATAAATGTCTCATTTATTACATAAATTTTGGGCTCAATTGTTGTAAATTGAGGGCTATCTGTATTCCTTGACACTAATGAGACTGAGTACTATGTAAAACTCCAGCCAACATTTCTCTAGAAGGACATTATGGGTTATGAAGGATTCATAGTAGGATAATGAAAATCATTCAAAACTTGAAGAATACGATATGAAGATAGGGTGAAGGAACTTGGAATGAAGAAAAGAAGACTTAGGGGAGCTTTGTATTGCTATATTCAAACACTTAAAAGGAAGCTATGAAAAAGATGGTCAAAATTATTTTCCATAGCAACTTAAACTATGATTAGATATAATGGGCATAGGTTGCAGCCAGATAGATGTTGCTTAAATATACATAAGGGAAACAATTCTGAAGGACGAGTGGTGACATGATAGCAGTATTCCAGTATTTGAGTGGCTGCCACAAATAAGAGGGGGTTAACTTATTTTCCAGAGCACCAGAGGGCAGGACTAGAAACAATGGATGGAAACTAATCAAGGAGATAAGCAACCTGAAATTGAGAAGAAACTTCCTAACAGTAAGGACAATTAACCAGTGGATAGCTTGCCTTCAGAAGTTGTGGATGCTTTATCAATGGAAGTTTTTAAGAAGAGACTGGACAGTCACTTGTCTGAAATGGCATAGAGCCTCCTGTTTGAGCAGGGGGTTGAGTGGAAGACCTCCAAAGTCCCTTCCAACTCTATTGTGATAGATATTTGCATATTAATGGAACAATCTACCTATGGAAACTGAATTCCCCATCTCTGGAATTTGTTAAGAACAGGCTGGGTGGCATTTTTTATGGATGGCTTAATTGGTTTTCCTGTACGCTGCAGAGATTGGACTAGAGTGTCCCAGATGCCCATTTGAACCCTACAATTCTGAGACAAACAGTACACTTGTCAAGGTAAAGCAATGTAGTAGATTATGAAGGACTGTTTCTTCTTTAGTTTTAAATGTTTCAGCATATCATAGTCAGTCTAATAATGCATTTTAAGACTTTCTCCTGTTTGGACTTTCTGATTACTGGTACTTATGTTTACTATCATACAAAGGCAAGACTTAAATGCTATCATATTTGTAATTTTACTAATAGGAAGGCTACAGCAGCTAGCAGGTTCCAGATTTGATGTTTCTCCTTGTAAAGTTAGTCCTCATTTACTAATGGTAACTGGGACCAGCAACTCCATCACTAGGAAACATGATTATAAAGTGAAATGTCATGTGATTGCACCCAACATATTACGTCAGTTCTAGTTGTAGTTGTTAAGTGGAAACATCTTGCCCTTCCTGCCCATTTCCCTGTTGAGTTTTCTTGTCAAAGTGACAAAGAGTCACAAATAGTGATCATGTGCTTCCAATATGCTTCATCTATCATAAATACATGATGATTGTCAAGTACCGGAACTGTGATCGCATATGGCCATGGATACAATTCAATACTCGCAACGTTGATGGTCAGTTGCAAATCTTCATTCTTGCGCCATCAAAACTTGAAATGGTCACTGAATGGGTGGTTTATTGTGATAGTTTATATTAAAAAAATCCATTAACCTTTTTACTGGGAACTGTGACAGAATGGAGAAGGTAAATACTGTCCAGCAATTTGCCAAGAGATCTCTCCAAAATATAAACCACATGGTGTTGATGATCTGAGGCTAGAAAAAAACTAGAAGAAAACTTAGTTCAGGCTTCAGTCTCACACAGTCTCTTAGAAGAGAAGAAGGTGAATGGAACTAAGAAGTTCATACAAGGTTGACTTGAAGTTGGACACAAAGCAGAAAAACAAAGGATGCTCAAGGGAGCTACATAAACTGATGTGGATGATTAAAATTTACCAAGCATATGGAAAGAAAGAAAAAACCCTGTAAGAAGTAAAAAAGAGAAGTCATCAAGAAAAAATACTCAAAGTGAGAATGTCAGAAAGGCTAAAGTTCAGCATAAGCAGGGATACGTTTTTTTAAAAAAAACAACACCTAGGAAAAATACTAATTAGGGCTTCTTCAAATGTGTTTGAAAGGATGATCAGTATATAAGCTGCTTGGTGAAAATCTGGCTAGAATCAGGCCACTGAGAATAATCAAGTAAAAGGCAGGACTGAAGCTTGAGATGAATAGAAACAAGTTTGAGGAATGTTGATTTTCTAGTAAAGAGTTTTAATTTCTCTTAGTCTTCATTTGGTAAGGCAAGGCCTAGGCCCAATTAGGCAAGATGAAATTGTAGAAATGTTATAAAGCCGTAACAACAGAATTCCAACAGCTACATGATTTCAAGTACACATTCATGTATAGATTTAACTTCCCAATATATTTGCAATCCTCTTTCATTTGCCCATCTGGGGGTTATTTTTTGTCTCCCTCTCTTCCTTGTTTAAAAATGGTCCGATCTATAATTACATTGCTGTTCACCAACTCTCACAATTACTAAGTCAGATGAATTGCATCCAGTATTGAAGAAACCCTGCTGATAGGCTACCTTAAACCGTATTTACTCCCTTTGAGAAATCCAAGAGAAAGGGTCTTGTTTGGATTTGCACAATGCAATTCTTAAGTAATATAGCATAAGACACAGAAAAGAAAAAAAAAGGCCATATAATTCAATTCACTATTTTTGTGTGGCGCTTAGATCCAAATGTTCTGAATAAAACTCATCTCAGCTGTGAGAGAAATGACTGGCATACTACAGTCCTTTTATCTATTTCTGAGTTTGTTTCTATATTCTCTGAATCTTGTTTCTATTCTTCTATTAATTGAAGCATGGAAAACTAAGGAGCCTGCAGGCTCCTGGAGAGATGGCTATCTAATGAAAAGCAAAGTGTATAGATACTCAGTTCCTCAACTATCTCTTTGTTAAGAACAGTGTAAGAATTCTGTAGCTTTGCTTGTCTACCTGTGATAGAAATAATCAGATGGGTATCTTGTGTGCAGATGGTGGCTCTATGAACAGAATATACATTTCAGTACATGTTACATGTATCTTTCAAATGTGCTCCTCCTTGCAAAATCCCAACATGTAATTGGTTTACCATGGCAGAATTTCCAAATGAGATGCCATTCTTTCTTTACCTCTCTTGTCGTCTCCAGACATTGCAAAAGTGTCCTCTTGGAGACATCAGCATTATCTTGCTGCAAGAGAGAAACATTCAGTCTCACGAGTACCTAGAGATGGCCGACAGCTTCTGCCACTGGTGAATTTTGCTTTCTTCTGTTTTATCAGTGTTTTGTTGTTTGATGGGTTTGTTTAATTACTCATCTTCATGCCAGGTATGAATTTAACCAATGGCCTTTTCCTGACCTTGTGTTATTTGACACCGCCAAGCAATACTGCATTTAAAAAAGTGGTTAACCAGGGTAAAAAGGCAGAAGGCACAGTTTGCTATGGCTCACTGCTGAAAGAAACAGGGCTGCCATGGCGCATAAGTCATACAAAAGGGCACTCAACCCCTGTTAAAATACGGAGCTCATTCTTCCAGAAGTGGATGCTCACCAATTTCTTGAGTAGCTGCTATATTGATTCTAAGGGGCAAATTGCTGTGCTATTCAAGAAAAGGATCTAATAGAGACTTGACTCAGGCAGGAATTTTTTGCTCTTTTGCTTTTCTGCTACCACCCTTTTTTATTTGCTGTTATTTTTGTCATTGCTTCCTAACGGCCAGTGCTTTTAAAATTGCATTTATGCATACTCATAACTGATTCTTTTTAAAAAAACAAATAAGCTTAAGGTCATGAATGAAAAGTCTTACTTCAAATATATAGATATCAGTATTTATTTATTTTATTTTTATTTTTTATTTTATTTGATTTTTATACCGCGCCTATCTCTCCGAAGGGACTCCGGACGGTGCACAGGAGGTTAAAAAGTGAAAATACAAACAGATAAGTAAAAAGCAAACATATAATAAATAAGACTACGAACAATAAAATCTGATTAGATTAAAGTGTCCTGTGCTAAAAAAATTCCCTAAAAATTACCCGCAAATTAAAATCAATTTAGGACAATTTAAGACTCAGTCTGTGGAGGTACTCTCGGGGGCTAGGCTAGGCCAGCTAGGTGAAAGAAATAGGTCTTCAAACATTGGCAGATGAGGCAGAGGTCCGTGGTGATCTAGAGTTTGGGGGATAGGTCATTCCAGAGGGCTGGGCCCGCCACAGAGAAGGCCCTTCCCCTGGGGGTCGCCAACTGGCATTGCCCGGCAGACGGCACCCAGAGAAGTCCTCTATGCGAGCGAATTGGCCGAAGAGATGTATGGGGTAGGAGACGATCTCGCAAATAACTGGGCCCCGTGCCATGGAGCGCTTTGAAGATGGTTATCAGCACCTTGAAGTGTATATATCAATGGATATAGAGAACTGTATATATCAATGGATATAGAGAACTGTATATATCAATGGATATAGAGAACTGTATATATCAATGGATATAGAGAACTGTATATATCAATGGATATAGAGAACTGTATATATCAATGGATATAGAAAAGTGTATATATCAATGGATATAGAAAAGTGTATATATCAATGGATATAGAGAACTGTATATATCAATGGATATAGAGAACTGTATATATCAATGGATATAGAGAACTGTATATGTCAATGGATATAGAGAACTGTATATATCAATGGAAGACTGAGACAGAAAGATTTCCTTTCCTCATTTGTTCACTGTACAAACAGTTGCAATGCTGCTGAGTAGTGCATTGTGGGAGATATGAACAACCCTCTCAAACATTTGCTATGTGCTATGATCAGCGGTTTATATGATTAATTGTAATGGCAAATAGCCAGTATTTAAAGCTATGAGATCAGTCTAAGGCATTTTCAAACTATGGGTAAGACCCACTTAGGGGTTTTGAACAATTAAGAGAGGAGTAACATGCTTTATAAGAACCCAACTAATTTAGATCAAACTGGAGCACTGTCAAAATAAAGTGTAAGCTTTGTTCCTCATTTTGTCCACAAAAGCCTAAAGTGGAGAGTTAAGATACTCACTCATGACAACCAGTTTGAAATTGTAGTGATTAAAAGAAAATGATGCACTTATTTCTTGCCTCCCTAACTACCTAAACATGTCATTCATCAAACAAGTGGATTTATCATCTTAGGAGCTATAATACCATGAAATTTGAGAAGCCTGATGTAAGCTTTTGACGCTTTAGCTGTTAAATAACAACCATTTTATCATAAATCTCTCTTTATAATAAGGTCCGTAGGAGCAGTCTATTTCAAGGATCTCAAATTCAGAGAAACTACTCATTGAGCAATAGGAAAAATTGTTTCCCAAGATTATTCCAAGATTTTGGAAGATTTGGAGATAGATGGACATGGTTAGAAATAGAGTTGTCCAATATTGTTTTTGCGTATGCTAATGTTTTAACTTACGTTTATCGTTTATATATTTTTCCTTTTATAAAATCTCTTCTATACTGGTCTTAGAGATAGTTGCCAAAAGGTAATATAGAAATAAAATCAAGTAAGAAAAATGTGGGCAAAGACAATTTTCTCACTTTTTTCTTTTGTTTCTCACCATTATCCCAAACTCCAGAAGCTGAAGATGGCGGAAGAGGGAAATATTGTTTTAATTTAGATTTAATGCAGAGCTGAGTAATCTAATGTTGTTCCATAGTCACATGATAAATATTCAGGTGCTTTGCAACTGGTGGGCATTTATGATCATCACAGTGTCCTGAGATTGCATGATTGCTATTTGCATACTGAATAACTGGCTTCCAATAATCAGAGTAATGGAAAAGCTGGCAGTAAAATTGCAAGCTGCAGTCCTGTGATGTCTCCTTAATGACCCAGAGTGACTTTTCTTAATAGCTATAAGTATCTTAATAGCTAGCTGAAGTGACATTATAAGTCCATTGAAGCCACGTGGTGTTTCACTTAATGTCTGAATTGCTTAGTGTTGCAGTTGCCGGTCCCAACTTTGGTTGCTAAGCAAGAACTACCTGTATACAGATTTCTCAGATCCAAACCTCATGAAATATATAGTGAAGGATGATATATATTATGCTGACTCCCTCTTCTTTATGGCAACCCCTGAGGTATTGGATCACTGCTATCATGTTACCCTTAGTCCTTCTTTTCATTAAACTAGACATACCCAGTTCCTGCAACCATTCTTCATATGTTTAGCTCCAGTCCCCTAATAATCTTTGTTGCTCTTCTCTGCACACTTTCAACATCTATTTTATATCATGGTGACCAAAACTGGATGCAGTATTCCAAGTGTGGCTTTACCAAGGCATTATAAAGTGGTATTAACACTTCATGTGATCTTGATTCTATCCCTCTGTTTATGCAGCCTAGAACTGTAGTTCAGAGGAAAAAGATAACTTCTATCCAATGTACATATGTGGATATTTAACTCATTTTCCTTTATTTTCATTTCACTCTTTTTCTTCAATTCTGCAGTTTTGAAACTATGAGTAGAAATTATATAAGATATATTCTAAATAAAAGAGATATGATCTGTATTAATTCTCTAGGAGCTAAAAAAAGGAAAGGACAATAGAAAAAAAAGTTCTGACAGAAATAACCAGAAAGAGAACGCAAATTAAAAATTTTTATTTTGGCTGGAGCAGTTAAACTTTATGGTTCATAGTCTTATATGTATTAGATTTAATGAGCACAATGTCATACAATAGCCCCGAAGCTCATTAGAATTGCTATATAGTCAAAAGAGAGGATTCTAATGGACAATTAATTTCTACTTGTCATTGTGAAAAAGTTTGTGGAGATAAGTATGTATCTATATGAAACCATATGGAATAAAATTAAACTATATAGAATTATAGTTTTTAAACAATTTGGAAATAGTCAAAGTTGAATTTTTCAAAGCTGGCAACATTTAAACACGAACTTTAAGAGTATATTTCACAATAAATGGAAATTGCTATTGTTGGATTCCTGAGAATGGATAGGAAGGAATAAAATATCTGAGTTATTTCTTCATGTCGGCAAAAGACTATCATTTCAAATGTTAAGATAACTAGATTATAAACATTTTGGGAAATTACTAAATGGACAAACCCACCCACCCCCAGTTTTCTGTATCCCTTTGCTGCCAGCTAATGATCATTCATGATTTTGAATCCACCTTCTGGTTGCTCATACCATTTTAGTGTTTTTTCTGAAAGGACACTGAAATTTCCAGTCCTATAAGAGTCATCCTCTTTAATATCTACAGAAATATAAAAGTGAAGATAAAAGCTTCTCCTTTTCAGTCATGTCCAACTGTACAGGATAGTGCTTATCTCAGTTTCTTAGCCAAGGGATCCAGCAATGTCCAAAATTGTTTCCATGATCATGTGGCCAGCATGACTAAATGTTGAGGCACACTTACCTTCCAAACACACTTACCTTCCCACTGAAATGGTATCCATTTATCTACTTGCATTTGCAGGTTTTTGAATATCTGATTTTGCTAATTTTCTTTGAGAGTTGTAAACTTTTCAGTTAAGCGGGTCACCTTGTCCACTAACACATACATCATCCTCAATTCTACCAAAATGTTTTGAAGTTGGCCACCCAAATGTCTTTGCCTCTGTTGACTTTGAAATGCTGAAAACAGAAAGAAGCTAGTCAGACAAGGGAATGGAGAAGCCATGAGCATCTTCTAAAAAAACAACAGGAGAATGTAAACATCATATCTAATCAATATTTTGGTCCTCTGGTCTGCAGATCAATTCGAGGAAACAAAATTCTTCTCTTGTACACTCTATTAGGAAAGAGGAAAATGAATTATTTAAAGCCTCTCCTCCCCGTTCCTTTGGTTTATGCAATGAACCAAATTTTGGGAAAGAGAAATCTGATTTGTTTGTACATGAGGAAAACTGCCTAACTGCCCAGATAGCATTCCTGTTGCATATAAGTGCCCATTGAAAACTGAGATAATGAGAGAAAACAATACTGTTTTAAGCTAGGTGTTCTTTACCACATCTGCAAAAGTTTATATGTGTATATGTCTGAGGAGAGAGTAATGATGTACTGAAGCAGGTGGCTTTGCAGGTAGGAGACAGCAGAAGAGAAACTCCATATCAGTTAGTTTTTAAGAAGTTTGTGAATCTGGCTCAGAACTGACTGGAAGGATAAGATCAAATTTACTAAGGTTGATGGTGAAATCTGTGGAGAGATCCAAATCTAAACAACAGGAAGCTGGGTAAGACTATTGAGTTCCTGTCAATAGAGAAATTGCCACAGAGCACCAGCACTGCAAATCACTAAAGAGAGAATTTAGAATTTGAGGTATGTCACATTTTAGCTGGAAGGAAATTGGCTTGAGAATCTAAAGGGTAATGGGAACACAAAAGTGCATTGTTGCTGGGTTGAGGCAAAGATTGTGAGCAAAGGGACCCTGGAAGGTTACAGCAATGAATGCTTACTGGAGAAATGCTAAATATTTATGACTTCTGCCACTCTTCATCCTACACTCAGCATTCATCTCAACTCTATTGCATTTCTGTGCCTTGTTATGTTTTTATTGGGTGTGATGGTGTAGAGAATCAACTGAATAGGAAAGGGGGGAAAGCCTTATATATTTAGTTAATTTAACTCTCTGGTTCTGAATTTTTCTTTTTAATGTGTACATATTTTATTTTTTAAGGACACCTTGGCAATGAAGGCTTTTTCATACAAGTTATTAACCAAACTACTATAGTATCAGCTTTTTTGCTGTTTGGTTTCTCAAGTAAATAATCTCTGGATTCTCCCAAAAAAGGGGAAGCACATCTTTTTTGGGGGGGAAACTCATATTGGAGAGTTCTATGCTTACCATTCACTTCTCTGATTTTTTTTTTGTCACAACATTCATGTGCAATAGGGTGGCCTCTGTGAACTCTTGTGCCTACTAGTGGAGTTGAACTTTCCTCTATTCAGTGTCAGTCCAACATTTCCAAATCCCTGAAATTACCTGTGCTGCTTTCGGATTCACTTAAATTTATGAAAATCCTGTCTAGATTTTTATACATGTGAGATTTTCATAATCAGTAAAAACCTTTGTGATTATCATAGTCACTGGATTATGTGTACAGAAGTGAACCTGAAACCCACATTTCTAAAAATGAGTAATTTTTAAGGACTTAGAACTAATTCTTCCAAAAGTAAAGTCCATAAAATTGAATTGATAGCCAAAGAGTAATTTAGGACCAACTGATTTTGGGTCCACAGGAAAGGTCAAGAATCCAGAAGTCCAGAGGAGGAAACATGAATCAAAGTAGAGTTTTTCCAAGGGAAAAACATGCCAAAGCAAACTAATTGTTCACAAAGAAGATACTCTCCCCAGCCTCTGGTTAAATCAACTCAAGCCAGTTGTTCTTGTGAGAAGGGGAGGGCTGATTTTCTTCCAAGCAGCCTCCCAGACCTTCTTTGAGCTTGCCTCCACTCCACTTTCTGTACTCTTGAATTAAGGGGGGGGGGAGAAGCAAATGTTCCTCTGCAGCCAATCCTCCCTCATGTCTGTGAGGCGGGCAGCTCCCTATCTGTTCTACCACATTCCCCAATGCTGAGGGGCCTGGGATAGCATTGTCCTCAGCCCCTGGCCTTTTCCAAACATTCCAGGAAAGATGTGCTATCCCTGTCAGACAGTTTCAGTTCCATCTTTTCCTCCTAGTCCAAACCAGGATCTGATGGGGCCATGACAGAGGCCTTTGATTGCTAAGCTGCGGAATGTGAGGTCCTTTGGTTCCACAGATTGAGCTTTGAAATATGCTTAGGCAAATAGAAATTCCATTGTCCTCATTCAAAACATATTGTGGCATATGTATTTTTAGAGGCTCAGCATGGTTATCATTCTGCTGATATGAGCCAGCCATTGGATTGAGTACAATGGGAAAAGAAGCTCTTTTCTGGCATCAAAGAAAAGGGACATCTATGCTATCATGAGGGCTAATCAGCTGATCGCTGCTAGCCAGAGTGTGAGATGTTAAGTATCAAGACAAGTTACAAGTCAGGAAGAGCAAATAAAGGTTCAGAGGTGTCTTCCCTGAAGTCCCTGAGGAATGAGAGTTCCACCATCCAAGAATGGGGAGGAAGGTGGCTATAAGTAGTGGCTTCACTCAAGACCCCAGAGAGGAAGAATGGGACCAGATGTCATCCGACAACCCCTGGCCACTAGGGAGGGATTAAGCAGAAGATCTTGAGAAAGGTTCTTGCACCAATGAAGAAGGACTAGATGTTTGCTGACCAATCCCAGATGGAGTTTAAGATATACTGAGCATGCCTCAGTAAATAACTTCTAATATTTAAGTTGTATAATATCTAAGGGACTGCCGCAAAGAAGAGGAAGTCAACTTGTTCTCCAAAGCACCTGAAGGTAGGATAAGAAGCAACAGATGGAATTTTTTCAGAGATCCAACCTAGAACTAATGAAAAATTTTCTGACAGTAAGAATAATTAATCATTGGAACAGCTTGCCTCAAAAGTTGAGGGTACTCCATCACTGGAAGTTTTTAAGAAGAAATTGGGCAGCCATTTGTTTGAAATAACTTAGAATTTCCTGCTTGGCCAGGGGTAGGACTAGAAGATCCCCACTATCCCACCCAACTCTGTTATGTTTTAAATTCCAGCCTCTTCCTCTCTTTTCATACAGGCACACTCTCTCTTAAGCCGAGAAATGGGGAGGGGAAATGGTAAGAAAGGTGGAGGAAACAGAAGAGCTAGAGGGGGCTGTCTCTAGGAGATATGGGGAGAAACTGAGGTAAGCACCACTATTGTGCTGTAAATACGTGTGATAAACAGTAAAAAAAAACTTAAAAGCCTCCCCTGTCTTGTTTTTTGTGTCAGTTTGCCACCCTTGCAAAACAATATACCTCCAGTTTAAAAAAAAACAAGAAACAAAATTGCACTATGATACATATATACATGTCATTATGCCACATTACCGAGACAACATGGCAAAACTGACTGGTTCAGGTTCAGGTTTGAGACCTGGCTATAACTCTCCCTTAATTTATTTAGGCTGGATTTGTGGAAAATTGAATTGAAATAAGATGAATGTGTTTTTAAGATTGGAGGAAGAAACATCAATAATATCTGCTATGCTGATGATATTACTCTGAAAATGCAATGATCTGGAAGTCCTAGTCATTAAAGTCAAGGAGCGATGTAAAGAGATGGGGCTATGATTAAATGTAAAGGAAAACAAACTAATGGTAACAGATATAACATACAACCTTAGAATTGATAATAAAGACACAGAAGTGGTAGATAGCTGCTACCTTTTATGACTGATTACCAACAGTAAAGGAGTCAGCAGTCAAGGAATATAGTACAAACTATCACTTAGTATGTAGCAATTAAGAATTTTGAGTCCCTTCATGGCGTGGGTCCATGCTACTTGAGGGATCCACTGTGTTTCATCCCACTGGGATTGGCCTGTCCCATTGTGCCAGCAGAAGAGGCATGTTGCAGGCCCCATTGGCCTGAGTATTCCAGTTGGCAGAGTCAAGGACAGTGTTGGCGAACCTTTTCATCACCGAGTGCCAAAATGGGAGTGTGCGAGTATGTGTGCACACATGCTGGAAACTGGAAGACCAGCTGCCCAGTGCACATGCCAGAAACCAGAATATCATTTTGCCATCACATGCATGCAGACTGGCCATCTGATCTTTTGGTTTCTGGTGTGTATGCACGCACAAAAACCACCTGGATGATGCGCCAGAACCTGGAAGAGCAATGGGCGATGACTCACATGCCCGGAGTGATGGCTCTGCATGCCAGAGAAGGACCTTCTCTGCCATTGCATCTACCCTCTGGAATATCTTGTTCCCAGAGTGAGGCTGTCTCCAACCCTCATGACCTTCCATAGGCCCAAACTAACTGGCTCTGCCTCCTTTTCCTCTGGGAAGAGCCACACAGTAGAACTGGTGATTGATTAACCACAGATCTCATCTTCCTCCCATCCTGCTCCTACCCTCCCCATCTTTTAATTGGATGGCTGCATTTGGTTATGTCTAGTATTTTATTTATGTTTTTATCATTTTATAGTTTTTTATGATTGTAAACTGCCCAGAATTTCCCTGAGGTAGGTATGAAGGGTGGCAAACAAACAAACAAACAAACAAACAAACAAACAAACAAACAAACAGGAAAAGCTATTCAAATGCCTTATTGTTTAATCTTACAAAGGCTAGAATTGTGCAGACAACGTGACATTTTATGGAAGCCAAGTTGAATTTGAAAAAGCAGGATAGAAAAAGTATTCACACTGTTGAACATTGGTGTTGGAGAAGACTCTTGAGATTACAGGTAGGAAAATAAACAATGGGCATAGAGCATATCAATACAGCAGTTTCACTTGATACACAAAGGACCAGGTTCAAACTATAATAATGTGGGGATATTATGCATTGACTCCTGAAGAAGTCCACAGTGTCAGAGATGGAAAATAGAGAAGAAGTGATGACTAGCAGAAAAAAATATGGATCAACTCAATTATAACAACAATGAATACACTGTTGAGTAAAATATCAGATCATCTTATGGAAAGCCTACCTATGTGGTTGCTAAGAGTTGACACCAATCTGATGGTACTGAATCATCAATTAAAGTTTCTTAAATATGTACGAAAATGTTTGCTGAAATTGTTGAATCAGTCTGTTATCTACCATAAGTAGATAAATGGAGGAATATGACTTGTTCAAGATTTTTAGCAAGGGTACATCTTGGACTAATATCTGTGTCTTTCATTCTATGACATTATTGCATTCTATTTATGTATGTCTTTATATACTGTTTAAATAATTAGAGGACTATAATATCATGTGTGCAGAATGTATTTCCCCTTCCTACTCTCTTTCACTTCTCTGCGCCATAATTTGGATCTCCACTAAAATTTCAGTATCCTTCCTTGTAGGAACTGCTGGCTTATTTCAAATGAATATGTTAGTAGTCAACCAAATGCAGTCACTCTGTTGCCTTTATTGCTATGCATATTTATGTGTTCATTTGAATAACATCTGAATGCAGATTTGTTTATCTTTAAAGTAGTTTGCATAAAGTTTCCAGTTGCCATTTTTTCCTGGTGGGTACTTTATTCAAGAATACACATGTAACCGTCTATCTCCTTTTTTTTATCAAGCACAAAGCAAACTTAATAGAATAAAATATAAAAAGGGAGTTTAATTGTCTACAGCAGCAAAGTGCAGCATATGCATCAGAAGTCAAAGCAGTTGCTATAGCATTGCCGATCATGCTTATGGCTCCATTGAGTCTCCTTTTTTTAGAATTATCCATTAGTAAAAATGTGGGGTTCTGGGTGAAAGCAAATTTGCTTCATAAAATCTCATCATAATTTCCTGTCTAGCTGCAAGACAATGAATTCTTGCCAAATATCAGATATAAAACCACCAGAGGAAATTAAGGAATTTATCTTGATGAGATTCTATATTTTAATCAGTTTAGCATTTTTAATGAACTGATTAAAAGTTGATTGAAGTAAAACATCTCTGCCATTGTTCAAAGGTGTGCTAGTCAAATATTTCTCCACTGTCTTTTGGGGGAAGAAAGAAGATGTTTGGCATTTTAAGAATAATAGATAACAACTCACGGAGGAAAATTACTTTGCCATTTAATGATACGAGCACTGAAGAGAAGCCCAGTGAACAGTATTATTCTGTGTCAACAATATTTCCATTTCCTTAATATCAAAAGCAGTTCAGAAGTCCAATTGTAGCTTAAGGACACAATACTTACATATCATAGCTAAAGGATTCACATTTTAAAAAAATGAAAACACTCTTTTAATATTTACCTTTTAGCCAGGGTGGAATTCAGCCGGTTCAGACCAGTTCGAGCAAACCGGATGCTAATTTTACATCAGGTTCGCCAAAACGGTAGTTGCAAGTACAGGCTGGCCCCGCCCACCCTGCCCCTCCCCTTCCAGGAGTCTCCACGTGGCCCATTTTGAATGCCAGGTAAGTGCAGGGCCCATGCAGAGGCACTGGGGGTGGGGGAGAAAACAGGCCTCTCGGAAATTCTGGAGCAGAGAACCAGTTGCTAAAATTTTTGAATTCCTTCCCGGCTTGTAGCCATTTATATTTTGACAGTGTTCCTACTCCATTTTAATTCACAATGAAATACCATTATCTGTTTATCTAAATTACTGCCTCGCCTTTCTTTCATTCATTTTTTTTCTTTTTTTCATGATATTTATTTATATATTTTCCTGATACCTTGTTTTTCTGGTCACACAAGTACTTGAGGCATCTAGCATATTTAATATACAAAACAGAAATAGGTTTTTTTTTTAAAAAAAATCTGTTAATACCATTAGGAAAAGAATGCTACTAGATCAGAGGTTCCCAAACTTGGCAACTTTAAGACTTGTGGACTTCAACTCCCAGAATTCTGCAGCCAGCTCTGCTGGCTGGAGAATTCTGGGAGTTGAAGTCCACTAATCTTAAAGTTGCCAAGTTTGGGAACCTCTGTACTAGATTCTTCTCCAGATTGTGTTGTGGTAAAAGAAGTCTTCAATTACAAGGATTCGAAGCAAGGACATTGTAAGAAAGGAAACATTTCTGCTGCCTGAAATTTAATGTATAAAAGTGTTTTTCTCCAGTCCTTAAATCACTAGAAAAATATAGTATACTGATATAATTTGGTGTGACTCAAAAGCTGAGGGAGATTTTTTTCTGCCTTAGTGGTAAGACCAGAAAATGGTTACAGTTTCATTGCAGGACACTATATGGGCAGCCAATAATGGATTCCAATGGATTCATGTCTCTCTCCACCTAATGTCATCTATCAGCAGGAAAAACAGTCATCAGTTGCCCTCTTTAAAGGTGGCAGGGCACGGTTAGGTGAATGTGGGTAATTACTAGGGAGGGGAAGTGTCACTATCTTTCAAGTTGTCCAAATAACAGGTCACCAGTGTGGTGATACTTTGTGGGATGTAGAATCACAAAAGTAGATAGAATACAAACATAGGGACATAAACAAGCAACCAACCAACCTGTCAAGTTCTTTTTAAAGATAGGTTTCGTGCTATTTCAAAATAGCTTGGATGACAGGTCAAAGGCACATTAAAGGTATGTAGAGTGAAGGAGAAATTGAAACTATGATTGATCTGTTGGGCTAAAGAAGAACCCAGGATCTTGAATCTGGCTTCTGCGTGCCTTGGAATGATTATAAAGTCATGCAAAGCATCAGGCATGAAAGAGAAGCTCCAGAATAATATATTTATTACCACATGATAATAAAGGGAGCAACAAAATCACGGGTTTATAAACTTCCCTTTAATATTCAATTCTCTCCTAACAAATTAACAGAGTTGGAAGGGACATTGCAGGTCAACTCAAGCAGGAGACCCTACATGTGCCTCTACCTAGGATTGAACTCACAACCTCTTGCTTATGAGGCAAGAGCTCCACCTCTAGGCCACAGCAGCTTCCTAAATGTACAATTCTCTCCTAAAAATCCAAAATAAACTCAAATTAACATTGAAAACAACGCAATGATGGATAATATTTAGTTTGGTTAATGGCCAAATACAAATAATACAATGAAATTTTGGGAACAGTGAATTTATTGGAACAAAATACAACTAAAAGTTTCTTCACACCCCTCAGCCTCTTTACTTTTTCAGTGGTTAAAATGCAGTATTGCAGGCTAACTCTGTCCACAGCTTGGAATTCAATCCTGATGGGGCTCAAGGTTGCCTCAGCCTTTCAATCTTCTAAGGTCAGTAAAATGAAGACCCAGATTGTTGGGGGCAATATGCAAATAATGCTTACGTTGTAAATTGCCCAAATAATGCTGTAAATTGCATGGGGCGGTGTATAAGCCTAAATGCTTTTGCTATACTTTAGTTTGATAAACCCTGCCTTAAATCTGTAAAGGTTGTAAGGGAATGACAGGGTTAGCAGTTAGTGGCCATTGCCTACAGAACTAGAAGTAGCATATAGATATACAATATTGGATAGGCCAAATGGTATGCCCAAAAGTGATAAGCAATAAAACAAAAATCTTCTCTATGAAACTCCTTGTGAGCAGAATCAAGTAATACATTCATTTGTGACAGAATGGGTAACACACTGATCACAGAACCAGTCTCTTTGTCTTCATTTAAATTTGGTTTTGATGCAGCAGAGGATTCCCAATCTCTCTACAGTTCTATTTCTCTTTTTTAAAATAGTTTCTTTAAGGACGAACTGGTGCTTTTCAAGGTGCTTATCAGGCATTATATACACTAGAGAGTTTGTCCTGGAGGCCCAAGGAGGAAGGGCATACCCACGCCAGTCTAGAGTGGCTGTTGGTGGTGGACATATCCAGGGGTGGGTTCCTGCCAGTTCTAACCTCTTCTATAGAAGAGGGTCCACAAACCTACAGTGCCGCTTAGAACCGGTTCCAGCTCTCTCCCGACGCCCATCCACCCATCATCAAGATGAAAAGTGAGAGGAGGAATTATGGGAGTTAAAGTCCACAAGTCTTAAAGCTGTCAAGTTTGAACACCCCTGGGGTTTTTTTTCTAAAGGGTTAGGGGTGCAAGGCTCTTGTAACTTGACAGCTTTAAGACTTTAAGACTTGGCCATGCCCACCCAGTCACATGGCCGGCAAGCCACTCCCACTCAGTCACATGGCTGGCAAGCCACTCCCACCCAGTCACATGGCTGGCAAGCCACTCCCACAAAGCAGGCCACACCTACAGAAGAGGTTCTACATTTTTTTGAAACCCACCACTGGACAGATCCCAGTTCCTGAGTGCCTCATCAATCATGCCAATGAGGGAGGCATTGTAGACTGTGTCCATAGCAAAAAATTGTGTTGGAAGAAAAGTAACATATTTACAGTTACTTTAAATGCTACTTTAACCTGAACAATTTAGCCTGAACAAAGCCTGGGGATGGGAAGACAATCATCAATGGCTCATGGGGTATTTTCAAGCCAAATTTAAAGTGATGTGGCATCAAGACATTAATATTTAAGCTGATATGAAGTGCCAGAGGATTGACTCCCAATGCAGTCAATACCTTCTAAAGCTGTGATTTACTAACTCCAGAAAGAGATAGCCCAAAAGTCAGCAGAAGTCCAGAAAGATATCTGGCTTATCCTATAGCCCTGAGAGACTAAGATGCTAGGCAGTTTTTGGGATGATTCCTGCTCCAGATTGTTGGCAAAAGCTAAAATAGCAACATTGCAAAGAAATTTCACTATGTAATTTTTAATTTACCCTTTTGAAAAACTAAAATAGTAAGTAAGCAAAATTTCCCTCCCCAAAATTTTAGATGCTTCCTATTGCTACTAACTAAATACTGATTTTAATTTATTTTGTGGAAAGGAGAAAAACAGACGATAATTAGAAAATATCACAGAAGGAATGCAACTATGTCAGAAGCCCCCAGATCCTATTAATGAGCCAGGAAGAATAGAAATTTGGAAACTCTGGAGCATATTCACCTGGAGACTTATATTGTCCTACATATTTGTCAGTGACACTTTTAGCCAAACAAAATGGAATTATCAATTTTTGTAGCCTCCTCATGTTACACATTCAGCAATACTCTTGTGGCCTTAGCTACAACAAGCTTGGTATCTATCTTAAAGTAGCCATTAATTTTAATTTTACCTCACAATGTTTATCCCTAGACTATTATATTTAACTTGTATAGCCACTGCCTCCCTCCTTACTCATTTTTATAGGGGTTTGTCTCCTTAATCTAGGTCATATTTATGTCCACAGAAATCAAATATATTTAGGTTGTCATATGTAGTAAATAAAGAGATAAATTAAAGGTAGCAAACATGTCAAATCTCCTGCCTTTTGGAGGAACATTCCACCATTCCAGTTATCAGTCAGTTATCCTGCCAATCTGCCTTTAATGATCTGGATGTCTTTTCCAGAGGACAGGAAGGAAAATGAATGTGGTGACTTACTGGCTGAAGTGTCTTTGGAGATTCTCATTCATTCAGGTCATGATTGTTCCAAAGGTGCTTTTCAAAAAACAGTTGGACTTTCTTTGTTTTTTCCTTAAAGACATTTCGTTCTTATCCAAGACACTTCAGTTCTGAAGAATCAGAACTGAAGAAGCTTCTTGGAAGAAAAGCAAAACATCTTCAAGGGAAAAAAAACCCACTCCAGTTCCCTTTTGAAAAGAACCTTTGGGTAGCTGAGTGAGGGTTTTTTTTTTTGTTTCTTCCAGCACTGATGTGCATCTATATTGTTATTTTGCATTGTGGTTTTTTAAATTTTTTATTTTATTATGTGATCCTTGTTGACTTTTACTGGCATCAAAACATTAATGCTTCCCCAAACATGCTTGGAAGCTGCAAGGTCATTTTCTGTGAGGGGAACTCAGTGCCACTGGTATATTTGGTCAATGTGGATTCTTTAATGACACATTAATGATCTCCATATGGTATATTGTTTCTAGCTAATAGACTGCTACTATTATTAGTATCACAACAATGTGAAGTCACAGCTTCCAGTTCTTTAACTGGTATTGGCTTTCATATGCATCGTGTTTTCCCAAGAACCCAGGATATTATCATAGTTAGTTGTACAGTCTGTATGATGTTAAGATTTGATTTGGCATTTATCCACCTATCAAGTCCTTCCCAAGGACATTGGATAGGCAGTTGTTTATTATTAGGCAAATAATTGTTTGTAACCAAGGTCAGGTTATATTAAAGATGTTGGTAATTATTCTACCCTGTGAGCAGGTTCTTCCAAACTGCTTGCATTAAAAATATGAAGGGCTTTCTTTGTAGGCCAAATCTAAAGATCTTACTTTACAATAGGTGCTGGGTTTAATTCGGGTTTAAATCGGGACCTAGCTATTTGCAGGACCGGATCCTGCCTCATACATCCTCACGGCCGATTCGCTCCCACAGAGAGGGGCTTCTCCGGGTGCCGGCCACTAGACTTTGTCAGCGGGCGACGCCCAGGGGAAGGGCTCTCTCTGTGGCGGGCCCAGCCCTCTGGAACGACCTTCCCCACGACATTAGAACAACCACGGACCTCCGCTCCTTCCGTCTTAAACTAAAAACACATCTGTTCTGCTTGGCCGGCCTAGGGTAGTCTCCCGTCTATAGGACTGTTAATTTTAGTTAGGAATTTTAGCAGTTTTAACTGGGATTTTAGCGCAGGGATGTATTTAATTCGTTTTTATTGTATGTATGTTGTTTTTTATGGTTTTATTTGCCCTGTACACCGCTCCGAGTCCCCCCAGGGAGATGGAGCGGTCAATAAATTCAAGATTTATTATTATTATTATTATTATAATTCATGTATTACTCATTATAATATACAGGTAGGGGACATGGTGGCTCAGTGGCTAAGAAGCTGAGCTTGTAGATCACAAAGGTCAGCAGTTCAATGGTTCGAATCCCTAGCACTGCGTAACGGAGTGAGCTCCTGTTACTTGTCCATACCTGCCAATCTAGCAGTTTCAAAGCATGCAAAAATGCAAGTGGAAAAATAGGAACCAACTTTGATAGGAAGGTAACAGCGTTCTGTGCTCCTTCAGCGTTTAGTCATGCCAGCCACTTGACCACAAAGACATCTTCGGACAGCGCTGGCTCTTCAGCTTTGAAACAGAGTTGAGCACTGACCCCGAATGACTAGCACATATTTACCTTAGATGGGAAAAACAACAGAGCTTTGTGTGAAAGTACAAATCTAACTATTGCTGGATCTGCCCAAATGTGTTGCCTGAACACAAGGTGACATCAGTGGAGAGAAAAGGTGTTGCAGAACACCATTAGCCATTCTAAGTGTAGAGCTAGTTTGCCTCCTGTAATTTGGATAGTGCACAAGCATGAATCAAATGGATTAACAGCCTTAGGCAGCAAAAGAACTACTCTGTATTAACATGATTGCCATTCACTAAATAAATAACAAACTTTGTCCAAGTTACTTCATATAAATTTAGGGTGGAGAAAAGGGAAAACAGGAAATAGTAGGTAAAGATTGTAATGGCACCAAATTTACAGTGTATGTATCTTTGGTGCCATATCCTCTTCTAGTTTAGGTCAATCAGCTTTCCCAACTCAGAACAAATCATTTGATACTTTCTGTTATCATCATCATCATTTAAAGGCCCCATAATCCCTTGTGGGGTGGAGTCTGAATGGAACTTGCAGAGTATTTTAATGGCCGTATGCCCTTCCCATTGCCAATGTGGAGTTTTGTTCAGCAGATACATTCTCAGTATATCCAGAAAGCGAAATATCTGCCTCTACCGAGGATCGAACTCACAGCCTTCTGATTGTGAGGCAAGAGCTCCACCTCTAGGCCACTGATCTCTTTGAGAGCTCTTTGATTCTGATTATATGGATTCCCATGTTCTAAATCCTGTAACTAGTATGGGTGAGGCTTTTTCCTCTCTTGTTTTCTTTTACTTTAATCTTCTGATTCCTGTGCTGCTTCTGCTGTTATTTTTCACTTCCTCTCCTCCCAATTAAGGCTTTGCCCTATTAGTTTCCTTCAAAAGATGCCAAGAACATCTTACAGGATTTTCTGGGAACTGATTTCCTATCTTCATAAGAGGAACCGTATTGCTAGGTCTTTCCCCATTGTTCCAGGCAAAGGTAAATAATGATGAATACCATGGTCACCAATCGGCATCCCCCATCATGCTGCAATTATTAGGAGGAAAATGGTTTAACTGGTATGTTCCAAGAAATACCAAGAATGCAAGTTCCGTGAAAAGAGAAACATCACATGCAGCATGAATTCTGGGAGGTTTTCAGGGTTTTATGTAACATATCAGTAGTTTGAAAACAACTTGAAAAGGGCGTCACTATAGCAACATAAATATTACATAATTAAAAACCAGAAGCGGGCACATGAGCTTTATACGTGTCATGGTATTGTCAAAAACAAGATATCTGCAATCTAATGAAAGTCTCTAATATGAATTATTTACTACTCATTGATTAATTAAACTTTCTTTGATACCTGATTTCTTTTTAAAACAATAGTAAGGGACTTACAAATATAAAAATACTGTTATGCTGTACAATAAAAAAATAAAACATCTGAAATATAGCAACAAAAGGCAGAACAATCATAAAATTAAGTTTATATTAAGCTATCACTGTGAAATTTCTGGGAAAAATATTTTTAGCCTACCTAGCACTAAAAAGAGTATAGTATTGGCACCTGTTATACCTTCACTGAAAATGATGCTGAAATCCCATCTCTTCTATTTTTAGTCTTACATCATATACAAGGATGGAGAGAAACTACAATTATTAACCTTAAAACATTGAGTGGCTGGTATAAAGAAAATAATAGTAAAATTAAGACAAATGAAAGCCATTTTTCTATCAATGATTAAGACGCTGGCCTAGATCCTGAGAGAGGAAGGGAATTTTTCTTAAGCTTTTGATAGAATATTTAAAAAATTGTTGCACTAAAATTTGTCTTGCCTTAAAACCCATTCAAGGTAAAACATACTAGGAAACCAAAATCATGCAGTCTAATACATGTAGTTCTTGACTTACAAAAGTTTGTTTAGCAGCTGTTCGAAGTTACAACGGCACTGAAAAAAGTGACCTATGGTCCTTTTTCACATTTATGACTGTTGAAGCACGTGATTTATATTCGGATGCTTGACAACTCTCACATTTATTATGGTTGCAGTGTTTTGGGGTCATCATTTAATGGCACTGGATGCCAAACGTGTATGACATAGTGCTCATATCATCTTAGATGTTCAACATAAAGGCATCTACTTGGCTACAAATGGAGCAGAACATTTAACCACATAGTATTTTATAGCATAACCCTTTTCATGCCTAAAGGACACCTATTTATTCAATTTCTATCACGACCCATCTAAACAAGTAGCTCTGGGGGGGAAATAATCATAAAATAAATTTAAACCAAGTAGAAACAATACAAAAGATAAATATTTATAGCAGCCAGGGAAAAATAATAATTGTAGATATTAATACCACTAGGAAATGGGGCCTGTAAAACACTCGGACCTGGGCACCTAACCTGTCTTCAAAGCTTTACAAAAGGCCAACCATTTCAGGGTCATCCTAATCTCTAGCGAGATAATATTCCAGAGGACAAGGTCTATAGCATAAAAGGCATGTCTCCTAGTTGTTGGCGATGGAACCCAGATTGGATGCATAGAAGCAACTGGGAGAAGACAGTCGCACAGATAACCCAGTTACTAGGACCTTGAATTGCATCCAGAAATACACTGGCAATCCATACAGCAATACTTGCATCAAATATCTGACAAATGAATCTGAGTATTCATTTGCTACTCATGCAATTGATTCTGTGCCAGTTGAAGCTTCTGAATACTGCAGGATCCAATCTGGGCTGGTGACTGGGACCAAAGATTTTGTCTTTTGAGCTTTCGGACTCATGCTAGAACCCATCTTCAGGGAACTCCTCTCTAGCAGAGTGTCTCAGTGAAGATGGGCTCCGGCATGAGTCCAAAAGCTTGGAAGACAAAATCTCTGGTCCTGGGATTGAATCCTGCAACATTATCCTGGGACACGTATATTTGCCTTCATATTTCTCAAAGCTCTTCAAGGGCAGGGCATGTAAAGTGCACAGCAGTAATCCAGATGGGAGGTCACAAAGCCAGCAGTTACTGTAAGCACATGCTCAGTTACTTTGTGTTGAACTTTTTAAAAAATACTGTGTATCTTTCATTTCTTACCTTCAAAAATACATTGGTGTCTTTTCATTTAATTTTGTATGCTTCTTCTAAATAGCATGTACTACAAAAAAGAACTTTAAACTGTGAAACATTAGCAGCCATAGGGGGTGGGGGGTGATATTCTTGTTATGTTGGGAATCTTTTAATAAGATCAGTTCATCCAATGCACCATGCAGCTACAAAAACTGTTTTCTTTTAATTGAGAAAATTTTATTTGGCATATATGTTCTTTTTTCACAAAAGCTTAGTTTAATAGAAGATCTTCTTCCTGAGTGAAATACTCTCCGCAGTTCTCCTTTCCAGCAGAGATATTCCAGGAGTTGGTAAAGACATATTTTCAAAGGAGCTAAAATATACCTGAAACTCTGATTTTCTTTCCTTAGTGATAAGAAAATCACTCCAAAGGATAGGGAGGGAGGGAAAGGGGGGATTTAGAGGATGAAGGGAGAAGGACTTGAGTTTCTGCAAAGCTTAGGCTGGACATGTAAGTGAAGTGATGTTAAAAGCAGCAAAATGTTACCTGGAGATTTGCAGTGGAGATACAGATTATAACTAAAAAGAAAAACTTCACAACTTCAGTTGGAACTTCAATAAAACTTAGAACTCCTCTGAAGAAATTGGAACTTTGCTTCTGCCACTTTAATGGACAAAAAAATCTTGCTATCTAACTGTACACAGAGAAAATAGCAATGCCAACTGAATAGGAATAACTTGTATTTTCTTTTATGTATGCTTGAATATGTCTTGGCCCCAGAGTTGCTAAACATCTAATACCTAAGAACACATAACCACAGAACATTGTGCATGAATATAAAGAGGCTTAGATATAGAATATTTATTGATGGAGGAATTTCATTGTTCCGTTTATAACAAGACAATAGTATTAAAATACAAAGGATAGACCCAATTTACAGTAGATATGGGCTCAATATGTAAACCACACATTATGAACCAGAGGTGGCTTGCCAATTTTTCTACTACTGATTCGGGCGCGCTTGCACACACGCTCATGCGCACATGCCATACATCTGTGCATATGCAGAAACTTCTGCACATGCACAGATGCATCTGGGTGGGTGGGTGGAGCCTCCCGCTGCTGCTACTACCAGTTTGCCTGATTTGAGCTGAACCAGGAGCAACACACCTCTATTATGAACCTAAGCTTGGATGTAGTCTCCAATCCCCTTAAAAAGTATTTGTCAATTTTTTGATAGTACCTACACGATAATGTGTTAAACCGCAGTGCCACAGTGGTTAGAGTGCAGTACTGCAGGTGATCTGCTGATCACCTGCTGCCAGCAGTTTGGCAAATCAAATCTCACCAGGCTTAAGGTTGACTCAGCCTTCCATCCTTCTGAGTTCGGTAAAATGAGGACCCAGATTGTTGGGGACAATATGCTGACTTTGTAAACTGCATAGAGAAGGCTGTAAAGCACTGTGAAGCAGTATATAAGTCTAAGTGCTATTGCTAAACACTCAACGAGCCTTGTGGTTGAAGGTTAAATATAGCTTTTATCCTAGATCTGCAAATATTTATGCCATGAATTCATCTTGTTTTTCTCATGAATTTTTTCTCATAAGTTCATCTGGTTCCAAGATGACTGATACTTGATTTTCAAGTTGTATACTCCTATATCTACTAATTGAAAATCAAGTATCAGACATCTTGGTACAAGCAATTTAATTTAATTTAATATTTAAATTTCTATACCGCCCTTCTCCCTTCCGGGACTCAGGGCGGTGTAAATAAAGCCATATATCACAATGTACACAGAGAGTTCATTATAAAGCCTGACCCTTGATATATAGTACCACTTGTTCACCACAAAATTCAAATGATATCATAATAAGCACATTCCATTTTATAAACAGTCATAAAAGATGCACTTGGCTAAAATATTCTGTACTGCTATCGGGGGGTGGGAAGCAATGTACAATTTTGTCAATTTTGCATATACCACAGTATTTTATTTTATGTTATTGTATCCCACTTTATTAATTTTATTAATTTTACAAATAACTCAAGGTGGTGAACATATCTAATATACCTTCTTACTCCTCCTTTTTTCTCCATAGTAATCCTGTGAAATAGGTTGGGCTGAGAGAGTGACTGGTCCAAAGTCATCTTAGATGGCTTTCATGCCTAAGGCAGGACTTGAACTTATGGTCCCCAGCTTTGTAGTCTGTTGCCTTAACCACTAGACCAAACTGCCTTATTATAGCTAAGAAGGGGAACAAGAATACTTTGGGTGTCCTCCTGGATGCCCGGCTGTCCATGGAAGATCAGGTGACAGCCGTGGCCAGGAGGGCGTTTTACCAGGTTCGCCTGGTTCGCCAATTGCGCCCCCTATTGGATCGGGACGCCCTTCGCACAGTCACTCATGCTCTCGTGACATCCCGACTGGACTATTGTAACTCTCTCTACATGGGGCTGCCCCTGAGGTGCACCCGGAGGCTTCAGCTAGTCCAGAATGCAGCCGCGCGAGCAATTATGGGGACCGCAAGGTCTACCCATGTAACACCGCTCTTGCGCGAGCTGCACTGGCTGCCTGTCGTCTTCCGGGTGCGCTTCAAGGTGCTAATCATCATCTTTAAAGCGCTCCATGGCTCGGGACCTAGCTATCTGCAGGATCGGATCCTGCCTCATACGTCCTCACGGCCGATTCGCTCCCACAGAGAGGGGCTTCTCCGGGTGCCGTCCACTAGACTGTGTCAGCGGGCGACACCCAGGGGAAGGGCGCTCTCTGTGGCCGGCCCGGCCCTCTGGAACGACCTTCCCCCCGACATTAGGACAACTACGGACCTCCGCTCCTTCCGTCTTAAATTAAAAACTTACTTTTTCCGTCTGGCCGGCCTGGGATAGCCTCCTTGCCTTGGGATTTTATAGAATAGGTTTTAGTTTTAATTGGGATTTTAGCACAGGGTTTATTTAATTGGTTTTTAAATTTTGTTGTTATATTTATTGTTGTTGTTTATATATTGCTTTTATGTTACCTGTGCACCGCCCCGAGTCCCCATGGGGAGGGGGGGCGGTCTAGAAATAATAAATTATTATTATTATTATTATTATTATTATTATTATTATATTATTTGGACTATCCCGAGAAAGCTTAGCATACCATCTGATTGTAGATGGAACTCTTATTTTCTTATTGTAATAATAGATGCATGTTGTTTCGGGTTTTATACCCTTAGCATCAGAAAGTTAGACACTGAAAACAGGATGGCATATTAGTATGAGTGTAATGTGGGTATAATTACCCACCTCTATCAAAAGGTGAGTTGCAGCCTTTTGTAGTATTTGAAAAATGACACTCAGAACAGAATTATTCCCCCTTAGCATAATAATTCAGCCTTGAAGCTACAATGCATGAATGACGGTCACTAGGTCTGTTTCGGAGGCCAAACTAATATCAAAGAAGCATACATTATAATCACCAGTGAAATTGGAAAATGTGCCTAGTAGACACTTGTAGTAAAGAAAAAAAAGATATATCCATTGCTTCATTAATATTTGGTGATACACTTGCCTAATATTCAAGTTTCCCATAATGAAACTACTGGACATTCTCTATGTGTGAATTTGAGTATTCGTGACTACTTGATTTGTTGTGCAATGATCATGAAAGCAAGTTTTATAAACCTGAACAAATTTAGGTAAAACAATACATTATACGGAAAGGTAAAACTACACCCTACCAGGTAGGAAATCAAACATCATGTACCTTCTATAGGTGACAGGGAAGAGAGGGAGAAAGACCAATAAGCAAAACTCCTAAGTCTTAGTCTTAGGGTCTAAGACAAAAGAGCAAGTAGAGTGACAAAAAAAAGGGGGATAACAACAAAATATATTTTTATCTATAGCTTGCAATCCTATGTCCCCTTGTGATCAACAATGGGCTGAAAAGTCAGTGCTACTAAATTAACACAAATGATCTATGTATATATTAAAATCTTCGCATCTTAACTTTGCTTGCATTTTTAACTTTGTAGGCCAATTGCTTTAAATGAAATGAATTTGGAGACATATATATTCTCTAAGGACTTTGTTAGGTCCTAAGTCATACACTCCTCAATTCTTGGGCTAAAATGTATACTTCACTTATTTCACAGCAAAATGATGGTACTGTTTCTATATCAGCCATCTGAGGGTTGTGTCATTTCTCCTTTTACAAATGTAGACACTTCAGATATCTATATAGTAAATATGGGATAAGCTTAGCTTTGCTTATCTATATGAAATAGTTATGGTTAGGGTTGTTTGTTTGTTTTTTGAGGGGGGAAGTGTGAAGTAGGGAAAGTGTGCATTGAAGAAAGAGCAAAAAGGAGTAGGTTCCATGCAGTGAAACAGCAGAGGTTTCATAGAACAAAATTACATTACATTTAAGAAGGGCATGAGACATTTAATGTAAACAGAATGCAAAATAGTTCAAACTGCTACTGTTGTTTTCTTATAATTTATTTTTGAGAAGAGGTAAGATATTTTTCTTTGTTTAGTTACTGAGGTTATAGTTAAAGAATTCATTTCTCTACTATTTGATATAAGCCCTAGTTTTGCAAATTGAATTACTGTTTTTTTTAAAGCATAAGACACACCAAGATTTTGAAGGAGCAAATTTTTTAAAAAAGATTTTGCACTCTACAGACCTCCCTAAAACAGCCCATTTTTCGCAAAAACAGTCCCGTTTTTTGTCGAAAAAGAGGGCATGGATAGCCTTTAGGAGGCTTGTAGAGTGTCCCTGGGGGCTGGGGGGGCTGGGGGGCAAAAACAAGCAAAAATGGCCCATTTTTCGCAAAAACAGCCCCGTTTTTGTCAAAAAAGAGGGCATGCATAGCCTTTAGTAGGCTTATAGTAGGGGCTGGTGGGGCAAAAATGGCCTGTTTTTCACTCATTTTTGCCCTCCCCAGCCCCCAGAAGCACTCTGGAAGACTTCTAAAGGTTATGCATGGCCATTTTAACTTTAACTTTAACTTTTATTAAATTTCTATCCCGCCCTATCTTCCACAAAGGGACTCAGGGCGGCGCACAGGAACTTAAAATCCAAAAATACAAACAATAAAAATTCTACAAAATTTAAAACTACAATTAAACAGTTTAATCCGTGCTAAAAAGAGAAGACAATTAATTTAAAACCCAGCTCTAATAAAATATGGTTGTAGCAGCTATGCCAGGCCGGCCATATGGAAGAAATAGGTTTTTAAAGTCCGGCGGAAGAGGCAAAGGTCGGTGATAGTCCAGAGGTCTGGGGGGAGGTCATTCCAAAGGGTGGGACCTGCCACAGAGAAGGCTCTTCCCCTGGGCATTGCCAGCCGGCATTGTCCAGCGGACGGCACCCTAAGGAGGCCCTCCCTGTGGGAGCGGACAGGTCGAGTGGAGGTGTATGGTAGCAGGCGGTCCTGCAAGTAACCAGGACCACTGCCATGGAGCGCTTTAAAGATGGTGACTAAAACCTTGAAACGCACCCGGAAGGCTTCCAGCAGCCAGTGCAGCTCGTGCAGGAGAGGTGTTACATGGGAGTATTTTGAAACTCCCAAGATCCCCCGCGGGGCTGCATTCTGCACCAACTGGAGCCTCCAGGTGCATCTCAAGGGGGGGCCCATGTAGAGAGCATTACAGTAATCCAGGCGAGAAATGACATTTTGGTGAAGGGGATGGGGTTTCAGGAAGCCTCCAATGTCAGGGTACCCAAGGTTTTTTCAGGAAGCAGGGATACATTAAAATTAGGGCCCAGCGGAAATGAGAAACAAAGGAAAAGAAATTTGGAAGTTTTACAGGCCACAACTCTCCAAGAGCCATGCACGTTCAGAAGTTAGAAATTTGGCTAAAATGCAAACTGCTGAACTGACATGCAGAAAATTGGAAAAAAATAGCAAGAAAGGCAGCAACAAGAAGACCGCTCCAGTCATTGTGGAGAAATGCTGTTGCTCATAATATTTTGAGCTCCTTTCTACTGTTCCTAATATTCCAGAATAATTTTAGGCTGAAACTCCTCTCATTTCCTGACAGGAAACCAAAACACTTTCAATGCTATCATGGTCCTTACTTTTTAGGTTTTAAATTTAGCTAGTTCAATTTAATAATGGGGGACTAAATATCTCATTTGATTCTATTCATTGTTAGTTGTGAAGCTTTGTCTGACCCATCACAACCCCATGGACAATGCTCCTCTAGGCCTTCCTGTCCTCTACCATCCTCTGGAGTCCATTTAAGCTCACACCTATTGCTTCAGTGACTCCATCCATCCACCACATTCTCTGTCATCCCCTTCTTCTTTTGCCCTTCATCTTTCCCAGCATTAGACTCTTCTTCAGTGATTCTATAAACAACAATTATTTACACTGAGTTCAATTGTGGACAATTGTTTGGATGTGATTATGCAATTTTCATAGCAACAATGGGGCTTGCCAAAGACTGCTATTTTTTCTCCCTACAGTTCTAGTATTCCCGAGATGACCTTCACTTTAGACTCTATCCATCCCACTCAAATTAGCTTCTGAACATAGCCAAGGTTAAGAAATGTTTGGGGGTCAGTGAACAAACTGAAAGTTCATGAAAAAGTCAATGGAGTTGAAGAGTCTGGGGACACTTGTGATTTTGATTTTTTTAAGTTGTGAAAGGATGTAACAGGTGGCTATGGTATCCACTGCTGAGATACTGTAGACTTGGAATTGATGCAGTCTGCCATTTGTGGAGACCCAAGGTGATGTACCGTATTTATTCGAGTATAACACGCACACGTGTATAACGCGCACCCCTAATTTTCGATTAAAAATCGGTATAAAAAACGTGTTATTTTTCTTTGCCCTCGCATACAGTGAGCGGCTGCAGCCCGGAAAAGGCACAGTGCGAACTCACAATTCGCCTGCACCCTCAATGGACCGGCCCTCGTTTATAACACGCACCCAAACTTTGATTTCTTTTTTTGGTAGAAAATTTTGCGCGTTATACTCGAATAAATACGATACTTAACAGGTTAAAATATTTTCATTGCTCCAAGGCCTCAACTATAGCAAGGCCAAACTGATGCCCAGAAGTTTTGTAATCTAAGAGTTGCAAAGGAAACAACCTGGCTGAACAACTAATAGATATTAAATCTGTTATTTTAAAGAAGTATTTAATCAGTGCATTCCATGATAGCATGAATATATCTTCCTCTTACGTGGTCAGAATAATCCATCTATTTATCTCCTCAGGTTGCTGGTGGAGAATTGCATGCCTGAATATTCAGTTATATTGTGACAAATGCAAGGTTTCTGATCCTGCCAACAACTGACTTTGTTGCCCCAGAGACTCCTATCCCACATCTGTTCCTGAAGAGGCTCTGCTCCCAAGCCTCAGGCTAAAGTGGATGCTGAGCCCTTGTTAGTTTTTACTGGTTTGGAATATGTTTGGTTGTTAGCTTTTGGGATGTCCATTTAAAAAAATTTTTGAGGCTTTTCTTTGTATCTCTTGTAAGCTGCCCGAGATCTTTTGGGAGTCAGGAGGTCTTCCAAGAACAGAAGAATAAGTAGAATGTATATCCAGCAACATGCAAGATGCTGTCCACTAATTTGAGTATAAAAAGTTGTTATCTAAGTTAGCCCTTTAACTTGCCATCATTCTGTGTGGAATGAATGAATGAATGAATGAATGAATGAATGAATGAATGAATGAATGGACTAATCTGAGAAAAGGTACCCAGTTTCCTGAAAAATGCTCTCCAACAATGAATGAATGAATGATCTGAGAAAAGTCTCCAGTTTCCTGAAAGATGCTGTCCAACAAATAAGCATAAGAAGCTGTTACCTAAGTTAGCCCTTTCATATGCCTTTCATTGTTCTGTTATTTCCATTAATTCTACTTAGACATGCTAAGACATCCCTCTCTAGTTATATTCTGAAAATGTTTCACAGTTCTTCACATGACACAAATACCTAATTTATTCAATGCCTTCATTTTAGTTCAGAGTTTTTATATATAAAAAGGATCACCCCCCCCTCAACTCTGCCTTGAAGCCTTTTTTTAGAAGCTAATTCCTTAATGAAATTAATAATTGGCTTATGTAGTCTTTTCAAAGTATTTCATTTATCATTAGCTGAAAATGACAGCAGTTAAGCAAACACATCTAACCAACAGTTAGATGAAAAACTCCCAGTTGAAAAAAGCATAAGGGGAACGTCAAAACTGAAGAAAGAAAACCTTTGGGAATTTCCTCACTGATGAAACAACTTCTCGACTACCATAAGGTATTTAAATTGCTATGCATATTTTAAACTTGATTTTATGGATTCACTTTTTCTTAACGTTCAAATTAAGAAGCTATCATGAAGTACATTTTGAGCTATTTTTTCACTCTTTTTCTCCAAAAATATTAATTTCTTATCAATTTAGCAGATTATCACTTTTAGCCATGCCCAATGGAAAAGAAAAACTAATATTATACAGGTAGTCCTTGACTTACAACAGTTTGTTTAGTGACCATCCAAAGTTACGATACTGAAAAAATGTGACTTATGACCATTTTTCACAGTTACGACCCCTGCAGCCTCCTCATTGAACATGTGATCAAAATTCAGATGCTTGACAACTGGTTCATATTTATGACAGTCCCAGGGTCATATGATCAGTTTTTGCGACCTCCTGATGAGCAAAATCAATAGAAAAGCCAGATTCACTTAACAACCCAGTTACTAACCTATCAACTGCAGTGATTTGTTTAACAACGGTGGCAAGAAAGGTTGTAAAATGGGAGAAAAACTCTTTCAACAAATATCTCACTTAACAACAGCAATTTTGGGCTCAATTGTGCTTGTAATCCAAGGATGATCTGTACTGTTTTAGGGTCTTTCAATGTGCTTGCCTTTCTTTTTTTTTTAAGGTAAAATAAAAACTGTACATTTCAGCATCAAAAGACATGCTTTCTTGTGAGCCTGAATCCCATCAGTGGCAGTATGCAGGTCATGGATAGCAATAGCAATAGCACTTAGACTTATATACTGCTTCGTGGTGCTTTGCAGCCCTCTCTAAGCAGTTTACAGAGTCAGCATATTGCCCCAAAACAATCTGGGTCCTAATTTTACTGACCTTGGAAGCATGAAAGGCTGAGTCAATCTTGAGCCTGGTGACATTTGATCTGCCAAACTGCAGGCAGCCGGTGATCAGCAAAAGTAGCCTGCAGTACTGCACTCTAACCACTGCGCCACCATGGCTCTTGCATTTGTATGTTCGTCGAGGTTCCTTGCCAAAGCCAAATTGGGCTGTGCAGCATTGATTATGTTTATTGACATATAGTGTGATTTAAGGAAAGGTTGCTTGCTATTCTGCATACCTTGGCTTTCACTTGACAAGGTGTTATTGCAAAGCACTAGAGGTTCCTCTGTGTTCTGGAGAGATGCCTAGTGTCTACAGCCTGACTTATATTTCTAGCAGTTGCTTTTGACGTGATAATAGGTATTTATGGAGAAATATAAAAGAATGTTGCCATGATCTGCAATGGAAGGAAACATTTGACATTCTGTTGTCTGTGGAACTGCAGTGTTATGAACGTTGGACACAAATTACAACTGACTAGCATTTGAAATCAATTTTTAAAAATCCATGGGAACCCAGGAAAGTAATCTTCATTAATTTGTATTAAAGATTTATAGAATAAAATTACCAGACTAGAAATATGCATCCATAAATCAAACGGGATGGATTTTCTTGAGCACATATCCACAGTAATATAGTAGAAATTGTTATATCCTCGACCTGCGACCGGTCTCGAGATACGACCGGCCGCAGGTCTTCCAGGCTGCCTCTTGGAGCCTTGGCAACAGGCTGTAGCAAGGCGGCCAACCGACAGACGCGCCTGATTGGCTGAGGCGCGCCTGGCCCTTGCTGCAGCCTGATTGGCTTTCCCTTTGACAGCTCCAAATATAAAGAGCTGTCAAAGCGCGGGAGCCCCTGTCTACCGCCTATTTCTTTCGTACTTGTTCCTACTGATATTTTAACCTGCCTAGAATAAAGGGCTGTTGTTTTGAGCAAACCTGGCTTGGACTCCCTCTATTCTCCACCGTGCAGAGAATCTAACACTGGCGACGAGGGCTGGGGCCAGGCAGAGCTCCGATTGCTGAGGGAAAGAAATTTTCCTCACGAAAATTTTTTTTTACGTGTTTTCTTTTGCGGTACGATCGCTATGGGTTCCGTCCCTCCCTTCGCTCCGTTCGACTCGGCGAAGGAGACCTGGGTTTCCTTTATGGCACGATTCGAGTGCTTCGTGCTGGCAAATGACTACGGGGCGCTGCCCCCGGCGAGAAAATTGGGCCATTTCCTCGGCTGCGGCGGCACGGAGCTGTTCGCCACCGCTCGCACCGTGGCCGCGCCGACAGAAGCATATGAGATGCCGTGGGACACATTGATCGAACGGCTCAGGGCTCACTACGCCCCGGTGCCGTCTAAGATGACCCACCGCTTCGCTTTCAGGAAGTGCCTCCAGAAGCCTGACCAGTCGGTGGCCGAATTCCTGAAGGTGCTCCGCATGGCCGCCATTCCGTGCGCTTTCGCCGCGGAGTTCCTGGCCGAGTCGCTGCTGGAGCAATTTATCTGGGGCCTCAGGGAAGTCCGCCTCAGAAGGCGCCTGCTGGCCCGCGCTGAACTGACCCTAGAACAGGCTGTGGACGAGGCTCGGGCGTTCGAGATGTCCGAGTCCTCGGTCCTGGATAGAGACTTGGACCGCCATCCGCCCGCACGCGCGTGCCTGGTGGAGGAGGCCGATGACACTGACGAGGACGACCAAGTCGCCTACATAAGGCCCGCCGGCCGCAAGCCGCCCCTGCCAAATATAAAGAGCTGTCAAAGCGCGGGAGCCCCTGTCTACCGCCTATTTCTTTCGTACTTGTTCCTACTGATATTTTAACCTGCCTAGAATAAAGGGCTGTTGTTTTGAGCAAACCTGGCTTGGACTCCCTCTATTCTCCACCGTGCAGAGAATCTAACAGAAATGTGTTTAAATAGTTCCATTTGTTCTCTGGTGATTTTTCCTCCATTACTTTATGCACCCATGTTTGTTGGAATCTGCCTTAGTTTTATACACGAGAAAAAATTTGATCAGATCAGATCCTCTTCTTTCTTTCACTGTGCTTCAAAAGGTGCTGCATAAAAATAAAAACCCCATGGTAATATAACATCAGTGGCAGCTCGTGTTTATGATGCATTGAGTTCACATTGAGCAGCACTGAAGCTCAAGAAGCCACTCCTGAAGCCCATTTATGCTAAACAAGGCGATGAAATGGTCTTGCTCTAAATATCCATTCTGAGAATATGTCTTGCGCTTCTCTACTTTAAAACAAATAAATAAATAATTGTGCAGCTTGAAAAGCCCTAGCAGGTATTAAGAAACTTTTATTTCATCTCCTTTTTCCTAATGCTCCATTAACCTCCAACATCTGCTCTCTCTGTGCGCCATCAGCAACTCCACTAATTTCTCCATGCTCTCTGTTCCCTCCTCACAGAAAGAGTCATCTTTAATAATAAAAGAGTGCTCCTCTAGGCATCTCCCCTCTGCTCCTCTCAAGCTCAGCCATAGGGGATCTGTAGTGCTGTCTTGGCATAGCTTTTCTTTTGTCTCAGCTCTTTCAGCAGCTAAAAGTGTCCATGTGCTTACAGGACCATTTAGAAGCAATACCAAACCAGGTGCATCCTATTTTGTAAATAAGTCAAGCTGACTTTCTCACACGCTGTGGGCTAAGTTCCCTGTTACTTGCATAGACTTATTTTCCCAATTTTTCCATTCCAGAGTGTACTAATCCTGAAAATTCAGAACTATTTCCAACTAGAGGAATAGATGACCATGCCTAGCAGATTCCACATAACTTCAGGCTATCCTTGGACAGTGTTTGAATAAGGTGGAAATGCTATTCAACCCAGATGTGCTGCAAAATACATTGTGTTCTGACCCAGCTCCCAAACATGACAAGCACACTGTTTTTAACTAAGTGTTCCCTCCTTATTAGGAGCCCTAGTCAAGAGTCAGCCCCCCCCCTCTCTCTCTCTCTCTCCCACACACACACACACACTCGTAAAGGAAGTTTTCTTTTTCCAGCAGTGGCAGTGGAGACACATACACACATGCTACAAAGGCATGCCCAACTCAAGCACCACAGATCCCAAGAAAGAATTCCAATACAGTTCCAGACAGGATTCAGAAGTTCGGACTATCAGTGATTGACCATCAGGGAAACAAATAGTTGTCTGTCACACCTATTTGTTTCCACCCCTGCCTTTTATTCCCAGAGCTAGGGTTGGGCTTAGCATCGGTGGCTCTTCTGTCCCGAGGACTGGCCCATACAATCCTGCTGCTTTCCTCACCTCTGCCTTCTGTGCATCCGCATGTCAGGCACTGGACCCAGCTGTTCCTCTTCTTCCTCATCAGCCACCTCTGGACTTGGAGGCTGTTGACTCTCCATCTGGGGGCTGATGGATGGCCTAGGCTCTGTCTCTGTCTCTGTCTCTGACAGCTCCATTCCCTTTTCCCCTTCGGAGCTCTCAGATTTCCTTGATGCTGGCCCCAACTCTCACTCTGCCTCCTCATCTGATTCACCACCACATATTGTGGCAACATAATGAGCATGTTTGTGCCGTTATTAAATGCAGCATAGCACATGGTCTAAGACAGGGGTCTGCAAAGTTGGCTCTTTGAAGACTGGTGGACTTCAACTCCCAGAATTTCCCAGCCAGCGAGGCTGGCTGGGGAATTCTGGGAGTTGAAGTCCACCAGTCTTCAAAGAGCCAACTTTGCAGATCCCTGGTCTAAGACAACAAATCAACTGATCACTGAATTTTATTGAGAGATAAAAGACCAAGGAACTTTTATTCAGCAACCCTCAAAAAGATTCTCATTTGAAAAGGGCCAGCAGAGTGACCAATTAAGAATCTGAATAATCCCTTTTTAAATAGAAATCCTATAGGATAGGCATTACAACACCTGGTAAAAATCAGTAAGGAGGAATGGCAACTTCCTGTAACATTAGAACTGGGATGTTTAGAGATACTGGGCTATATGTGCACTTGCATAGTTGTGCACTTATTGATTTCCCTATTAAGCTGAACCTTAGAATTGCACAGAAAGCACAACAATTTGTGTGCAGTGCATGTGTAAAGACCTTATCTGGGCTGTTGGTCTGAGCTTGGCAATTTGGTTGCAAACACTTCATCACCATTTGAGGAGACATCATCAGTGCGCTTTGAATTGTGTTCTTCAGTCAATTCAAAGTACACTGACAATGTCACCATGAATGGTGATGAAATGTTTGCAACCAAATTGCCAAGCTTAGGGCTCAGACCAACAACCCAACTACCAACCTGAGCTACTTATATTCAAATACATTTCAAACACCTTCTCTTTATAGTCATCAGGGTTTTATAAGCAAATGTGTATCCTTAACCATTTTTCATAGTGAGTTTTATTATATTTTTTATAATGTCTGAACAGGACTAATGTACCTCCAGACTGGGAAGCACAATCTCCCATCATTTCCCTTCCTTGAACCCACATAATTATGAGATCCAATGTTTTTGCTGTGAAGTACTGCCAGTTTCCAAACAGTAAAACTTATGGAAGCATTCATGATGTTTCAGCATTCATGAGTACTGGACTTCTATAGACCTTTTATTTCAATATTGGCAGTCTGTTTCATTAATTTTATTTATAATCCATCTTAGTCCTTATATAAATCTTATTTGTGATGGATCATCTGGGTTGTAAAGGGATTGTAAAGGTATGGTAGGAGCACTCTTGCCCCCTGGCGTTCATTTTCTACTTGCTCTGTATCAACGATTATGGATTATGATGAGGTTATTCCTGTGAGTGATGGAGAAAGGTGAACCTTTTTCAGATTCTAAAATCTTCTTTATGATCTCAGGGAAATATATTTTTCTTATCTGAGAAGGTTGTGATCTCAGTAGAAAGGCAAAACATCCATCCTTAAATGAAGCTGATATATGATGGTGGTGATTGAGTTATACATCAAGATCTCAACTCCAAGATGGACTCTTTATAGATTGGGATCTAAAGATCTAATCAAATTCTGTTTCATGGTAATTTCACTCCTAAGACTGAGAGGATTTTTCAAGAACAGATTATAATATAGAACACATATCTGCTTTTCAATGAATGATAAAGAAGGAATTTAATCATATATTTGGAGGGCCTCAAATCACTCTTAGAATTTCCACTCAAATTATTTCTTATAGACAAACCCAGAAACATGTTTTTAAGAACTATTCAGACTTATATTGACATAAAAGCCTACATAATAGGCTTTTGTAAGTGAGTTGTAAATGTTTTGCGAAAGCCAAGGAGGAGGATGAATAATGAATCTTACAGAGACAGAAAAAACCCAGTTGGAAATGCCTGATCAAATAGTATTGACTGAAAAAGTGACCTAAATTCTAAAGGTGCAACCTCTGGTTAATGCGTATAATGGATAATGAAATAAGATATTTAATGTTCCAGACAACTATGATATTTTCACCCTAAACAGTGAATGTTTTATTTTTCCATTCTAGTGAATCAGAAATATGCCAAAAACTCTCTGCAAAATAACAGTATACAGCGTCCCAAAATGCAGTAACGTTTTCCAGGGGGGTGGTTAATCTTGATGCAATTTTCCTTCCTTCCTTCCTTCCTTCCTTCCTTCCTTGCACCTTAAGGAGTTTGATATTTGAGGATTTGTTTACAGACAAAGAAGTTGGTCATTGATAATAGAAAGCAGAAGAGTACTGTTTGGTAAACAGCAAATAAACTGATTCTCCTTTAAACCCGTGGCTGGATTTCATTATTATTATTTTTTCAAACAGAATAGCTTAGTGGATCCCAGATTTCTTACATTGCTCACCTTCTCTATTCTAATCACCCCATGCTATGCATCTAAATTAACCAGGGTGAAACCTTTTGGGCTTTGATGGCCTTCTCCATCACAGCAAAACAATGTCCATGTTGCTGTAATGCTACTGCACTGGAAAGTAGAGGAAATGAGCCTGGCAAGGAGCCAATGTTTAGGTTTAGGTTTTATTGGTTTTTTATACCGCCCTACTCCCAAAGGACTCAGGGGGGTGAATAGCCAGAGTAAAACAAATATATAAAAGTTTAAAAAAAGTTTTAAAAGACATATTAAACAATTTGGCCTAACAATGAAAAAACCCAACCAACCCTGATTAAAATTAATAAAAAATTGTAATTTAAAAATCATTTTTATGCCAGCCCGCCTTGTTGGGGAAAAAAAGGATTTAAGAGCATGGCAGAAGCTGTGTAGGTCAGGGATAATTTGTAATCCGGGGGCAATTCGTTCCAGAGGACAGGTGCTCCCACAGAGATGGCTTTCCCCCTTTGTGTCACCAGTCGACATTATCTAGCCGATGGCACCATGAGGAGACCCTCTCTATGGGAGCGTACTGGCCGGTGGGAGGCCCTCGGTGGCAGAAGTAAGTACCCAGGTCCTATGTCTCCAATCACTAGGCAAATGACCAGAGAGATCTTTAGGCAAGCACTTTCTACTTGGCATAGAGGCAGAAGATGTTAATAGTTCTTTGTGGGCCAACAGGAAAGGCCATCAGAAGCAGCCATTGTGAGCAGACTTGGCAATTTTGCTAATATTCCCCAATGGGCTTACTTGCTATTAAGGAAGGACAAGAGAAACAATGGGCTAACTTCACATAGATGTAGATTTGACTAGTTCCTTCTCACCTAATGGTAAAGAAAGGAAATGCATTTTTATTCTTACCACCCAAGGAAATAACAGAAAGGGGTAGTAGAACAGGCATTGGGGTCCTCTTTGTCCATAAGCATGATGACTGTCCCAGAACTGAATAGAACAGGAAGAAATTTGGTGTGTGGGAAGAATCCACAAAAAGAAATGTTGTGTGTGACCAATTCTGACTGAAAACTTTGAGGGGAGGGGACATTAGACATTCATCTGGTGTATTCCTATAGAAAAGATAATCGAGCAGTGGCTCGTTGAGTTGGTCAGGTATAAATGCAATACAAGAGGACAGCAGAAACACACAAAGAATGTAACACAGAATAAAATACATAACCTCTTATGGCCTCTACTATCAAAAAGTCTAGAAACTTTCATCTACTTTTGGCTACTCAGCTTAACTAACAAACATTAAAAAGAATTAAGACAAAAGC
The DNA here is from genome assembly GCA_039707465.1 of Rhabdophis nuchalis. Classification (NCBI taxonomy): domain Eukaryota; kingdom Metazoa; phylum Chordata; class Lepidosauria; order Squamata; family Natricidae; genus Rhabdophis; species Rhabdophis nuchalis. Next base: position 103,534,733 of record CM077643.1, on the reverse strand, counting down.
AGTGTTGGCCTTTGCTGTGTTATAAGAAGGTTAAAACACATGTGCTTGCTTCGAGAAAGTGGATGTGTCTTTTTTTTCCTAAGTAGCACATCTTTCCAAATTAGGAAACAGTAAAAATATTTTGAATTTTTGCTTGTCTTTTACATCACTGCTCAAATTAGCCACAAATTATTCACTGCGATGTTGCATAATTGTGACATTTTAATACATTGATGATATTCTTAATGTTAGCTCAGTATTTACTGAACATCCAGTCATCATTTTATTAGTTCTAAATGAAGTGGTGTATGAAGTGGGGCACTTAATCTAAAGTGCCCATCATAACTACTGGTTACTGAAAGCAAATAAAGATTGTCTTCATGTAGATTAGATATCACAGTTTCTGGCAGTCACACAGGCTCCAGACATAACGTATCTTGTATTTATGGGAAATACCTCTGTCTTAAATTCTAGAATTTAAAGGTTACAACTAGTTTGCAGCCATCATCGTGGAAATAAATAATAAAGTACGTATTTGGCTATGTCACAAATATTTGTTCATTCATTTTCTTGTGTAATAACAATAAGGTAAAGATTCCCCTTGCACATACTGTATGTGCTAGTCATTCCTGACTCTAGCGGGCAGTGCTCATCTCTGTTTCAAAGCTGTCCGAAGACATCTCTGTGGTCATGTGGCTGGCATGTTTAAACACCGAAGGTGCATGGAACACTGTTACCTTCCCACCAAAGGTAGTTCCTATTTTTCTACTTGCATTTTTACATGCTTTCAAACTGCTAGGTTGGCAGAAGCGTGGACAAATAACAGGAGCTCACTCCATTATGCAGCACTAGGGATTAAAACTGCTGAACTGCCAACCTTTCTGATTGACAAGCTCAGCATTTTAGCCACTGAGCCACTGCGTCCTCTGAAATAACAATAGACGGGTACTAAAAAAGAAGAAAAAGCTAAATGATCAGCCATTGATAACAGTAACAATGTTTACTTGTACAATATGTTTTGTCTCTTATAATAAATAACTAGCTTGCCTTGTAGCATTCATAGAATGAAATAATGCATTTTATATAATATTTGATATATAACGAATGTACAAGGTCTTATCTGTGTCTATCTTTTATGTAGATTTGTGATGCAGTTTTGACACAATACATCGCACGGTATTCCTTTCTTTTGTTGTTTTTTATTATTATTATTTGCTGAGATCTTTCCCTCTGCCTGCTCTCGTTCATTCTTTTCATTTTCTCTTTTTCTTCTTGGGGAAAAAAGTATATAACATATATTAAAGTTTATCTTAGATTGACCCAAATTTCCCTTGTATTATTTGTGGTTCAGGAATGAAGACAGAAAAACAAAGGACAAAAAGAAATAACAGTAGGCCAGGCAGAGACTGACAAATATGGAAAAGCAGAAACAAAGATCAACAGTCTGAAACATTAACCTTCAACTGTGAGTCATGGCAAACCACTTCTTTTCAGCAGATAAAACAGATGTGATGCTATTCATAATGACACCAGTAGAGAATCTCCTTCCACATCCCCATCAAAATAATAAGCAAAGAAAGAAAGCAATATAAATGACTGATAGCAATAAAAAAAGAACAGTGCACTGAAGGAAGTAAGGCAGCAATCAATTCTCAGTAGTCAAAGCCAGTGTCTTAATCTTCTTTTCTAGACAGTGACTTTGGTTTGGCTGAGTACTAAACCATGGTAGCTAGACTGGCATATTCCACCAGGAGCAGCGTAGTAGGATACCTTTCCATAAATTACATGCACAGTAGGAACACAATTGAGAACTCCAACATGTTTCCAAGAGTTCTGTATGAGTGTTAGTGCAAAACAGGAAGACATGCTGTGAAAAGCATTTTGTGCTTTGAATATCATTTTTGCTGTGTATCAATGGTGAAATTCATTTTTTTTTTACTACCGGTTCTGTGGGCGTGGCTTGATGGACATGGTGTGGCTTGGTGGGAATGGCAGGGGAATGATACTGCAAAATCTCCATTCCCACCCTACTCTGGGGCCAGCCAGAGGTGGCATTTGCCGATTCTCCGAACTATTCAAAATGTCCGCTACCAGTTCTCCAGAACCTGTCAGAACCTGCTGGATTTCACCCCTGCTGTGTGTATATGTATGGGTTTGGGTGCCTTTGAATCAATATTGACTCCTGTCATCTGCCTGAACTAGTCCCTGCAATTTTCTTGGCAAAGGTTGTTTTTTTTTAAAGTGACTTGTCCTTGCCTACATCCTAGGGATGAGAGAATGTGGCTGACCCAACTTATCCCAGCTGGCTTCATGTTTAAGGCAGGATTAGAACTCACAATTTCCCATTTTTTAGACTTAACCCTATACCAAGTTGGCTCTCTTTCAGTAACATAGGACCATTTAGGGGGGAAAATACTTATTTGATTATTCTATGCAGTTCTTGTTTGTTTGGTTTTTTTTAATAGGAAACATTTAATTGTTTCATTCTATAAGAAGTTGTATTTAGTACTTGGTAGTGGTAATTTGGTTTCCATTTCCAGAAAGTATATTTTTAGCCATTGCCCTAAGGGGGGAGAAAATTAGATAACACACTGAAATTCTATCTTTAAGAAAAAAACAAGAGTAATTAACCACAGACAATGTATAAATCAGTTGATCATTTTGATAAATTTCCAGATATATTAACAGTGAAGCTTGGAAGTTATCAGTGATAATAAGTGCCACAAATTGCAATATAGAAATAATTTTACTGAAACGTATGCCACTTTTTGTGCACCAGTGTATGCATGAAATCACAAAGCTACACATTTTAGGTACATCTTACAGACAACTGATATTCTTTATACACCTGTTGCGCTGTGTGGCTATCAATTGTCTGCAGGTACTTGATGAAGAACCCTCTGGCTTGATATTAAGCGCTAATAAAGGAGAGGACCAACCTAGAACTAAGGAAAAATCCTGATAGAACAATTAATCAGTGAAATGACTTGCCTCCAGAAGTTGTTGGTATTCCAACACTGAAGGTTTCTTTAAGAAGAGATTGGAAAAGTGTTTGTCTAGAATAGTATAGGGTTTTCTGCTTGAGAGAATTGGACTAGAAGACTCCAAGGTCTCTTCCAATTGTGTTAATTCTCCTACCCAGGCAAGCTAGTGGATCCTTCTATATAGAAATAAGTATGAAGAGTTTTCTTTGCTAAACTTGCTCAGACAACATGAATCACCTGAATGCAGAACATTCCTTAATTCATTATTGCACCTGACTTTGCGCCTGACTTCTGGTTTGATCTTTGGTCTGTATGTGACCCTCTGATCATTGCCTTGCCTGAGAGTTCCTGCTTTAATTCAATTTGCTGCTTACAACTCATCCCAGATAGTCCTGACATCCAGTGCTAATACAATCTCAGCACTATTTTCCATGAAAACCAAGGAATAGAGTCAATGGAAATTTCTTAGGTTCTGACTTGGGGCCACAAGAATGTGAATGCAGATTTTAATTAATTCATAGACAGAATGGATATGAAATCTTACTTCATCCTAGGGGAGGCATAATTTAATCAAGGCCTCCAAGACACAATTAGTTGAAGACAAAACTATATCCCCACTCACTCTTATCATCCACATGCCTATCTCCTTCATACACAATCCATACATACCTTCATTCTCCCTACAGGTTGGAAACACTATTCTCCTATACTACTTATTGTTATTATGGGTAGAAACTAATCAAGGAGAGAAGCAACTTAGAACTAAGGAGAAATTTCCTGACAGTTAGAACAATTAATCTGTGGAACAACTTTCCTCTAGAACAGTGGTCCCCAACCTTTTTGGCACCAGGGACCGGTTTCATGGTAAAAGAATTCTGCGGACCGGTGACCATGGTGTAGAGGGGGAACGGGGGAAGAGGGAACAAGTGGCGCATGCGCGCACAGGGGGGGGGAGTTGGCTCGCTCATCCCTCTCAGGCCCCCAACGGCGCAAGCAGCTGCGCCTGCGCTCTCCCGCACCCGGTGCGCACTCTGCCCAGGGGGCTGCTCCCTCCTCTCCAGCCCTTTCCAAGAGTTGCGCCGCTCACTACGGCCCGGTTCCTATCAAGCCACGGACCGGCACCGGTCCCTGGACCGGGGGTTAGGGATCCCTGCTCTAGAAGTTGTGACTCCAACACTGGAAATTTTTAAGATGTTAACCATTTGTCTGACGTGGTGTAGGGTTTCCTGCCTAAGCAGGGATTGGACTAGAAGAACTCGAAGGTACCTTCCAACTCTGTTATTCTATTATACACATAGTCATTTTTGAAAAAGCCTACCCCTTAGTTAACTTACTATTTGTGAGAAAAGGAATTTCACAATAGAACAACATAAGACATTATCTTTCAAGTTTCAGATAGGCAGATAAAAATTCTCCATTGGTTTCTAAGGGAAATTGTTCCAATGATTCTCTAGTGAAAAATGATTTTTTTCAAACTGAAAATTGCAGCTAGTCAGGAATGCCCTGCAGGTTGTTTATTCCCCCATTGAGGCAACCTTACATTATGAGGGATGTTCCACAACATATTTCTACTATTCCTCTTCCTCTCAAGGTAAAATTTGAGTTACATTCAGTGTGCTGCAAAATACAGCAACAGCAAAAATGATTTGTAATATTTGTGTCCTTTGACATTCTACTGAAATTCCTTTTCATTTTAAACATGGTTTGAATGATCTGAAGTATTACACGAAGGACAAAAATGGTATTTTTCTCTCTCTTCTTATGTAAGTTTCTGAAATCTAAGTGATATTTTGCAGTGTAACTCTGTCTTTTCCTGACAATCTTCTTGTAAATATAAACCTAAGTCAAGGGTTCCCCCCCCCCTACTTAGATATATGGGAAGCTTTAATGTGCTCATTTCAAAAAGGTACAGATATCCTGGAAACATAGAAAGTGATTGAAAATAAAGCTGCATACATTATCATGCCCATGCATAGCTGTGGTATATCCACTTCAGTGGTATGCGAAGTAGATGGCAAGAATAAGATCCTCCCTCCTGCACCATACAGTCCCATTCCCAAATACCCAAGCCCCTCCCTCCCCATCAAACTGTCTCATAAAATTGCAGACTTGGACCAAGAAGTATTCCAGGCTTTTCGGGTCCCCCCTGTATTTCACCCCCAAGAGGGGAACTTTAGCCATCCACCATCTGCGGGCTGCCCCATCCCCCCCCCTTGGAATGGCTCTCACCGCTGCTGCTCCTGCTGCTGCTGCGGCTGGCTGAGCCCCATCATCTTGGCCAGCTCCGCCATCCGCCCCTAGGACCCCCCTTGGGTGGACTTCTTCCTCAGCCATTCTCACCTCTGGTTCATGGAATTCAAATCCTGTTCCGTCTCTGCTTCCTCTGGAATCCACTTTTCTCACGCTTCCTGGAGCAGTTCCATAGTCTGGTTCATTAGGAAATTTTCCTCCTCGGCTTCTTGCCATGCAGCTGGGGGTCATCTGTGTCTGCTGGTTGTAACTCCAGGTGGAACATCTCCAAATTCGGACCTTTGTCCCACTCCCATCGACCGGAGGGGGGGGCACACCAATTTTTCCTCCAAATCCAATTTCGCCAAACATTCTGTTACTGACTTTTCTTCCAGACGTCCATTTCTGGGATGCATGACGATGTAGCGGCCCCCATGTCCTCCTCCTGATCGCTGCAGGGGTTAGACATCTCTTTGAGGTTTTAATTATATTGCACTCCCTTCTGAAGGTGTTAGCTCAGAGATGAGTGCGAAGTGAGACCTTGCTTATTGTTAGGTCTGCCTCTAACGATAACCAAGAAAAAATCCACTCAACTCCATTTTGAAAGAATTAAGTGTACTTTTACTGGTTATGAAAAGATAGCAGCAAGATAAATCAAGATCTGAGAGACCAGCGCGCAAAAACATACATATCAATAATATGTCCAACCCCTTTCCCCTAGCAACCCCCACCCCATTGTCCTGTGGGATTCATCTCCAGGAGCATCATCAGAATGGCATGCAAGACCAGTGACCTTGACCACCGCACGCCCCAGCCAGTGGTATGCGAAGTAGATGGCGAGAATATACACCCTGTTCCAAATCTCCCTCCTGCACCATACAGTGCCATTCCCAAATACCCAAGGCCCTCCCTCCCCGTTTCAATGGCAGCCGAAGCAAGCAACAAAGCAGAGGCTGACATCAGTATACTGTCCACAGACATGGTTGCCATATTTGAAAAGGATATCACATACCTTGAAAAAGTATAGAAGATGATAAAGATGATTCAACACCTTTCTTGTGAGAAAATGCTAGAATGTTTAGGATGATTAAACCTAGATTAAAAAAACGAATGAGATGTATTAGTGTATGCAGAGCAGAGGTGGTATTCAGCAGGTTCTAATTAGTTCTGGAGAACCGGTAGCAGAAATTTTGAGTAGTTCGGAGAACTGGTAAATACCACCTCTGACTGCCCTGCCCCTATCTATTATCTGCCTCTCAAGTCCCAGCTGATCAGATGAAAATGGGGATTTTTCAGTAACCTTCCCCTCGAGTGGAGTGGAAATGAAAATTTTACAGTATCCTTCCACCATCATGCCTACCAAGCCATGCCACACCCATCAAGCCATGCCTACAGAACCGTTAGTAAAAAAAATTTGAATCCCACCACTGATGCAGAGCATGGAGAAAAGGAACAGGGGGAATTTCTCTCCCTCACTCAAAATACTCTGACCAGATCAACAAAAAACCCTGATTGGAAACAAATTTGTGAAAGGCAAGAAAAAGTCCTCTGCAGAGAGTACTACATATAACTAATGTAAAATTGGTTGCATGACATGACATAGCTACTAATTTGAACAGCTTTAAAAGGCAACTGGATTAGTTCATGGACAAAGGATCTGTGAAGCGCAATTAGTCTTGACAAGTCATTGTTACCTTCATGTTGGCATCTGGTTACTCTAAGAAACAAAATGCTTTGACCTGACCCAGCAGAATTATTTTGCAAACCAGATGACTGTGCAGGGTTTTGGATTTGGAGACCTTCTTACTCTACTCTTCCTAGATGCTCAGCTACCCTGTAATCCAGAGGTGGGTTTCTAATGGTTTGGACCATTCGGCTGAATAGGTAGTAATTCGGCCAGACAGGTGACCGAACCGATTTTATCCTCAGGGCTGCCATCTTGATTTTCTTTTCTGCACATGCGCAGAACAATCTTCAGTGAACAAATTTATTTTTCTCTTTTTTAATGTGCGCATGCGCAGACATTTTAAATTGCAAATGTGCGTGCATGTGAGAGAAGTTTGCGCGTGCAAAATTTTTCGGGCTCCAAACTGGTAGTAATGCCGGCAGGAACCCACTCTTGCTGTAATCGCAGAAAAAAGTGAAGCTACATTAAATAATTTATTTTTTCAATAAAATTTCTATGCCACCCCTCTCCCCTACAAGGCAACTCTGGAATTGCAGACAGATGATCTGTTTATGCCCTTGTCTGCTTTAAAGCATCTTTTGCAACCAAGCACAGGGGATTCCATACATTTCTGAGTCTGAATCCAAAGCAGTGTATAGCCATATGCTTGTTTTTATGAATTAGGGCCCGTTGCTTAGCGTAACTTAGAAGAGACACATTTGTGTACATTCCATCAACTCTATCTCGTGCTATTCTGTTTCAAAAGAATATACTGCAAGGATTTTTTTTTTCCTTTCCTGGTTGCCTCTTGAGTTACTTCATTCTCCCTGTTGCTGCTAGAAGTACACAATGAAAATAAAATAAAATTAAAGGACACTGACACTATGTACAGTCCTTAGAACTGTTTCTGTTGCAGCCTAGAAAAAGGCAAACTGTACTTTCCAGCTACAATGATTACTTTTGTGAACTCTCCAGTAGCTGAGAATTACTTATAGTCAGGGGAAGGAAGAGGCTTGTTTTTCCAACATTTTGCTCCTTAATGTTGTCAAAGGAGTTATCAAGAAATCTTTCTATAATAGAACAGCATGGGCATATGAACCATTGCACTTATGTGCTGGGGCTGAGGGCAGGAGTTCTATTAAAACATGTTATCAGAAGTATTTTTCAAGGTCTGTAAAGGCCCATTCAAGAGTTCAAATATTTAGAGCATTCTCCATCTGTGAGTTAGAGAGTGCAAACTGCTCAAATAACACTGCATTTTGCAAAGACTCACAACTTTAGTGAAAATGTCTGCAGGAAGGAGTTGGCTTCCAGCTGAACAAAGACACTGATAATTCTAGTATTTATAGAAAGTGAAATGTCCACCAGGGGTCTGAATCTTATGGCCAGTGGTCTGTATGCAACCTTCCAAGTCATTTTTGTTGCCCATAGTAATAAATGGTAGATGCTGACAATGATGTCCAGAAAAGCCAGGACATTGAATGCTGCTTAGAAGTCTAGCCATGGAAAGTGCTCCACAAGCAAAAGAGTTCTGGTGGTGGTGATGGTGGTGGCTTTTCATCTAGCCTCCATCCAACCCAATAACAACACTGACAATAGCAGATCTTAATTGTGCAGGATGTCCGGCTGGTGTCCTAGGCCTCTAACAATGAGCAATGTTACAATTCAGGACATCAATCTTGGCTTTGTAGCAGGCATTGCTTCTGAGATAGTGCCAAGATCTCCTGGCAGGAACAGTAGAGAGACAATGCTTGGCCAAGGCAGGCAGGCTAGAAGGCTGGAGCTTCCAAAGGATGGAAGGAAGAAGTACCTGAGAAACAGGACCAAGTTTTGTCTGTTCTACTACAAGAATCTCTCTGTAAGCAAGGAATTAGGGAAAACACAGAGGCTCCAGGATGGATTTTTTTAAAATTATACTGTCTTTGGTATGATATTGAAAAAAAATATTGATTATTGAATACTTTATTTGACCAAGTGTGATTAGACACATAATCTGATTCTCTGGTGCAGAATCAATTATTAATGAAATCAAACATTGGCATTCTGGTTAATGAAAAATGCTGCTGGCTGAATAGCCAAAATAAAATAAGTATCTGCTTCACAGCAAAGTCTTTAAAATAAATGTTGACACTGTTCATCTTTGTCTTTGCTTTTGATTTGCTAGACTTCATACAGTATATGTGAAAGCTTTAGTGCTGATCTAAATGAATTACTTCGCAAATGGTAATCATTATGATTTGAATTTGACAAATCTGTCCTAAAATATTTTACGATATGGATAATGCATGCTAAGATACAGTTCTGCTTTCCCATTCCCCAAATAACTTCCACTATTCCCACTTCAGTCCGATTCATTTTCACTAATAACATCTAAGTTCTCAGAATTATTACTAGAGGTCGTAAATATCTAACTATTCTAATTTCCCTTAAAAAATAGATAATTGACCAGGCTGATTTCCTACCAATACATCACATCAAACAAATAATCTAGTCCCATGATGGTGAACCTATGGCATGCTAGCTGTCTCCTGTTGCTCTTCTGGGTTCGCATGCGGAGCTGGTTTTCATGCACGCAAGAGAGCTGAAAACTGGAAGAGCAGCTCCCTGGCACGCCTGTGCATGTCAGTGAGCTCAGCTTCCAGTTTCCAGCGCACACATGCGTGCTGGCCACCTGGTCTTTGCATGTGCATGCGCAGCAGAAACCAGAATACAAGGTGACCAGCATGTGCATGCACACGGGGGAATTGCTGTTCTGGTTTCCGGCGCTCCCACCCATGTATCCTGGGAAGCTGCTCTTCCAGTTTTTGGTTCTCCCCCACCATGTACATACTCTCATTTCAGCACTTGGTGGTGAAAAGGTTCACCAACCGATCTAGACTGATACTTTGCAAAATTGCAAAACATAATCTGCATTTGTAAGTTTTGGAAATGCAATTTCATCTTCAGAGGAAGTTATTTCTGAATGGAAGATTCCTCAGAAAATCATCTGACCAGCCAATCATCAACTGGAAAAACAATACGAGGGAGTCCTGTTTCCTAAAAGATATTTGGGAGTATTTCTTTATATAATGTGTATGATTAAATTTTGGTACAACCAAAAGGTAATGAAATATTGAGCAACTTTTCACGAAATAGTTTTAAAAGTTTGAAAATGAATAAGTTTCCTCAGAGTCATTGTATGTTAATATATAGCCAACTTCATCTTTTTCCTTTATCTCCAAACTTTTATAGGAAATCATTTTATTCTTCTATGCCAGTGTTTTTCAACTTTTTTTGTGCAAAGGCACACTTTTTTCATGAAAAAAATCACGAGGCACACCACCACCATTAGAAAATGTTAAAAAAATTTAACTCTGTGCCTATATTGACTATATATAAAGTAATTCTCTTGAATAGGAATCAAATAAACACAAAGAAATTATTTTATAATTACTTTATTATGAAATAATAAAGTATTTTATAATTGTTCATATTTCTGTTTACTTAGTGCGAAACCTGGGCCTGTTTGGCTGAACACAAAGCTGATATTCTGGCAGGAATTTTTCCCACGGCACACCAGACAATATCTCACGGCACACTAGTGTGCCACGGCACAGTGGTTGAAAAACGCTGTTCTATGCTATACTGACTAAAGGGCAACATTACTTGCCCCCCCCCCCAAAAAAAAAGAACGAAGAGCTGGTTTATAATCATACTTGTTGTTTTGTCTTCTTGGACTTAAAACATTTAAAGAAAAAAAAATACAGGGTTTTTATTTTCACCTGGCATCCATTTGGTTAAAGAAAGGACCATAATGTACATGGGCTTTTACATGGCCGAGGAAAAGCTTTTACAAAAGAAGAGCATTTTTTTTAAAAAAAAAACCACAATTACAAAGTTCCTGTTCAGTAGTTTGAAATATAGACTCTGTGATGTGTTAAATTTGTACTAAAATCGAAATAGTTTCAACTGAGGGTGGGAAAAGAGAGACACATAACTCTATAAATGGAGCTCCAATCACTGTAAGTGGCAGCAAAGAATCATTACAAAAGACAAATGAAGTACTTTTACAGTATATTTAGAAAAGTCTTAAGTGCTGATGAGCCCCTTCAGCCTGTTAAACTGCTAAGCTGCAAGCTTTACACTTTCTTCCTGTAAAGTATTTAGAGCAGGAAACATGGTCTTTCTCCCCATTCTTTTCTTGCAATATTGACACTGTTGTAAATGCCATGGTACATAAGGAGAAGTTGGAATCTTATAAAAGGTGTTCTTCTAGTGCAGCCTTGAGCATTTGCTATATTAGTACCCTTACCTATTCTTATGATATTTTTTCCAATTTTATGGAAATCAATTTGCATATAGTGCGTTGGGTTCTTTTAGATGTTTCATTTAAACATTCAGCTTCCTTCATTTAGAATTTTTTTGTCTATGTTACAGGAAACCTTGCTCATTGCATGCTACTTATACTAAAATCTTGTCAGTCTGGTGTGTTCGTGAATTGCAATGAATCGGTGCGATTCACCTCACAAGGTTGTTGTTGTGGGGAAAATAAGAGGAAAAAGGAGTATTAGGTATGTTTGCCACAGAGGTGGGTTGCTGCTAGTTCAGCCCAGATCAAGAGAACCAGTAGTAGCGGTGACAGGAGGCTCCACCTAACTGTCCAGATGCACAGAAGCGCGCACAGGAGAAGGTGCATGGTAGCGAGTGTTTGTGACAGCAGCCTCCATGAGGCCATTCTGCATGGATGGCAGGTGCACATGGGGCCCGTGGAGCATGTTCTCCCCTTTCCCCCCGGGAAATGGCAGGGACCGGCTATGCATGCATTTAAATATTTTTGGAGAGGGCTTATTTTCGGGTGAGAGCTTATTTTAGTGCATGCGCTCAAAAGCCTGATTGGCCTTATTATCTGGAGAGGTCTTATTTTCAAGAAAACAGGGTAGCAACCCATTTCTGGTTTGCCACCTTGAGTTATTTATAAACAATAATAAGGATGGGATAAAAATCAAATGAATACATTCTCAGAAACACTTTTTGCTGTTCCCAAGTATCTGTTCTTTGTGTTTTACTCAAGGTAGCAAATGTAATAGTGGTGGCTGTAAAACAATCATGGAGAAACCCTTTTATCAACTGCTATTCTGCCTTGCCTAAAATGTTTTGAATGGGAAAAATACAGGTCATTTGGGAAAAGACATAGCAGTTGTAAGTACAATTGAAGGATCTGGGAGGTACCTCATTCCAATTATTTGCAGTCATCATAGAGAGCACAAACTTGTTCTTCTAGAAAAGAGACTAAATGAGCACAAACTGGATTCTAAATTTTGAGAGATTAACAAAGAACCCAATAGCTCCCACCCATCCTAAAATGACAGAATACATTTCGTTCCTACCACAAGGATTTGGTTCACCTTAAATGCAATGACCTAAGAAAACCATGCATCAGAGAACTGAAGAAGCTGGTGCTTCTCTTTCCCAAATATCACCACCAGTCTTTATAATAAACAATATTTGCAAGACAGGATATTAATAGAATCACAGAAGGAGCCTATGTTCAAAGGAAAGTTAAATCCCAGTAGATACAGTTGATCAATTTTTTTTTGAATCTCTTCCAGGTTTCAAGTTAGAATATTTTTCTCCTAACCTATATTAAGAATAAAGAAACTAAAACATAATCAGCTCCTTTTTCAGAGAGAGCAGTATAGAAAGAGCTGAAAGAGGAAACCCTGCATTGCTTCTAGAGATGCTCATGATTAGATTTCATTATGCTTTTTGCTGAGGAAGGGGATTTCAATATTATTGAGTATCTTTTTGTATATTGAATGGATAATTAAAACTGCAGAAAAAACAATTGTTACAAACTTGCCTTCCATTGAGGACCTATATTTTGCACGAGCCAAAAAGAGGGCTGTGAAAATATCTACAGACCCCTCACATCCTGGACATAAATTGTTTCAACTTCTACTCAATATGACATTATAGGTCATGGCATACCAGAACAATTAGACACAAGGACAGTTTTTTCCCCGAATGCCATCACTCTGCTAAACAACTAATTCCCACAACACTGTCAAATTATCTACTAAGACGTATTACTATTATTCTTCTCTTCCTTCCTAGTACCTATCTCTTTCCTAGTACCTATTTCTTTCCATTTAGGACTATAACCATGTTGCTTGTATCTTTAAAATTTATACTATACTATACTATACTATACTATACTATACTATACTATACTATACTATACTATACTATACTATACTATACTATACTATACTATACTATACTATACTATACTATACTATACTATACTATATTATTATATTACATTACATTACATTATATTACATTACATTATATTATATTTGTTTTCTAGTGTAATTTGATCATTTATTAATAATCTATGACTATCAGCAAATGTTGTATCTTATGATTTTTGATGAATGTATTCTATTTTATTTTTCTTTATGTACACTTAGGGTATATGCACCAAAGACAAATTCCTTGTGTGTTCAATCACACTTGGCCAATAAAGAATTATATTGTATTAATTTGTGTATAATTTTGGAAAAAGCCATTGAGGCTTGGGAAGCAAACTACTAATTAACTGTATTTGTCCTGGTTGCCTTGTCACTGCAGAGTAAAAATACTGCAATGTGCTAATTACCAAAAATGCTTTTTAGTATAACTAAATACAGTTTGAGAAAAACTAAATGATTTTTGGGGCTGCCTCTTGTTTGTATCTTCTCATCCTTTCCTTCTTTCTTTATATAAGTTTTGCATCCCATTGTTGCATCCTATCTGGTTCAGTTCCAAGTTTGGAAAAAGATGCTAGAAATAACATGGAGGCTGATTGGAAAGGTGGTTTAATGATGAACAGAACCAACAACAATCCAGGGTCAGTTGACCAATTGGTTCGATGAGTACTTGGGTTTTTACAGGTTTCAAAGATGCTGCTAGGAGAATTGTGCAATGCTTGAAATGTACTTTAGAACAGGGGTCCCCAACCTTTTTGGCACCAGGGACCGGTTTCATGTTAGAAAAATTCCGTGGACCGGTAGCCATGGCTCGGCCAGCGTAGAGGGAGAGCGGGGGGAGGGGGAACAGGCGGCACATGCGCGCGCAGTGTGCATGTGTGAGTCAGCTCACTCGCCCCTCTCGGGCCCGCGAGTGAGCTGATTTTCAGTTCTGCATATGCGCAGAACAATTTTAATTGCACTGCGCATGCACACATGGCACGCACACCAGTGAACCGGGAGTAGTGCCTGATAGAACCCACCCCTTGTATGTTTCTCCTTGTCCATAGGAGAATTTTTCTTAACAGTTGGAATAAATGCATGTGTTTTTTTTAAATTAGTACATAGCTGCCTCTAACTCAGAGGTTGGAAGGAATAAACATTATCCCATCAGTGGATAATTTGGTGCCCTCCAAGAAATTTGGATTACTAAACTTTCTGAGGCTGATAGGAATTGATGTCTTGTGTTCAATTTGTTGTCATCAAAGTTGTAGAATTGCATGCTTCGTTTCCTAGGCTACAAAACAGCACACTTATCTACATGCTTAAGATGTTTTGTTTCCTGAAATGAAGAACATGAAATCTTTTTTCCATCCTCACTTCTCTAAATCCCACATATATAAGCTAACTATCCTTTTTTGTGTCCTAAATCTACCGCCAATAATAATTTTGATGAATCATCTTTTCTGAGATATGACTCAGAAAAGAGGAAGCTTTAAATAAAAAATCCTACCACTCTTTCCTGGTTTTTATGATTGCCGTTTATGCTTATTTTCAACTCTGCATTATCCTTCTGAGAACAGTATTTATACTCATTGTTAATAACTAAAAAGATCAAGACTCTCTCGAATTGAACACTGTTCCTGGTCAATTTAATTTTTAACCAAAATATAGAAGTGGTTGGTTTGTCATTCCTGTCCTTATCTTCCCAATTTAGTCTGGATCCTTGGGATTTTCTGGTGTGCTTCCATTTATATACTAGCCTAATTCAATGATGCCTAGTCTGTTTTGAGATCAATGAAAACTGATATGCTGTGACTTTTATTTACCAAACAGTTTTTAAAAAGTTTTTAAAAGTGAAAGGAAACTTCTCCTTTACCTAGTGCCATTCAGTTATTCAAGTAAATAATTGTAAAAATCATGGTGTCACAATGTAAATCTGTTATCTGTTTTCTGGTGCAGGTATGGCTATTCTCTGGCTGGACCTTTGTGTCTGAATCCTGATTGGTCTGCAGCCCAGTATTGCCCAACAGATACTAGTTGTGAAAATATATTAATTAATGGGCATGGGCATGGAGAGATTAAGAGAGATTAAGAGATATATCATTGCACTTTTATTACAAGAGCTGTTTTAAAATTAGGGAAAAGATCTTTCCCTCTAAATGAATCACAGAGCTAAGCAAGTATGCTCACTTTTATCTTCGCTTATATTTATTGTATGTATCCATTCAATTAAGTCATTATTGTTTTCTTGAGCATGTCATAGCTTTAAAGCAATCTCTCCTCCCCCCCCCCCCATGAAAAATAACAACAGCTTATTTTGCACCACACTTTGCACTTAGTTAATATGAAACACGACTGATTTTTTAAAAACTTCTTAGGCTAGGTGCTTGCACCTCAAAGCCTCCATGCTAGCACATTTCCAGAATGATGTTTGGATAAATAAGGGTGCTTCCAGTTCTTGGTGCCAGCCCTTGTCAGTTCTCAAAAGCTATCATTGTAGCTATAATGATAGCATTTGACACAAAGTAGTTATTGGTAGAACTACCTAATTTCTGATCAAAGTGCCGGTGTCTCTCAGTGTTCAATTTTGTCATTTACCATCAAGAAAAATGGTATTCTGAAATGGCTGTGGAAGGACTTCAAAGTGACAATCATTCTGAGTCCAAAAGATGCTTCCTGATGGGTTCCCTAGCCTTCAGGATGACTAAATACTATTTGTAACTGTTACTGATTTCTTGTCTGAGCTGCAATTCAGAAAATAGGTATCTTGCTATGGGCACCATGGATCAATAATTGACTGACTGACACCCAGCTTGTCAGAAAAAGTTTTACCTTCATTTTATTTCCATACCCCAGATGTGATAGAAAACCAAACAGCAGGTGAAATAATAAGTATTCAAGTCTTAGAAAAGACAGCCCTCGCATATTCTTTTAGAGAGTAAAGCATTAATAATGAACCTGAGTGCCTGCAATCACTGCTCTACAATATTTTGTGATTATGATTGATTTCCACTTAGAGGCAGAGGACAATTCATCTCTCTCTATAAACTAGTGCTTCTGGCATTCACAGATAGCTGCCCATGTTTGGATTTAAACATTAATTAGGAATGAAAAAGTAGTTGTATTAATACATGAGGTAAAAGAAAATCCATAATGGACAATAACAATATTTTTTTTCAAATCTCCCCCCCCCCCCCACTTACTGATTGACCAGCACAAATATTCTATCTGCTTTGGAAAATATGATTTTTAATAACCACTGGACAATAAGACTGTTTTTCAAAAGCTGAATATAAATTGTTTTACAATTTAAAGTTCAGTTCTCCCTCTCTCAGCTGCTAGGTAGAACAGTCATATTTTACTCCAGTAGATTATGTTTTATCTTGCTGTATCAACTACAGCAGAGGTGGTATTCAGCAGGTTCTAACCACTTCTGGTCAGTAGTGAAAATTTTGAGTAGTTCAGAGAACTGGTAAATACCACTTCTGACTGGCCTTGCTCCCATTTATTCTCTGCCTCCTAAGTCCAACTGATCGGGAGGGAATGGGGATTTTGCAGTAACCTTTCCCTGAAGTGGGGAGGGAATGGAGATTTTATAGTATCCTTCCTTTGCCATGCCCACCAAGCCATGACCACATAACTGGTAGTAAAAATTTTTGAATCCCATCATTGAACTACAGGTAACCAAAATAAAGACTGCTGTATTGTTCTTTTTAAAAAAAAAATAATATATGTGTTATGAACAATGCAGGGATAGTTGATTTACAAGACAGCCATTATTTTTCCAAAAATGGGGGATGATCAACTTTGGTTACTTGGTATAGGATGCTAAACCTAAGAAATACTTATTATTATTGGTACATTCTGCAGGGTCCACCTTTTGCTTTGACTCTAACTTGAAAATCTTATGATGGCTATACCTGACTTCCTTTTAACATTAGCTGTTTAATTTTGGTTTTTATACTTTTATTTTATTCACTGCTGAGGAAGTCTGGAAATCTGAAAAGGTTGCACAGTTCTTTGTACAGTTGTATTTGGTGCTAATAAAAATATTGCCCCTGAATTTGCCACTGAATTTGGATTTGTGTTAAGTTCTTCTAGTTTTTATACTACAGTAAGATTTGCTCAAACCAGCAGTGAAGTTTAAAATAGGTGTAATCATATAACTTTAGATCTAATTTCCAAAGCTCTTTGCAAGCAATAAATTCAGATCTGTAACAAAAAGTCATTATTCTGTGCTCAACAATGTACTTTGCGACAAGGAAAAGAGGAAAGACTTATGACTTAGCCAGGAGCTCAAGAGAACTTACAGAGGGATTTTGTTTCTTCCCAATCTCCATAACTAGCCTCTGAGATATGTTGAGCAGACAGTTAGTGAGTAGTTTAAGTTTCCATAGACTTAAGGCTGGATTTTCCCCTGTCATAATCCAGCACCTTTACTACCCACTTGACTGACTCTGAGGCTATTGAAAAGGAAGGAGCAAACAAGGAAAAATATAGGACCAGCATGAGCAATAATGTCTCAAGTCCTTTTCACTCTGATCCCACCAATCCCTATTTCAGTTCTACCTAGAGCAGTGATGGCAAACCTTTTTTGATGCGTGTGCCAAAACGGGGGAGAGCTGGGGGGTTGTGTGCAGGCGTGCCACACCCATAATGCTATACACATGACCACAGTGTGAATGCATGCACAACCAGCGTTCCCCCCCCCCCATTTTTGGTGTGCTTTTTTCACCCTCCCCAGGCCCCAGAGGCTTTATTCACCTGGGGAGGGCAAAAGACGCTTCTGGTTTGCTTGTAGTGTCATTTTTTTTGCCCTTCAGAGCCTTCAGGGAAGCCTCCTGAGAGCTCCTGAATGCTCTGGATGGCTAAAACCAGCCCTATGAGCAAACCAGGAGTCCATTCCTGAACTTCTGGTTTGTCTGTAGGCCGGTTTTTTACACTCTGGAGGCTTCAGGGAAGCTCCTGAAGCCTCCAGAGGCGAAAAATGGCCTCAAAAGAAGGCTGAAGTCAGCTGGCCAGCACACGCATATGCGCTGGCCAGCTGACAGGGCAAGCCTTGCGTGCCCTGACAAATGGCTTCGTGTGCCACCTGTGGCATGCGTGCCATAGGTTTGCCATCACGGACCTAGAGTTTAATCCAGCTCTCATCAGATTGGTCTTTTTTAAATGTCTAATCAGAAAAATAGCACATATTTATATAAATTCTGAAGGAAGAGGAAAAGGAGGATATTCCATTGAACCACATAAAGGCCAGCTACCATAATTCTGCAGATGGAGCAAATTTAACAAGGCTATTGTGCATATATATCTATGTGTGCATGCTAACAATAATGTTGAGACAAATAGAATAATCTTCACAGCATTTGCAGGAAGAACTGTAATTGTTCAGTTATGAAATGTTTGTCTTAGATCTGACATGTTTTTTGTGTCAGAAAAACATTGATGTACATTTATTCCTATGGCATTTCCCATCAATATAAATGAAGTTTTTAGATAGATGATTGCCCATACTCCTGTTGTCAAGGATACACCTTTACAACATTCTGACTTCAGCCAGCTGATTTGCAAAGTTAAAGCTGCATTGTAATACTGGTTTGTTGATACTTGAGGCGTGCAACTTCCACAAACTATTTTATTGGCATTCAGCTTCTCATACCATTTGGGGGGGGGGGGGAGTGAAAATTTGAGAGAGAGCAAAAAAGGTTTAAAACACAGTAAAGAGTGGGGGAGGTCAAGAGTTTGTTCTGTTAAGTTATTTATAACTCTTTGCCTTTAACACATAGCAGTTAAAAAGCTTTTAAGCAACTTTAGGTCCAGCTCACAGCCTTACTCCGTGGGATATATCAAACTGAAGTAGCACAGACATATTTATATCAGCAACTCTTTGTTAAGTAACTACTTTTGTGAATATTTTATCAGAAAAATTTGCTGTTATCCACATTTGTTGACCCATGCTTGTGAGACAGTTCTTTCTCTATTTTATCTGAGTTGCATATGTATGGTTGTCTGTCTCTCTTTCTATCTAACCTCGCTACTTACCTCTCTACCTCTTGTATTGCAAACAGAAAGAGTAGTTTTCTCCTAAAGTGCAGATTGTTCTCTTTTGCTAGTCCATGGACAAGAAAGTAAACCATGACTCTTTTTTTCAAGATGTAAGCTTAATAAATAAATGAAGTCCTCAAAGATGCACTTTATGCCTCTTGTATATTTATTGTACCTAGCAGGATAGTCACATTCCCTCAGTGTCATCAGCATCTTATTTTATGTTAGGGAAAGAAGGAAAATATTCCTCAAACTTAAATCTTTAAGAAGAAACTCTTGGGTCAGAAAAGATGGTTTATGTATTCTCTTCAAAAATATGATGCCCATTCTATATTTGCTACTGTACTAGATATTTTTATATTGGCCCTTAAGCAGGCAGGAGAATGAAAGGAGATTAAAGCAATTCATCACAGTTTGATGAATATAATAGCTGCTATAAATTAAACATTGCAGAAAACACTAAGCCTTGTTGAACCATTACGTTAGACAAACATAATTGTTACTACTCTGAGTAGCTTTATTTGATTAAAGTATTTGTTTTACTGTGTAGGAAAAATCACATGCTTTTAATCAAAGAGCTGCTGTGGCGCAGTGGTTAGAATGCAGTACTGTAGGATACTTCTACTGACTGCCGGCTGTCTGCAATTTGTCAGTTTGAATCTCATCAAGTTCAAGGTTGACTCAGCCTGCCATCCTTCCAAGTTGGGTAAAATAAGGACCCAGATTGTTGTGGACAATATGTTGACTCTGTAAACCACTTAGAGAGGGTTTTAAAGTACTGTGAAGAGGTACATAAGTCTGAATGCTATTGTGATAGATGTACCAGTAATTTCCACTTGTTTATTATCAAACCATTTCCCACATGTTATAAAAGTAGTGTTGACTAATTAAATATAGTTTTGATCAGTACTATATTCTCTCCCAATTAGTAATAGATTTAACCCATGCAAAATCTCATTCTTCCTCTCATTATTACCATGGAATGGAGTAGGGGAGACTAATGCTATTTATTCACTGATAATATGACAGGAAAACACTGCTGAGAGGAAGAAAATTGGTAGAAAGTGCAAGTAATGGAAACACATGTGCTGGAATAAATATGAATTATTCTGATTATCAGTATCTACAATGAAGAGCTTCTTCTATCTATGGTGGCTTTCAGCATGAATAAGGAAAAATCAGCTGGCAAAATGCCCCCTGTTGATTCAAAGACCTTCTGTTGCAAGTACCCATACTCTAGATGTTGAGGTGAAGGAGATAAGGTTAGGGCTATCATGCTTGCCATGCCTTAATTGGTGCAAAAACCAATCTAGGAGTAAGAGTCATTGAATGTAATGAGACTTACAATAGAGTAAGCATGTTTGGTCTAGTGGTTAAAAACAGGCTAGAAAGCAGGAGACTATGAGTTCTAGTCCTGCCTCAGCCATGAAAGCTAGCTGAGTGACCTGGGGCCAGTTGTTGTAAGAAAAATAGAAAGAAAATGTGTTGGAAATGTTTACTGCCTTTAGTATTTGTAAGATAGATAGATAGATAGATAGATAGATAGATAGATAGATAGATAGATAGATAGATAGATAGATAGATGATAGATAGATAGATAGATAGATAGATAGATAGATAGATAGATAGATAGATAGATAGATAGATCACACACAAACTAAGGTTGTTGACTCCAAATTTTCAGTTTCTTCCCCCACCTAGTGTGTTTATAATCTTCTGTGGATGTGCAACAGAAAGTGGTTTATGTAAGAATTATCTGTACATAGCTAAAGAACAATGAAATGTCATTGTCCTCTTAAGAAACTTGTGTACATGTCAGTAAGCCACACTATGGATAGAGCATGGTGAAACAGACTTGCTCTAGGTTATCAAAGGAATGTGACAAGACTGGATACTCTCCCCTTATTTATTCAACCTGCATGTTGAATGTACATTTAAGGGAAGTTGGTTTGGAAATAAGGAAGTGTGATTTTAAAATTGGAGAAAGATACATTAGTAACTTGTAATATGCTACTAATACATTTTCAACTAATAGCTGAAAATGCAACACCTTGGTAATAAAAGCCAAGGACCACAGTGAAAAATGGGACTACAATTAAATAGAAAGCTTGGAACTGACAATAAAGATATCAAAGTGGTGGATAGCTACTGTCTTTTATATCAATAGTAAAAGAACAAGCAATCAAGAAAAATGCTGCAAACTAGAACTTGGAACAACACCCACAAAGGCAATGAAAAACATATTTAAACATTGTAATGTGCCTAAACCCATAAAAATGAGAATAATGCAAGGCATGATATTTTCTGTGACATTACATGAAAGTTTGAAAAAGATGGGGAAAGGTTTTGATGCTTTTATGCTTTGATCGTGTTTTTTTAAAAAGGCAACTGGATTTTTTTCTTTTTTTTCTTTGAAAATGTTTTGCTTCTCATACAAGAATCTTGAGAAGCTAAATGTTTTCAAAAAGCAAACAAACCCAAAAAAGTCCAGGGGCCATTTGGTCCAAAGGTCCAAATATTATGTTGAAACAATCGCAACCTGGATGATTGAGAATCTCCATAGACTTTTATGCTTTAATGTTACAGAAGACTCTGGGAATGTCATGGAGAGCCAAGAAAACAAATAGTTCTCACTCAACATACAGTTGACAAGCTCAAATCATCCTACTGATTACAAGCGGTCACACGCCCCAATCCCCGCAATCTAGGTGGTCAGGGATCACAGAGCCAGGGCCCTAGGCTGATGCTCTGCAACGCCAGGTCCATGGCCAATAAAGCCCCCCTCATTAATGACCTTGTGTCGGAGGGGAGCTGGACCTGCTGGGAATTGCGGAGACCTGGCTGGGCCATGAGGGAGGACTTCCTCTCATGGAAATGTGCCCGCCAGGTTACCGCGCGTTCCATCAGCCGTGAGCCCTAGGCAGGGGGGGTTAGTGGTCATTGTCAGGGAAGGTCTTGAGCCGAGAGAGACCACTGTACCACAGACCACCGGTTGTGAATCCCTCTGCGTGAAGTGGGGCCCAGGGAGGCAGCTGGGCTTGCTGATTGTGTACCTGGCTCCCCGCTACATATCAGCAGCCCTGCCTGAGCTCCTCGAGGTGATCGCTGAGGTGGCGGTTGATACCCCCAGACTGGTAGTCATGGGGGATTTCAACCTGCCATCGGTAGGCGAGACATCCAAGGTAGCTCGGGAGTTCATGGCCTCCATGACAGCCATGGACCTGACCCAAGTAATTCAGGGCCCCACGCACGAGGGAGGACACACACTGGATCTAATTTTTGTCTCTGGCCAGTGGACGAGTGATCTTGGAGTAGGGGACTTAGCCATCATACCCCTGTCGTGGTCAGATCACTCACTTCTCCGGGTCGACTTTCCTACCACTACACCCCACCGCGGGGAGGCGGAACCTGAAACTCCAAGATGGTTCCGCCCCAGGCGCCTGATGGATGCTGAGAGGTTCCAGATGGAGCTTGGGCCACTTCCTGTGACCCTGACCCATGGCCCGACGGAGGACCTAGTGGCTACATGGAATAGGGCGGCCACGGGGGCCTTGGACCGGGTCACGCCCTTGCGGCCTCTCATGCGGCGTCAAGACACCCAGGCTCCCTGGTTTTCCGAGGAGCTGAGGGTGATGAAATGCCGCAAGAGTCGCCTGGAGAGAAAATGGAGAGCCACTCAGTCCGAATCTGACCGAACACAGGTAAGATCCCATTTAAGGACCTACCTAGTGGTGATAAGAATGGCCAAACATCGTTATTGTGCCACTCTTATCGCATCTGCAGATAACCTCCCTGCCGCCCTGTTTGGGGTGACCCGCTCCCTCCTTCAACAGAGGCCGCGGGAAGCCCCTCTGCAGGGCAGTGCAGAGGAATTTGGAGTTTATCTGCAGGATAAAATCGCTCAGATTTGGAGCGAATTGGCCTCCTCAGAGTGTAGTCTGGAGGGAGTGTCAGAGGCAGGTCTTGAGACAGTTTCATGGGAGGAGTTTGACTTCGTTGCTTCTGACGATATGGACAGGTTACGAGGGCAACTGAGAGCCACCACATGTTTATTGGATCCGTGTCCCTCCTGGCTTGTACTGGCATCCTGGGAGGTTACACGAGGCTGGCTCCAGGAAATAGTGAATGCTTCATTGAGCGAGTGGTTCTTGCCAATCGCTTTGAAAGAGGCGCTGGTGAGACCCCTCCTCAAGAAGCCTTCCCTGGACCCAGCATTGTTAGTAAATTATCGTCTGGTCTCCAACCTTCACTTTTTGGCGAAGGTTGTAGAGAGTGTGGTGGCACAACAGTTTCCTCATCACCTGGAGGAAATTGACTATCTGGACCCACGCCAGTCCGGCTTCCGACCCGGGCACAGCACAGAGACGGCATTGGTCGCATTGGTGGATGATCTCTGGAGGGCCAGGGATGGAGGTTGTTTCTCCATCCTGGTCCTATTAGACCTCTCAGCAGCTTTCGATACCATTGACCATGGTATCCTATTGCATCGACTGGAGGGGTTGGGGGTGAGGGGCACCGTTTTACGGTGGTTCTCCTCCTACCTCTCCGATCAGTCGCAATTTGTGTTGGCAGGAGGGCAGAGGTGAACCTCGAGGCCCCTGACATGTGGGGTGCCTCAGGGGTTGGTCCTCTCGCCACTTCTGTTCAACACCTATATGAAGCCGCTGGGTGAGATCATCCGTGGTTTTGGGGTAGAATACCATCTGTACGCTGATGATACGCAGTTGTACATATCTACCCCAAACCACCCCAACGATGCTGTTGAAGTGATGTCCCGGTGTCTGGAGGCTGTACGGGCCTGGATGGGAAGTAACAAACTCCGACTCAACCCATCCAAGACCGAGTGGCTGTGGTTTCCGACGTCCCGGTACAACCAGTTGATACCATCACTGGCCATTGGGGGTGAACATCTAGCCCCCGTGGATAGGGCGTGCAACTTAGGCGTCCTCCTGGACTCCTGGCTGTCCATGGAAGATCATGTGATGGCCGTGGTCAGGGGAGCTTTCTACCAGGTTTGCCTGGTATGCCAGTTGTGCCCCTTATTGGACCGGGATGCCCTCCGCACAGTCACTCAAGCACTCGTGACATCCCACCTAGACTACTGTAATGCTCTCTACATGGGGCTCCCCTTGAGGTGCACCTGAAGACTACAGCTAGTTCAGAATGCATCCGCGCGGGGAATTTTGGGAGCCTCGAGGCACTCCCATGTAACACCGCTTCTGTGCGAGCTGCACTGGCTGCCTGTGGCCTTTTGGGTGCGCTTCAAGGTGTTGATTACCATCTTTAAAGCGCTCCATGGCACGCTCCCACAGAGAGGGACTTCTCCGGGTGCCGTCCACCAGGCAATGCTGGTTGGCGACGCCCAGGGGAAGGGCTTTGTCTGTGGTGGGCCTGACCCTCTGGAACGACCTACCTCCCGAACCTAGAACGATCACGGACCTCCGCTCCTTCCGCCAACATCTCAAAACATACTTTTTTCACCTTGCCGGCCTGGCCTAATGCACAACCAAGTTGAAGACTGAATACTAAATTGTTTTATTGGATTTTAAGGGTTAATTTTTAGGGGATTTTAGCGCAGGGTATTATATATTTAATTGGTCTTTTAGTACTTATTTTTTATGATGTTGTATATTTTATTCTATTTCCCTGTGCACCGCCCCGAGTCCCTTCGGGGAGAGTGGCACGGTTTTTATAAATCGAATAATAATAATAATAATAATAATAATAATAATAATAATAATAATAATAATAATAATAATAACAACAACAACAACAACAACAACAACAACAACAACAACAACAACAACAACTTTGGACGCATTACATGAAGACCTAACCCTCTAGATAAGGTTTTAATAGGCTGCACAGCTATGGAAGGAAAGGAAAGAAAAGGACAACCAGCAACAAGATAGAAAGATTCAGTCAAAGTTATGATAATTGCTTTTAACTTTTGAAAGAACTGCAGAGACAGATGACAATGGAGAAAATCTATATGGTAACAAAGAGCCAACAATGATTTGATGCCACATAATCAGAGGCTGATTGAAGATCAATTAATTTTACCAGTTCATTACGTTATTTTACTAACAATTCATATTAATCAGTAATTATTATTTTACTTTTATGTTTGCATTTACCCTGCTGGTGCTTTATAATGTGGATCCTACTAAATGCATTTATCCACACATATATGCAAGTATGCATAAATATTACCTAACAAATTAGAATCTTACCAGAATACAGATTTTCCCCCGTCTGTTTTATAGCTTGCTGTTGCTGCTCTCCATTTTTTGTAGGGATTTTGCTACATTCAGGGTTATCTTTCTTTCCTCTGTATAATGGCTGAAAGGATTTATTAAAATACAAACATATTAAAATAAATGAGGCAGAGGAAATTTATGAGATGTACATTTGTGCATACTAGGAAAACATTTTGTAATACCCTTTAGTCATCATCAAATTCTATGCTCTTATTCCTTTTGCCCCTTCACTAACAAGTCTATTGAAGGCTTAATTTTTTTTTGAGAATTTGTAGCTGAAGTTTAGCAATGTGAAGTTGGGGGATTCAATGAAACATAAAAATGAGTTGGGAAAGATCCATGAAGCCCATGGATAGAGTATTAGCCTTTTTCAGGGAAGGAGTATACAACTCACTGATAAAGTACAAATTTGCAAATAAATAAATAAATAAAAAATCCGAGGTTGAATGCCAAGCCTTATCTGAAGAGTCTCTCCCAGTAGGTCTTTTGTAATCAACAAAATTGGATTAAGATATGCTGCACAAAGCTGCAGGGAATCCTGAAAATAATGATAGCATCTATTCACTTAGATTAACAATCCTGAAAACATTTTATGTTTTGTTTTATAAATGCTTCTGAACACAATGTTGTATTTTAGGTTCTTAACTGAAATCTACCTAGAATCTGTTTAGAATGAGGCTGCATCTGTATCTAAGGGTGAGAGAGAAAAGGCTCTCTTTTTTTCTAGCTAAATTAATAATTTAATAAAAACTATTTTGAGGCAAGGGATCAACATATACTGAGCATCTGTTTAGGTTAGATACAGTACCAGTGAAAGTTTCTGACACAAACGGTTGGTCTTACAGCTCAACTCTTCTCATTAATATCAAGGTGCTCGGGATTAAATTGTTACTGCAGTTGAAGCGTGTCCTCAGGGACCTAATAAGTGACAATTTTCTCAGTTACACAGTATTTTACTGTGGCAAATAAGATGAGTTCGGTGTTTATTTTACACTATAAAGAGTTTCCAAGGGATTTCTAGATAGCCAAGAAACCTGCTTCATTTATCCTGCCTTTTTTCTTTATTGACTGCCTTGGTAAAAGAGAGTGAATGAGGAAAAGGATAACGATGGAACTTAGACCTCCCTTACAATCAATTGATTAAAATAACATCCCAAACCTGTCATTTATAAACAAGCCCCAGCCAATTGATTTTGAACTTCAAAATAAAAAATTTAGCAGGAGATGGCAGGGATGCAGGAATCAGTGGAAATGAAGCCTCCTTATTATCTTATTTGAGTGATGCTTAAGACTGATAAATTGTGTTGCTGAATTTAAAAAGAAAATAACAGGAAATGTATTATGTTGTTCCATTTTCAGATTCACAGCACAATCAAATGTAAATAATTAAATCTTTGACATATGATTCCTACATAATATTTAAAAAGCCTGGTAGGAAAAATAGTGAGGCAGCTCAATTGTCCCTTTGCTCTTTTAACAAAAAAAAAAATCATTTTATTTAATTCTGTTGTTGATTGTATTTAGTGATATAGGATGTGTATGTGAATCTAAAGGGATAGACATTCTGCTGCCTACTTAACTTTTAATAATGGGAGCAGTGATAGTTGGTTCCCAACACCCATTGCAAATTTAATGAAAATACAAAACAGAACTTCAGGGCTGTAGAATTAAAAGAGAGATTATCCTTAAATTTTATAAGTATATGAAAAAATGCCATCACTTAGTCTTATTTTTAGCTTTGTTTGTCCAGGGTGCCTAGGTATCATTCCCCTTACACAATAAGTACACAATTTCCTTTCAAACTGATCCGTATGAGCCTCTGGTTTCTGCTTCATGCTCTGTTTGGCATATATGTGAAGGGCATTTTCAGTGAGTGCAGTTGGGGAGACTTCATTTGTCATCTTTTAAGAATTCATAAACCCCAATTTTCTAAAGCATCTTTGATTTTAGATGTGATAGTTTTGAAAATCTATGCTTCACTGAACGTTTGCATAATGCAATTTTTTTTAAAAAAAATGTCAACCAATTTTGTATTGACAAGATGACAAAATCAGATTGATAAATTTGTTGAACACTAATCACAAAACAAAACAGTTATGGACAATCAGAAGGAGAGTTTGTTCCACACAGCAAGAGAAGGCAGACTTCTGAGGATCTGCTATAAGTCATGGTCTTATTGGTGGCACAGAGTCTGCCCTGCTCTGCCACCCTAAGATTAACTTAGAGAGACAGATTCAGGCACCTGGTGGTGACTTCAGGTTGCATGCATGTATACAGTTCCATGATTGACCGGTTTTTCACTCTTGGGACATTTGATGCTGAATCTGAAGATGCACTTTCAATATGTACATTGACAACAAGGTTAATCTCTGCAAATTTGGGAGTTCTGTTAGGATGATACGCTCTCTACATGGGGCTCCCCTTGAGGTGCATCCGGAGGCTCCAGTTAGTCCAGAACGTGGCCGCGCGGGGGATTCTGGGAACATCTCAAAGTTCCCATATAACACCTCTCCTGCACGAGCTGCACTGGGTACTAGTGGCCTTCCGGGTGTGCTTCAAGGTGCTTGTCACCATCTTTAAATTGCTCCATGGCTCGGGGCCTAGTTATTTGTGGGATCGCCTCCTGCCACATACCTCCCACTGACTGATTCGCTCCCACAGGGAAGGCCTCCTCAGGGTGCCAACCACCGGTCAATGCTGGCCAGGGGTAGCGCCTTCTCTGTGGCAGGGCCTGTCCTCTGGAACGACCTGCCCCCCCCAAACTACGCACCATCACTGACCTTCCCCTCTTCCACCGCTCACTCAAGACACACCTAGAACTCAGGTCTTGGCACGATAGAGCTTCAGTTACATCAGAATAATGATTTGATAGGTTTTTATTGGGAATTTTAGCACAGGTATATAATTTAATTTCTTTTTAACTTTTGTAATGTTGTTATTTATTTATTGTTGTTTTAATTCCCTGTGCACCGCCCAGAGTCCGTCTCGACAGAGATTGGTGCGGTCTATAAATCGAATAAAATTGAAATTGATTTGACCGGGTTGTTTTTTAAAGATATCTGGAAGCAGTTCCAACATGCATCTCTTTGGGCTCTAGAAATAATACATGACAAGAGACCTGAGTGATGACTTCTCTTCTTTTACTAATTCTGAAACATGAAGAATTCAAAAGCTGCTGAGAAGGAGAGTTAGGCTTAGCATTGGATTAAATATAATCTAAATGCTGAAGCAGACAGCTGATGAGCAGTTACAACTTTTATTATTTTTGCAATGGTTTGAAAAACTGTGAAAATGCCAGGGCAAAAGAGCAAATGTGGTCCCCCATCTTCTTTTTTTTTTTTAATTATTATTTTTATTATAATTTTCCACAAATTATACATCTACACATAAAATTTACTTTTTTTTTAAACAATAATCCACCCGGTGCTATACAAAACGAAAGGAAGAGTTGGTTCTTTGGATATCTTCAATTGTCTTTAAGATCTCCAAAATCCGTGTTCCCTGGGTACAGGTGTCGAGGCATCCAAAGTTCCAAGTGCATAGTCCACAAATGGGTTCCAAGTCTTCCAGAAAATGTCTTTTTTATAGACCCCCTCTCTGAATTTAATATCACAAGTCATTTTATCATTTAGGGCTAATTTCCACATTTCACAATACCATTGTGGTCCCCCATCTTCAAGAAAGGATAAGTGTTGTATCCATCTTCAAGAATTTTTTTAAAAAGTGTCCAAGTAATTGTTAACCAATGAGTCAAACTTCAATATATGGGGAAGATATTGCCGTAGAGAATAAAGTACTAGGGCATTTATAAGCATCTTGAACATAATACCATGGCTTGGTTTTTTTTAATAAAAATCATGCAAGATAAATCTTTCACAAAGGAACCGGGTTTTCAGGAGTTATGGAGCACATAAATTGCTTCAGTTTCAGGAAAGCTTTTAACAAGGGTTCACATGCCTTTCTCATTGATGTGTATGAAAAGGTTAATAGTTTATTAAAATATGGTTTGGGTGCCATACAAGTAGGCCAGCAACTGACTGGTTAACCATACTCTGAAAATCAGCACTGATATTTGTATGTCAAGTTGGAGAGTTTTAGTTAGTGGCGCCCCACAGAGGTTGGCCCTAGGCCAGTATTGTTCAACAGTTTATTAATGATCAGAATAATGGCTTCATGTACTACTTATCAAATATGCAGAGGGCACAAAGTTGATAAATCTAACCAATACCCAAAATGATAGAATGTTATTGCAATCAATACAAGAAGAAGTTTGAAACAAAAATCCTCAATGGAAAAAAATATTACATTTCAGGTGGGAAAATATAGAATACATTTTCTAGATGAAGAATTCATAGCATGGTGGTATTATATCAGAGTGTGATCATTGACAACAAACTGAACATGAGTCAGTTTATGTAAAATAGCTACTAAAAGGGCTAATATAATTCTGGACATGCACTGTAACATAAGCATAGCACTTTGTGAGGCCCTTATATCCTTCCTACACACAGAGAGAGACAAAAAACAGCAATGTATTAGTGAGAATATACATGGGGCACTATGGACAATTCAGGGCACCACATGTTCAAGAAGTATTCTCACTGGTTAGAACAGGTCCAGAGAATGGTGGGGGGAAATGGTGTTACAGACTTTCTCAACAAACTCTGTTCAATGCCTGTGATAATGATAGTGATAGTGGGACTTCAGCTGAAAAGGATTCTGGAAGAAATAGATTATTGCAGTTTTTCAGCTCAGGACTCCAACCTAGACAGAGGCCTTATACATCATCAATCAAATATTAAAACCTGGATAAAGTAATACAATTTTCTAGATCTTTAGATATCTTAAGTGTATTCAACACCATTAAACATGCTATTTTTTTGGGCTGCCTATAAGGGTTGGAATTTGGGGACACTATGTTATGGTTCAGCTTGATTTTCAACAGGCAAACTTGTGATTTTTTTACAGATTGGGGTATTACACACATCAGCTCTTTCACACATGCTATTTAACATTTACATGAAACTACTTGGAAAGGTCATCCATCAGTTTTGGCAAGTCCTTTAACTGCTGAGTACGATCAAGAAAGAAAGACTCACATAGCCTTTCTTTAATGAGTTTTTAATGCCAAGTATTAGGTGTTAGAATGCAGAGTCTTAAGAACTTGACAGAACTCTCCAATTGCCCTTTATACGTGAGTTTATTAAGGTAGAGGTTCCCTGTCTTTTTGTTGTTTGTCTTCTGACTGTCTTTTGAATGTTTTGGGAATGTTTGTATAATGGATTTGACAGACTAATCATCTGATTACCTGATAACCTGTAATGAGATATCTGATTCTTCGTGTTTACAATACAATACAATAGCAGAGTTGGAAGGGATCTTGTAGGTCTTCTAGTCCAACCCCCTGCGTAGGCAGGAACCTTATACCATTTCAGACAAATGGCTATCCAACATCTTCTTAAAGACTTCCAGGGTTGGGGCATTCACAGCTTCTGGAGGCAAGCTGTTCCAGAGGTGTAGGAATACTTGTCTTTATTAGCTTTCTAAATTTTAAGTTTGGAGGAGATATCATCAGTATATTAATAATACTCTGCCATATGTTGCCATCACAAGTCATATCTGAGATGAAGTGAAATTACATTGTTCAATATTTAGATGTTGTGAAGAAATGTATGGGTTAAAACAACCTAAATTTAATAGTCTCAGTCTCTTGTTCAGCACTGGACAGAGTTATAGTGTCCTGAAAATTTTCCTGGACTGATGACTACTGCAGGGTAGCAAATAGAAGGCCTGGTCAGGGCAGTCTTTGTTCAGGTTACCCTTTAAAGTTTGGTTCATCCTCTGCCTGCTGGTTTCTTGTTAAATCATGAACTTTTTGTTCTGTAAAGCACATGGATGCTACTGATTTTAATGGAGCGTGTTTTGTATTTGTTTTGCACAACATATGGAACTTTCATAGCAAGAGATCCAAATTTAAAAGAAGGATTTAATAAGAAGGAATTTTATGACTGCTAGAACTGTGAAGCAGTGGGGTTCTCTGTCTCCTGGTGTCATATGTGCACCATTGAAAGTTTTCAAAGGTTGGAAAACCATTTGTCTGGGATAGTCTGAGAATTCATGTCCTGGGTGGCAGGCTGGACTAGAAGATCTCCCAGCCTATGCTACTATGACTCTATGGAAGATGTGGATATTGTTGGCTTTGAAATGCCAAGATATTTTTCTTTTTCATAAGAATAGCCTTGCTAGAACAGGCCACAACCTATCCAGTCCAGCATTCTGTCTCACAAAGTGGCTCCCCATTTGCTTCAGGGTATTCCCAAGCAGATGTCTTCACCTGCTTATGATTCCCTGCAAGTGGCATTGAGAAATATCCTGCCTATCTCTCCATCCCGGAGGGTGTCCTTAGGCATCCATAATGATAGCCATTGATACCCTTGTTCTCCATGAACTCGTCTAATCCTTTCTTAAAGGTGTCGAGGCTGACAGCTGTCACCACTTTTTCTGGCAGGGAGTTCCATAGACCAGTGATCCTCTGGGTGAAAAAGTACTTCCTCTTATTTGTTTGAGGTCTAGCTATCAAAAGTTTCATGGAGTGCCCCTTAGTTTTAGTGTTGAAGTTGAAGTAATATATTAGAAATAAGGTGAACATTATCCTTTAATCAGTGTATTTTATGTTGACATAAAATGTAAATGTTAACATTGTGTATTAACCTTGTATGTTTGTCTGTTTAAAATAACAAATAAATAGAGACATGAAAAAATGCAGGCCTCAGTCACAAAGATTGCATTAAAAAAAAAAAAGATAGGAAAACCCGCCTCTTCTTTCTTTTCCATCAATCTATGCTGAAAATTGACTTCTGGTTCCGGCTCCAGCGGCGACGGGCGAGCCTAGCGCTCGCTCGCCGTTTTGTTGCTTTTTCTGCCCCCCCACGGGGGCGAGACACCCCTTTTTTGGGGGTCTCCCGTAGGGCCGGCTCGACAGGGACGCCCCCCCTCACGGCGGTGGGGGAAGCGACCCTCGTCGCGGCCTAGGTGAAGGAGAACATGCTGCGGGGGGTTCTCCCTTCGCCTAAGGAAGACGGCGCCATTCGCATCTATGTAGAGGGCTAAACGTCGATGTTGGAAGGCTTCCCGAGGCTTCAGCTGCAAGGGGAGAGTGAGTGCTCTAAAACTTTTTTTTTACTGTCAGCCGGGCTGAAAGGACTGGGAGGGGGGTGTTTGTTTTCAAAAAAAAACCCTCGGATTTAAGCGGCACTTGGAAATGGTTCCTCGCGGCGAGGAGCAGAAATTTTCAATCCTGACTGTTTGCGTTAAGGGAAAGTGGATTGCGGCTTGCTTGCAACAATGTTTCTAGGTCTGGCTGATACAATTTCTCTCACTACTCTCTCCTGCGGGCTCTGAGCTGGGCGGTGGAAAATGGCCTCTCTTTGTTCCTGATTGACTATTTTGTTTATGGAAAATTTCCAGCGTCTCTTTGCAATTTGGACTATCTCTGGTTTTTAAGGAAGAAATTTTTTCTTTTGGATTTGTGATTTCTTTTCTGGAGTACCTTCGCTATTACATCTATTGAGGTGGAAAATTGTCTCTCTCTTGGTTCCTGAATTTTACAACGTTACAACCTTGATCAGAACTTTTGGCTCCCGGTTAGTCTCACCAACCCCACCCTGAAAACGCCATTTTGGTGGCACTGACTTTAACAGTTAATCATGGCTCAAGAAACAGCACTGACAAGTTTAGAACAACGGATGGCTTCTCTTGAAACTGTTATACAAACTTTGGTACAAGAAATTCAGGCCCAGAGGGCAGAAAACATCAATTTCAAGAAGGAGCTATTGGAAGCAAGTGCTGGAAAACACACAGAATACTGAAGAATTGGAAGGGGGGTTGGCGGGGGTTAAGAGAGAGATTAAAAATGTTACTAAAGAGGTTGGGGAAACAAATGGGCATGTGTCTAGGATTGATATGGAAAGAATGACATATTTTTTGAGATTTCAGAACGTTCTTGAGGAATCTGGTGAATGCCTCCCTGATCTTATGAGCACAATTTTAGCAGACTATTTACAAAAACCTAAGGATGAGATCAGGGGGGACATTGACCTAGCCTACAGAATTAACTCAGCATATGCCAGGATAAATGAAGTGCCTAGAGAGATACATGTGAAATTTGTTAGAAGGTCAACCAGAGAGGAAATCCTGAAAGTGCAGAGAGGTAGTCCATTAATCTACCAACAAAAAGAGGTTGCTATCTTGAAGCAGATCCCTAGAAAGATTCAAGAAGCAAGGAGGAAATTTTCCTTCTTGTCAAAAATTTTATTTGATCATGGGATTTGGTTAAAGTGGGT
Organism: Rhabdophis nuchalis; assembly: GCA_039707465.1. Taxonomy (NCBI): domain Eukaryota; kingdom Metazoa; phylum Chordata; class Lepidosauria; order Squamata; family Natricidae; genus Rhabdophis; species Rhabdophis nuchalis. Next base: position 103,501,016 of record CM077643.1, on the reverse strand, counting down.
GACACCCGAAGGGATGCTGGTGTTCTGGGAAGGAGGAAGAGTGAGGATTAAAACAGTTGCTGAGGCGGAAGCCTTTCTTAAAAAACATTCCTCTATCCTGGGGGAAGATCCAGGGGGGACGGAGGGGGCCATGGCCCCGCCTACTGGGGGCCTGGAAGAAGAAAAAGAAGATTCTATTGCCAAGAGACTTAGATGAAAAAAATAACTTTGCCTTGACTTTTCTTTTTGAATAACTTTGCATAATATTTGTATTTGGATTTTTTGTAAAGGACTGACAGTATTTAATTGAGAATTCAGATATATGTACACGCTTTCACTTTGTAGTTTGATGAAAAATGTTTTTCTTTTTATTGTTATTAATGTATTTTGAGGTCCCGGAAGAGCCGACGACCTCGATGTGAATGCTTTCAAAATTTCTTTGTATCCCTTACCCTATCCTACAGAAAAAATGTAAAACCAATAAAACTTTTTCAATATAAAAAATCTATGCTGAAAATTGCTTTAGAAGCCAGGGCAGTGAATTACAAATGAAAACTGAAAGAGACGGTGAAAAGGGCTTAGTAAAGATGGAATAAAAGATTTCAAGTTAAAGTAAAGCAAATTCCAAGTAATTCTTTTCTTATTCAGTTTTATTCAAAACTAGGCAACCCTTTCCCCATTGGATCATAATTTCAGAGATATTTCCTTACCTAAACAGAGAAACAGAAAGACCAATAACAGGCAAAACAAACTATGGGAGCAGGAACAACTTCAGCTTCCCCATTGAGTTTCTTAGATGAATTTAACAGGGAGCATTTCCCTTCCCTCCCCATTCCTTCCCAGCAGGTAGGTAAGTGTTTCCTGCTGGGTGGGGGAAGGAGTGAGGAATTGTGAAACTGTTTGGAAAACTGCCATAAAATGTTAAAAAATGATCACATGACCTGCAGCAGCAGAAGTTACACTATACAGCTGCAACGTCCCCAAATGTCATTCCCTTAGGAGCCATGGCTCCTGGATTTTGGACATATTTGAGGTATCTAGTTCAAAAATTGTTGCCTTATGATACATCATTTCACCCAGTTAAAGGTCATGACAAGAGTTTTAGAGTAACTAACTCATACCTGAGATGATACAATTCTCAATCTTTTAAGGATCTTTATTTATCCCTCTGTATCTCACAACCTTTTTAAAATGTTAACACTTTTGTGTTAAAATTTTAGAGGAAATCCTACTAACAGCTTTTTTGCCTTATCTAACAAAACAATTAACAGTTATAAAGTAGTACAACTTTCCACATTGCCAGATTGTTTTCAGACTCATGTTAGGGTGTGATAAATAAAGGTATCTGTTATTGCTATCTTATTTCCATTCCCATGAGAAAGAAAAACCAGACAGACTCATTTTGTAATACATTTTAGAGGTAGATAATGCTGCCACTGTTCATTTGAATTAAGGCATTAGGTATGTTTGAAACTGTCCTAATCATCTTCCAGCCCATGCTGACTCAATTGCTCCACACCTGGTAAGATAATCTTAGTAAGTAAGTAAGTAAGTAAGTAAGTAAGTAAGTAAGTAAGTAGGTAGGTAGGTAGGTAGGTAGGTAGGTAGGTAGGTAGGTAGGTAGGTAGGTAAGTAAGTAAGTAAGTAAGTAAGTAAGTAAGTAAGTAAGTAAGTAAGTAAGTAAGTAAGTAAATTTTCCAGACCACAAAATGATTCATAATGTTCCAGATTATTATCGCATTCACTTTCCCGAAACTACTAGACCATCTCTTTAGAATGTCGGGATTGCCATGGTCTGGAGGAAGAATAGACCATTATGCACCAACTTCCTTTAGAATGGAACATTTTTCACATACTTACAAGGAAAACACTCATCAAGCTAACCAAAGGACTAAATAAATTCCAGGTCCAATTCTGTATGTTTATTAAATGACTCGGAAGAGATGATGGTGAAATGTATTGAAGATGAAACAACAGAACATTGGTTTAGCTAATTAAAATAGAACTAATTGTAACTATTGACATTTATTAGGGAACAACTTTTGAAGATACATCCACAGGAAGAAATTAGTATTAAAGACAAAGTGAGTTTGCAAAATATTTGTTGTTCTTCAGTCACTAAGTAGTGTCTGATTCTTCATGACCCATACATAGCATACCAGACCCTCCTGTCCTCCACTGTTTCCTGGAGTATGTCCAAATTCATGTTCATTGTGTTGATGACAGTTTTCCAACTAGAGTATTCGCTTCTAAGAAAGAAAATCAAAATGATACCTCAATATCTTGGATAACATGATCAACTGTATTCTATATGGAATTCGGTATGCCACATAGATTCCGTACGATTGTCAATTTTTTGATGTAGAACAGATCACAAAACAGACACCACAAATATTAGAATTCTATTTTATTGAAATAATCTATAACAGAAATTTGACAGCATTTCTGTTTCTTTTCCTATTACACTGAGAGAGTCAAGACTGGATAATTCGAACTTCTTTCTGTTTTTCTGCACTAAATTCAAATGGTTGGAATATCTTCAGAGCTATTTCTGTATTCCTTTATAGTGATTTAACATAATGTCTTATGATACTACCTGGGAGATGCTGATCTCGTCATTCTTTAAGAAGCATGGATCCAGTGGACACAAAGAATTTCCATCCTACCTTCAGAGGTTTTTCAGTGACTCTACTCTTATTTGGGATTATTGTGCTGGGGGTGGGAGAGTTGGCCCCCTAAGGGCTCTGTTATATAGTGCCATCAACATTTCTTTAGCATCTGCATTAAAGCACTGAGGAAGGACATCTGCTAGTGTCATCACTATGTTGATGATACCCTGTTATAAATCTCAACTCCAGCTCCTGAAATGTTATACATCTCACTCCAGCTCCTGAAATGAAAATTGTGATAGATATTTTGACTCCGTCTTTGACACTCTTAAGAGGTTGTACTCCCTCATCAGGAACCAGTTTGCTAATTTGGGATCCTTTTGGACTCAGGGCACCTGTTAAAGAAGCAGGTAGAGGTTGTACCTAGACAACTGTTATACTAGCCAAAGCAGAACAAAGGTCTTTGTTCTGCTTTGGCTAGTATAACAGTTGTCTACGTATTCTTCAGACAATCAGCTGCCAACTTCAGGAAGCCCCTGGTTTAACATGAGCATTTGTATGTGGATTTTCTGGATGCTTGTGTGAAATGTATCGGCAGAGATATAACTCTAAATATATCATATGATGTCCTAATGCAATTCTTTCTACAGAGGAAGGAACAGCAGGTTGTTAAAAATATCACTACAGCCATCAGAGTAGAACCACATCCCTGAATTCTGACTGAACAATCAATGGTACATATAGTAGGTGTGGTATGAGCCTGGGATCCAGATTAAGGGGTGGGGTGGGGATGGAATCTAAGTAACAGCTCACTTGCACCACTTTCTTTCAACACTATGCAAACAGAGCTAGAGGAGGGAAATAATGGTGGTTGAGAAAGGATCACCAGAGAGTAACGTGTTAAGATAAAATAAATATTTCCTGGATCTGAGCTTAATTCATTACGATTACAGGGGCATATAGTTTTATTTGAAGTAATATGATTGTGGCTATTTATTTCTTAAATTACCTATTCTTACACTGAATTTTGTGGCCAGCTCTTCTAAACATGGACGTTATACACATGAATATAATGCAACTCCTTAAGCAACCAAAGTACACCACATCAAATGTATTTTGAACTGAATCTTGTGGGCAGCTCTTCTGAAACATAAACATGGAAGTTACACACATGAATATAATACATATCATGTCCAGTGATATGAGTTGGATTGCTCTAGATATTTGAAGGGAACGTGTGTTTTCATTTCAGAAATTAGAGAACCTTTGTTATGGATTCATTTAGCAAATTAGGCAGACGCTGAGGTACATAAATTATTGGCTTTTATTTGAAAACATCATAATCTAAGAGGCATACCTTGTTTTCTCAGTTATGAAGGCAACAAACACTGTGATAGCTGAAGATAAAACAAGAACCCACTTAACTTGTTAAATGTGAAAAGCTTGTAAAAGACAAAGAACAACAACAACAACAAAAATCCTGTGAGATGTAATAGATTAGGTCCCAGCTGAAAAAAATACTACCACAAATGTGAACAATCCAGCCTGCATAGCTTACTGCTTGTCTCTTTCAGTTTTATTTATATCTATAAACCAATCAACATTGAAAAAGGAACAAAATAATTTATACATTAAGAGCTGTCAAATATATGTAGGTCTAAACTGGTGAAACTTGCCCTCATTTTCTTCCAAAATCTGATGACAAGAGCAAGAAAAAAAAAATCCATTACAGGCCTGTCAGTCACTATAAGATGCATAATGCTGACATGATTTCTTTAAAGGGGGAGAGAAAACTAAGAATGAAATATGCAACAATAGGTATAAAAATAGTCATATTTGAGGTCTGTAAGTAATGCTGTAATGCCTTCTCCCATCTTGCCAATATCTGCATTAATGAAAATAGATTTGTGAGGTGGAATATTTATAATTGCAATAGGTTAACAACAACAATAAAAAACAGTAACAAAAGCCTTGTCATTGTGATGGAAGAGGTTATTTGTGTACCAAAATAAAGTCATGAGGTAATTTTCAGGCATAACTCTAACTGCCCAACTCTTCCTCCTTTCCAGTATACAGGTCACTGCGTTTCAAATAAAAGCCCAAGGGCTGTTCCTTACATTATTCATACCTAACCATCTTTGAAACTCCAAAAGGGTAAGATTAAAGCTCTCCCCCTGATCATTTTGAATAAGCTTCTTATCCAATCCCTCCCATCTGCTGAACCAAAAAAACCAAAACAAAAGTGTGCTTAAACCAACAAAGATTCTCAGCTCAAATTGCTGAGTCCAAACTGAGACAGCCATAGGAAGTAGGGGAGTACTTGATTAGAAAGCCGCATCTTATGAATAACCACTTTTCCCTCAGCTTTCCTGTTTTTGTTGTGGTTTTTATTTGTCTCCAACTTTGGGATATGAGCATGACTATCATGGTTACCCACAGGGCACAGTTGAGCGTTCATGTATTTCTAGGCACCAAATAGGGTAGCTGACAAATACCTTTCAGAAAGTAATCTCTCAATACAATGAATCAAAACTATCCAGCTTGCTGAGTCAAAATTGTTTTACCGTTGTCAAATGTTATTTGAGTGAGAGCAGCCAGGTTCTTAACATTCTGCCCATTCTGTTACAGTTCAGAGCAACACTCAAGGTAATATTTAATGAGGAAGAGATGGTGCTGTGAACAGAATGCACCCGCTGAAGTGTTTTCTACAGACCCCTAAATATTCATAGTAGAAGTTGAAAACTGAAAATGCTTTCATTCATTGGAAAGATGTCCCAGAAAGTGAAGACTGAGTGGGTAATAAATTCAACATGGACTTAAAATGCCCATGAAATGGCTGTTTTAAGAGTCAGTAAACAGCTGTATCCGAAGTTGCCCTGCCAGTCAGTTAAAAACTGATCTGGAATGAAAACAAGGAAGCAGATGCAACTGAAGAAAGAGGCTATTGGGAAGCTTAATCAATCATGGTAGGCATGAACTTTGAGAAGAAAGTAAAAACCTCAAACACAGGAGATCACCTTTAAAAAAAAGCTTAAATCACAAGAGACAAATGAAAAGCAAAATGATTTGGGGAAAGGCAAAGCCCCTCTCAAAAAGATAGCTCAAGATCTGAGTAGAACTTCTAGAAAAAACAGTTACATAGTTAGACACTTCCCATGTCTCTATTAATTTTCTGTTATCCATCTGAATCCTCCATAAATCCTATTGTTTCCCAATTAGTTAATACAGGTAGTTCTCAACTTACAACCAATCATTTAGCAACTGTTCAGAGTTATGATAGATGTGAAAACTTGACTTATATTTGAAGTTTCAATGGCTGCCCCCATTGATGATGTCACCATATTGTGTGCACTTAGTAACTGGTTCTCATTTATGGCTATTTGCAGCATCCTGCAGTCACATGATCTCAATTTACAACATTTTTGCTGGAAACTGGCATTTGCTTGAAAAGGATTATAAAATATGAGTTACAGGTGATGACCTACTTAACAACTGTCACAACGTATGGCATGATGGTCATTAACGTCAAGGATTACCTGTATAACCAAGAAGAATCATTGGGGAAATTAAGCTAATATTTTAAAGTGGAGTTTAATTTTGTTTCAAATTGCCACCCTAATCTTAGGTATATTAGCAAACTGTAGAATGGTGGAAAGAATATATTTGATTCTCTTCCTAAGGGAACTGAGACGAATAGCAAATAATAGGTGCTAAACAATAAGGTTTATTTTTCTCAAACGGTGAAGAAGGGAGGAAGAGGAGAAGGCAGCAACTGGTAAGTTTCTAAAGTAAACATCTATCAAACCCCCAAACTAGATGTAGACATGAAGCACATGAAAAAGACATAGGGCTCAGTCATGCAGTGCCACCTCTACTTTTTACATTTTCCCTGAAGACTCCCTTGAATGAACAGAAGAACTTCTTCAGTTTGCTCTAAGTGCATTGAGCATCAAAATCAGAAGTTCTTGTGTTAAAAAAAAATTCTTAAAAGTACTAAAACTACCTATTTCTAATAAAAATGCAATTTTAAATAGGTCTGATTGTTTCATGCTTGCTTTGGTAATTCAACTCCAAAATATTAATTCTAAAGCAATCAAATGTTAATCAAAATGTAATTTTCTTCTGATCCCCTCCCTAAATTGGGCCTCTTATTGACTGAATGCTTGTGCAACCCTCCTGGGCCAGAAGGCTGAAAACACTATACAGGAAGCCGCTCACTCAAAGAGTAAAGGCATACCATTTTTTGCATTAGAAGACTGAGAGGCATGCATCTGATAGGAAAACAAAGTGCCTTCTGAATTGGGATGCCAATTTTACAACTCATCCTTTCCAAGCTCAGCAAAATTCTGACAGGAATAGGGAACAAAAGAAAATTAAGGCGATCCCAACAGGCAAAAGACCTGACCTAATTGTACAAGCTTCTTCTGTTTGCACTGATGTTTTTTGGATATTCTTGGGCGGAGGGAGGTTTGGTTAATTAAAAAAAGGACAAAATCCTCAGCTTTTATTATTCTTATTGGTGTATTGTTTCTCACCAAAGGGAAGGGAAATGAGACCCATCTTCAAATACTTGAGGGGCTGTCATAGGGAAGAGGGGGTCTATTTATTCTCGATAGCAGGATGAGAAACAATAGGTGGAAATCCCAACCTGGAACCAAGGAAGGATTTCCTGACAGTAAGAACAGTTAATCTGTGGAACAACTTGCCTCTTAGAGTAGCTGAAAGTTTTAAAGAAAATATTGGACAACCATTTGCCTGGGATAAGGATTCTTGCCTTGGGCAGGATATTGACCTAAAAGATCACCCTTGCAACTCTATTATTCTATTGTATCACACTCTTGTCAGAAGCACAAGTTGACGCATGAGCCAGTAACATCACCATTGCCCAGAGGACACCCAGTTGGGGGCTCTTTTTGTGTCCCAATCAGGAATTGAAGCAAAGGACAGGAACACACCTTGCCCCACAGCAGTACTCAGATCTCAAACACGGACTTCCAACCCAGTGTTCTAACAACGTGAATCACCATGCTTCTTTTATGATTCTATGACTTATGAGAACTTGTGAAGACAAATAGGACAAATGTTACATATACCTAGGAGAAATTATTAGTTACCTTGTCTGCTCTAAAATATGATTTTTTTTTTATATTTAAATTTATACCCCGCCCTTCTCCACAGAGGACCCAGGGCGGCGCACAGGAAATTTAAAAAACATACACAAATACAATAAATATAATTTAAAAAACTATTAAATAACCCCATCCTGCGCTAAAACCAAATTTTAAAACCCAATTTAAAACTATCTTAAGTCCCCAAGGGAGGTTAGGCTAGGCCGGCTTGTTGAAACAGATATGTCTTAAGACATTGGCGGAAGAGGCGGAGGTCGGTGATGGTACGTAATTCAGGGGGTAGGTCATTCCAAAGGGCTGGCCCCGCCACAGAGAAGGCTCTTCCCCTGGGTGTCGCCAGTCGGCATTGTCCGGCCGACGGTACCCTGAGGAGGCCCTCTCTGTGGGAGCGGATTGGTCTGAGGGATGTATGGGGCAGGAGGCGGTCTCGCATATAACTAGGTCCCGAGCCATGGAGCGCTTTAAAGATGGTAGTCAAAACCTTGAAGCGCACTCGAAAGGCCACAGGAAGCCAATGCAGCTCGCGCAGGATCGGTGTTATGTGGGAGCATCTAGTGGCTCCCATAATCACCCGCGCGGCTGCGTTTTGGACTAGCTGTAGCTTTCGAGTGCACCTCAAGGGAAGCCCCATGTAGAGAGTATTACAGTAGTCGAGTCGGGACGTCACGAGTGCTTGAGTGACTGTGCGTAGGGCAGCCCGGTCCAGTAAGGGGCGCAGTTGGCGCATCAGGCGAACCTGATGGAACGCCCCCCTGGCCACGGCTGCCACATGGTCCTCCATGGACAGCCGGGAATCCAGGAGGACACCCAAATTGCGCGCCCTCTCCACGGGGGCCAGTGTTTCGCCCCCAATGGCCAAAGTTGGAGTGATCTGGCTGAACCGGGGTGCCGGAAACCACAGCCACTCAGTCTTGGCAGGGTTGAGTTTGAGTTTGTTACCACCCATCCAGATCCGTACGGCTTCCAGACACCGGGACAGCACTTCGGCGGCATCGTTGGGGTGGTTTGGGGTGGATATGTACAACTGAGTGTCATCAGCGTACAGATGGTATTCCACCCCAAAACCACGGATGATCTCACCCAGCGGCTTCATATATGTGTTGAAAAGGAGGGGCGAGAGGACCGACCCCTGAGGAACCCCACATAGGAGAGGCCTCGAGGTCGACCTCTGCCCTCCCGTCAACACATATTGCGACCGACCAGAGAGGTAGGACGAGAACCACCGCAGAACGGTGCCTCCCAGCCCCAACCCCCCCAGTCGGTGCAATAGGATACCATGGTCGATGGTATCAAAAGCCGCCGAGAGGTCTAATAGGACTAGGATAGAGGAATACCCTCTATCCCGCGCCCTCCAGAGATCATCGACCAACGCGACCAATGCCGTCTCAGTACTGTGACTGGGCCGGAAGCCGGACTGGCGCGGGTCTAGATAATCAACTTCCTCCAGGTGTCGCGGAAACTGTTGGGCCACCACACTCTCGACAACCTTCACTAAAAAGTGGAGGTTGGAGACCGGACGATAGTTCTCTAGTAAAGCTGGGTCCAGGGACGGCTTCTTGAGGAGGGGCCTCACTACCGCCTCTTTCAAGACGGCAGGTAAGGACCCCTCACTCAAAGATGCGTTGACAATGCCCTGGAGCCAGCCTCGTGTCGTCTCCCAGGATGCCAGTACAAGCCAGGAGGGACACGGGTCCAATAAACATGTGGTCGCCCTAAGTTTCCTTGACAACCTGTCCATATCCTCGGTGGTAACAAAGTCAAACTCCTCCCAAGAAGGAGCCTCAAGACTAGCCTCGGACAGTCCCACAGGACCACTGTCGATGGAGGGTAGCTCATTCCGAATCCGAGTGATTTTCTCCTGCAGATAAATCCCAAATTCCTCTGCTCGCCCTTGCAGAGGGGCTTCCCGCAGCCTCTGGTGAAGGAGGGAGCGGGTCACCCCAAACAGGGCGGCAGGGCGGTTATCTGCGGATGCAATAAGGGTGGCACAATACTCCCGTTTGGCCACTCTTATCGCCACTAAATAAGCCCTAATATGGGTTCTCACTAGTGTTCGGTCGGCTTCGGAGCGAGAGGATCTCCATCTGCTCTCTAGGCATCTCTTGTGGCGTTTCATCCCCCGGAGCTCCTCAGTGAACCAAGGAGCCCGGGTGATTCGTCGCCGCAAGAGAGGCCGCAAGGGCGCAACTCGGTCCAAGGCCCCCGTGGCCGCACTTAACCATGCGGCCACTAGGTCCTCAGTCGAGTCGCGTGGCAGGGTCACAGGAATTGGCCCAAGCTCCCTCTGGAACCTTTCCGGGTCCATTAGAAGCCTGGGGCGGAACCATATAGGAGTGTCTGGTTCCGCCTCCCCGCGGTGGGGTGCAGCGATTGGAAAGTCCAGCCGAAGGAGAGCGTGATCCGTCCATGACAAGGGAGTAATGACTAGATCCCCTATTCCAAGATCACGGCTCCACTGTCCCGAGACAAAGATGAGATCCAGATTGATTCTTTGAGGTTTTCTAAATTCACCAACATGGTGGCACAGTGGTTAGAATGCAATATTACAGGCTAATTCAGCTCACTGCCAAGAGCTTGATTCTCACTGGCTCAAGGTTTACTCAGCTTTCCATCCTTCCGAGGTCAGTGCCATGATGACCCAGATTGTTGGGGGCAATATGCTGACTCTGTAAACCACTTAGAGAGGGCTGTAAAGCACTATGAAGTAGTATATAAGTCTAAGTACTATTTCTATTGGTATTCAGGCAATGAACTAAGATTTTCCTTACTGGAGTGCTGGGTCCATACAGTTCAAGTTAGGTTACAATCAACTGTCTTCATTTTAACATACTAAACAGTCATCTTTTCAAATACCTCATGAAGTATTTACTACACCAAAATGTTTTTGGTCTGTCAAAATTTCTGAAATTGGATATAAGCTTGAAGACAATGCAATTATTTCTCATCACTCTTATTTCGTCTCCCTGGCAAAAGTCAACTTGAAGAGGTACTTTCTAGAAAGAAGTTTTCCATTCTAATGTTATTCTTAATTTGCATTTCACTAGAGAAAACCAACACATGGCTGATTCATTAGAACAATAGTTTGTAACAGCTTCGGGCTGACATCTCCAACACTGTCACCAAGAGTAGATGTAAGTAAATTATATTCATAAAATCCCTGTGGATAATATGATGCAGATAACTGACATATCTGTAAGGACTGTACAGTTTAAAAATGTCTACAAGTATCATTAAATTGCAGCAAAATTCTGTCCCTGAAGGCAAGCAGGATATTAGATGAAATAAGCAACACAAGTATTAACTGTTGAACGTGCATCACACTACTATAAGAAAAGAAAGAATACCATGCTGATCTGATTACCAGATGCATTTCTTCTTGAAAGATGGGAAAATATTTATGTAATATGTACTTAAAATCTTGTTGCTTATATTTGGGATTTGAATTAAACATACATGTCACAAATTCTATGTGTGTGTGCATACGTGTGCATATGTGTGTGTGCATGTGCATGCATATTTGTATGTATGTATGTATGTATGTATGTATGTATGTATACATACATACATACATACATACATACATACATACACACATACGCCCTATAAATTGCGTGGATTTAAAAATAAGCTTGTAGATTAATGACGTTTTTGTTTAGACATCAGTGGTTTACATGTACTGATAAATATGTCCTATTGAAGTCACTTGGATTTCATTTATCACTTTAAGACATTACACACTATCATGTAAGTGTGTACATTATTTCAGCCACCCCATAAGCAGTGTGAGTTTGGATGGGAAGAAACAACCTTAAACTGAACCATTATAAGACTGAGTTGCTGTTTGTTTAAAAACCCTCTTGCTATCTGGTTATAAACCTGGATCTTATAAACCTAGAATTCTATGGCATCCCCAGCCTGTCTTGTGATAGAGATGTATTCCTTAACCTGAGTTGAGATCTCCTCTATGGGTTATCTTGGGTAGACATTTAAAGGAAGGGAGGCCAATTCCTGTGGACCCCATAAGGAGCAGCCCACTGGGCTGAGCTCTGCTTATGTCCTACTATTCCCTGGAATCAATTAGAAAGAAAGGGAACCACTGAAAAATAGTGTCACAACTCCCAGGTTTTGCAAGTGGTCTAGTGATGAGAGAAAATATGTCTGAAAGGTCAAATAAGATCACTAGAGGCACCCTCTCCTCATATAGATCCCAATAAAATTAGGGTGATCAATGTCATTTCCTTCCCATGCTCAGGGCTGAATTGTGACTGAAAATGTGATAAATTTCTGCCTTAAAACATCACTATTTCAATGCCTTTCCCTAAACAGAAGGGGCATAGTTAGTCCATTCTTGCAGAGAGCCTTTCTCCAGATGCTTCTGCACTATGAGAAAAAGCAGATAGCAAGCAACAAATGAAAGAACTTTATCACTAGTGGGACAAAGAGCTTTGTCAGATGAAGCCATGTACTTTTTTCCAGGTTTTCAAAAAATTATTTTGGAATTTTTGAAATTCAGTATATTGCAACTTGGTTATTGTACATTTGTGCTGTCCTACTACTACGATCATTTGTTTTACCTTACATGTGGCGTTCTCTGATTTGGTTCTTTTTTTGTGTTGCATTGTTTCCTTGTTTGTACAAAATTTTACATTTTATAATGTTTTTCAATTGTCCATCACCTAAAGGACTCCTGTTATCAGACAGTATAAATGTGCAATTGATTTATTAATCAATTATTTTAGCTGGCATTATTTATTGCAACATTTACTGGGGACTGATTTACCACATTAATTAACCTGCCTAGATCTTTGATGATGGTGGTATATTATAGTTCATAAACCTCCAGTATTTTTAGATAGTTATTTGAAATCCTTGAAGAAGGAGGGAATAAAACAAAAGAAGAAGGGGGAAAGGAGGAAGAGACTGTTGGTTTTATATTGTCCTTCAAAGTTAAAAGTAGAAACTGTAAGATAGATAACTTGAGGATTGGAACACTGTTGCAAAAGCTCTAATGGCAGATAGCCACTAATGTGGGGTGTGTGTGTGTGTGTGTACATACACACACACAAACTGGTACAAAGTAGTAAGTGGGGAAAAGAAAAAAATGCAAGAAAAAGTTAAAGAAAAATAGAAAAGATGAACATAGATTCAAAAAGAGGCTTCCAATTTTCCTCAAAGCAATTATAAGTACAATTATATTTTAATTCTTCTCCAAAGTTACATCATAATGCCTATTATTGCTAGAATCTATCCTATATAATCACCAAAATCATAAATCACTAATTCATTTTTTTCCCTATTTTTACTCAAAAGGTAGTTTTTCATCACAAAATAAAGGTAGATAGTGATCTCTGATCAAAAAAGTTAGTTCATCCATCTCAGCAAGATCTAACAAATTTCACCAATCATTTCTCCATAGCAAGTGATATTGAAACTTTCTATCTATACCAGGGGTGCCAAATTTGATTTCATTGAGGGCTGCACCAGAATTGTGTTTGACCTTAGGTGTGTGTGTGTGTGTGATGGGGGACATGGCCAGATCAATGTCACTTATATCAGGGGTAGAGGTGTATTGCTTCCGTTCAGCCCGGATCAGGCGAACCGGTAGTAGTGGTAACGGGAGGCTCCACCCAAACCACGTGCCCAAACCAGTAGTAAAAAAAATTGGCCATCCACCACTGGTAGGGGACACCTGTGGTGCCCCAGGTGGAGCTGGGGGAATCCTCCTGCAGCCCTCTGCCAGAGAAAACAGAGCTCAGGAGGCTCTTGCGCGGCCCTCCTAAACTCCATTTTTACTTGCAGAGGCACCAGGGGCCGGTCCTTTGCTATTTCCAGAGTGGTCCCACAGGCCAGATATAAGCACCACTCAGATCGGATCCAACCCATAGGCCTTGAGTTTCACACCTCTGATCTATGCATATAACTATATTGTCGCACAGTAACAATAAATTGTAATAATTTTCCATAGATGATATTCTATTCATCCATCAGTCCTAGAAGGAATTTTGGCTTCAACTGAATGTTGGCCTTTAAAATCCTTTGTATCCATGTATGTATTTGAATCCAAATGGCATTATGAGAAAGTGAAAATATGTCAATTACTTCAATGAAAGTACATGGCAAGCTTCTTCTTTTTTGCTTTATTCTAATTTAACATTTAGGTTAAATGAATGTTGATGTCATTAAGCAAACACCATGGTCATTCACTGAATGCTGATATTGTTAAGTGAACCCTGCAGTTATTAAGCAAAACCATTGTCTGCAATCACCATTTTTTCCTAGGAACAGAAAGTAAACATAAACCACATTCATGTGTCCATAGGGTACTGCAAATTGCTGTAAATGAAGGCCACTTATAGAGCATCCAAAATGTGATCAGATGGCCTTGGGGTTGGAGCAGCCATCAAAACTTTAAATCTCATTCATAAGCAATTTTTGTGTAACTTTAAACAATCACCGAGCGACTGGTCACCAAACAAAGATAACTTATATGTAGTTTCTAAAGATTTTTTTGTCTAGAGTAGAGCATACACACCGGCTCCTCTTTTGCAGAAATGTTCAGATATTCATTTATTATTACTCCCTATTCAATTGTCTTGTTCACCCCGTACTAAACACCCCTATATACCCAAAATAAGCGCTTGGCCTAATTTTCGGGGAGGTCTTATTATTTTTGAGGTGCAGGAGGACGCGAGCGTGGTCACCTCATGACTGCTGCTGTGTTGCAATATTTTCGGGAAGGGCTTATTTTCGGGGGAGGGCTTATTTTAGTGCATGTCCTCAAAAGCCTGATTGGGCTTATTATCCGGGGAGGTCTTATTTTTGGGGAAACAGGGTGTTTATTTAGTCATATTGTGATACTGGCTCACCCACAGTATTGATTCAGCATTGAAAAACAAGCTTTGGTGAATAGGGAGATGCTGCCTGAACAATAGTAAAAATCCCGTATTATAGATAGAAAGATTCATTTAAAGTGACCAGTTTATACAATTATAATAAATCAATGCTACGCCATCCTTTTTTCCTTATGAAAGAAATAGCGTTATTTTGAGAGAGAAAATCAAGAGAAAGGGGGAAAGCAAGACTAAAGTAAAAGGTAATCGTGTAAAAACAGATTATATCATGAAAGTTTGAACAAAGCAATAGTTAGACAAAACAAGGCATCTTTACAGCTGTACAAACTGAAATTTCGTATTGAAATCTCAACATTCTATAGAAAGAAAAGATAGTTTACAGAACAAAGTGGAGCCATATTTTTATACGTTTAAATGGGGGAAGCAAAATAAGATCATAATGTACAGATTGACAAAAGAGATCAGATCTGCGGCATAGAAGATGGAGGAAACAATCTCTTTACTCTCTCTGCTGCAACACTTTTATCATTTTTCTTTTCTGTTTTCTATTAAAGGGCATTGTTAGGTTTGGATTCTCCCCCAGTAAAAACTATATGTCATAAGAGCAAAAGGATGAAGGCTGCCTTTGATTTATGGACACAAAGACAGATAGATGTTATTTTTAAACAATTAAAATAAATCAGTAGCTGGGGACGGAATGGTTTCCCAGAGATCATATTGAGAAAATTAGGAGCAGGATGAATTTAGTTTTGCATGAATAGAATGTACATGGAGCAAAAAATTTCTATTCATCCTAATGGGATTCTAATGGGGTATGTCAAATATAATAATAACAAGGGTATTTTTTTTCTAAATGATGCAAGTCTATTTTAAAATTGAACTGCATTTGAAAGCCCAAGAAATGCTTCTAGCCCCAATTATACTGAGTGACCAAAAATCAACGAAACAAAAACCCCTAACCCAACCTTGTATGGTTTATACATTCTGACAACAGAGGATGTCATTTGGAAAGTTCACTAGAAAAATATTATTTTTTCTCTTCCCTTTGCGTGGTTGTTCTTCTAATGAGAAAAATATACCATAAAATGTTCCGGTGGCTTGCTTTCCTATTATGCATTAATATTTCTTAGCATTCATAAAATGTGGAACTGAAATGTAACTGCCGCCTTAACAGATATCAGTATTCTGCAGGGACTGTCCAAAAATGAGATTAATAGCTCTACTTTGCAGTGTCCTTTCAAAGAATAGAAGGGTTAAAACCTCCCTAGAGTTTTGTATGAAGATTTATTACAACAGATCACCCATAAAACAATTAGTTCTTTTTAACAAGAGCATCTGAACAAACAGGTGGCGAACATTTTTGACAGATCTCAAGGGAGAATATAAATCTTGATTAAAAATTAATCTTGAGAAGAGTAAGGTATCTTTTTTTCTTACCTTGTCAATTGTTATTTTGCTTTCATTGGTATGGCGATTTTATCATTTTGTTTTATGTGCTGGCATTTTTTTCCTAGGTGACAGTTTGTATAGCCATGATGGCAGAAAGATTACAAAAATCATCAAGAAATTAATAAGGTGTAGGGAAGGAGGTTAAAAAGCAGCTGCATTTAAACATCAGGCTGTCAAAGGAAGCTTTCTTTGCCTGCAGATTTAACCAGCTATTTAAAAAAAAACTAAAACCTAAATGTGTGCTAAATGAGCTGTGTGAACTAGTCCAATGTGACTATATAATGTATAAGGCACTTTTGAAAACTTGTGAAGCCTCCAAGAGTTGTTTGGAGTTGGGCAGCCTAGAAATTTGATAAATGAACTATAATTAAAACAAGCCATAGCTTACCGTGATGGGAAAATCTAACCAATGGGTAAATTATTACATCTTAGTCAACTCTTCAAGGTAGGCAAGATCAGGAAACTGAACTCATTAAGAGAATTAAAATATACTGCAGTGCAATAGTAGAATCTTGATAGCCTACCAACGATACTCTCTACTTCAGGTTGGGCCAAACACAATCAAGGCAAAGATGTTTTGAGTTTCTTTGTCCCAAGAAACAACTGGAGGTCACTTGAGCAATGGAAATGAGTGTGAAGACTTCTTGGAAGTACTGTGTTATAGATTGGAGATAGATGAAGTTGTATCCCCCCCCTTTGTTGAGAGAGGGTTGTTCAAATTGACTTCATCCATCATCCATCCATCCATCCATCCATCCATCCATCCATCCATCCATCCATCCATCCATCCATCCATCCATCCATCCATCCATCCATCTATCTATCTATCTATCTATCTATCTATCTATCTATCTATCTCCAGAGGACATAGATAAAGCTCCAGTGGCCTCAATGACTCTCTAGAAGAATGCAGATGATCAGCTGTCTCCAAAGAATATAAATCCCCCACCATCCAGTCAGAGCTCAAAAAGCTTCTTGGATGAAAAGTGAAACATCTTCAAAGAAAAACAAGAAATTCCAGTTGCCTCTTGAAAAAGCACCTTTGGGACAACCATGACTTGGATGACTGAGAATCTCCATAGACATCTGACTTTCTCCTTCCTTCCTTCCTTCCTTCCTTCCTTCCTTCCTTCCTTCCTTCCTTCCTTCCTCTTTTCTTCTCTTCTCTTCTCTTCTCTTCTCTTTTTTTCTTTCCAGGACACAGCTATCTTTTCTGCAATGTCACAACATTCTCTTGCTTGCTTCTTTGAGTCCAACCCACATTCCATCACAATTGTTGATAGTTGAGATTAAGAAGAAAGCTAAATGGCTCTCCTTTTTTGCTTTATATCAACAGTTGAATTTGATTTCAAGAAAGTGGAAGCATCCAATATTTGCTGATCTACTAGTGTATTCCAGACAAATAAGGGAAGCAGAATGCAGCGAAGTATGGCAATTGACATGAAGGCATTGAGGTGGCTTGGCAAAATTATAATGTTCTGACAAAAAGAAGTATTTTCAGAAGAGAAAATTATTCCTTGGTAGGAAATAGTTTGGAAACTATAGCAGAATCCTTACTTTAAAAAGGAAAGGGGCACAGAAAGAAAAAAATGAGTTGTGGCTGTAAGAGATGAGTAGGCTGAACCCCAAGGGAGGGTCATAAATCACAAGTCCCTGCATGTCGGCAAAAGATTTAAGTCCAGCTCACTTTGAATGCCTTCTTATTCTAGCTCATTTCCCTTGACCGTTAGTAGGTCAGATTTTTGTAGAGAGATTAAGCTTTGCAATGAATCTTTACACCCATTTGAACTGCCTGAATCTCCAGATTTCCTCAGCACCAAACAGTGGCATTTTCAAAACAAAATCATTTGTTACACGGTTTGGTGGCTTATTTACATAGTTGCTCTAACATACTGGACATTCTTAGCTTATAACCTGGGTATCAAACTCACAATGTGACATTGCCATCATATGATGTTTCGCAATGTTTTTTCCCTTCATGGAGCTGGGGTGGACGGGCCCTGCGCATGATGCATCCAACCCAGATGATTTAGTGTTTGCAACAAATGTCTAGTGCTGAAAATCAAGGTTTTGCTTCAGATAAGATACTGTCATTTTGTGATTTAAAGGGTTGAAGAAGCTAGCAAAAATTCATTGGTAGACTAGATGCCAACTGGAAGGTGAGAATGAGATATTTCTTAGATAAGCAGGCAGGTTAGATCAAAACCTCAGGAGATTTAACTTCTTGCCAGGTGGATTTAAAGTCCCAACAATTCTTTGAGAGCCATCATTCTCACTGCAACAGATATAACTTTTGTTCTCTTTAGCTGAAACACAACCATTTTTCAAGCCAAAATTATATATCAAAAGTATATTTCTTGCCAGGTATCTACAAAATCATTTCTACCAATCCATTCAAAAAGCTAGTTCTAAGCTCAGGTACTATTCCTTGAGTTCCAGGCTACATGAAGATTAATATCTTATGAGGTGAAGTGTTTGTTACCTCAAACAGAAAATGAGTCAAAATGTGTATTATATTAACACCATATAGTGCGTCTAATAGCAATAGCACTTAGACTTACATATCGCAACACAGAGCTTTACAGCTTTCTCTAAGCAGTTTATAAAGTCAGCCTCTTGCCCCCAACAGTCTGGGCCCTCATTTTACTGACCTTGGAAGGATGGAAGGTTGATATTTGAACTGCCAAATTGCAGGAAATTAGCAATCTGCAGAAGTAGCCTGCAATACTGCATTCTAACCATTGCACCACCGCATGCTGTCATTTGTGTATGTAGTGAGGCGCTAAATATGTAACAATAGCAATTTTTGTACAGATGTGTTTAAAATAGGTCTAGTCAACCCTTTTTAATGAACATTTCTTTAAAGGCAATCTAACAAAGATGCCCGCTAGTAGTGTTTGAAGTTGCAGTAGGCAGAACTAGGACCAAGAAGTTCAGGGCCAATTCTCCATTCCTTTTTCTGTCTTTAACACTGTCTTTTATTTTTTTTAAATCAGAGTCTAGACTACCTGCCGGCCTACTTGTCTTCCATGACTCCAGGTTGATTGCTCTATTGGTCTATAGGTCTCTTTGAAAGGAAAATAGGTTGTCTGAAGTTGCTGGCTTGCATGAGACAATAGAATTTTGAACTGTCAACTCAGATTTTAAACTTTCTCTTTCAGCTATTTGTTTACTGGTACTGGCCTTTTTGCATGGAGTTTTAAGGAAAAGAGCCTGCACTGATTATTTATCTTAACGATGCATTCAGTCGCAATATTCCTGGCTTATTCTGGAAAAAGGGAAGAATGATCAGAGCAATTCAGGTTCCTTTACTTCTTACCTTCTTCTATGTGTGTACTTAACACTGCACTCTTTGTCTCAGACTTAGTTCCAGAAGTAGTTCAAGGGCTTCTTGGCCTCCTTTGCTTAGTTTTTTTGTGCTGATCTTTCTGTCCTGCTTAATAGGAATGTAAATTAATTCCTTCTTTTAATTAAAGCTAAATGTTCATACACCTGAGCACATCAGCACTACCAGCGCACCTATGTAACTCCCCCCCACCAAGTTCTTGTTAAAATGAGAATGTATTGAATGTATCTTACCTGCACCAATCCTTCCCAACCTTTTGTCTAGGAGTATAAGAGTCAGAAATTTTGCCTAAACATTTTCAATGGATGTGTGAAGATACATGGATATGAGCTGTTTGCCGTGCTGAAAATTTGAACATTAAGAACTGATATTTACTTATAGTATTTCAAAGCCACGATCTAAATTCCAGCCCTCTGGAACGACCACGGACTTCCGCTCCTTCCGTCTAAAATTAAAAACGCATCTTTTCTGCTTGGCCGGCCTAGGGTAGTCTCTCTTCTATGGGGTTTTTAGCTACTTATAATTGGGAATTTTAGTATTTTAATGGGGAATTTTTTAGCACAGGTATATGTTTAATTTGTTTTTAATGTGTTTGTATATTTATTGTTTTATTTTTCCCTGTGCACCGCTCCGAGTCCCTATGGGGAGAGGGAGCGGTCTACAAAATAAAATTATTATTATTATTATTATTATTATTATTATTATTATTATTATTATTATTATTATTATTATTATTATTATTATTATTATTAAATCTGAGGTTGCAATATGATGAATATGGACAATAATCAAAGGCCATTTGACTTTAGCTATGTATCTATATGTTTGAGACTTTGCCACATTCTCACATTGCATTTTAAGAGAGAACGTTTTAAATTTATGTATTTTTGATACATTTGCTGTTTTTATTTTATATGCTCATATTGAAAGATTCTTCAGCTA
Source organism: Rhabdophis nuchalis (assembly GCA_039707465.1). Lineage (NCBI taxonomy): Eukaryota > Metazoa > Chordata > Lepidosauria > Squamata > Natricidae > Rhabdophis > Rhabdophis nuchalis. Next base: position 103,480,711 of record CM077643.1, on the reverse strand, counting down.
AAAGAAAATTTAAGCAAATAAAACGTAAGTACCACAAGAGAGGGAAAATGTCTTATATATCAACGATCACTTTCTAAACTAAAACACTTTAAATAAAGTACCTTTTCTACAAATAGTAGTTTCCCTTTTCCTCAGGTGAGTTTGGTTCTCATTTTCTTCATATTTTTCTAACTCTATAATACAAATTTTAAGGACCAATAATCAACACCATGCATTATGCTTCAAATCCAACTGCAATTCTTCTTTGAAAACTATTGTCTACAGACACCTAATGTGAAATTAGCCCTTTTCATAGCTATTATACATATCTTATACCTCATCTTTTTCATTGAAAGAGATATCTCACTCCCAAGCTTCCATACTTGATCAGTTACTGCCAGCACAGATCCTATTCATCATATGTGAAGGTACAATAGCTGTTCCATATGTATCAGTGTTGTTTATATGCATATGTGCAAAATTTGCACCATTCTGTTCATTACCCATTCTGAAGGGATTCCTTTCAGTTATTTACTATCCATTCTTGCATTTACCATAATAAAAATATTTGCAGACATGACACCTCATGTCTAAATTCAGAATGTGTAGAAGAGTACAGAGCTGGCTTTGAAAAAGAGCTGTTAGGTAAATACCAGCTTGGAAAGAAGGAATAAAGAAGAAAATACGATTGCCCTGCCTTGGTTTTCTTTGGTTTTCTTTGGGGGTGGGAGATGAGGAAGAGAAAAGCCTGTCAGCTTTTTAGGTTTTTGTCGCAATGTCCTAAACAATAAAGTAGAGCTCAAGTAATCCTTGTGGTGCTGTTTCTGGCCTACCTAAAAGGACTGACAGAAGGTGAATGGACAATTTACAAAACATTAATATTCTTGCTGGAACCTACTTTACTACCTTGTTTTATGACACCTGTCAATTTGCCACTATTGCAATGTATGCAAGATATTCACCACTCTTGCAAAACTTGTCAATTTATTTTTACTGGATCCTTTTTCAAAAAAGTCAATTATTTGTCTATAAAAAGATCTCTAGACTGATCTCATGATGTCTACATTTACTTGGGACGTCTTGGTGGATCCAATGAAGGAAATCCAAGGAAACAATATCTCCTAGATTACTCTTCCTATCAAAGGTTACCAAGACAAAGGGAAAAAAATAAGTCTCTACATAATGCTTTCTTATGATTTGCTCTTCTAGCTGCTTGTTAGATTTATTTCTCAAACTGTTTTCTTTGAGAACTAATTTGTTATGAGTATTACATTACCAAGTTAAACCATGAACATTAACCATTTTGTCCTTCTGTTAAACAGGAAATTGAACACTATAATAATACAATAGCAGAGTTGGAAGGGACCTTGTAGGTCTTCTAGTCCAACCCCCTGCGTGGGCAGGAGCCTTATACCATTTCAGACAAATGACTATCCAACATCTTCTTAAAGACTTCCAGGGTTGGGGCATTCACAACTTCTGGAGGCAAGCTGTTCCAGAGGTTAATTGTTCTAACTGTCAGGAAATTTCTCCTTAGTTCCTAGTTGCTTCTCTCCTTGATTAGTTTCCACCCATAGTTCTCTTAAACAAGTTGTGCTGTCTCTTTAATCCTTTCATTGTAATGTCTTCTGTGACAAAATACACTTGTTTCATGAACAACATTGTCTGTGATTTTATCTTTTCGGTTCCAGATTGGACACCTAGTTTTCCTCTTTTGAGTATTTCTTTTTGCTGAAATGTCTGAACACTTCAGAACCATTTGTTTTGTCTACTGTATTCCTTTGACACTGGACGTAAAGGATCCAAAAGTGCTTTTTCAACAAGCATGACCTAGATCAGGGGTCTCCAACCTTTGCAACTGTAAGCCTGAAGGACTTCAGCTCCCAGACTTCTCCAGCCAGCTTTGCTAGCTGGAGAATTCTGGGAGCTGAAGTCCTTCAGACTTAAAGTTGCAAAGGTTGGAGACCCCTGACCTAGAGGACTGAGAATCTCCATTTGAAATTAAAGGAGTCTCTCATCTTCCTGTGTTTTCAACTTCCATTTAAAGTCCTTTAAGTCCTACCCAATTTAAGAAGACATTGACTTCTATTTGACTTTCCCCCCCCCACTCTGAAGCCACTATATTAGATCTTACAGAAGAAGATCTTCACCCTTTTCCAAATACTCACTGTCTGTTTCCTGCTTTTATATCATTGCTGAAAGGGCAAACTTCTTTTTTATTATGCTGTCATGTTGACATTTGGTGTTTCATATCAGATTATTTCTATGCTTATCTGCCAAAAAAATATTATCTCGCTCACAGTATCTACTTAATAAAAAAAGGAATACAGCCTATGTTGATTCTCAAATAATAATAGAATCTGATGTGAAAGATTTTGTTTATGAAAAACAGGCAAGACATATGAGCGTTGGTGGGGGTTCAACTTTTGGAAAAGATAGCATTTTAAACATGGAGAAAGATCTGCAGTTGGTTCTGGACAAGCTACTCTTGTAAACCCAAAGGCTAGTAAAAACATCAGAAGTTTAGTGAGAAGAGGGAATATAGCTTCACAATTACTCTTTCAAATAATTGCATAAAAGTTAAACCTACTATTAAAAAAATAAAACAAAACCAAACAAACGTTGCTATATAACAGAAAACATATGAAGAATGGTTGCAGGAATTGGATATGTCTACTCTAGAGAAAAGAAGCACTAGGGTGACATGATAGCATTATTCAAGTATTTGAGAGCTGCCTCAAAGAAAAGGGGTCAACTTATTTTCCATAGCACCAGAGGGCAAGACAAGAAGCAATGGATGGAAACTAAACAAGGAGAGAAGCAACTTGGAATTAAGGATAAACTTCCTAACAGTGAAGACAATTAACCTGTGGAACAGTTTGTCTTCAGAAGTTGTTGGTGCTTTAGCACTGGAGGTTTTTAAGAAGAGACTGGACAGCTTGTCTGAAATGGTCTAGGGCAGGGATGTTAAACTGACATCAGTCATGTTGTCATCACTTGATGTATTGGGACTTTCCCCCCTTCACTAAACTGGGCATGGACGCAGTTTAGAAAGCATGTGGAAAGCATGTGATGCATCCATCCTGCAGGCCACAAGCCCTGGTTTAGGGTCTTCTGCTTGAGCAGGGGATTAGACTAGAAGACCTCCAAGATCCCTTCCAACACTATTGTCTATTGTTTATATACCTACATTCATTCGTTCATGCTTAAATTTGAATCATTCTCTGCCACGATTTATTTATTTATTTATTTATTTATTTATTTATTTATTTATTTATTTATTTATTTATTTATTTATTTATTTATTTATTTATTTATTTATTTATTTATTTATTTATTTATTTATTTATTTATATCCCGCCCTTCTCCAAAAGGACCCAGGGCGGCGCAAAGGAAATTTAAAATACATACAAAATCGTAATGCAAAATCAGTTGTAATAACTGGCAGGAAGATGCTACATGAAGGTAGAAAACTGGGAAGGCTAGAAAGAGAGAATAAAAATGGAAATAAAAGGGGATATAGCGACAGAATGGAGGATTCTACCTGCTTTTGGCTTTAGTCCCACCCACAACTTGCTGAAACCTTACTTGTCTTGACATGCATCCCTGCTACAGGGATGTCCTTAGACAAACACTGACCTATTGGTCTATGTGAGCTCTCCTATTTATCTCCACTGGAAACTTTCCCTAGCCAAGAGGTAGTAGAGTACAGGATGTGATCACACAGATAACAACAGCCCTAATCTGATGAATTGTTTTTTTCTCCTCCTATGAATTAGCTTCACCATTTAACCCAAATTAAATTATAGATATTACAGCAAAGATGGGGACATGCCTTCCACCTGGTACCTAATATATATTGTACCTAGATTGTTCACTATACTAGCCTATCATCTGAGTCTTATTAACTCTTATTTGATCTCTTTTGACAGTCTAGGGACAATGATATAGGTTCAGTCATTGTTAGGATTAGATGGTTTGAAAACACTGTGTAGGTGTCATAATTATCCTCTTCCAACAAGTTCCTTGAGCTCCATGAGACCTGATTGAGAGTTCAAACTCTGATTAATATTTCAAACATTGCAGAAGTCTTAACCACATAAATGTGATAAGCAATGAGAGATTATCAACATATCAGCATCCTATTAGCAAACCCTCCATTATTAGATGAAACCCCGTTTGGACTAGAATTGCATACAGATTAAGGTTTAATGAAATAGTTACCTTACAGGTAAAACATACATAGAATGGAGGTTAGTTTCTGCAGTGAACTTCATTGTTTTGCTAATAATTTCTAAATCTTGTTTGAAAGTACAAATTCACATGCCTTGTGATACTATCGCTTCATTCCTGGGTACCTGAAATGTATTTTTCTCTAGCAATCATGCTGACAAAAATAACAATAATAAAGTTCAAATAAGTTCAAATCAGAGTTATATAATCACTCATTCTGTGTTTTCATTTTCTGAAGATGACAGATTTCTTCTGGACCGTTATCTATGACATTTGGAAAATTGAAAGTCAGAAGGAGAAAGACCCACCCAACAATGCTTAGATTTGCTTTTGACCTAAAAGGGAATAAATTGTCAAGAGTTATTGATCATCTGATAGCTTTTTGCTTTTTCTATATTAAAAAAAAATGAAGGAAAAAACAAAACCATAAAATAGTCAGGGATAACAGCCACCTTGGAAGAAAGCGGACTCAAAAATTAGGGGAATAAACAAGACAAATGGATGGATGCAACAGCTAGAAAGACTGGCTTTTGAGCAAGGATTCTGATTCCATTTTGTGGTGAAGGTAAGAGGGCAACCTAGGTATTTTTTTTAGGATAGTCACCCACACCCAAATATTCCTGTCATCTAGAATCAGAATATATTGAATCCAGGTGACAATGCTGACGAAGAGACTTATGTGGCTTTGTATTCTTCTGTATTTTATTGCTCACATTAGTTCTTGGAAAGGGGGAAAATGTGGAGCTCAACAGTCCATAAATCTTCACTGACACTCTTCATGATATTGTCTCCTTGGGTTAGGGAAACTGAAGGTGAAATACTGTATCCTCTGCTTGTACAAAGAGATGCTACACTCTATGTAAATCAAAACATTCCAAGTTCACAAAACAACAGAAATAACTACTTTTCAACATTTAAAAACAATATTGTTAACATTTTATTTACTGAAAACATAGCAGGGAGGTCTGAACCAAGACAAATTTCACTTTTATGCCTCACCAAAGTTTTGAAATTGGTATGTTGCTTTGTAACTCTAATTGTTGCAAATGTTGGTGCCATCACAGCTATGCCAAAAAGGAAAGGAAAAACAAAATAGCTGTTTAAATCAAATGCAATGTTGGAAAGAGCCAAAGTGTTGGATTAAATAATCAATAGGCTTTCCCACAATTTTTCTTCCAACTGGTCACTGGTTAAATCAAACTTTTTTTGGACAATAGACAGGTACAAGATGCTAAGGGAAGACATGGTGACATCTAATTACTATTCAATCTCATGTCTTCATAATGTTCTGAACCAGTTCACTGATCATGCCTAACAGTTCTATGGAAAAAGATGTAAAAGTTAATCTGTTATATTTGTGTCCCAATCTCTAATAATCAACTCTGCTACATTCATAGACATGGACATAATCTTTCCACTTTCTTTTCCCTTTGCACAAAACCTCCTCAATGTCTGTCTATTTGAAATTTGGCAGATAGCAGGGGGTTATTTACAACTTTTCCAGAATAAAATCATAAACCTTTCCCTTTATTTCTTTTAAAAAAAAAGGGGGCGGGGACATAGAGCCCAATATAGACCCTGGGAGAAGGAGTATTTTTGTTTTTATCTTTATTTTTATGGAATGTTGTGAAGTTAGAATCTTTATATGAGAAAGAGGGGCATAGAAGTCCTAAGTAAGTAAAGTAAGTAAGTAAAACTTCCAAGAAGTTCTGATTGTAGCAGATAGACAACATTCTACTCCCAAGAAAACTAACCTGCCCAAGGATAGCAATAGCACTTAGACTTATATACCAGTTCACAGTGCTTTTATAGCCCTCTCTGTGGTTTACCGAGTCAGCATATTGCCCTCAACAATCTGGGTCCTCATTTTACCAATCTCAGAAGCATGGAAGGTCGAGTCAACCTTGAGCAGGTGGGAATCAAACTGCCTGACTGTTGGCAGCCAGCAGTTAGCAGAAGTAGCCTGCAGTACGCATTCTAACCACTTTGCCACTACATCATGCAACACAGTGCTTTTCCTTTTTTGTGTTTTTTCCAAACAATGGTAGCAAAATTCATGTGTGTTGTGCAGTCAAGCGTCTTGCTCTGAATTTCATTCTTCAGAGACAAAAGTAGAAGGAGGAGTGCATGATTACACCTCTGAGGTTTGACACTGAAGTGAAACACTATAGTCTTTTCCTGCTCCACTTCTTCTTCTCTTCATGGTTCATTTGCCAAGAACATACAAAAGTAGGAAAGCATTATTTTAAATATCTGAATAGCTGACATACTGACTCAAATCCAGTAATATCCACAGAGGAAGTGCCACAGCTTGGGGACTATTATCATACGATCCTACTAGAAGGTACAGGTTATTTGATGGCAGTAACTCAATGATTATGGGACATACATCAGACTATAGTGACACAGGAATCAGCACTGATGTGGGGTAAGAGTCACGTTAGGGAAATAATTGCTCAGTCCTTAGGTAAGAGCTAGCACTTTCTGTACCTTTTTGGATCCACCTGGATTTTTGCAACCCAGATTAAGTAACTCAATCTGTCTCCAGGAAACACTCTACTTTCCAGCTGTTCTTTCTGGAGGAGTATATTATAAGGAGAACAAGCTTTTCCCTAATTCTCATTCAGAATTCTCCCTCTGGCAGATTTTACCATATGAAATCTTTAATCTGGTGAAATTGCAGTATTTGCAACTCCCAAACCATGGGCAACATTATTATGCTACAAAGTGTTGTTGAGAAAATATAGACAGTGTGGCAGAAGCTTGGGCCAGAACGACCCAGATGTTCAATGTCTCTTGCACCTGGAAATGAGTTAATCAAACTATTTTTCCCACTACAAATAATAGGAAGGGTAATGAGAGACAAACCTTTCTCCTTCACGTTTTTGTGGGAGCATTGGGCTTAGTAAATCACAGATTTTGCATCTAATGTCCTCAAAAAGATTCAGGAAAGTTACATTGTCTCTTCTTCAGCATTTTGGCTTTTTATTTCAGTTTTTTTGTGTTTCCCTTCATGTAAAAAACATGAATGAGGGTTAATGATAAAGCAAGTTTTCAAACTGTTTACCTGTAGGCTTTTGTTTCCAAGTTTATTTACTTACTAGCTATACTCGGCCACGCGTTGCTGTGGCCCAGTCTGGTTAAATGGCCAACCAATCTGTGTGTAGATCTACACCTGCACACATACACCCAACCACCATATAAGCCCCAACCTACTGTATTTTTCTCTATCTATCTATCTATCTATCTATCTATCTATCTATCTATCTATCTATCTATCTATCTATCTATCTATCTATCTATCTATCTATCTATCTATCTATCTATCTACCCCTCTACCTACCTACCTACTGTATTTCTTTCTTTCTCCCTCTACCTACCTACCTGTTGTATTTCCCCCTCTCTATCCCTCTACCTACCTAACTACCTACCTACCTACCTACCTACGTACCTACCTACCTACCTACTATATTTCTCCCTCTCTATCTATCCCCCTATCTACCTACCTGCCTACCTACTGTATTTCTCCCTCTCTGTCTATCCCTCTACCTACCTACCTACTGTATTTCTTTCTTTTTCCCTCTATCTACCTACCTACCTACTGTATTTCCCCCCTCTATCCCTCTACCTACCTACCTACTGTATTTCTCCCTCTCTGTCTATCCCTCTACCTACCTACCTACTGTATTTCTTTCTTTTTCCCCTCTATCTACCTACCTACTGTATTTTCCCCCCCCTCTATCCCTCTACCTACCTACCTACCGTATTTCTCGCTATCTATACACCTACCTACCTACCTACGGTATTTCTCCCTCTCTGTCTATCCCTCTACTTACCTACCTATTGTATTTCTTGCTTTCTCCCTCCACCTACCTACCTACCTACCCACCTACCTACCTACCTACTGTATTTCTCCCTCTCTATCTATCCCCCTATCCACCTACCTGCCTACCTACTGTATTTCTCCCTCTCTGTCTATCCCTCTACCTACCTATCTACTGTATTTCTCCCTATCTATCTATCCATCCACCTACCTACCTACCTACCTACCTACTATATTTCTTCCTTTCTCCCTCTACCTACCTACCTACTGTCTCTTTCTTTCTTTCTTTCTTTCTTTCTTTCTTTCTTTCTTTCTTTCTTTCTTTCTTTCTTTCTATCTTTGTATCTATCTATCTATCTATCTATCTATCTATCTATCTATCTATCTATCTATCTATCTATCTATCTATCCACCTACCTACCTACCTACCTACCTACCTACCTACCTACCTACCTACCTACCTACCTTATTTCTGCCTCTCTATCTATCCCTTGGGGGTCATCTAGTCCAACTCCCTGCTAGGCAGGAAGCCCTATACCCATGATGGCGAACCTATGGCACGGGTGCCACAGGTGGCACACAGAACCATTTCTTAGGCCACTCGAGGCATTGCCCTGTCAGCTTCAGTTTGTATGTGTGCCCTGGCCAGCTGATTTAGGCCTTCTTTTGAGGCTGTTTTTTGCCCTCTGGAGGTGGGGGAAGGCTGTTTTCACCCTCCCCAGGCTCCTATAAACCCTCTGAAGCCTGGGGATGATGTAAAAAGCATGCCAAATGCAGGGGGTCATGCACATAGCATTATGGATGTGGCACACCTGTGCACATCGCCCCTGCACTCCCCCTATTGGCACGTGAGCCAAAAAAGGTTAGTCATCACTGCCCTATACCATTTCAGACTAATAGCTATCCAACATCTTCTTGAAGACTTCCAGTGTTGGGGCATTCACAACTTCTGGAGGCAAGTTGTTCCACTGATTAATTGTTCTAACTGTCAGGAAATTTCTCCTCAGTTCTAAGTTGCTTCTCTCCTTGATTAGTTTCCACCCATTGCTTCTTGTTCTGCCCTCAGGTGCTTTGGAGAATAGCTTGACTCCCTCTTCTTTGTGGCAACCCCTGAGATATTGGAAGGTTGCTATCCTGTCTCCCCTAGTCCCTCTTTTATTAAACTGTATTTCTCCCTGTCTCTCTATTCCCCTATCTACCTACCTACTGTAATACAATAATACAATAGCAGAGTTGGAAGGGACCTTGGAGGTCATCTAGTCCAACCCCGCTGCTCAAGCAGGAGACCCTATGCCGTTTCAGACAAATGGTTTTCCAGTCTCTTCTTAAAAACACATCCAGTGTTGGGGCATCCATAACTTCTGGTGGCAAGATGTTCCACTGGTTAATAGTTCTCACTGCCAGGAAATTTCCCCTCAGTTCTAGGTTGCTTCTCTCCTGGATTAGTTTTCACCCATTGCTTCTTGTTCTGCCCTCAGGTGCCTTGGTGAATAGCTTGACTCCCTCTTCTTTGGGGCAACCCCTGAGATATTGGAAGGCTGCTATCATGTCTTCCCTAGTCCCTCTTTTATTAAACTGTATTTGCTGTCAGATGGGTGATTCTTTGTTACAGTTTGGTTCAGTTCGTATTAAACAGTTTAAAGCAGCTGCCTGCCTCCTTTTTTTTACCTCAGAGAACGGTCCTGAGCAGAATTTCTCCCCCCCCCCTCTATGGGCCACTTGGGAGTTTGCTATCCTCTGTGCCTTTTTGGCCCCAAGAGGCCGCCGTATGAGGCCTTTTCCAACACTGACAGTTGAAAAGCAGTTTGATGGGCGTGGCTACAGGGATGTTAACACACATTTCAGTGGGTACTTTTTTGTGTGTGTAATTTGTACACAACACACGCGTGCTAGGCACAAAATGATTAGCTATTCTATTATCGGAAGTCCTTGTCTACATTGTCTGAAAGTTTGGTGTAAATCGGTCCTGTAGTTTTTGAGATTAGTGGATTCGTACAAACTATTTTACATTTTTATTTATATAGATTGGGGAAATCTCCATTGGCTTTTTAAAGTACTGGGCTTAAATGGGACATTGTTCCTCATGATGTCCATCAGGATATGTAAAGGAAAATTTGCAGTGCCAAATTAATGAATTTAATTCATCTGCTGGAATACTATCTTCCTGGAACTAAGGACAAATAGTTATGCCCTGTGTGCAGATATTGGAGATACTGTAGAGAGCCAAAAGAAGATAGCTTGAAACAAATATTCAGAAAATGTTATGTAAAAGATGAGGACAGAAACATTCCTAAAGTCTCAAGGAGAGATTTTCAATGATTCGTCTTGAGTCACTGCATATAAGAAGAAGATAAGGAGATGTACTTGCAATATTTAGCTATTATAGGCTTAATTCTGGTCTTCCTGTGGAATGTATCTCCTGATCCGGTCTCCTTCAAAGATCTGACAAATATACAGTATTACTGGAATAACTCTTAGTGCAACATTTCCTATTTCACCATCTTAACCACAACTGGCTATCAAATCACCTTTAATTGACACTTGGGTTTTGATTCTACATTTTGGAATATCTCTTGAGTGTGTTTTGTTGGTTTTAAAAAAAAATGCTTACGAGTATTGTTCTCAGAATAACTGGACATAACTCTAGGAGAAAAAAAATTGATTCTTTTAAAGTTTCAACATGAACATTTACAATTGTACTATTTCCAACTTGGAAATCTGATATAGAAATGCATTGTTTTACATTATATTATTATTATTTTTAGTAACATTGGATAACACTAATCTGTGGGGGCCACACTTGGTTATAAGGTCCCCAACTTTTCTTTTCTGCTTTAGAGATCTATGAACCTCCTACTATTTGCTTACAATGTTGTGAATGCTTTGCAATTATTCAAAGCGGAAACTTGAAAAATGCCTGAAGGTTAAAGCATTTACACCCACCGCTTTTTTTTTTTTTCCTTTGCAGTTCTCAATTTGGACAAATCATTAGCGTATACATTCATTGTGACTTGCTAATACAATTGAACTGGTTATATCCTACTAACATGAAACCATAGGTTGAGAATGAAAAAGTAATGGAAAGAAAACATGTTAAATTATATTCATGAGACCAATTCTCTACTTAATGCATAGTACATAGAGATAATAGCTATGGCATTTATCTAACTACCCACCTATTTACCTATCTCTCCTATGTTTTTACAGTATCTGGTATTTTGTTTTATACGTTAATTTGGAATTAGGCAGTAAGGATAGGCTTCCATCTTTTATTTTCTTGTTTTGCAGGTGAAATCTTTGTTCTCATACAGCTAAAATAGCATCTCTGCTCAGCAGGAGGCAGAAAGCACCATAAAAGAAAAATGACCCATGAAAAATCCTGGTTAAAAGCCAAAAGAAAGAGCTAAACAAGGAAAAGCAGGAAAGGCAAATTGCAAGCAAAACTATGTTGAAGCTCAAAGGATCACAGTAGCACTTCCCTTTGTTGTTGCTGACCATATTCTCATGGGGAAATGTAGGCACTGGTTGAAGCTGAAACTAACATTGTGGACTTCTTAATTCTTTTATGAGATCAGATGAAAAATTATTATCCCAGGTATATAGTTACAGGTTCAATTTAATTGAATCTTTCTTTTCAACTATAATCTGTTTCAGATTTCAAAGGAATTCCCATTATGAAGCAACTACAAACAAATGTATTTTGTGTTCAGTCTGATATTGTGGACATGGAAAATATTTTCCCCCAGTTATACTTTCATCCAGGCACTACTTTTTTTTTATAGAGTTCCTGCATGTATATTTTATGCATATGGATATACATGGTGAATAATTCAAGGGACTGAATACACTTACTACAACAGGATGTGATGCTTTCATTTTATCTGCTGTGGTTAAAGAAAAAGAAATATCCATCAGGAAATTTGCAACACTGATGTCCTTTCTAAATATTTAATACATTGGATGCATCAAAGTCTATTTTTCTCCAATAAGTACTTAATTGTGTCATTTTCAAAATGATCAATGATAAAGCTGGAATTATTTAAATTGAATTTGACTTAGATTAGGCACTATGTTGTATAAAATGCCTCCAATGGCTTCTTCTGGATATTCTATTATTCAAAATAGTGCTATAGTCAAAATCAATTCCATTAATAAACAGTATCTCAAGACATGTCCAATGGTTATTTTTCCCCTTTTCTTTTTTTCATGAAAAGTGCTCAGATATTAAGTCATGTAAGGAAGTCTTTGCAAAGTGTGATTCCTAGATGTTTTATATTGTTATTTAATATACCCCATAATTATTACATACCAAATCTCACTCAGGTGCACCAACACTTACAAATATAATATAGAGAAGATATTTAATTCAAATACACTGTACTGTGTTTGGTTTTATGCATGCAAGGCAAATAAGGGGCTGCATGTATAATACCAAGAAGACAACAGTTCTTACATGATGCATTCATGTAAGTCTTTATACTTGGGAATACAAGACATTAGTTTATTCATGCATGTACAGCACTGAATTTCTCTGTGCTTTTGGTCAGACATCTCTATCTATTTAACATATTAAAGAGTGTGTTGCTGGGCATGATATGAAAGACCTTTGTGTGTGCTAGAGATATGAACACCAACATAAACAAGTCATTAGTAGATGTTGGTAATGGATTAATGAATGAACCCTTAGTTATAGTGAAATCCTGCCATTAGAGATAGCTTTGAAAGCACAGCCTGAATTTTACTGAAGCAATGGGAATCTCATTCAGCAGACAGGAACATCACACAAATGAGACTCTTCTGCACTTCACACATATAGATGTACCGGTATTTATTTACTAAAATTTGTATGCTTCCCCAATCAAAAGACCCTAGGCGCTCAGACTTACAAAATCTAAGACAAAGTAATAAAAATAATAGAAAAAGAAACTATAAAACCCAGCATTTAAAAACTGGCAAGGAAGCAGCAGCCCCAGATATCAACCCCTACTTTACAAAACTTAGCACAAAAGTAAATTTCACTCCTGGGACTTCTGGTTTTCATAGGCGACGGACGTGTCTCATCCACCGCTTGCTCTCCTGGTGGGCCCCCCGGGGGCACAGGGGGTTCTGGAGGAATCCCCTGCCATAAGGGCGGCTCGCTGGAGACCCCCAACTAGGCGGCAGCCGGTGGGGTGTTTTTCCAGCCTTGGCCCAGGAGCTGGGAAGCAGAAGGGGGGTAAAACTTTGCCCTTTTGTCGATGGATCCCGGAATCAACTGCAGAATGAGAAGGCTGGCTGGAGTGCCAGAGATGGAAGGCTTTCCTTAATCTCCTGGTCCGCAATCGAATGATAAGCAAACATCATGAGTTTTAATTTCAATCAATTTTAAACGGAGAATGGAGGGGGGAGTTTTTCTGTTTAATCCCCCCCCTCCTCGGAGGAAAGTGGCGATTGAACAATCTCTCTTCAGGAATGGGGAGAGAGATAGGACTAATTTGTCATCTGAAATAACAACAGCAAAGAAACTGTATCTATGCCATCGCAGTTGCAACATTATATCAAGGAACCTTTTTGCTAAAACAAAATGAAACTTTCACTCTCTTTCCTGTGAGGAGGCGGGGCAAAATGGCTCCTCTTTATTCCCTGTAGAAAAACTTTCTCTCATTTTGAACTTTCCCTTCTGCATTTGAAATCGCAGGATTTTAAATTTTTACTTTAACTTCTCCTCGGGAAGCCTTCGGCATCTCTCCCAATATGTGGACACCTGGATTTGGATACTATAGTTTTTCTTGGTTTTATATACTTCTAAGACTTAACTTTTATTTGAACTGTTCCAATCTCTGGAGGGCACGGGATAGAGGTTGCTCATCTATCCTAGTCCTATTAGACCTCTCAGCGGCTTTTGATACCATCGACCATGGTATCTTATTGCATCGATTGGGGGGGTTGGGGCTGAGAGGTACCGTTCTGTGGTGGTTCTCATCCTACCTCTCTGGTCGGTCGCAATTGGTGTTGGCAGGAGGGCAGAGGTCGTCCCCGAGGCCCCTCATATGTGGGGTTCCTCAGGGGTCAGTCCTCTCGCAACTTCTGTTCAACACCTACATGAAGCCGCTGGGTGAGATCATCCGTTTTTTTGGGGTGGAATACCATCTGTACGCTGACAACACCCAGCTGTACATATCCACCCCAGACTACCCCAACGATGCCGTCGAGGTGCTGTCCCGGTGTTTGAAGCCGTACGGGCCTGGATGGGTAGTAACAAACTCAAACTCAACCTGTCCAAGACCGAGTGGCTGTGGTTTCCGGCACCCCGGTTCAGCCAGATAAGTCCAACACTGGCCATTGGGGGAGAGCAACTGGCCCCCGTGGAGAGGGCGCGCAACTTGGGTGTCCTCCTGGATTCCCGGCTGTCCATGGAGGACCATGTGGCGGCCGTGACCAGGGGGGCGTTTTATCAGGTACGCCTGATACGCCAGTTGCACCCCTTACTGGACTGGGGGGGCCCTTCGCACAGTCACTCAAGTGCTTGTGACATCCCAGCTGGATTACTGTAACGCTCTCTAAATGGGGCTCCCCTTGAGGTGCACTCGAAGGCTACAGTTAGTACAGAATGCGGTCGCGCGGGTGATTATGGGTGCCCCAAGGCAAGCCCACATAACACCTCTCCTGCGCGAGCTGCACTGGCTGCCTGTGGCCTTTCGAGTGCGCTTCAAGGTGTTTACGACCATCTTTAAATCGCTCCATGGCTCGGGGCCTAGCTATATATGAGACTGCCTCCTGCCCCATATATCCCTTCGTCCGATCCGCTCCCACAGAGAGGGTCTTCTCCGGGTGCTGTCGGCTGGGCAATGCCAGTTGGTGACACCCAGGGGAAGGGCCTTCTCTGTGGCGGGCCCGGCCCTGTGGAACGACCTACCCCCCGACCTTCGCACTACCTCGGACCTCCGCCTCTTCCGCCAATGTCTTAAGACGTATTTGTTCCAACAAGCCAGCCTAGCATAGCGCCCCGTTTCCGACTTTTTATGTATAAATTGCAATTTGGCAGGGTTTTAAATGGGTTTTAGCACGGGCTTAATAATTTAATATGTTTTAATTATGTATATTGTTTTTATTGTGGTTTTAATAATGCCTGTGTGCCGCCCTGGGTCCTAACAAGGAGAAGGGCAGGGTATAAATTCGAAAAAAATAAAAATAAAACAATACCTCGGACTGCTTTTCCGATGCCATTTCTTTTACTAATTAGAACTTACAACAGAGACAATGGCTTCAAAAAAACCACCCACTGGAAAGTCATTTTCTGCTCCATCTTCAGCTCGCTCCAGTCCAACTACACAACAGATAAAGATCACCTCATTATTGCAGAAAGAAGCTACTGGTGAGAGTGTTCAGGAACTATCAGTCAACGAGATGTTCCAGGAAATAGTGAGAAATGTGAATGAAATGCGAAAAGAAATGACAAATTTAAAAATAGAACTGTTGGAAACACAAAGAAGCACAATGGATAATAAAAAATTGTGGCGTTGGAGGGTGGGTCAGCTGAGATGGGGGAAGAGGTAAAGGAAATTCGGACGGAAAATTTAGAATTAGGAGGTCACATGACCAAAATAGAATTTGAAAGAATGTCTTTTTTTCTCAGGTTCCAAAACATACCAGAGTCAGAAAATGAAGATCTTAAAGAGCTTATGAGTACAATTTTAGCAGATTATATTAAAAGAAACAAAGAACAACTCTGGTGGGATATGGACCTGGTTTATAGAATTAACTCAGCATAGAATACACAATGTACCAAGAGAGGTCCACGTTAAATTTTTAAGGAGGTCCACAAGGGATGAGATATTGAGGGCTCAGCGGGGAGGACCCTTGAAGTATCAAGATAAAGAAATAACCATTCTGAAACAAATTCAAAAAAAATTAGAGAAATAAGAAGGAAATATTCCTTCTTATCCAAGAAATTATATAAAAAAGGAATTTGGTTCAAATGGTTATTGCCAGAGGGAATGCTGGTCTTCTGAGAGGGAGGTAGAATTAGAGTTAAAACATTAGGAGAGGCGGAGGCCTTTCTTCAAAAACACTCTTCACTCCTAGGGGACGAAGATGGGGGAACAGGGGTGGTGATGGCCCTGCCCGATGACAGGAAAGGAGACGAAGAATCAATAGCAAAAAGACTTAGATCTCAAAAATGATTTTATCTGAAATTTTATTGTGATTGTTGATTCAATTAGATGGCAAAGAAAAATATGATTGAATGTTTGAACTATACACTGTGAAGTATGTGTATGCTTAGCCTTTGTTTTCTCTAAAAAATTGTACTTCTATGAAGTTGCGGGAGGACCACCATCACCGACATGGAAGCTACTAAAATGTCATATTTACCCTATATTCCTTTTCCTATGTATATTTCAAAAACCAATAAAATTGTTTTACAAAAAAAAAAGTAAATTTCACTCCTGAAATTTAAGACAACGGGACCAATCTGAACTAGGGCAGTGGGAGAACTATTCTACAGGTCTTGAAGAAACACTAATAATGTTTATTTATAAACATCTGTTTCCCTTATGCACATATAGAAAGATCCCACGTGGAGGAGAGGGCCCAAAGGCCCCCAGAATCCAAGTTGTTGAAAGGTTTAATGATAATAACCATCCATTTGATTTGGACCTCACTTTTAAAACTTTGAATTCAAAGTGCTAACCAGAAGCCAGTGCATCTCTCGTTAGTGTGAGACCTTTAAAGACTAACCTTAACTTTAACTCAGAAGGCAGTGTAATTATTGGAGAACAATGCTCCTCAACCATGTAGGGTAACAGGATACACAAAGGCTGATAGAATTAAATGCTATTAATAGACCTAGCAGGACAATAACAGCTGCCCTTCTTTCAAGTCAGCCACAAAGTTCCATGTCCTTCCTGGAAGGGATATAGAGAAATTTGTTTATTCAAGGTTCTCTATAATAGTTGTCCTACCATCTTTGCTTTAATTTTCCTGAAAAAGGTAATGGGACAGAAGTTGTCCAAAATTGTTGGGCTCAAAAATGTCCTTTTGAGAAGTACTACTAACTTCTTCCAAGCTAGTTGCATTACTCCTTTGGTCAAAAGGCTTTTACCACTTTTTGAATCCAGTATATTTTCTGTTAATCTGGTCTTACAATAAGGACCTCTGCTTCTTGTCTGGACTATCTCAAAGGACAAATATCAATCTTGCAATTCTCAAAACATTTCCCCTTTTAACTCCTTAGTAAACTAGGAGAGTCCCTACTGAAATACTTCCAAAGCGCTCCCCTCTACTTTCTGGGGATTGATATATTGCTTACAAGGTTTTTTTTCCAAGTCTGTTGGTCTCCCTTATGCCTACCAAGGATTTGTAGATATCATTAGGCACTTAGTGTAGACCATCCTAACTGGGTCTTTCAGTCCCAAGGGGGTTATTGGTGCTGAGAAATATCATGGCTACCAGAAAGTGATTTTATTATAACAATTTTGTAATGTCCACCACCTTTAGATCATATTTTCAATCTTCTAAGGCCAGAGCAAGGCCAAGTATATAAATCATGCCTGAAATAATGTAGGACAAATCTATGGTTGTCATGGTGTCCACAACTTGGTGGTTTGTGCAACGTATACCTTTCACTCGGTCTTCAAGTTCTCTTCCTCTAGCATCATTGTTATATCTCTGCTCACCAAAAATACAGAAAAACAAATAAAGCCATTGAGAAGGACAATGGAATAAGTTTTGTGTTGTAGCTTCTTATTATTTATTTCACATTTTAGGCAACCCTGTTTTTAATGCCTTCAACAAATCTCTTTCAAATGTAGAATCTTTCACCACTCATTTTCAGATAATTAGAAGAAGAAGAAAATCTCCCACAGATGACCCACTTCAAAATGCAACACATACTTCAGGCTTCTGTCAGACAGAGAAAAAAAGGGGTGGAAGAACCAAACTGCAAATGGGGCATTTCACTTTACACCTTGTTGAAATGGTTTTAAGGGAGAAACCTCTAACTAGTACAGAAACTCCTCTTTTTGAAAATTGTTATAGCTGAGTAACCTTTTTTATTTTTTAAAAAAGGTCACATCCCGGTGGAAAGGAGTAATGGATTTTCCCCCCCTCAGGAATAGATGCTGTCATATATTTTGTACTATGGTTGAACAATCTGACAGCAACATCACCACTATCCTTGTGTTAGTTTTTAAACACAAGCATCCTTGCTGATGAAGATAACAAACAGTGGATGGGCTTAGTAAACAGAAAATCCTGTTTTGCCTAAAATAACAGCCTACAGAGAGTAAAGTTAGCTAACTTTTCATTATAAGAAACCATGGTCACAAATTGTTAATCAGATGACATGCTGCAATGTTTTCTAGAAAGGAAAATCTTCATATTGAGCTCAACTCTTAGTGACCTCATGGATATGTCTATGAAAATGGCTTTCTTCTGGGAATTGATTTCAACTTTTATCTCAAACCCATAACCCCTGTATTTCTTGGAGAACTCCTGTAGGAGAAAAGCAGCCAGAGATGGCAGGCGGAGTTAAGCGTGTCATCAATTTAGAGGCATTACATTCCCCCAAATGGGCCAAGTCCAATCCCTTCTGAATTCCATTGATCCTTATTTGGTGCAAATTGGATGATGAACTTTAATTGATTAGATTCTTGTACATAGGCTTGAATTAATCTTCTGTGCTGCAACTTAACGGATTGTCAATTTAGCTTCTGTCCCCAGATTGGGTTAGCCAAGCACTATCACTTGGTGGCTTATATCAAGAATCTCCAAGTCAGCTCAAACTGCTTGATTACACTTACAGACAGAGTGCAATCTACCCTGTCAGCCAGATGGTGTCCAATGCCAGAAATTCTGCTTTTGTCATCTGTCTGCTATGGTAGAATAACAAAAAAGTTCTCAAACATCTGTTAGTGGCAGTACTTAAAACATTAAATGATAAACATGGCCTCAGGTTGTCACATGTTTTTTTTCCCCCAAAGTCCTATTCCTGAAAAATTTTCACCCATCTATTTGTAGTGGAGGATCAGTGAGGAGGCATTAAATGCTATCCTTCTTTAGCCTAGTGCTTTGTATAGAGAACTTTTTATAATATTGTATTTCATGTAATGGTTCAGTATGATAGCGTACAAATTAAGTAATCATTTACTTTGTTCTCTAAAGTATTACACTTGCGTGCACTTTGTTTTGTCCAGTCCTTGGTGAGACACATAAGTACAATGGACTAATCATTTTGTCATCAACCCCCAAATCTTTAGAAACAGACCTTGAGATGGTCTCATTGCCATCCAAGGTAAAGAAAACTAGACAAAACTTTAAATATTAAACTTTAATATTCTTTGATTGCTAGCTTGTGTTAGATTCTTGAATATTTATGAATATACTTTGATTGCTATCTCATGTTATTTTCCTATACTCTTGGAACTAAGCCTTAAGTTCTCATATCAGTTTAGTCATTGCTTTTGACTCCAAAAGGACTTGTGACCTGACCATGCTGTGCTGGGGACAGAGTAATGATTTTCTACGCAAACACTTGACACAGAAAAAGTTTCTAATTTTGTTCACTTCATAAATGCCTGTTGTCTTCAAAGGAGCAATCTCTGCTGCCAAACCAGTTTGTGACTTTGGTAATAAAAGGTCATAGAAAAAGTTGTAGGAATTTTTGTATGAGTATCTACTATTTAAGCATTTTTGTAGTAACAATTTTTTATAGTGTAAAATGTAATTATCTATAGGGATCATTCTGGTAATAGGCTCTTCACCAACTTAAATGAAATTAATTTTGGACAACATATAATTAAAAGATTTTCTCTAGTTTAGGTAGAAATGTATTAAATTGTTGTAAATAATATGGTGGAATGAAGAATAATAATAATAATAATAATAATAATAATAATAATAATAATAATAATAATAATAATAATAATAATAATAATAATAATTTATTTATAAACCGCCTCCTCTCCCCAGAGGGACTCGGAGCGGTGTACAGGGAAATTAAAAATACTGATATAGAATACATAAATAGATAAATAGATAAAATATGAATTAAACAGAATTATCCCTGCGCTAAAATCCCCTATATTAAAATTACGCTAAAATCCCCTAAAATCCAATTAAAAGACGGAAGACTAACCTAGGCCGGCCAAGCAGAAGAAGTGTGTTTTCAATTTTTGATGGAAGGAGCGGAGGTCCGTGGTTGTTCTAATTTCGGGGGGAAGGTCGTTCCAGAGGGCTGGGCCCGCCACAGAGAAGGCCCTTCCCCTGGGCGTCGCCCGCTGGCATAGCCTAATGGACGGCACCCGGAGAAGTCCCTCTCTGTGGGAGCGAATCGGCCGCAGGGATGTATGGGGCAGGATCCGATCCCGCAGATAATTAGGTCCCGTGCCATGGAGCGCTTTAAAGATGGTAACTAACACCTTGAAGCGCACCTGAAAGACGACAGGCAGCCAATGCAGCTCATGCAAGAGCGGTGTTATATGGGTAAACCTCAAGGTTCCCATTATTGCTCGCGCGGCTGCGTTCTGGACAAGCTGAAGTCTTCGGGTGCACCTCAAGGGAAGCCCCATGTAGAGAGAATTGCAGTAGTCCAGTCGGGATGTCATGAGTGCATGAGTGACTGTGCAAAGGGCATCCCGATCCAATAGGGGACGCAACTGGCGTACCAGGCGAACCTGGTAAAACGCTCTCCTGGCCACGGCTGTCACTTGATCTTCCATGGACAGCCGGGTATCCAGGAGGAGGCCCAAGTTGCGTGCCCCATCCACAGGGGTAAGGTGTTCGTCCCCTATGGCCAGTGATGGAGTCAATTGGTTGTACCGGGATGCCGGAAACCACAGCCACTCGGTCTTGGACGGGTTGAGTCTGAGTCTGTTACTTCCCATCCAGGCCCGCACGGCTTCCAGGCACTGGCACATCACCGCTACGGCATCGTTGGGGTGGTTTGGGGTAGATATATACAGCTGCGTATCGTCAGCGTAAAGGTGGTACTCTACCCCAAAACCACGGATGATCTCGCCCAGCGGCTTCATATATGTGTTGAACAGGAGAGGCGAGAGGACCGATCATCCATCCCTCTGCTTATTGCCTAGCTTGCTCATCAACATCAATAACCTTTCCTCCCTGAGAAATAGGGCAAATACGAACCAAATAACTCAGTCTACTGAGTCCTCTTCCAAAGATTCAAATTCTCCCCTTTCGTGGGCTTTAGAATATTTATATGGAATAAACAAAGGACTTAATTCAATGTGGAATGAACAAAGCTCACCCAAAACTGCTATGGTTGCATCAGTTCTACATCACTTTCATATTTAAAGAAATGCATCGGTGCACAAGAGAGAAACAGTGGAAACAAAGTAAATCAGAAACGGAAGAGACCAAAATATATTATTTAAAATGTCAGATGACTCCCAAAGCAGCCAAATAAATAAATAAGAACATCCAGAATAGGACTCCATCTGCAATCTATTTAGAGGGAACAAGTCACAATGAGTTTCATGGAGCTTGCAGTTTAGAAGATGTCAGGACTCTACTGTTAGTAAGATGAATACAGCCAGTGCTAACTTTTCTTTTCTTACTGGAAAGAGATAATATAGAAACATAATTAAATCTCAGAGGCCCTTTTTCATCTCATACAGGGTTTTTTTGAGTGGAAAACAGACATTGAAGCTGCCCCGAAAGACACTTTCAAACTATCCATTGCCCTGAATGCCAACATATGAAATGAAGGCAAAATATTGATTTGTTCTGGTTTTATGACACTTAATGTTCATTGGAGAGGAAGCACAGGGGAGGGAGGTGGTGTAGGGTATCTGTAGTGAGTTGCATATTTTGTAATCAAAAACAAGCAGTAAAAATGGTTCAAATGAAAGATGCTTTTTAAAAAAAATGGTAATCATTTGTATGTTGGGGATATCTCATTTAGGACACAGAGAGTTGTGCAATGGAATTTGCAGCAAGAGGTATGTTGCTAGATATTCACACTAATAGTCACAGACACTGATGGTAAAAACAAGTAGACTTTACCTGTGGTGGAAAAATAAACTACTTCTTCATAAACAGTGATAGTCAGTCTTGAATCAAATTACAGTCTATAATTCAAACAATTATCTTACAGTTGCTTAATCTATGATCCTTCTTGCTTCTTTGCCTTTCACTGATCTAACCCGACATCCAGAGTCTCCATTCAAAATGATCAGCGTCTAACTGTGATTCCTGCTCCCTCTTATGGCTGAGTTAGAAAGCAGCAGCCAATTACATTTCACTGTAGCACTTAAAGTAACAGATAACATTTCAATCA
Organism: Rhabdophis nuchalis; assembly: GCA_039707465.1. NCBI lineage: Eukaryota > Metazoa > Chordata > Lepidosauria > Squamata > Natricidae > Rhabdophis > Rhabdophis nuchalis. The sequence continues at coordinate 103,458,398 of CM077643.1, read as the reverse complement.
TGGTTTATATATATATTGCCAACCCAACACTAGGATTAGGATCCTAACAATTAGCAGCTACTTACTATGTATGTATTTGTAGAGCTAACACCATTCATTGTGCCAGTTTTCCTTAAACTGGATTCCCCTAGGTGTATACTGTGAGTTGTAGAATTTTTAGCCAGGGAGCTGTCTTGAAATTGTGACAGTCCTAGTCACAGAGGGTGACACATTAGTAAAGGTTGCGCTATGCAGCAAAAACATCCACATATCAAATATCTTAAAGGACCAGCATAATATGGTAGACTTCACCTTGGTTCATTTTTAGAGAGCATGAGTAGTTTTCCTTTCTCTGTGATTAATTTCAGAGGAAGTAGCAGAGGTATTCTGGTTTAATTTGCAGAAGGAAAGTTTTTACAATGCTCAGTAATTTTCTTCAGTTCTAATAATTGCTTCTCAAAGTGGTTAGGCATTTTTAGACCTATTTCTGAGGTACATTATTGCTGCTATACGTATGAGAAGATGCTCCCTCCTCGCTCCCTCCTTCCCTCTATTTTCTTCCTCAATCACTCCATCATTATGCATCCCCTCTAGCTATGCATGCTCCCTAAACTGAAACAAATCCCATGGAGAATTTATTTAACTTAAGTGTGGGAAGTTAGAAATGATGCAAGCATGCCATTCGCAGGAACTTTTTGCCACCTTACATCTCAGATATCTGAAAGAATCCCACATCTTACCCAGGACAATTTCACTGAAATTTCCTTTCCTGATTGGGGAGAACAAAAGCTCAAAAGCAATTTTATTCCCATCCAATTGAAAAGAAATACTTTTAAAAGCAGAATAAATAACACTAGTTTGAATGCTGAATTATGTGGGGGGGGGGGAGAGGTGCCCATGCACGTGTGTGTGTGTGTGTGTGTGTGTGTGTGTGTGTGTACTTTGCATAAATTTGTCTGATGTGTTTGAAAAAACATCTTTTTAAAATTTTCCTGAAACAATCACGTTACTCACTCCTGCCTTTCTTGTAGCAAATAAATTCTACAATTAAAGTCATTTCTATTGGATTATGTTTGGAATTTAGGGGATGTATTTCCCCCTCCTTTTTGGTGGCCTAGAGGGGGAAAAATGGGGATTGTCAACTTTTGGAAGCGAAGAGATAGCCTCAGGGTCTTTGTCACTTGGGCACAGCCTAGACATCAAAGGATATTATCATTGTGTAAAATTGCCCAAAGGCAAATACTATTTGCAGACCTTCTGGCCCCATTATGTTGAAATGATAAGGAATGTCAGTGTAGTTTATTGAGCAGAATAATAAACATTCCTGCCTCCACACTTATAGAGGCTACAGAATTTAAGCTGCTTGCTGTCATGATTCAAAGAAAAGAAAATTCTTGCCCTTTCTTGCTAAGAATTTAGCACAGCCTTACTGTTAATTATGGCCGTAATGCAGCAGAAAAAGGAGGAGAGTTCATAGAACCATATTTTGCAAGTGAAATATGGCTCATCCATTTTTAATTAATTAAGGCATCAATGTAACCCACTTTCATGGCAGAGCTAATTAAAACTGAAATGACTTAACATTGCTGGGTGACATCATTGTCCAATTTGTTCCTACAAAAATGCAGAAATAAAGGACCCAAAGGCAGGAAAAGCAGAGTTGGCTAAGGCACAATATGGCATTTGTCAATGTTCCCACTTGTGGTAGGTGGAGCATATGTCAAGCTATGGCTAGAATTATTCATTTTAATTGACTGTCAAAGGAAAAAACCCATAGGACAATAGAAAAATCAGGAGCAATCGTCCAAGACATTGGTGTATGTAGGCATCTTTCCAGCTGCTTAGCCATTATGAATTCTTGTTAGAACTTGAAGTAAATGCCTTGTATCCGATAGCACTTAGCACTTAGACTTATATACCACTTCACAGTGCTTTACAGCCCTCTCTAAGCAGTATCCATATTGCCCCACAACAATCTGGGTCCTGATTTTACTGACCTTGGAAGGATGGAAGGCTGAGTCAACCTTGAGCCAGTGCGAATTGAACTTCTGGCAGTCAGCAGAATTAGCCCACAATATGCTGCATTCTATCTACTAAGCCATCATGTGGCCACTAAGCCATCAGATAATTTTAGCTAATTATCTTTTGCATTTTACCTAATTATCTTTTATCTTTTAGATAAAGATCTGCAGCAAAGCCAGCATGTAGTACAGGTCCAGTATTGTCACAAAGCATTTTTTTGTGAACCAATTATTTGTTTCTGTTGTTGAGTTTAGGTTTTGCTAGATTTTCATTCATACACTTCAGCCATGTTTTCCTTGTAGATGTTCATAGTAGTTGCAAACTTATAGGATGATTTCCAGAGCAATCAATAACGAAGCCAGCATGTAGCCATGTAGTAATGTGACCAAACCACCACATTCAACACTTCTGAATTTTATCAGCTACTATGAGTTTGTTAAATAACTGTAATCCTTTCAAATGTCTGGTTCAATATGGAAAAATCAATTGGGGTCATGTTGTCTACCGAGACATATTCTTAAAAGATGTGTAAAGTGTAAAACTACCCTTGGAGACTCAAGTACATTGTTTGTTTTCTTTCATGGGCTCTGAAATTTTTATTAGGAAGGTGAGTACGTGTATGAGCATTCTGAAAAGTGTCTATTACCAGCACATGTACATCTTAACAAAAGGAATTATTACACTAATATTCAATTAACTCCCCCCTCTCAAATCTAGTTATGTTGGCTTATGGTGGTAGGGCTGTTCCTGGGAGAAGTAAGCAAAGAAAACTGGGAGTTGATGCCAAAAGTATATATGACCCAGCAGGTTCATTCAAAGGGTAAAAGTCACCCTGGATGTCCAGGGGTCTGCAAAGTTTGCTCTTTTAAGACTGGTGGACTTCAACTCCCAGAATTCTGGGACTTGAAGTCCACCAGTCTTAAAAGAGCCAACTTTGCAGACCCTTAAAAGCAAAATGCTTATTTATGCAGGCAAAAGAACTCCCTTACCCACTTTGAAAAACTATTAAGTAGTGTGGTGCCTGTGATTTTGACTAGCAGGCAGAAATTTGTTAGTTCAAGATTCTGATTTTCTATTGTGCAAGTATTCCTGAGATCTCTGTAGCTTCTGTTTCTTGATCTTGCCCATCTTGTCATAGTTTTCTCCTGTCCCATTTTATATCAAACAAAAGCAAGATAGGGTTATTTTCAGCTTCCAATAAAGTAACATTAGTGGAAAGACAGAAGTCCAACTGAATGAAGTTGGTGAGTGTTCTCATTGTTGTGCCAGTTGCTGAAATGAAAGAAGAAGAAATGAGAGGAGGAACAACAAGAAGGCAGAGAAGGGAGCTTGAGAAAGTAGGAGTGAGGCTGTTAGAACATAAGAACATAAGAATAGCCTTGTTGGAACAAGCCACAGCCCATCCAGTCCAGCATTCTGTCTCACACAGTGGCTCACCATTTGCTTCAGGGTCTTCCCAAGCAGATGTCTTCACCTGCTTATGATTCCCTGCAAATGGCATCGAGAGATATCCTGCCTATCTCTCCATCCCGGAGGGTGTCCTTAGGCATCCATCATGATAGCTATTGATACCCTTGTTCTCCATGAACTCGTCTAATCCTTTCTTAAAGATGTCGAGGCTGACAGCTGTCACCACTTCTTCTGGCAGGGAGTTCCATAGACCAGTGATCCTCTGGATGAAAAAGTTGTTTTGCTGTTGCAAAATAAGATGGAGACACGGGGTGGCAAGAAAGCGATCCAAACCTTATCATATAGTATATATGTAAGAATGTGTATAGAGATTAATGATGAATAGATAAATGTTAAATAGTATTTATAAGAATGTATATCAACGAATGTTTTTGAAATGGGAATAATAATAATAATAATAATAATAATAATAATAATAATAATAATAATAATAATAATAATAATAATAATAATAATAATAATAATAAATTTGAATTTAAAAAAAGAAGAAAAAACATAGGTTGCCAATTGATGCCATTCACCTTCAATGTCAGGGCAAGCTTGACTTTAAATTTTGATTTTGATTTTCACATCACAATGAAAATGCCAAGTTATTTATTTTCATTTCCTTAAAATCCTTGTGGGGAAGGGATGCACCCATTGGCTTCCTATAAGTCATGGTTGAAGGTATTCTTGCAATTATGAGGAGCACTTTGCTATTAATTTGGGATCAATTTAGAAGAATAACAAGCCTGACAAGGTGAGATGGCTACCCTTCTTTCCCGATCAATAGATGCATAAAAAGTGTAACTACCAAGCACATTTTGCCTGATGCCAATTTAGATATATTACCTCTTCAGTATAAAACTCTCAAATTAGTTGACTCTAGCTTTTTTTAATGAAAGCAGCCTGCTTTATTCATCCCATATATCCTTTGGCTTTGAATAAAAAAACTTAATTTTTTTTTTTAAAGTGGCTACGTCAGTAGTGTCCTATCACTTGCCAGCTATGATAACAACATGGTTAATCAGAGGGTCATCTGAATTCATGTTGATTAACAACTGTTGGTAGAAAGTGAGTGTCAAGACCAATGAAATGTATGTAGGCAAATATATTTATTTGCTTATTTATTAACCAAACATATATAGCTACCAAACATATATAATCTACCAAAAGTAGTTAAACAAACATATATAACCAAAAGTAGTACCAATAGATATTATTATATGATATGATTTTATGATATCAGACAATATGATAAAATCATTCAGTGAGTTTTAGAAATGCTAAATTTTGATTGGTGAATGCCCACAGGATTTCTATTTGATGCTTTTCACTCAGTTGTTAGAACAATACTGAAGTCATATCATTCTAAAATAGTATTAGGCACAACCCTTACTTAAAATATGAATGCTCAAGGTACTTGTAGCATGATAATGGCATACTATAGATTTACAATAGTTAGACTTTTGTCTAAAGAAGACAAAACAGAGACAAAATATCAGTTTCTTCAAAGTATTGACATTCTACATACATAAGTATCTCCAGATAGCATGTAGGAAGTGTGGGAGGAAGGGAAGGAGACAGAAAGAGAGGGAAAGAAGGATGTGGCATTATCAAGTGCCAAATACAGATTTGCTAAAATGGACACTGGTCCACTTGCATTGGATGTTACAGTAATTAATTTGCAAAGTCTGAAACCTATAAATAGCAATTCAGCCAGGAATAGTAATGTTGGATCCTAGGAAACAGCATGTGAAATCAGACCATTTGTCAATTTACTTTGATGTTTTTGTGCTAACTGTCCGCCAAGGTTTCTGTTGATTTTTTTCCCTTTAGAGCAGTCTGGTATTACCTAAATAATTACTCCATGAAAAAGAATTCTTTCTCCATACAGATGCTCATGTACCCTGAGATTTCTTGTGGAAGAAAACCAAGCAATTTACAAAAAAATAATAATCTGAAAATGATCAATCAGGAAAAGGGGAGGAAAATCATATGATTCCACAAAGGAGAAAAGGTTTATAATGTATCAAGAGAAAACAGTAAACATCAGCAATGTGTTCATTATGACACAGATATGATCATCAGTTGAAATTAATTTTTACATGGTAGAAGGCCTGTAAAATAAAGTTACATAACAGTGATATCCATGTTTTGAATATTCCCTTTGCATCAGCTAAGTTTATACCAGCACCATTTTATTTTCCTAGGCTATGACCACAGAGTGAAAATTGACTGATTGTATTTTTAAATCATAGTTTATAACCCATTCCCACCCCTGCTGCAAATGCCTTTGTTTGGTTTATCATGATGTTCTTTTCTTTTTCTTACTTATTATTTTCTATCGCTTTAATATGTATCTTTTACTGTTATATGGAACAGCAATTTAAAATATTTGAAATAGACTTGGCAAAAGACTTGACAACTAAAGTCCAAGGGGTTTGCCTGAGATATTTTCTCAAATTAGCTTTTTGGCCCAGTGTCAGCCTCGCTAGTTTCTGCTTAGCTGCCATGGAAACGGGGAGGGTGGGGGGCGTTGGGATGAGTGTGTTCTGCTGGTGGACATTGTTGATGGTTGGTGTTATCTCTTGGTTAACGGACCCGCATTCCAGGCTGGTGAAGACCTGCCCACCTGATGGTGGAGTAGAAAGCATATTGGACAATGAAAGGGGGGGTTTGGGGATTGGGATGGGCTTAAGCTTAATACTTTATGTTCGCGCCTAAACTATTCACTCTCAGCTTTATTTGGTCTGTAAGCTATTGTTACTTAGTAAAAGGAGCCTTATTCATTTCAAAACAATGTCTAAGTGTGGTCTTTCCTAAGCCAACGAAGAAGCAGGCCTGACACCCAGACTCAATCTCATTTTATCTAACTGTTACTTTGGTAGCTGTACTTCCTCTTACCATTCTACAGCATTCCATATATCGGTTGCAGGATTTTTTTTGGTGGTGGGGGGGAGCCTTCATGTTAGTCTTAACTCTTGGTTGCTGCTTGGACTTATCCCTGCAGTTTTCTTGGCAAGATTTTGAAAACGGTTTGTCATTGTCTGCTTCCTAGAGCTGAGAAAGAATGAGTGGTCCAAGGTCATCCAGCTGGCTTCATATCTAAAGTGGGACTAAGCCCACAGTCTCCTGGTTTCTAGCCTAATGCTTAACCACTACACCAAATTGGCTCTTGTAGTTCATTATAGTGAGAGGAAATGCAAATTTAGAATTTATACACATTGCCAGAAAACAGAAATAGACACTCTTGTCCTCTAATAATCTGCCAGTCACCATCAAATTGATTTCATGATATATTTATCTACTTGTCTACTCTACTTTTGAAGTACACTTTTGTATATTCTAGCTTGAACACTTCTGCTTGTTTGGAATAAGTACTTCACTGCATTGCAGGTTAACTCTGGTTTTGACTACCATAGTTTTGGAGTATAAGACATACCTTTTCTCCCCAAAACAGAAGGTGAAAATCTGGGTGTGTCTTATACACTGAATACTCCATTTTTGGCCTACTGAACTCCTGCCCGCTTTGCAAAAATGGATGTGCAGAGAGTTTGGGAGGCTTGCAAAGTGCTTCTGGGGGCTGAGGGGGGCAAAATGAGCAGAAAATGGACAGTTTTTTGCTCGTTTTTGCCCCCTAGCCCCCAGGAGCATTCTACAAGCCTCCCAAAGCTCTGCATACCCTCTTTTTTGCAAAGAAATGAGGCATGCAGAGGGCTTGGGAGGCCTGCAGAGTGCAAAACCTTTTTTAAAAAAAATACCTCTTCAAAATTGTGGTACGTCTTATAGTCTGAAAAATACGGCACTTTGCAAAGGCAGAAATGCACTTTCAGATGAAGCAATGCTGACTTTAATATTTATTTATTAATTTTATAATTTATTGATTTTATTTGCTACCTATCTCACCATGGGGCTACTGTAGGTGGCTTACACCAATAAAAAGGAAGAAATGAAAAGAGTTTCAAAGGTGCTTTTTCATGAGTCAACTGGACTTTCTGTTTTTTCTTTGAAGATGTTTCACTTTTCATCCAGGAACCTTCTTCAGTTCTAACTGGATGGTGGGGAATGGAAGGATTTATACACCTTGCAGACAGCTGGTCATTTGCATTCTTTTAGCAAGTCAATAAGGTTAAGCCTCCATACCTAGAGGTTTATCTCTGTCATCAGGGTCACTTGAGTGGTGCAAATTGGTGTGGAACTGTTGAAATGACTGTGTTGTAGACTGGAGATAGATGATGGCATATCTCCCCCCCCCCCTTGAGAGAGGCCTATTCAGTTTTGACATAGATGGTCTCTTTGACCCCTCTTTCAAACAAGCAGTCATCTGTATCCAAAATGTGGACTTTTCTGTCTTTAAAAGAGTATCCTTTGTCTTTTAAATGCAGATGTACTGCTGAATCTAGTTCTGATGGGTTTGTTCTCCTATTTTGTGCCCTGTGCTTATGAAGTGGTTGTTCTGTTTCCCCAATGTACAATCTTCACATGGCTCACTCATTGTACTGCATATGAAGAGAGTGTAAAAATGAAAAGAATGCAAACAGAACAGAAGTAAGAAGATACAATAATAGATCAAACATTTCAACACAATGGAATGTATCAATATGATAACCCAAAAAGATGAACAGGTGGAAAGCATAAAACAAGGGGTGGGGGAAGGGGAGTCTACTTCCAGCAACCATTTCCAGCATAGAACTGGTCCCCAGGCCATCAGGGTCTTGCAGAGGATAAAAGTGGTGAGGCCCCATCTGGAGTATTGTGTACAGTTCTGGTCACCATACCTTCAGAAGGATATTATGGAAATGGAAAAGGTGCAGAGGAGGGCAACCAGAATGATTAGGGGACTGGAACCCCTTCCTTACCATCTGAGGCTGCAACGGCTGGGCCTCTTCACTCTAGAACGACGGCGCCTGAGAGGTGACCTGATTGAAGTCTATAAAATCATGCATGGTGTGGACAAAGTAGAAAAGGAAAAACTGTTTTCCCTATCGCACAACACTAGAACTAGGGGGCACTCCATGAGACTTTTGATAGCTAGACCTCAAACAAATAAGAGGAAGTACTTTTTCACCCAGAGGATCACTGGTCTATGAAACTCCCTGCCAGAAGAAGTGGTGACAGCTGTCAGCCTCGACACCTTTAAGAAAGGATTAGATGAGTTCATGAAGAACAAGGGTATCAATGGCTGTCATTATGGATGCCTAAGGACACCCTCCGGGATGGAGAGATAGGCAGGATATTTCTCAATGCCATTTGCAGGGAATCATAAGCAGGTGAAGACATCTGCTTGGGAAAACCCTGAAGCAAATGGGGAGCCATTGTGTGAGACAGAATGCTGGACTGGGTGGGCTGTGGCCTGTTCCAGCAAGGCTGTTCTTATGTTCTTATGTTCTTATGTAAAAGGGGGGAGAGATCTTTAAAGCAGAAGAGGTATTCAGCTGGTTCAGACCGGTTCAAGTGAACCAGTATGAAGATCACAGGCAGACCCGGCCACACTCCCCGGCACTATGCCATCCTATTTAGCCATGTTTTTGAAGCTGAAGGCACATGTCAGAGCAAAGCACATGTGCAGAAGGCTGGGCGCATGCACAGAAGGTGTGCGTGTGCATGAGGTGAACCGGTGGTAAAAATAAGTGAAACCCACCTCTGCTTTTAAGGGTAAGATATTGATTATAGTGAACTTTATTGATTATAGTGATTTTGACTTGGGTTATTCTAATAATCTAATGGTTATAACACTTGCCTTTTAATAAAAGGCTGCTGGCTTGAAATCTGGGGGGATTTTTTTTTTACTTTGTTATTCTTTCCGTGGTCTTCCTATTATTTTTCTATACATTTTAAAATGAAATCTAACAGTGTTTTCTTTTATCGTTTCAGTTTGGAGTTGGAGTGAAACTCTTCTACTCAGAAAACTGGAAAAATACAAAATGGTGCACTGCATTGTCATTTCGCATATGGACTGTCTTTGAGAAGAGGAATCTATAATGTAACAATTACTATTGCTATTACTAATTTGCAATGAATCTGTTAAAGGTCACACCCTTTTCATATTAGTTACATTGGTTCTCATAGAATAAAATCTATCATTTAAACGTTATTTTGATTCTGGCTTTCAATGAGTAAAGTAAAATTTCTTCTTTTAGCAAGAAAATGAAATCCCCCTTTCACATCTCATCACAGATATTGACAGTGTTTGGGTATTCTGAGCTGTGTCATATGTCATCATTGCAAAGACCGACAGCTGGAAATGCCTCTTTCATGTCCAGTGACAGAAATGGGAGGAAAATTGTTTTCCTCTGATGTTGTTCTCCCAAATGTTCAGGATTTTCTGCTGAAGGAACTCATAACGGACACTTTGTCATGTGGCACTGACACATTTATTAATATTCCCCAAAGGACTGAGAAGGAAACAGCAAGTTGGGGCTAGACTGAAAGCAATGCACTATTATAATGAAAACTGATTTGAAGAGCAAGGGAGGGGTGTGTGCATAATGAATGTAAAGCCAGAGGTGATTCATCATGATAAAAAATGCACCTAGCCTTCCCAATAAGTCTCTTTTATTAAGGCAATCTTGGGTGTAATGTTGTTTTACCTTGGCTTTCCACCTCCAGCGAATCTATCCATGTTTCCCACCTCTACAAATCTTGTCCCCCAAGGACAGCTCTGTAATGAGAGTGAAGTGTTTTTATTATTGCTTTTGTTAATCATGCTTCCTGCATCCCATGAAATGTGGCTTATTCTTCCAGCCGTAAACCATGCCAGAGTTATTGGGAGATTAATCAATACATCTTATTAATCATGATCACAACTGGTAATCACAAGGTGCAATTACTCAATGATTCATTAGCGGAGTCTTGTTCAAATGTCAGCAACTATTAAATTTTCAGAATGCATAATTTTCTGTTTAGCCCAACAGCCACATAGCTAGACCGTTAGGTTTCACTTTACCATAATTTATGGCAAGCACTGCATTCAATATTAATTATCACTTTTAAAAATATTTACATTCACAGCTAATATTTTGATAATCTATTTGGACTGGGTTTTTTTTTATTAGATATATGTTGTATGCATGAGTATCAGACTTAGGAACATGTATGCATATGAACACTGGAATTTATCATCATGCAAAATGTTAAATGTTTTAAAAAGTGAATGAATGAAAAATCCATTTTATGCATTTGAGGGATTTTTTTCCTTCCCCCAGGGTGATGCATGTTTTAGCCAAAATAACAACATTTGGATGCATTTCAGGCACTGATAAGCAGAAGTTGTTTGCTTTCTTCTGCTGCTAGACAGAATTTATATTAGCAAAGCAGCATTTTATTTTATTAACCATGGCACCTGTTTATTTTCTGCTGGACTATGCATACTACCTGACTACCAACTCATCTAGTCCCCACCCCCACCCCCGGAAGTTCTAAGAACAGGAAAGTGTTTGTTGCAAATGGTGAGAAATTTTACAATCATGAAAGAAATCTAAAATAAACAGCAGGAATAAGAACGTTACACTTTCCTTGATTTATTTTACTTCTGATAATCTCTTGCTGAAATAATAGCAGGAAGAAAAAATGTAATCATTTTCAATCTTAATAATACTGGCATTTGTCATTTCCTTTTTAAAAAATTCTGTATTCTTCTCTTTTAAAAGGGAAAAAAAGATATTTCAACAAGGCAATATCTGAAGTTAGCTCACATGTTGATAAGAATTTTCCAAATTGGCCAGTCATTGGAAATTTAAATAATAATGAAAATTATACTTCCTGAATCACTACGTAAATCATAATACAATTGTTCATTCATTCATTCATTTTTGAGATTTGCACTACTCAGAATTTTGCGTTCTAGTTCCTTAGGCCTCCAAAAATGCTCCCAAAAAGTGTACATATTCATAAAGCAAAATATGTTTGTTTGAAGAAAATTGTCTATGGCTCTGAGCAAATATGGATTGTAAGAATGACATTGAAAGAAGAAGACTGGGGGGTTGGGGGGGACAGGAACAGTGTCTTATTTTCTGCATCAATTGCACTAGTTTTGCAAATCAGATGTAACTTTCCCGATTTTCTAGGAGCAATTAAACCATGTAGCTTCCTGCAAAAGAAATATTTGCAACCATTTTCTTTTTGCACTTTATTAAAGTATGCACAATTTAATTTCAGTTAAATATATCTTTTTTTTTTTTTTTGCTAGAAAGGAAATGAATTAACTTCAGAGAACTTTGGCCCCTTTCACACTCTTCTTTTACATTTCCTTCTAACTATGCCTTCATACCTGCATGATCATCAGAACATGTAAAAAAGCTCCTTATCAATAATTAGGCTATTTAACATTTCAGCTGTTGGTAGAGATGTCAACCAACTAGTCAGTGTGGTCTTACATCCCAACTATATTGTCAGGAAATATCTGCAAGGCAAGGCACACAAGTGGTTTTTGAACAACCCTGTCAAGTCTGCCATCCTCAGCATACTCTGCTTGATTTGATTTTGATTTTATTCATATTTGTATCCCGCCCTTCTCCACGGAGGACCCAGGGCGGCGCACAGGAAATTTAAAAATATACAAAAGTACAAAATAAATACATAATTTAAAATATATATTAAATTATCCCGATCCTATGCTAAAAATCGAATTATTAAAATACCCAATTTAAAACTTTCTAAGAGTCCCCGTGGGAGGTTAGGCTAAGCCGGCTTGTTGAAACAAATATGTCTTTAGACATTGGCGGAAGAGGCGGAGGTCGGTGATGGTGCGTAATTCAGGGGGTAGGTCATTCCAAAGGGCAGGGCCCGCCACAGAGAAGGCTCTTCCCCTGGGTGTCGCCAGTCGGCATTGTCCGGCCGACGGCACCCTGAGAAGGCCCTCTCTGTGGGAGCGTATCGGTCTAAGGGATGTATGAGGCAGGAGGCGGTCTCGCATATAACTAGGCCCCGAGCCATGGAGCGCTTTAAAGATGGTTATCAGAACCTTGAAGCGCACCCGAAAGGCCACAGGAAGCCAATGCAGCTCGCGCAGGATCAGTGTTATATGGGAGCATCTGGTGGCTCCCGTAATTACCCGCGCGGCTGCGTTTTGGACTAGCTGTAGCTTTCGAGTGCACCTCAAGGGAAGCCCCATGTAGAGAGCATTACAGTAGTCGAGACGGGACGTCACGAGAGCTTGAGTGACTGTGCGAAGGGCAGCCCGGTCCAGTAAGGGGCGCAATTGGCGCATCAGGCGTACCTGATGAAACGCCCCCCTGGCCACGGCCGCCACATGGTCCTCCAAGGACAGCCGGGAATCCAGGAGGACACCCAAATTGCGCGCCCTCTCCACGGGGGCCAGTGTTTCGCCCCCAATGGCCAGAGTTGGAGTAATCTGGCTGAACCGGGGTGCTGGAAACCACAGCCACTCAGTCTTGGACGGGTTGAGCTTGAGTTTGTTGCCACCCATCCAGATCCGTACGGCCTCCAAACACCGGGACAGCACTTCGGCGGCATCGTTGGAGTAGTCTGGGGTGGATACGTACAGCTGAGTGTCGTCAGCATACAGATGGTACTCCACCCCAAAACCACGGATGATCTCACCCAGCGGCTTCATATATGTGTTAAACAGGAGGGGCGAGAGGACCGACCACTGAGGAACCCCACATAAGAGGGGTCTCGAGGTCGGCCTCTGCCCTCCCGTCAACACATATTGCGACCGACCAGAGAGGTAGGATGAGAACCACCGCAAAACGGTGCCTCCCAGCCCCAACCCCTTCACTGTTGTCCTGCCATAAAATGTGTGTCTGTGGGAAGATTGGGGAAGCAAGTGGGGAGGAATTACAGGGTGACAGGAACCAGAGATGTCAATATGGAACAGATCGGTTGATCAAGGATGGAGCTATGAGGAAGGAATGTGAAACTCCACCAAAGAGGCACCAATCTTCAGAGCAATATCCCAAACATCTAATTCGAATATCATTGGACACTGATGGACTGGCCAAGGGAAGACCAGAGAAGAGGGAAAAATGCAGGCTTTGTGTGGTATAAAGATCTAGTGCTTCTTCACTTTTATGGGTGCTTCAGGCAAATTATGGACTTCTCCTGGTATCACTTTAATTATGCTAGCCTTCTGCAAGAGAGGAAAGGAGAAAGGGAAGAGAGGAAAGGAGAGGGGAAAAAGAAAGGGTAAAGGAGAGGAAGGAAGGGAGGGGTAGTAAGAGTAGGAGAGAGGGGAGGAAGGGGAGGAAGAGGGGAGGAGTAGGGGAGAGTAAGGGGAAGAAGAAGAAAAATAGGAGAGGGGGAAAGAAGAAAGTAGAGAAGAAGGGAGGGTAGGAGAAAGAGAAAGGGAAGGAGAAGTAGAGTTGTAATATAAGATGGATGAACAGGATGGCAGGAAAGCAATCTCGAAAATACTATTATATCTTTAGGGAAAGAATGGAATCATAAATGTTAAAGGATGATATGTAGAACACTAATAATATCTATGAGAAATGTATATTTGTGAAATGTATGTATGAGTAAGAAAAATTAAAAAAACTTTACAAAAACAAATTATGCTAATCTTTTTGTAGGCATGTCCACATTCTTCCTGAATGTATGTAGGGATGAAAATATATTGGCATCTGTATAAACCAGGAACCTGATGAAATAAGGTGCTGGCTTGCAACGGAGCCAATATGTGCTACCGGTACATGCATAGACCTTCTTTCTATAGACAATCACAATGAGCCTGTGATTGTCTGAAGGAAGACAGTATCATTTGATAATTATTGACCAGATGTGGATAAAGGTTATCTTAAAAGACTTGGATGGAGCTAGAAAATATCAGATATAAAGTGAAGAAAGACATTCACACTAATTATTGATTGGGACATCAACATAGAAAAGTACAAACCAACATTTGGGCATCTACTGAGACAACTACATTATTTGCATTGGTATTCTAACACATGAAATTTGGGGTTTTAAAAAAAAACCAATGGAAATTTCTTCATAAAAAATATAATGGGAAAAGATTATCCAGTAACAGCAGAATTTCATGCTCAGTTTTTTTTAAAAAAAATAGGACATTGTAACTCATTAAAGGACAGTTCTGGATTATTTTCCTTGACAAATTGTTCTCTTCTACAGAGGACTTCAAAAATGCCTGACAACATGTGGCAAACATTATTATTGGCACATTATTATAGTCACTAACACAATGTTAATCATCAGGAAAATTTCTCTGAAATGCTCTGTATAGTATCACTAAAATATATACCATCCTATGGGGAAAAAGCCTTTCAACATATAATTAAGAAAGAAGTGAGTGGGTTTTTTTCCCCAACAGCTGCAGTAACCATGGTGCATGACATCAGTCAGCATACCTAAGAAGGAAGGAAAAATTAGGTAGAGACATTAATAGAATATACTTCCAAGAATTCATTTTTTAAAAAGATAAGAAATTGAAAGGCACCTGGGGGCAGGACAAGAAGCAATGGGTGGAAACTAATCAAGGAGAGAAGCAACTTAGAACTAAGGAGAAATTTCCTGACAGTAAGAACAATTAACCTCTGGAACAGCTTGCCTCCAGAAGTTGTGAATGCCCCAACCCTGGAAGTCTTTAAAAAGATGTTAGATAGCTATTTGTCTGAAATGGTATAAGGTTCCTGCCCACGCAGGGGGTTGGACTAGAAGACCTACAAGGTCCCTTCCAACTCTGCTATTGTATTGTATTGTATTGTATTGCTCTGAAACTCATCAAATTTGGTACTCAAAATGGAGTACCAAATTTGGTACTCCAAATCTGGAGACTAAAACATATGAAGAATGGTTGCAGGAACTGGGTATGTCTAGTTTAATAAAAAGAAGGATTAGGGGAGACATGATAGCAGTGTTCCAATATCTCAGGGGTTGCCACAAAGAAGAGGGATTCAAACTATTCTCCAAAGCATCTGAGGGCAGAACAAGAAGCAATGAGTGGAAACTAATCAAGGAGAGAAGCAACTTAGAACTGAGGAGAAATTTCCTGACAGTTAGGACAATTAATCAGTGGAACAGCTTGTCTCCAGAAGTTGTGAATGCCCCAACACTGGAAGTCTTTAAGAAGATGTTGGATAGCCATTTGTCTGAAATGGTATAGGGTTTCCTGCCTAGGCAGGGAGTTGGACTAGATGACCTCCAAGGTCCCTTCCAACTCTGCTATTGTATTGTATTGTATTGAATATATCTTCTGTGACTATGGATTTGGGATGTTACCACCCTCGGGTAGTTAGGTCACCTTTCTTCAGATTCCTTATAGAAAATATGTCAGTCCAGTTCAGCTATTATCAAGATGTGGGCTGCACTTACATTCACAACCAGTTTGCTGGTTATGAGTATGTGCGCATGCACGCGCTTGCTTCACTCACACGCATCCCTTTGGGAGTGAAATGGAACTTGAAAGAACCAGGTAATCAACTCAGGCAGCTCCAGTGAGTAAAGCAGGCAGCTCCAATGAGGGGCAGCGCAAAACTCACCAGGGCAGCGAGGGCAGAGGGAGTGAGCCAGAAAGTTAGTTATGAATGGATAGCTTAGCACAAGGGCAGGTGGGTGGACCCAGCCGGTGATCAAAGTTAAGGGTTAACCCAACCTGCGCTACCATGCAGCAGCCCACCACTGGATATTATCCACTAATTTAAGTTATATGTGCAGAAAGGGTAATAAAGGGAAGTCATCTGCTCTCGAAACCGATGGAGAGTGGACTTCATTCTTCTAGCATTTGTTTGTTCAACATGGCATAAGAATGGAACACCACTTATCAGAGAGCAAAGAATAATACCAGACTTAACATCTGGTGGTTTTGAGTCTCAAAATAACATTGTGATTGAATGCTCAACCATTTCCTATGATTAAAAAATAGAGATGTTATTATTCAAATTATTTTCCTATCACACCTTCGTCTGTCCCATAGACATGTGAAACTAAAGGTGCTTATAAAAAAGAAAATAACCATAACTGTACATCAAAAACTGGTTCTGCCAATCTTAGCTGCTTCTCCTTTTGTATTGGCATGGCCAAAACTATGCAGATCCTTTCCTTCAAGCACTTTTAATCACAGCTTTTCCTTTTGCTTGTCTTCAGTAAGTAAGGTAGAACAAAAAAAAGAAAATCTAATTATTTTCTATCCCCTCTTACTTACTCTCGCCTCTAATTTATAGATGTTGTTGATGATAATGATGATGATTCACTCCAGAATCACTACATATAAACAAGATGCCCTCACACTGACCTCAGATATCCCTTACACAAACCTATCAGACATCAATTTAACCTCTTTGCTTTCTGAGATGTACTTGACCGAGAACACAAACATTAGGGGAATGACCCATAGCCCCTCTCTTTTAGGTAGAGAACAAAATTTTAATAATTTTGGGATCCTAGTCTTGAAACTTTTGTCTGACCAAAACCAAGCTTCTTTTTTTCTTTTTGAAAATTCTTGTCCTGAGATGTGAGAAGAGATCACTGGAACTGAAAAAAATGGAGGAGATTAGAAAGATATTGTTCGAAGACATAAGCTAATATGGAAATTGGAAAAAGCACCATGATGAGCTGATATCAGAAGAAAACAAAGGTAGATGGTTGGATTCCAAGTCACTGAAATTGTGAACTGTCTTGATCTGTGGTAGAGAATGGAACTATCTTTCTTGAAACAGAGATGAGAGCAGGAGTTGAGACCTTGGTTGCTTCAACTACAATTGCACCAGGAAGACAAAATAACTAACTTGCCACTCAGGATGAAATAGCTGTCTGGTGCACCAGCCAGCCATTGGAGAGGAGGGAGCATGCCAAGCAATTAGAAGAAGAATACTTTATTGCCATTGTCCGTATATACACAGTATACCCATACAACAAAATTCACATAACACCCAGACACCAGGCCCAACACACATGACAATCCCCAAACACCCCCACGCACCCACCAAATATTCCCCGCCCCTATATTATAGCACTGGAATAAAGCAATCCAACAGTTGGAACTGGTGCTGTAAATAAAAAAGAATGAAACAGCAAAAATGGCCAGACCTGAGTCACTTAAGCTGAACGTTTTGAATTAAAGTTGGAAAACATGGATGAAGGATATATTTGCAATGGTTGGTGGTAGAAGGAACTTGGTGACATTTGTTCCTGCCCCTACAAGTTATGAGTGCCCTTAATGGCCAATCAGTGCCCTCATATTCATATCTCTTCGCTTCCTATGCCATATTTGGCTACAATAAATCAGGAGGCTAAAACTTTTAGGAAGTTAATAAGGGCATGCTTGAAATGATGAAGGATAATCCTCCAAGTCTAAGGACTTGTTTGGATCTCTGGAAGAAAAAAATACAGGTGTTTTTTTTCCCTGGAGAATGGAGATAGGGAAAGGCGTGCTGAATTGGGAATCAGTAGGGTTTTTCAACCAGGGCAGCTTTAAGATGTGTGGGCTTCAATTTTTAGAATTCATTCTTGGGGTTTCTGGGAACTGAAGTCAACATATCTTAAAGCTGCCAAAGTTGAGAAACAAACACTGTTCTAGGAAAACAATGTTTCTATTATTTCTTTAAATAAACCAATGAACCAGAGTGATTAGTAAACTAGAATGTACCATAAGGATTAGAGTTTAAACTATATTTTCTGCAGTCTGTTTCTCCTTGATAGTTTCTGGTAATTATCTCAAATTAACTTTTTGTATCTGGAATATATTGTATTTATGCATATCAAGCTCAATTCCAATCCATTTTTGTTCAATCTTAAATTTTAAGTCCCAGCCCATGTTGGATCTTTGAAATTTACTGTAATTTATGCCAAATCATTTCCTGTACAAGAACAAGAGTTTATAACATCAACATCCAGAATAATAAAATAAATCAAGTTAAATGCATTACTTTTTGTGTCTGTTCTTCTCCCATTTTCATTGCAATCATACAACTTTTAGTTACAGTATAGATATCCATCAGATCGGTCCTGGGGAGGGGCAGGGGCGGTGGGAGAAGGGATGGGCATTACCTGTTGGAGGACCGTGGCCGCTGGTTATGGGCGGTCACGCGCTCCAACCCCCCATGCTCCCATCGCAGACTAGGAGGGCAAGGACCACAGAACCGGGGCCCTAGGCTGATGTTATGCAACGCCAGGTCTGTGGTACGAAAAGCCCCCCTCATCCATGACCTTGTGTCAGAGGGGGACCCAGACCTGGTGGGTATAACGGAAACCTGGTTGGGCCACGAGGGAGGATTACCCCTCGTAGAAATGTGCCCACCAGGCTACCGTGCATTTCATCAGCCTAGAGCCCTAGGGAGGGGGGGTGGCGATTATGGTTAGGGAAGGTCTTGAGCCGAGGGAGACCACGATCCCTCAGACAACCAGGTGTGAGTCTCTCCTCGCGAAGTGGGGCCTAGGGAGGCAGTTAGGCGTGTTAGTTGTATACCTGGCTCCCCGCTATGTAACAACAGCCCTGCCCGAGCTCCTGGAGGTGATAGCCGAGGCGTCGGTTGAGACCCCCAGACTGCTGGTCATGGGGGATTTTAACCTGCCGTCAGGAGGCGAAACCTCCGGAGTAGCTCGGGAGTTCGTGGCCTCCATGACGGCCATGGACCTGACCCAGGTAGTTTTAGGCCCTACCCACGAGGGAGGACACACCCTGGACTTAATCTTTGTCTCGGGACAGTGGAGTAGTGATCTGAGAATAGGGGATTTAGCCATCTCACTCTTGTCATGGGCAGATCACGCTCTCCTCCGGCTGGACTTTCTAATTGCCACACCTCACTGCAGGGAGGCGGAACCTGAGATTCCTAGATGGTTCCGCCTCAGGCTCCTGATGGACCCTGAAAGGTTCCAGAGGGAGCTTGGGCCAATACCTGTGGCCTTGCCCCGCGACTCGACTGAGGACCTAGTGGCCGCATGGCTGAGTGCGGCCGTGGGGGCCTTGGACCGAGTCACGCCCTTGCAGCCTCTCATGCAGCGCCGAGTCACCCAGGCTCCTTGGTTTACCGAGGAGCTGAGGGAGATGAAACGCCACAAGAGAGCAGATGGAGATCCTCTCACTCTGAAGCCAACCGAACACTAGTGAGAGCCCATATTAGGATTTACTTAGTGGTGATAAGGGTGGCCAAACGTGAGTATTGTGCCACCCTTATTGCATCCGCAGATAACTACCCTGTTTGGGGTGACCCGCTCCCTCCTTCAACAGAGGCCGCGGGAAGCCCCTTTGCAGGGACGAGCAGAGGAATTTGGGATATATCTGCAGGACAAAATCACTCAGATTTGGAATGAGTTGCCCTCCATCGAGAGTGGTCCGGTCGGATTGTCCAGGGCTGTTCTTGAGACACCATCTTGGGAGGAGTTTGACTTTGTTACTACCGAGGATATGGACAGGTTGTCAAGGAGACTTAAGGCTACCACATGTTTATTGGACCCGTGTCCCTCCTGGCTTGTACTGGCATCCTGGGAGACGACACGAGGCTGGCTCCAGGATATTGTGAATGCTTCTTTGAGTGAGGGGTCCTAGCCTGCCATCTTGAAAGAGGCGGTAGTGAGGCCCCTCCTCAAGAAGCCTTCCCTGGACATAGCATTATTGGAGAATTACTGTCCGGTCTCCAACCTTCACTTTTTAGCGAAGGTTGTAGAGAGTGTGGTGGCCCAACAGTTTCTGCGACACCTGGAGGAAATTGATAATCTAGACCCGCGCCAGTCTGGCTTCCGACCCAGTCACAGCACCGAGACGGCATTGGTTGCGCTGGTGGATGATCCCTGGAGGGTGCGGGATAGGGGATGTTCCTCTATCCTAGTCCTATTAGACCTCTCAGCAGCTTTTGATACCATCGACCATGGTATCCTATTGCACTGACTGGGGGGGTTGGGGCTGGGAGGCACCGTTTTACGGTGGTTCTCGTCCTACCTCTCTGGTCGGTCGCAATATGTGTTGGCAGGGGTGCAGAGGTCGGCCTCGAGACCCCTCTTATGTGGGGTTCCTCAGGGGTCGGTCCTCTCACCCCTCCTGTTCAACACCTATGTGAAGCCGCTGGGCGAGATCATCCGTGGTTTTGGGGTTGGATATCATCTGTATGCTGATGATACTCAGCTGTACATGTCTACCCCAGACCACCCCAACGATGCCGCCGAGGTGTTGTCCTGGTGTTTGGAGGCCGTATGGATCTGGATGGGTAATAACAAACTCAAGCTCAACCCGTCCAAGACTGAGTGGCTGTGGTTTCTGGCACCCCGGTTCAGCCAGGTGACTCCAACTTTGGCCATTAGGGGCAAAACATTGGCCCCCATGGAGAGGGCACGCAATTTGGGTGTCCTCCTGGATTCCCGGCTGTCCATGGAGAACCATGTGGCAGCCGTGGCCAGGGGGGCGTTCCATCAGGTATGCCTGATGCGTCAATTGCGCCCCTTACTGGACCGGGCTGCCCTTCACACAGTCACTCAAGCGCTCGTGATGTCCCAACTTGACTACTGTAATGCTCTCTACATGGGGCTTCCCTTGAGGTGCACTCGAAAGCTACAGCTAGTCCAGAATGCGGCCGCGTGGGTGATTAAGGGAGCCTCTAGATCAGGGGTCCCCAACCTTTTTTGCACCAGGGACCGGTTTCATTTTAAAGAAAACCCTGCGGACCGGCTGAGTGGCTCAGCAGTCATGTGACTGGGTGGGCGTGGCCAATTTGAAAAATGTGAAACTCACTTAACAATGGTCTTGGTTAGCAACCAAACTTTTGGGCTCAATTGTGGTCATAAGCTCTCTCTCTCTCTCTCTTTCTTTCCTTCCCTCTTTCTTTCTCTTTCTCTCTCTTTCTTTCTCTTTCTCTCTTTCTTTCTTTCTCTTTTTCTCCCTCTTTCTCTCTCTTTCTTTCTCTCTCATTTTTTCTTTCTTTCCCTCTTTCTCTCTCTCTTTATTTATTTCTTTCTCTTTCTCTCTTTCTCTTTCCCTCTTTCTCTCTCTCTCTCTTTCTTTCCTTCCCTCTTTCTTTCTCTTTCTTTCTCTTTCTCTTTCCCTCTTTCTCTCTTTCTTTCTCTCTCATTTTTTCTTTCTTTCCCTCTTTCTCTCTCTCTTTATTTCTTTCTCTTTCTCTCCTTCTCTTTCCCTCTTTCTCTCTCCCTCTCTTTCTTTCTCTTTCTGTCTCTTTTTCTTTCTTTCCCTCTTTCTTTTTCTCTTTCTTTCCTTTGTCTCTTTTTCTGTTTTTCTGTTTGTCTTTCTTTCTCTCTCTCTTACTTTCTCTCTCTCTCCCACTTTCTTGTTCTTTCTTTCTCTTTCTCTCTTTTTCTTTCTGTCTCTCTCTCTTTCGTCCGCCCATCTCGGTCACTCTGTGTGTGTGTGTGTGTCTGTCTGTCTGTCTCGCATTCAGGCACTTAATCATTCATTCTGTGCCTGTCTATCTTTCTCTCCCTCCTTCCCTCCGCGCGTGTGTGTGTGTGACTCTCTCTGATTCCCTCCCACCCTGTCTCTCTCTGTGTCTATGCCTCTCTCTGTCGGTCTGTCGTCGTCCCGTCCTCCCCCCACCGCGGAGTCTCCTCAGCTCGGCTCGACTCGCTCACTAGCCTTAGCCTGCCCCGCCTGGGCGGCCGCTGCCGCGCTTGGTCCCTCGTGCGCTCGGTCAGGCTCCTTCCAGGAGCTTGAGAAGGCTCCGTGGGGTGGGGGTGGGGTGGGGGGGAGGAACCTCCGCAGCTCCTGGAAAAAGACCAGTGGGTGGCATGCCGGTTGGGGAAGCTCTGGGGGGGCAGGGAGGAAGGGAATCCGCGGGCTGTTTTGCTGCGGCGCGCAGGAGTCCCACCGTCGGCTGCCCCCTCCTCCCTCCTCCTCCTCTCCCGCTCTGCGGCCCGGCTCCTATCCAGCCACGGACCGGCACCGGTCCGCGGCCCGGGGGTTGGGGACCCCTGCTCTAGATGCTCCCACATAACACTGCTCCTGTGCGAACTGCACTGGCTACCTGTGGCCTTTCGGGTGCGCTTCAAGGTTTTGACGACCATCTTTCAAGCACTCCATGGCTCGGGACCTAGTTATATGCGAGACCGTCTCCTGCCCCATACATCCCTTCGTCCAATTCGCTCCCACAGAGAGGGCCTTCACAGGGTGCCATTGGCCAGGCAATGCCGGTTGGCGACACCCAGGGGAAGGGCCTTCTCTGTGGCGGGCCCTACCCTTTGGAACGACTTACCCCCTGAACTACGTACCATCTCCGACCTCCGCCTCTTCCACCAGTGTCTTAAGACACACCTTTTCCATCAAGCCGGCCTAGCGTAACCTCCCGTTGTGACCGTTCTTAGACAGTTTTAATTTGGGGGTTTTTATATGATTTTAGCACAGGGTAGATATTTAATGTTTTTAAATTCCCTGTGCGCCGCCCTGGGTCCTTTTTGGAGAAGGTGCGGGGTATAAATTCGAATTAAAAAAAAAAGATGAGAATACAACTGGAATAATTTTTGGCATAATTTTCATCTACCTGCCCTGGAAAAAAACTTAACAATGAAAGTCCTTATAAAAATTTCAGTAAAACAGCATATACTTCATTGTTTCAATTTCTCCAGAATTATATAGATTAGTGTGTTCTATTGTGAAATGTTAGCATAACTGACCTGTAATAATGTCAATTTTAGCACATTTACCCAACCCTGAAAAATTGCTTTCTCAGCTGGGGAAAATTAATGTGTGGAGATAACCTGCAGTTTCCCAGATCAATCGAACTCTCAAGTCTGAATACTGTGTTGGAAATACCCTTAAGCATCAGAAGTATGGACCTTACAAGCACAGCTATATGAACTTGAATGTGTTTTCCTGGCTTGGGCTCCATATAGGATTTCAGCAAGGACTTTAATCTTCTGAGAAGGTGGGTAAAGGGTAGCACACACAAATACAAAACACCTGTTGACTCTATGGCAGCCAGTCTGGCAATCCCTATACTTGTAATAATTATATTATTTGCTCATATAATTAAGGGTGGTTCAATGGCTAAGATACTGAGCTTGTCAATCAGAAAGATCAGCAGTTCGGCAGTTTGAATCCCTAGTGCTGCATAACGGAGTGAGCTCCTATTACTTGTCTCAGCTTCTGCCAACCTAGCAGCTCAAAAGCATGTAAAAATGCAAGTAAAAAAAATAGGAACCACCTTTGGTGGGAAAGTAACAGCATTCCGCATGCCTTTGGCATTTAGTCATGCCAGCCACCTGACCACAGAGACGTCTTTGGATAGTGCTGGTTCTTTGGCTTTGAAATGGAGTTGAGCACCACCCCCTAGAGTTGGGAATGACTGGCACATATGTGCGAGGGGAACCTTTACTTTATAATTATAATACTAACTACATTATTAGAACATAGCATTATTAGAAGATACACCTGATCTCTGACTTACTATATCAACTTTATGTAGCTTTCACATTTTATACAATAGATAATAAGTCTGTCAATCTCAAGCAAATATCTAGGATGCAATTTTTATTAAAGAAGAGAGGAGGAAATTATTATTATTCCATACACTTCCTGTTCACACATACATTACAAGTGGAACATATCACAAATTGTTATTGCCGCATTCACATCATTTCCTCTTATCTCTGTTCAGTGACTATGAGAAGTCTTAATCTATTCTTCGTCACCCAGGGCATTTAATTCTTTCAATCAAGCAGCATTTCTCATTTGGATTCTCCTATCCACTGATAGACTCATTCATTTAAAGACTTTTTGCATGACTTATTTAAAGCTAATGTTCTGCAGGCACAGAATTTAAACTCTGTCCAAACCTTGCATATTAACCCTAGCCATCTATTCATTTATTTTGTGAGGTGGAGGGGAGAGGATCTAACAATAATACTGAGCCCTGATGATTTTATCTTCTGTACTATTAATACATCCCTCTAATAGAGAAGGGGGAAAGGTGATAATGACCACTCTTCACTATTCAGGTCCATCATAAAACATGCAACTTGTCTGCCAGTAATTTGGACAAATCTCCATAGCAGTGAACGGACAACTCCATTGCATGTGTACAAATACAAGGCATGATGTGGATTTTACTCCCTGTAATTTGAGTATAACCTGTAGCTTTCCTAACTAACACCAGGATCTGATTCCATTTCTAAAACACTTATCCTACAGTATATAACATTCTGATGAAATGATAATGCTGGTTTTTCAGCACATGTATGAAAACAAACCTGTATGCCAGTTTTTCTTACCCATAGCTACTATAATATTTATTTAATCAAATTTCTTTAATGGATCCATGAAAATTTAGATTCACACAAGAGATGTCAGGAGATTGGTTCTTCCCAATCCCCCATACCCCCAATTGCAGACCTTAGCTTCTGATGTTGTGGAAAAAGGATGAATGGATTAGGGAAAATCTGCACTGCAACCTAAACTGACTCTTTTTCACTCCATGCCCAGGTATTACTTAAACCAACTTCAAAATTCCAATCTGGATTGCAGAAGGTTGGTATTAAGGCTGGGCTTGTACTCAGTCTTTATGATGGCTACAAGACCTGAGTGGTCATTTTCCTGCTTTATGCCCTTCCCATCTTTTTAGAGAAAGGGAGCTGGCTGGAAGGCTTTGGTATATGTTAGGAGTATACTCCTAGTGTTGGGTAGGCAATATATATAAGCCGTGATAACTAATGGTCTTTGTTACTTTAAATGTTTGAATGTAATTAGCAGCTGTAATTATCTCAGCAATAAGAGGAAGCCAGGAGAGCTCATTCTCTCTCTCTGCTCGATCTCTCTGCTTGCTGTGACTGACTGATTCATTGACTGACTGAAGAAGGAAGAATCGTGGATTGCAACTGTAAGCAATTGTTTGTGAGTTAAGGACTGTATTTGATTCAATATCTACTATCACTGCTTGTGAAGCAGTAGTTTGGTTTTACATCACTAGTAAAACTACTTGTCTTTACTATCAGTGTCTGAGCCTCTATTTGTGTTTCTACTAACAACATTTCTCTAGCTGCACATTGTGCTGCACAACTTCCTGTCTCCTAAAGGAGATATCCCCAACAGTATAGACTGGTCTACTATTGTCTATCATTGTATTTTGGTGATTGCTCTATCCTTACTAGTCCCCATATCTTTACTTTACTTTCTCTGAGGTTTGCACATATGGGTGCCTTCATACTCCTCCCCATATTATTTCCTATAACACCAAAACAGACCCCTTTTCTCTTTTCTACATTATTATATCATTCTTGCTCTGCTGATATAGTTCAAAGCAATGAGAAGAAAAGTCCGTTCTTTATTCTTCGTTAGGTCTATATAAATTTTATAACAGGAAATTAGTGATGCAAACCCTAAGATTTAGAAACCAAGAGGATTAGAAGAAAGAACAATAACCCCTCCCTCAAAAAAAAAAGTGCACTGTGAAGTTAAGATATAAATCCTGCCTCTTGGGATGTGTTAATAGTACAGCATTGGAGTTTGTCACATTGCACTATTGTACTATTATTACTAGGGTTCCCTTGTTGTTAAGAGTTATTTTACATAGGTAAACTGCCAAGAGTCTTGTGATTAAAGCAGCACAGATGTATACATTACTTAGCTAATTCTGAATCAGGCATCCAAGGCTGCGGGGCTAATAACAATCAGCACAGAGCATTTTCACACCTAAGAGTTGACAGAAACCCATTTTTTCCCCTTTCTTTCTGAAGAGGAACCTAGGAGTCTGTCAGAGGAGAAAACCAATAAGTGAAATGAAAAGACACGGCAACCCTCCTATTTACCATGCTTGTCGCACTTTACCTGACATCCTCATTAAAAGCACTGTGCACCCATCACGGCAGTCATTATTTGGATCAACAAATAATGAGTCCATGGTCTCAAGATTCTGTTTCCACTGTCTCTTTCAAGGGCTGTTCGTTTTGACAGAAAAAGAACAACATTAACCAATGAAGCTGGTTTCACAGTCAGTTGGCATTAAGGTGACCCATGCTTAACAAGCATAAAAAGATACTCAACAAATTCAAACAGAGTCTCACAATCAGCTTACTGATTTTCAAGACTGCCTCTCACAGCTCAATTGAGAAACAATCAGGGAAACAATGCCTCATCTCTTCCAATTCGCTGGATTGGGAAAGAGGAAATCCCTTTTTAGATAATCAAATAAATAAAACAGAAATGTAGCAAATAAATAATTTATTGAAAGTTTCCCTAACTTGCCATCTTCAGTTAAAAAAAAAAAGATATACAGCACATAGTTCTAGTAAAGTGGAACTTTATTTCCAATTGCACCATTAAGTTCATGTTACATCAGTTGAAGAGATGCAACACCAAATATGAGCTTTTATTACTTAGACAGGAAAGCAAATCTTGCTTTACATCTCAGGAAACTTCTATTGGCTGTTGTGAAAAGAAAATGAGTTCTTGGTGCTCTCTGATCTTGGTTGTTTCCTTGCAGATATTTCCTTGCCTAACTAAGTAACATCAACAGTGGAAGAACAGCAACAGAAACAATAATATTTAGAGTGAATAGTTAACATTTTTATAGTTAATATTTAGGCATAGTTCAGCACATTAGTCACAAGTCTGTTTAGGGTGAAACAAATAAAATTTCTCACCTCAAGCATTTCATATGCACATATTTTTAAAATGCACGTAGCTGGAACAAAATCAGTAGAAAAGATTAATATATTCCTTTGAAAAAAGTTGAACTTAGGTCCATGGGTGCAGGTACATAGCTTAAGAAAAGAATATGCAAAACAATGCTGTTGAACATTTTAAACATAATATGAATTGAGAAAACAAATACTGATTACGTTTTGTAAACTACTTTTTAAATTGAAGCAACAGTGAAAAAGAGCTCGGTTTTCTAATTTTGAAAATGCCATGCTTCAACTTGGATGGAAGACTTAGAGGCTGTCTACTCAAATCAAGTTTGGGATATCAGACTTGGGATATAATTTTGCTTATGTACAAATTTGTAAACATAACCACATGTGCGCACACATATACAAGAAGACCTTAATTTACAACCACAACTGGAACAAGAATCTCTGTTAAATGTGTAAAAAAGAAGCTCATATGACTACCATTGAACAACTTTATTCCTGACACTCCTAGCTGTGGTTGTTAAGCAACTTCCTGTGTCATTAAGCAGATGAAGCAAAAGAGGTGCCTGATGAAGGATTTCACCTCCAGAGGAACCTGAAAGCCTCCTAGCAGGCAGCTCTTTGAGAGCAAAGGGCTGCCTGCCAGAAGGTTTAAGTTCCACGAGGAGCTGAAATTCTCCTGGTAGGCAGCCCTTTTGTTCTCAAACATTCCTGCAGACGGATGAAAGGATGAAATGAAATACTTCAGGCTTCAGGAAGGGAGTTGAAATCCTGAAGAAATCCTCCATTGCCTGTGCTTACAACATTTCCTGCTGCCCTTCCCATTGATTCTCCAGGGGGGCTGGCAGAGAAGATTGCAAGTGGTAATTACATGGTCATGAGTGGTTGTCATAAATACAAGCCAGTTGCCAAACATTCAAAATGTGGCTACATAACCATGGGGGTGGGGGGACAAGACACTTTACATCAGGCCTGTCAAACTGGCGGCCCATGGACTGGATGCGTCATGTGCAGACCATGCCCACAAAGGCAAAATACATCACAATACATCAAATATTGACATAATGTGATCAATTTTGACATCCATGCTTTACAGGGTCTGGAAGTACTTTATGAGTCATAAAACACCTCTTTCAAAGCCATTCAAGAAGCAGTCATAAGTCAAGTACTACATGTCATAATGAGCAGTCATAAGTCAAGTACACACACATACACACATCCCAATAGGCTGCAGTAGACAATATTGGTCATCCTCTACAATATGCTGAGATCACCATCTCCAAAGTAGATACAGCTGACCTTAAAAGCAATATTTTTGGGTTTGTTGGTATCAAAAAAAAATTTAAATGTTTAAATTGAAGCTACATATACAATCAGTTTAAACATTTATCCAAGAAGATTTTTTTTTTAAGATTGGAACCCTTTGTGGACCTTTTGCAAAAAGAATTTAATTTAATTTAATTTATTAAATTTCTATACCGCCCTTCTCCCTTCCGGGACTCAGAAAACAGTAAACCAGTGATTTATGCATTTGTGGATTGAAAAAGATGAGAATATAATTTGGGGTTGAAGGAAAATCTGGAAGAGGTAAGAGGGAAGGAAGATGATGGATTTGTTGATATCTTTTGAAGAGAAGGTCAGAAGTCATTATATTTCATGACTCTTGGTTTTTCTTCCTTGTTTAATTTTTCCGGCACCTTTTACTTCTTTTTCTAGTCTGCTGACATTTAGAGCCTTTCCTTTTCATTTTATCTTCACACAAACCTCACAATGATAGGTCAACAGAAATCAGCAATGACCAAAACCCAGGAGGATTGAAAAACTGGATCTGGATCTCAGCAGATCTATTTAGCAGTCCATGTATTTCTAGTTTTAAGTTAGAGTTAAGAAGTTGAGACTTTGTATATATTACTGGAATATAACTTCTATCTTTGACCATTGGCTGATGTTATGAAAGTTGGAGTTTAACTATACCACCCGTTGGAGATGACAGAATCCTTGGCTTGAATCTCGGATATATAACTCTTAGAACAGATACATTAATTTTCTGAAAATTTATTGGGAAATCTCAAGTCAGCCAACTTCCACTTTAACCAAACAAATTTTGACTCTTGCTAGTATGAATGCAGTGGATGCATTTCTGAATCAGCTGAAAACACAGGTAGTATTGATATTCAGAAATAAGTTGAATTCAATACACATTAAAGCATCTGGTAAACATACAATAAGTCACACTGAAGCATTTTAGTTAGATAAAAACAATGGATAGATGCAGAACTAGTTCATGGGGATATTTTTGATTAGTCCCACCTTAGACATAAAACCATCTGGTTAAGTTTGGACCAATCACTCTTTCTCAGTCCAACACAGATCACTAGGTAGTGGTTGAAATGAAAATAGGAGGAGGAAGAAATATTATATAAATTTGCAGCCTTGTTTATTAAAACAATAAATGTAAGCTAAAAAATAAATAAATAATGGTGCATTGAGATGTGATATTGTTTCAACCTTAGCCTTGAACAATTGGAACATTATTCCCAATAGAAGTACATTGATTATTGACCAGTTACATCAGGGCTGTCAAATATGCTGGCTGCAGACTGGATGTGTCATGTGCTGGCCACGTCCATGCCTGGTTTAGTGAGGGGGGGGGGAGTCTTGATATGTGATGTGACGCCACCATCACATGCACATTTGACATGCCTGAGTTACATGATTCATGTTTATCAATCACGAGAAATTCTATTACTGCAATCTACTATAAACTGATTCTTCTTTCAGATGTGAGAATCCAGGCAGTCAAGTTCAAGAGGATCTAATTCAACTGATGTAGAAATGATGGGAAATTCATTCTTAATGGCAGCTGCACCATTGATCACTCACCTCATGATTATTATTTTTTTTACATCCCTCGTCGTCATTTCTGCTATAGGGGAAGCTTTCTCTTCACAGTGGCTCTGATCCACAATTTAACAACTGCCGCTGAACATGTATTCTGTGCTTGTTTCACTTGATCTATCAGAAGAAGGCAAAAAGAAGGAAACAGATCTGTGGCAACAGTTCCACCAACTACATTTTCCTAATAAATATTAGGGACACATAAGATTTAACTAAGATAATAAATTACATTCCAGATAGCTGACATGCATCTGTTTATAACGTTAAACGTTGTTTAAGAGAATTTCACAGGCACAGCAATTCCTCTTTTAAGCAATCCATTGACAAATGACATCAGCCCACCTTTACACTTTAAAGTTTTTTATTGAATCATATATGAGTCACCATACATATACATCTGGTTCCCTATATAAATCTGATACAGTGCACTTCCACTTCACCAAGAAAGTAGACATTTCGGGAGCAGTAATTTCCACTTTCTTTTTGAGGGAAAAAAAATCTGAGATTTAAAGTTGTACCAAATAGTATCATTTGATTTGTAGAACAGCATCCACCAACCATTAATTCTTCTGTGTTGTCCA
The DNA here is from genome assembly GCA_039707465.1 of Rhabdophis nuchalis. NCBI lineage: Eukaryota > Metazoa > Chordata > Lepidosauria > Squamata > Natricidae > Rhabdophis > Rhabdophis nuchalis. Next base: position 103,427,985 of record CM077643.1, on the reverse strand, counting down.
CCATTGAACACACAAAGACGACACAACCTGTCTGCTCAGGTTTATTGAGAACCATCCAGAGAAAATTTAGAGCGTGTGGGAAAGTCTCTTGACACAAATCAAAGCCTGCTTGTGGAACTCTGAATGATTCATTAGATAGATAGATAGATAGATAGATAGATAGATAGATAGATAGATAGATAGATAGATAGATAGATAGATAGATAGATAGATAGATAAATAGATAGATAGATAGATAGATAGAATAAAGTGTACATAGATAAAAATGTTATAATTTCTGTAAAGAATGAAATAATAAAATCCTGATACTATTTAAAAAAGATTAGCCTGATTCAGGACCTTTATGATATTAGGCAAATGTACTTTATTAATTCAGTTTTTTTAATCTGCAGTCAAGTGTAGGAAATCAGGAGTCAAGGTAGTTCAAATGAATATATAGATTTATTGCATGCTAACATTCTCTACAAGAATCTGAAATATTAATAGTCAAAGCAAATTGGTAGTAAATAAGAGTAAATGGAATTCAAGGTGAGCTGGACTTAGATTTCTTATGGAGGTGAAGGGACTGGAGACTGATGACGTACTTAACCCTTCTCTTGGGCTCATGCTGATCATCTCCCACCCTGACTATTATAATAGTACACATATATTTTTCATTATCTGAAATTCTTTAGTTTACTATTACCCTATACCCTCGTGTTCAGGAATTGCAGGTGTTCAGGAATTACTACTATTGGTACAGTATTGTTTTGTTTGAGTACAAAAAAGTTTAAATGATTGCACCCACAGCTTGGCTAACTTTCTTAGATATTAACAGGTAATACATGCTGAGCCAGATTATTAGTCCATTTAGCCAAAGTTTTGTAATATAGTATCTCTAAATGTTTGAGGCATTGAATTAAATTTTAATAGAAATGGAAGAAAATTGATTGAAAAATATCCTTGGTTCCCTAATAGAAAGGCATAGATTTTCCACCTTTGTTTTGAAAGGCTGTATTCTATAGCAAGTTCATGCTCATAACTATGACCTTAACAACTGCAGTCTGGCTGTCCATAAGTTATGTAGTGAGAAAAGGGTTTTAACCCAGCTCCCTCTTTACTGGAGACCTTTGACAATGATCATATACCTTTAAGACTTTTTTCCTTGCTGTGGAACCAGAATAATGGAGGTAGTGACAGATTTTATTTTCCTGGGCTCCAAGATCACCGCAGATGGAGACTGCAGCCAAAACACTTGCTCCTGGGGATCACGCTGTGTATAGTCAAGGCTATGGTTTTCCCAGTTGCAATGTTTGGCTGTGAGAGTTGGACCATAAGGAAGGCTGAGCGCCAAAGAATTGAGGCCTTTGAACTATGGTGCTGGAGACGACTCCTGCAAGTCCCCTGGACTGCAAGGTGATGAAACCGGTCAGTCCTAGAGGAGATCAACCCTGACTGCTCTTTAGAAGGCCAGATCCTGAAGATGAAACTCAAATACTTTGGCCACCTAATGAGAAGGAAGGACTCACTGGAAAAGAGCCTCATGCTGGGAAAGATTGAGGGCAAAAGAAGAAGGGAACGACAGAGAACGATGTGGCTGGATGGAGTCACTGAAGCAGTAGGCATGAGCTTAAATGGACTCTAGAGGATGGTAGAGCACAGGAAGGCCTGGGGGAACGCTGTCCATGGGATCACAGTGGGTCGGACATGACTTTGCAACTAACAATGACAAGTTTTGTTTATTAAGCATCAGAAATATTTCTGGACCAGAATAACCCTGATAGCATCAACACCCTCTCACCCTTAGCCCCTTTAATGTGAGCTATAGCTTTGGCTTTCAGAAATGATATGGAAGGAGTGAGGTTCCTAAAGTCCTTTAATGTATAAAGGGAAAAAGAAGAGCTGGTTTGACTGCTTTTCATTTTTCTTCTACTTTTTTCTTTCAACCACACACTCAATGCCTTTGTTGTCTTACAGCTAACTCACACATTGCATACCCTCTAAAATATTTTGTGAATTAATAGCTGCAACCAGTCCTGCTTCTCTGATAACAGAAAAGGGACGTGTAGCTTGACATTTCTATTACTTGATTAAAACATATCATGTGGGGGGTAGGAACCTGCATATCCATGGTTTGGAATCTTTGATTGCAGTTAACAAAAGTTCAGAGTCAACATGTTTCTGAAGAGTGGTTGGTGGACAAATTAAATCGGTAAGTGAGGATTACTGCTCACATCTTCTTCAAAAGGGCTTCTGGTCAACCACTGTGAGAATCATGATGCTGGATTAATGTAGTGGTCTTTGATCTGATCCAGCAGCTCTCATTTTATGATTAAAACATAAGAATTAGATTAATCTATCCCCCTGGCTCCTAGCCTGAAAATTCATAGCTAATAAATGGTGCGTTATGCTTTTATTTCTAAAATTCACCCAAAGCAGATGAATAAAGAACATTTGCTAAAGGTTCCCTGTCTTCTTAATAGGAGATATGAGAGGTCAGGGAGGTGGATATTCTCAGTGGCTGATTCCTTCCTTGCCTCTGTTCTTACATCTTTCCCAAGAATAGTTAAAGTGAGATATTTCCTCACAGCCCCTGGTGAATTAGCAGTTAGAAAACCTTCTTTATTGCCTGCTGATGAAGACAGCATTAATGTTTTGATTATGTTGTACACTGTATTTGATTTTGTATACCACCACTGGAATGAGTCAAACAAACAAATCAAACAAACAAATAAATATGGTGACAGCAGCAATTTATGCAAGAATTTTCTATAGCTAACGCTGCTCAAAGATCTCCATCATAAAATATGTCTAGATTATCTGGTCCTACTGGATGAAAAACTGGGTGTAATACCCTTTGATGTATTACAACCCTGCCAACTTTAATGTAACAAACTATACATATGGGGGGGGGGGTCTACAAATTTCAGATAAAGCAGTGTGTGATAGCCAAATTGGCTCTTGCAACCTGTTTTGCTGGCTTTATGTTCAGCTTTTAACATAATTCCAGATTTATTCCCTCTCTACCATTTTTATTTAGTTATTACAACTAAAAGTGCCCATTCTTGCTTAAAAAGGTCTAAATCAAGCGGTACTCTCCAGATATTTTGGACTTCTGACTTTAATTATCTGTATCTGTTGATGGCACCTGAATAGTAATTGCAGGTGGGGGTGATAAAAACAACAGCACAGCAGTACAATGTAACGTCTATCCCTTTTGTATATGCAGCATTGTAATGTGGCTCGCATAAATACACCATATTAAAATGGGGCTTGTGCCATAACGGAGTAATGTTGCTTCCAATCCTGTGGAAGCAGGATTTACACTGTTAAGGAAATGAAAAAGTTGTGGGTTGAAAATATCTGGAAATCAGTAGAATGTCTACCACTGCTTTAAATGTTATTTATTTATGATTTAACATACAGAAAAGTGAAAATGGAGAAAATAAGCAAGAACAAAGAATAAAACAGAAAACAGAAAAAGAAAGAAAAAAACATAGTTTTACCTGAAATAAATCATTTGCTTCAGTTTTTCACATTTCATTAAATCTTGACCATCCAGAATAATTTTGATCCATTGCATTTTCCACTGCATTTATAATGTGCCACTTCAGAAAATCACTAAAAAATAAAACAAAAGCAAAAAATGCTTATTAGCAATCCTAAATAATAAATCTAGGGTTGTACTTTCTTTCCGAAACAGAAAAGAAATATTTTTTGCTGCCAACAGATTGCTTGATCAATGCATAATTTTTCATAAGGTGGTAAGTTCCGAATTTTTGGTACATTATTCAAGAGTATATTCACCTATTAATATTATTAAAAGTTGTAGTTTTATATTAATCAGCTTATGGTATTAAACTAAAATAGATCAATAGCAGATAAACTCATAATATATTAATGTGTCCCCTTGCACATTTTACATTTATAGCATAGTGAGATTGGCAGCCCACTCTTTTTAAAAATTCAGTGGGATGTCTAGTAGATCTGAAAGAACTTATTTCATAGAACCATTCTTACCTTAAAATCTTAAAAACACATTTGACATTCTTTAAGAGTTTAAGGTAGTGATTTCTTAACATGAGATATTCCAGAATTCTTGCAAATGGTCAATATCTGCTTCAGCTATAATTCATTCTCTTAAAAAAAGTAGAGTTGGAATCTTTCAAAATATATTCTAATGTTAGCAATAATTTGGAAGGTGGTGTGTGTGTGTGTGTGTGTGTGAGAGAGAGAGAGAGAGAGAGAGAGAGAGAGAGAGAGAGAGAGAGAGAGAGAGAGAGAGAGAGAGAGAGAGAGAGAGAATGAATGAATGAATGAATGAATGAATGAATGAATGAATGAATGAATGAATGAATGAATGAATGAATGAATGAATGAATGCGTTTACGTCAGTTTTTGACTCCTAGTGACTATTTGGATAAGTCCCTGCAAAGTTTCATGGGGTTTTTTGGCAAGATTTTCAAAAAGCAGTTTGTCATTGCCTTCTTCCTATAGCTCAGAGTGACTGGTCCATGGTCACCTACCTGGATTTGTGTCCAAGAAAGGACTAGAAGTCATGGTCCCCTGGTTTCTAGCCTGATGCCTTAACCAGCACACCAATTTGGGAGTTGTTGCTAAATATTACATCAACTGAAAAGACTGTCTTTTTGCTAATATAAGCAACTCCAGCTCCTCTTGCAAATGCTTTAAAAATGTGATTGGCAATAAGCTGATTTATCCCTCCTCAGTAAGGCTTAGCCTCAGAATATCTGCAGCATTAGCTCTTCCCATACATATTTTCGTAATACTTGAAACTGAAATCAGAAGTTCAGTAATGCAAGGTATCTCTTTTTAAAAGCATAACAGGACTAGATGTCTTAGTACCAGATGATGGAAGTCCTTGCAAGTGCAAGTATAGCTAACTCCTCCACCTATTTTAAGATGTACCCATGGTGCTAAATATTTCATTCTCTTTAAAGTGGTTCACTATTTTTATCTTCGGGAGCTTATGTTTGCCTTAACCTATTCTTACTATAAGATTATTTTTAAATTATTAAATATATTGTTTTAATGTGTATTAGGGTTTTTTATTATTGCAATTCTTCCTTTTATTTAAGTAGGAAAATGTAGGTATAAAAATAAACATTGATTATTGGAAAACTGACTCAGCAGTTTTGTAGCCCTTCTAAAAGTATAGCTTGTTTATGAAAATCCTTAAATGGTCAAATCAATACCCTTAATCTATTTATATACTTTATTCACTCTTTTAATGGCTTGTGGAAAGGTGATCAGTAGACAAATTTTTAATAACATTTATTTGAAAATGTGGCTACTAGGACAGTGATGGCTAACCTTTTTTGGCTCGCGTGCCAAAAGCGGGGGGAGCGCAGGGGGGTCGTGCGTGAGCGTGCCACACCCATAATGTAATGTGTATGATCCCCTGCTTTTGCCGTACTTTTTCCGCCCTTCCCAGGCTTCAGAGGCTTTCTAGGAGTCTGGGGAGGGTGAAAACTGCCACTCCAGAGGCTTCAGGAGCTTCCCCAAAGCCTCCAGAGGGCGACAAATGGTCTCAAAAGAAGGCCTAAATCAGCTGGCCAGCGCACACATGCACGCTAGTGCTGACAGGGCAATGCCTTGCGTGCCCTAACAAATGGTTCTGCGTGCCACCTGTGGCACCCGTGCCATAGGTTTGTCATCACTGTACTAGGAAAAATAATTATATGCAATTGATGTTACGCTTCTTTTTCTCAATCTTGTGCTAACACCCTTATAAAAGAAAATAGACAAATAATATTGGAACATATTTTGTTTGGAAAGTGTTTTTTTTAAAGGAAAGTCTCCATTTCTGTCTCAAAGTTTGGTAGCACGAGCAGTGCAGTGATGTTGAAATAGTTCCCTCTTTTATTTAGAAATTAATCTTACTGTGCAAATAAAAGCAACAAGCTATTCCCTTCAGTGATGACCTAAAAATGATGCAGCAAATGGCGTTCTGTAGCTACATTTATAATGCAATCAGGCATACTTTTGTGACACTTGCTTGTTGCTGAGAAGGGCAAAAATGTGTCTACAGGGGGAGAATAATGCTGTATAAGCATTACCGCTGCCTTTGTCAAAGTGGATTGAGAAAGACCAAAGTTCCATAAAACATTAAGTGTGCACATATCGATCAGTTCATTTCAAGTCTAATGACTGTTTTCCAAAGACTGTGCACTCTGATACACATGTGGCTATTTCACCAGGAATTTCACCCCTTCACCAGTTGTGATCTCCCTTAAATTAAATGGCACATCTGTGAAAGCTCTGAAGCTTCTTGTACATATTTTACAACATAATCCACAAGGAACAATAAGACAGTAAATAAAGGATTAACAGCAGATGTTACTGTATAGGACAAATATCTTTTTTTTAAAAAGTAGCAGGCTACAATTAATGTATTTTTTATAGTGCTTAGATATTGTAAATGCACACATTTTGTACCTGATCTTGCTATAAGCCCCTTGGAGGACTGTTTCAAGTCCCAAAGGAACTTTTTTTTCTTTTTAAATAAAGAAATAAGACTCACTGAATTATAGCTTTAGAACTACAGGTTTGATTACTTATTCCAGTTTTTAATAGCTTTTATCACTGATGGGAATTTTGTTGAAAATTGTAGCTGAGGCAAAGTAACTGCATGACAAAGATATACAGATAAATAACTGCTGATACTTAAAAATCTGAAAATGGTAATATAGTAAAACCAAGGATGATTCACAATATAATTGCACTTTACTTGATTTGGCATTACATTATTACTCAACACTTGCAAACTGTGAAGGGGCTGAATGCATAATAAGGCAATGCTAGTCTATTTCATGTGCAAGTAATAGCAAATTCACTCTTGCAAATAGTCAATTATCACACATACTTGTTCATGAGAAATGGCATATGGTCAGCAAGTCTAATTGTAGGCATTTTATACAGGAAGTATACTATAAATTCTTCCCTCTTTTATCCTAGTTCCAGATTCTATATTGGCCTAGACCAGATTCTGAATGTTGCAGGCAGAAGATTCCCTTGAGGCATGGCATTCATCTGGCACCTTATTTATTATTTATTTATTATTAAGCACATTTTACAATACAAATATACAGAAATGATTAGTTGACTTTCATTTGTCGGTCTAGGATGATTTTTTTTCCTTTCTGCAAACTGAAGAATTATGTAACTGGAACTAGAAACCAAATGCAATCATAGCTTTTGAATGATTATTTATTTAAGTGATGGTAATTCTAGACTCTGCTCATATGGATAATACTAGGTGGCATAAATCAGCAATCTCAGTAATGAATACCTCTACGCATTAAATCAACAACATTAATACAGTTATTAGATAAAACCAATCACAAACCTCTGTGTGTGTGTGTGTGTGTGTGTGTGTGTGTGTGTGTGTATCAGTGGTGGGATTCACTTACCTTTGCTACTGGTTCGCAAATGTGAGCATGCTCACACATGCGCAGAAGGTCATGCATGGGTGGGTGGAGTCTCCAGCCGCCATCACTACCAGGTCGCCCAATAAGGACCAGCAGAATACCACCACTGGTGTGTGTGTGTGTGTGTGTGTGCATGTAACTGCATGTGTGTATGTGCCTCAGCAGCACTTGAGAAGGCCTATGGAAGTAAAATTCTTTCAAGAGCCTTCTTGACTGAAAGGAAGATTGGGATAATCACATCCCAGGAAACAATGTCTTTCATAAATCAGGGTCATCTTTCAAAAAAGGATGTACTCCTAGTCATAATCTTTTTAACATTTCCTTGGGGAGGAACCGGAAGAACCCTTAATTAATGCCTAGTAGGTCATCTTCTAAAGTTTTCTAGTGCTGTACCTCAGAAGGATTTGCAGCACTTTGAAGCCTATTATCAGGCACTGCAACAATCACAATTTTCAGTTTTGTTGTATAGTAGGGGTAGTCAATCTTTTTATACCTATCACCCACTTTTGTATCTCTGTTAGTAGTAAAATTTTCTAACTGCCCACCGGTTCCTCAGTAATGGTGATTTATAAAGTAGGGAAGTCAATTAAATTTAAAAAAGGAAAGTGCTTCAGTATCGGACAAAACCCCTACCACCCACTATGAAAGCTGGAACGCCCACTAGTGGATGGTAGGGACCAGGTTGACTACCACTGTTCTACAGCAATTAATTTTCCCAACTAGTACCAGGCACTGGTAGTTTTCAAATGCAGCCTTATAGAGAGCATGATAGTTCAATTGTAAAGTCATCAGGGCATGAGTAGCTGTCCCCTACAGCATTTAAAAAACTGATCAAAGTCTCCTTTGTCTAGCAGAAACTCTGAGGCCAGGAGGATACCCCTAGTTGTGAACCAGCTTCTTCTGGATGATTAAAAACAAATTTTGAAATAGGGCAATAGAACCAGTAGATGATCCTGATGTTTCCAGATATACCAAAATTATCTTGCTCTGGTACAAATTATGTTATTTATTTATTTATTTATTTATTTATTTATTTATTTATTTATTTATTTATTTATTTATTTATTTATTTATTTATTTATTTATTTATTTATTTATTTATTTAATCAAGCATGAATTAGATAACAGATATAAGTATTAACATGATTACGAATACATGAAATGAATACGAATACAAGGGAATATTAGGGCAGGGGTGGTAGGCACACTGGTGCATTTATGCACACCTCTTAAAAGACCTCTTAGGAATGGGGTGAGGTCAATAGTAGACAGTCTAAGGTTAAAGTTTTGGGGGTCTGGGGAAGAACCCACAGTGGCAGGTAGTGCATTCCAGGCATTGACAACTCTGTTACTTAAGTTGTATTTTCTGCAATCTTATGTTTGCAAACCATGCAAACTTATGGTTTTCCATAAGTTTGTATTTATTGTGTGCTTATGTGTTGTTGTGGTTGGAGCTGAAGTAGTCATTGATAGGTAGGACATTATAGCAGATAATTTTATGTACTACACTTAGGTTGGATTGAAGGCAGCAAAGTTCTAAATTGTCTAAGCCCAAAATTTCAAGTCTGGTGGCATAAGGTATTCTGTTTTGAGCAGAGGAATGGAGGACTCTTCTTGTGAGATATCTCTGGACTCGTTTGATTGTATTAATGTCTGATATGCAGCATGGGTTCTAGATAGGTGAGCTGTATTCAAGAATTGGTCTAGCAAAGTTGTGAATCAAAACCAAGGTTGTTTCTTCCCACCCAGACTCTAACAGTCAGCAAATTCATAATGTCTGTAGCATCTCCAGCTCGGCCTGAGATAGCAAGGTAACATTGAATATCATCATCATGCTGATGATATCTCATCCCAAACTATTGGTTGTCTTCCAGCAGTTTCATATAGATAAGGCACGCAAAGGCTTTACTGATGTTCCCCCATCACTCATGATGGAATCTATCATAAGATGCTTCTTCTAATTCTCAATACTTGTAGGAAGCCCAGAAAGAAATCATGCTTGATAGCACTGCATACTGCTGAGATTAACATACTTCTCATCATTCAGATGCTGATAAAGGGATTTATTTATTTATTTGTTTGTTTGTTTGTTTGTTTGTTTTACAGGCTGTATAAACTACTCCTGCTCTAAGTAGCCTACAGTCCCTTTTTCATAAGTCAGATCAAAACAAAAACAAATACAGTTAGGAAGTGGGCATGGCTAGTCTAGTGAAGAGAAGGGCCAGGGGAGACATGATGGCAATGTTCCAATATTTGAGGGGCTGTCACAGAGAGGAGGGAATCAAGCTATTTTCCAAAGCACTTGAAGGCCAGACAAGGAATAATGGATGGAAACTGAACAAGGAGAGAGTCAACCTGGAAATAAGGAGAAATTTTCTGACAGTGAGAACCATTAACTAATAGAGCAACTTGCCTGAAGAAGTTGTGGGAACTCCATCACTGGAATCTTTCAAGAAGAGACTGGACTGCCATTTGTCAGAAATGGTGTAGGGTCTCCTGCTTTGGTGGGAGGTGGGACTAGATGACCTACAAGATTCCCTTCTAATCCTGATAATCTGTTATTTTATCAGTCAACAAATCAAAATTATATTAAACTATATGATCCCAGGAAATAATTGTAATCCCCACCCCTGTCCACTTACCCACATTTAAAACTAGATTCACCATTGGTGTTTCCATTTTATGACAATGCTGAATCCTGACTGAGTATGTCCCAAAATAATTAATTTATCTCAATGACCATCTGCCATTAAATACTTACTATCTACTCAATAACCCTTCTTTTGAAGGGAAAGCTAGAGATTAGTCAAGGCAGGGGAAATGATCAAGAATTTGTGTTTTTTTTAATATAATTCATGTAACTTCATCTAATTTTATTGAGAAATTTTAAAGATGAATTCTAATAAGGACTAATAAAAGGAAGAAAGAAAACAAAGAAAAAAGTGAAAAGTACAAAAAGAAAAACAATAAATTAAATAGAATGGAGCCACTTCCAATTTCTTTAGATGAATTATAGCTTAAATGCAGAATTACCTACTACTTCCTCTATGGTTATAGGGAAAAAACCACTCTTTATTATCTATTTTTTATAATCATGAAAACTGTAAATCATATTTTTGTTAGTATTTTTTTTTCATGCACAAGGAGCTTCCAATACATAATAAATGTACATAATGCTTCTCATAAAGACAGAAATTTAGCCATCTAAGATATGAGTTATTTAAGGTGGCTTTTTAACATAAGTCAAAGGATATATTCATCCAAAAAAACCCTCAGAAAATATAAATAAATAAATAAACAAACAAATTATCCTGATTCCTTCACTGTTGTATGCAAATTTTTCCATTTTATTTATTTCAACTCCTTAAATATTTTTTAATTTATGAAAACAATGAAGGGAGTGTATCTCATTTCCTTATCGTATGCATGTTTATGCAGCTTTTTCCAACATAAAGTTCTATTTTGTAACTTTCCAAGATACAGATGTTTTGGTGCAGTAATTTCCCAGTTATGCTATTTCCCAAAATATATGAGTATTTTATTGCAATATTTAAAAATGAACCCTAGTACACTCTTATAAGCAAACTATGTAATTAATATCATGTGTAGTTTGATCATTGCTATAATTTTCACGTTTTTTTTTAAAATGTCAGCAGCATTACCCAGAATCAAACTGTCACAAGTGTAGTTACATGCATAACTAATGGGATTTGGGAAGTTATACAACTTTTCAGAGCTACACCTGTGAAATTGTTCATCATATCAAGAGTGAGTCAAGTGTTCATTGCAATGACTAAGTCATTCTGAAGTCTTAGTAAAGCCTACGCTTGATAAATATGCTGTAGATATTTTAGTCAAATTAAATTCAGTAGAACCACTTCTCCATTAAGTTTGCATAACCTTTAGCTGTAGCTAATAGGTCTGCATGAATATTCATTTCAGATTTGATTCAAAGATGATTCAGTTGGATCTCCAAATCAAATCAACACTCCAAATCTAATCATAAAGACTATTCAAATTGTCAAATCAATTTGTATCCTTCCAAATGAAACCAGACAGCTTGGACAATGCACTGTGCAGGTGCAGGAACAGTTTTTTACAAACTGATTCAAAATAGTCCCAAAATCAAATGGGTGAGTCAGATTAATTTTGGGATGTGCAAAACCTCTTTGCCCATTAGACTTCCATAGATTATTTTGGGGTAATTTGAGTAACAGTTTTCTAACCTGATATTTAATGCAATAAACTCGATCAAACGTTAATTATTTTTAATTTCTTTTGATTTTAGCTAGAAAAGGTGAATCCTTCAATTTCAGTCATAGACATTGAGACAATACTCTCTTGAATATAAATCAGCTTATACAACTATAATTTCTCTCCAATTTTGGCATCATTAGACTCTTGGTTACAATTCTAATACTAAATACTAAATGAATTTATGAAATCGTAGAGCTCTTCTTTCTAACTATATTAATTTGTATTCAGAACTCAATGGCCCGTTCCTAATAGATGCTCAAGTTATTACACTCGGTTGAAGATATCATTTGATCCTCACAGGAAGAACACAAATCTTAACATTCTTTGTGTAAACCTACATGCCTTTGGTGACTAAAATTAATGATGGGTGAGTTCCCCTTGGTTCAAATTCATAACATGGAAATAAGATCAGATATTTGCAACAAAAAAAAAAAAGGAGAGAGGAAAAGGGGAGAAAGAGAACGAGAGCAAGAACAAGGGTTTGGCTCAAAGTCTGTAGAGATTCTCAGTCATCCAGATCATGGTTGTCCCAGTTCCTCCATGCTTTTCCAGTAGGCAACTTGGCCTTTCTTATTTTTTTTCTTTTGAAGACATTTCGCTTCTCATTCAAGAAGGTTCTTCAGCTGTGATAGGATAGTGGGGAATGGAAGAATTTGTATTCTTTGCAGACACTTGGTCATTTTATTTTATTTTATTTTTTATTTTTTTCAAATTTATACCCCACCCTTCTCCTTGCTAGGACCCAGGGCGGAGCACAGGCATTATTAAAAACCATAGCAAAATGACAAAATACATTATTAAAAAACAATTAAATTAAGTCCTGTGCTAAAAAACCCATTTAAAACCCTGAGAATTAAAATTTATAGATAAAAGTCAGAAACGGGGGGCTATGCTAGGCCGGCTTGTTGGAATAAATACGTCTTAAGACGCTGGCGGAAGAGGCGGAGGTCCGAGATGGTGTGTAGGTCGGGGGTAGGTCGTTCCAGAGGGCTGGGCCCGCCACAGAGAAGGCCCTTCCCCTGGGCGTTGCCAACCGGCATTGCCTGGCCAACGGTACCCGGAGAAGACCCTCTCTGTTTTCATCCTTTTAGAGGGTAATTGAAGCACTTGGAGGTTTATATGTGTCCTCAGGGTCAACTCAGTAGTGGTCCTGGATTCTGTAGTCTACATTTTTTTTCTCTGCCAATCCATTCCTACTCCCACACCACCAAAGGGTGTTCCTCCCAAAATGTATAGCTAAAAGTTGGTATTCTGTTCCCAGTTTGGTTTAAAATGCATTTCTTTCCAGAGGGACTGTCCCCACTAGTATTGACTGGCAACTTCCCCTCTCCCTGAAAACAGGAGATAGATCATAATCTGGGCTCTTATGGGCTCTCACCAGTATACAATACAATAGCAGAGTTGGAAGGGACCTTGTAGGTCTTCTAGTCCAACCCCCTGCGTGGGCAGGAACCTTATACCATTTCAGACAAATGGCTATCCAACACCTTCTTAAAGACTTCCAGGGTTGGGGCATTCACAACTTCTGGAGGCAAGCTGTTCCAGAGGTTAATTGTTCTAACTGTCAAGAAATTTCTCCTTAGTTCTAAGTTGCTTCTCTCCTTGATTAGTTTCCACCCATTGCTTCTTGTCCTGCCCCCAGGTGCCTTGGAGAATAGTTTGACTCCCTCTTCTTTGTGGCACCCTCTGAGATATCGGAACACTGCTATCATGTCTCCCCTGGTCCTTCTCTTCATCAAACTAGACATACCCAGCTCCTGGAACCGTTCTTCATATGTTTTAGTCTCCAGTCCCCTAATCATCTTGGTTGCTCTTCTCTGCACTCTTTCCAGAGTCTCCACGTCTTTTCTACATCGTGGCGACCAAAACTGTATGCAGTATTCCAAGTGTGGCCTTACCAAGGCACTATACAGTGGCATTAACACTTCACGTGATCTAGATTCTATCCCTCTGTCATTAAAGTATTTTTAATGTCCCTAGGCTTTGACCAAGCAAATTAAGTAGTAATCAATACAATAAAGGACATGGGGTTCCAAGAAGAACTAAATAGGTTGCCTCTCTACAGTTGGAACAGAATCAAACAGGATGTGTGGGAATCAGCATGATATCTAAATGATCTGATCTTCCCAAAACAAAGAACAACTTTCTTCAGAGCCAGATTTAACATTCTCTCCCCAGCATTCTTCCAGGTTATAAGAGATCACCAATAGCAGAATGAGTATGTATATGTGGTAAAGGAGAAGTTGAAGATATCTCACATGTTTTATTGTACTGTGAGTTATACAGGGTTTATAGGTCAGCATATATTCTCCCTTTACTAGAGAGAATGCTAGGCAGGGCAAACAATTTTTATCTAGGATTTCTCCTCCAGGACTCAAACCCATCTACCATGCATGTAGTGGCAAAATTCTGTGTTGCTGCAATGTCCACAAGATAAAAACTGGTTACAGAATTATAGCTGTCAGCTTGTGCCAATTTTTTGGAGATATCACTAACAATTTTTAGAACATTATATTTACTCACATACTTATCTGCTTTTCACCCATGTAAACCAGGGAGTGATTCTAACAGTTTGAGAACATGTATTTTTTTAACAGGGATGTTATTATCCTCTATTAATGTACTATTTTTTTAATATATTGTAAAGAGTGATGTCTACTGCTGGTCTATGACCATAACAAAGATAGATTCTATTCTATTCCATTCCATTCCATTCCCCACTATTCTTCTTTGAGCTGAAGAAGCTTCTTGGATGAGAAGCGAAACCTCTTCCAAGAAAACAACAACAAGAAAGCCCAGTTGTCTCCAGAAAAAGAACCTTTTAGTTTGTCTCTTTGCCAATTTCTTAATCAGAGTAACAATTGATAATCTCTCTTCCATCACCAAACTGCCCACCATATGTACTCAATAATTATTTCTATTTCACATGCTCACTAATCACATCTTCAAAGATGGGAATGTTAACATTATAACTACTACTACTCAGCCAAACAGGCAATTGTTTCCCATCTTTGAAGGTGTGATTAGTGTTATTTAATATGTAGCTACAACTAAAAGTATAAATGAAATCTCTCATCTCTAGCCTAAAGTGATACAGAACATTCTGCATGATCAGGATTTCACCTCATAATTCCCAGTGTGTGTGTGTGTGTGTGTGTGTGTGTGTGTGTGTGTGTGTGTGTGTGTACACAGATGTAACATATCTCTACAGTATATACCAGGATGGTTATTGCTAGGGTGTATTTCTGTTCTTATAATATATATTTACAGTTAATACATTTATAAAAACGTACAATTTCTCTGCTATATATCTCAAAGACTTTAAAAAGTTTTAAAAGCAAATTGGAGTCTACCAACATCCACAGCACTTCATTCCATTGTTGAAAATTTATTACTATTAGGAAATTATTCTGGTATCGATTGACAAGAGCTTCCTTGTAATTTGAAAATGTTGCTTCTTATCTTGCCTTCCGTAACCACACTGAAGAATACCCTTGTATATACCAGTAATAGCCTTTTGGTTTCTTAAACAATTATCATGTTTCCTTGCAGTCTCATTTTCTCTAGGCTAAATATACCCAATGCCTCCAATGATTTTTTTTTTCCTTTTGGGACTTTATTGTTTTGCTTTATTTTGTCTAGACATACTTCAATGTTCAATGTACCTTGTAAAACATAGTATTTAGAATTGTTTGCAATATTCTAGATGAAATCTGGTAATTACTTTAATTAATTACTAACAGGTCTGGTTTTCTAACTAACCATCCTGTATTGCTTTGCTGTATGATGTTTTGTCCCAAAGAAAGATCTGAATATTCAAATTGATTTGTAGATGCAACCATGATCTTCAACATAAATTCATTAAGACATCTTTTGCTCTGTAGAATGTGTAATAAGGGCGGACTTTTTTATGTTATTTAGTGAGCAGCATGCAAACAGTCTCAATAAAGTATCTAAGAATGTGGATTTGTAAAGTTCTCAGCAGAAACACTCAAAGAGATCCAAACTTAAATGCTGCTTTGCTTAAGATCATTTTTGTTGTTACTACAGAAAAAAAAAGATGACCTTTTTATATGGCTATATAATCATTAGAGACTTTTTAAATGTAAGAGGTGGTAGCTGCTACAACGCCTACCTAGGCAAAGGTTGTTTCTGACATGTTGGAAAGAAAGGTGATAAGATGATGGAATAGGAGGTCACTTTCCAGCTTTTCACCTTTAATAATAGCAAGTTTTATTAAGCCTCTGGGGGTTTGGTAACAAGAATAACACTTGTGAATCTGAATCATGAACCTCTTCCACTAAATAAATGAAAGTCTTCAAGTTCAGGTAATCAGAAAACTTTATTTAAAAAAAAGTCCTGGTGTGTGTGGGTGTATATGTGAGAAAGAGAGAGAGAGAGAGAGAGAGAACGCATCACACATTCTGGTATTCTGATAATGATCCCTTGAAATGAAGTCTTTTCATTCATTCTCCTGCAGAATCATGTCACTGAACAGGGCAGAATAAGTGATAGGCTACATTTTGCTCAGCATAAGACATGAATTTTGATAATGTCTTGTATAAAACAAGAAACCAACTGACATTCTCATCTTATTATATCTGTTGCACTCAATTGATATGTTGCTTTATGTATTATTTAACAATATTTGTTGATCACTCAATAGATCACCTGGGAACTGGGCTGTTTACAACAGTTAAAAAACAAAACAAAAGCAGTAACAAAATACAAAAAATAATAATCTAATAATAATAATGTATTAAGTTTATATGCTGCCCAGCTGCCAGCACCACTAAGTATAGTGGAAATCTAGAACTTATCAGAACCAAAAGCATGGTAAATCAAAAGGTCTAAGTGCTTTGTGGAATATTAGAAGATAAGAAGGTAAGTGAATGTTTAGGACATTAGGGATTTTTAACAGATTTTCTTTAAAATATTCATACCAGATGGGCAATTTTAGGAAGATGATACATGATGTGTCCTAGGTGCTACACCATGTAGGATGATAGCAGGACCTTGGAAGCCTAATGGGCTGTTTATGTAGGTGCCCTGCATAATTATGGGAGGAACCCCTAATCCTAATGTCAAGACCCAAGCAAATGAGAGCAATTTTGTGTTTATGTGTTTCTGTACTTCTGTGTGTTCATCTAGTGCCCACTCCTGTGGATATTTTGCCTCACCAATCCTTCCCAAGAAGAGTCCAGGTAAAATCTATAGATTCAGTAAGCATGGAGAAGCACTGATACTTTTCTATGCAAATTTGAATGGGAACTTAAATATGAATACTTGCTTCCACTTTGGTTTTTGTATACCATCCAGGAGTGAGTAAGGCTGTATACTCTCCCCATACATATTCAATAAATATGCTGTGTATGTGTGTGTTAGTTTTATGAGCTGATCAATACATACATACATACATACATACATACATACATACATACATACATACATATGTGTGTATGTATTGATCAGCTCATAAAACTAACACACACATACACAGCATATTTATTGAATATGTATGGGGAGAGTATACAGCCTTACTCACTCCTGGATGGTATACATATATATATATTCAGGGAAGTTGAATTGGAAGAAGATGAGAATGGCTTTAAAACTGGAAGAATGCACATCAACAATTTTCCTATGCTGAAGACACTATTCTGATACTGAAAATTTAAATGATCTGCAAACTCTAGCAATAAAAGTCAAAGAGCTCATTGAAAAAATGGGACTAAATTTTAATATCATGAAGACCAAGCTAATTACAACAGATATAAGAACCTATCATAAAGGCGACAATAGAGATACTAAAATTGTGGGGAAATTCTGTCTTTTGGGATTAGCTACCAACTATAAGGATTTGGCTGTAAAAAAATATGTGTAGAATAACACTTGGTATAATAGAGGTTAAGACCACCGAAGAGGTAGATACCTTGATGTGTCTATACCTACAAAGATCAGTAACAATCTATGGAAGACCTTCTCTACAGTTGTGGCAGTTGTTTGCATTTATCCTGAATAAATCACAGTCCCATGTCAACTGTCCCTTTCTTATTCAGATTCCTTGCCAAGAAGAATTATCAAGAGATACGTCTACAGTATGTATTTGTTTTCTTCACAGATATTGTTGCTTTTAACAATCTATATCTTTGGGACCACAAGGGAGAATGTATTGAGTAATTGAAAATGAAGATAACTTGCTCAGTTTCATGAATAGAATTTGCTGTTGAGGCACCCACTAGAAGTATGCATCCCTAATATTAATTTCATTTTATAAAACCAGCATTGATGTCAATGATATTGCTACAGACCACACTCCAGTTGTTAAAGTGTAATTCACTAGAATGCATTTGTAAAACACAATCTGACAAGATTCTGCCTTATTTATTGTGTTTCTAAAAATTCAGTGCTGTGTATTTTACCCCCAGTTGTCCATTTCGTGTAGACCCAAAGATTAGCCAAGAATTTATATTTCTTGGTTAAATTGGCAGAAAATATTTTAATGCACATTATTTCATATATAATGTTTCTCATACAGTTACTTAATATCAGTTTGTAATTAAATGCCATCCACATCCAAGGTTCATCTACATAAGGGGTATCAAACTCAAAGCCGAGGAGCCGGATTTGGCCTGTGGGGTACTTAGATCTGACCCACAGGGCCACCCTGGAAACAGCAAAGGATTGACCTGCAGTGCTACTGCCAGTGAAAATGGAGCTCAGGAGGGCTGCATATGGCCCTCCTGAGCTCCGTTTTCACTGACAAAGGGCTACAGGAGACACCGTTTTCACTAACAGAGTGCTTGGGCCATCACAGGAACCACTGACATGAGTAACATTGAGCTGGCTACACCCACCCTGGCCATGCCCACCTTGGCCCGCAGAGGTCAAACACAACCCTGATGCGGCCCTCAGTGAAATCGAGTTTGACACCCTGATTTACATCCTTCCCTTTCCTCAAATTTTGCTTGCAGAATCAATAGTTATGAATATACAAAAGGGCTCATACTGAATTAGTATTCATGACATCAGGTACCATAGTTTTGCCAGGAATTACCATAATTTGTGAATTATTTGTGAGAGCCTGTAAATAGCTGAGAAAAATGGATAGTTATTTTTTTCATAAAAAGCTTGAAATAAGGAAGCCAACTCTAGTGTGCTATTTTTCCTGCATTAATGCATTGAATTGGGTAGGAAGGTAAGAAGGAAGGTAGCTGGGTAGCTAGAATCCCTTTTTCCTTTTTACATGTGATTTAATTAGCTTTAAGAGATTATTTTAAGAAAAAAAGCATTGTGAACACTTGATTGAATCTGGAATATTTCACCCAATTTAGTTTTCTCAGCTACTAACTTTCACAGTTTTAATTCTAACATAACTTCTGTGGACCTCTTCCAATATTTAAGAGGTTCCTAAGGGCGATTGCATAAATGCATTAATGTACCTATTGTCCCTGTCACTGTTTAGGTTTTTTCATTTTGTTCATTCAAACCTGTAATTTTTGCTTGACAAATAAACAATTTTATAAAAAAATCTGTTCCTAGAAGTAGAGGTCGGGTTCCCACCAAAGATTTCCTTGCACATTCTATTTAATTATTTTTTGTTTATTCATTAAATGTGACTATCCTTCTTCCAATTCACTATATCTAGTTTATTTAAGAACTTTGCTGACAAGAATTATTTTCAATGCTTTCCAGATGTTGGAATCTTGTTAAGCTTTCAGACTTACTGAAACTATCTTCAGTCTTTTATGCTACTGTCTTGGGAACTTAACAAATATACTCTTCAATTTCTTAGTACCTTGATGTGTTTTTTATGCAAGCAATTCAAGTTTCCTTCAATTGAAGGTAATTGTCAAGGTCTTTTGGTGCCTTTTATGAAGAGAGGTATTCTAGTTTACTGACTGTCAAACCATCATTATATCCACAAAGCAATCTCATTTCCAAATGGGCTCCTATATTCCTTGTAATTGATAGTTTATGCAAGCAAGGAATGAAGCCTGGATGTGAACACTGGATGTTCACAACCATTTATAGAATGTAGAAATTTATTCATCAAACAAAAATTACAAATTCGAACTTTCTGAGATGATTCATGACCACATGCTGTCTATCGTCACTTGATTGGTTCAGGAAATGCCACTAGAATAGATAAGTGTGCGAAATACTTTTGCAGAACATAGTGATAGAGTTGGGTTGCTCCCGGTTTGGCCTGGTTTGGGTGAACCAGTAGTGACGGCGATGGGAGGCTCTGCCCACCCACAAGGATGCTTCTGCGCATGCACATGAGCATCACGTGCACACGTGACCCAGTAGTAAAAAAAATAGAAATACACCACTGGAGTAACCTTTACATATTTAAAAGTTTATGCACAGCCTCTTGTGAATTTTTTAAATAAATTATTCTTAATGAGTGGCAGGAAAAAAGAATCCTTCTTTCAAAGGGAGAAAAGTATTTTTTTAAGTATGGTGCCAGCTTTGGTATACCATTAATTAAATTTTAAAAATGGACTTGTTTGAAGTAAGAAGTTGTTTTATCATATAAACTAAACTGGAAAGAAAGTGACATCATAGATAACGAGAATCTTTCTCCTAGTTTGCAATGTCAGAGAGGCAGCAAAATGTGCAATTCCTGGTTGTGTTGTGACCCAGAGTACATTTTCTCTGAATTGATTTTTTTATTGTATTTTGGAAAAAGAAAACATAACCTTCTATTTCTGCAGAACACAAGCTATACAACATTCATTTCCTTGATTTGTCCCAATGAAAATTGATGGCCAACATTTTGTTACTGCAGCTTAATGAATCTGCTAATGGGAAGTATGAGCTTTTTAGTGGGAAATTATTGACCAACACATGCTTAGACAACTCAATTTTCTTTGCGTTGTCAGACAAAGGTCCTTGCTGAAGATTAAATGGAGAGAAGTAGTTCAGGATTTATAGTTCCATACAGGAGTCTATAATTCCTGCACAAGATGATAAGCTACAATGTTTATGTTTTTTACAGCTGTGTCCTAGAAATTCACCTGCTAGAGTTCTTCCTTTGGCAGAAATTGATTAGTGAATAGGAGGAGGAAGAGGAGGATTTATATCTTCAATTCAATTCATAGTCTAAGACTGGTAAAAACTTAAGTCTTAACCAAGGACCTAAGAGTATTGCAATTGTCTAGATGGGAAATGACTATGGTATGAGTGTAAATAGGGATTGTTGGTCAGGAAAGGACATAATTGGTGCACAACCTGCAGTTGCACAAAGGCCCTACTGGCCATGTCTGCCACCTGCTCTTTGAGCAAGAATTGTGACACCAGAAGATCCTGGTGACTAAGCAGATTATGCACTAGATCTGTTCAGGGTTATTAAATTATTTAATATTAAATAATAATACTTAAATTATCAAATTCTTGATTTAATAACCTCAAAATCAGTGTATATTTTCCAGTGATTTTTTTTCTTTCATCAGCCCAAGCTCTGCCTTGCCAACAGCAACATTAAGATACATATAGAACTCTACTAATTGCGAACAATTTGCAATTGCAAACTAGTGCACTGTTGAATAAATTAGAAAATGATTAAGGAGTTCTCCAAATCTGTACTAGTTTCGATCATTCTTCACTTTCCACTTTTGAGTTTGTGCCTACATATGTAATTACCTTTGCCCCCCCAAACTTTTCTATAGTCT
Source organism: Rhabdophis nuchalis (assembly GCA_039707465.1). NCBI lineage: Eukaryota > Metazoa > Chordata > Lepidosauria > Squamata > Natricidae > Rhabdophis > Rhabdophis nuchalis. Next base: position 103,406,621 of record CM077643.1, on the reverse strand, counting down.
TCCTCTGAATATTTACGTTAACCTCTCCTGTTATGATGCGTTAGATTCATTTTTACTGGCAGCTTGGAGTTTTTTTAACTTGATTTCTGAGGACAGTTCTAGACCATTTCAATATTAATTTCCTACAAATGAATCTCCCAAGAGATACCATAATGTCTGGTGAAAGATTTTCAGTTTTAGGTTGTGATATGGCTACTAGGGGAAAACTGTTTAAATTTTAAACTCATTTGCTATTTAGCAAAGCTTAGGGAAATTTATAGCAAAACTTGTAAGGCCTCCTCTGGGGGCCATAAAGAGTAACTACTTCAGTTTCACAACAAATTAAAATGTATGCCTTTTATCTGATTTTTAATATGAAGATGCTGGAAGGCACCTGAAAGACTTCAATTCTTAGATAGAGGGATTTTTTTTTCTGAATTGATTCATTGTCACATTGAACTTTCTTCCATATTTAATCTCTCTGATGACGTCTATCTGGATGCCCTTTTCAGGGTGTTTGCGCCTTATATTATTTTACCTATTTAACTATGAAACTGATTATTAGATTTAACAGCCTGTTTGCAGACTCTCCTATCTACTAAGGATCATTGCTTTCTTCATCAATCATATCTTTTTGTGACTCTAGCAACAATTCCATCAAGGTGACAATAACTGCTTTTATTCCTGGCCTCGATCCTTTATCTTCGCCTTTTCAAGGAAAATGCTATTAGTACAGTATAAGAACCAAGCAGCCAGTGTGTGCGAATATCCCGTGGAAAATTGGAAGCAACTGTGCAGTGAAAATAACTAAGAAAACAGTATATAATCCTGCAGTTATGGCAAAGTCTGCCAAATGTTTCCTAAATGGACTATTAGGTGAAAGTTGTATGGGCCTTTCCTTAAATAGAATTCAGTCAATATGAACATTGATCTCCTGACTTCTCTTCTCTTACTTCCCTCTGTAGCATTTTCCTGGTACCCCACTGTACATCATTTTCTCTCATTGAAAGCGGCAATTTTACAGGCCTCTTTAGCTCCCCTAGATTTTAGTTGGGAGAGAACAGAGGAAGGTAGTAATTATGGAGCTGCTTCCTAAAAGAAATAGGTCTGCCCTCCAGGCTTTCTATAGCCAACTAATAGCTTGTTTACCTGGGCATTTGCAGGGTCAAAATGTTCAGAGAGCTCAACTGCTTTCACATTAATGCCATGGTAATAATATCATTCATTTGCTTCACTTACATTCCGAATTTTCTTGGCTCAGAAGCAGAGTTTGGTTTGTTTAGAATTGGCCTGGGAGACCTCCAGGGTATTCCAAGGCTTTAGTCCAGAATGGGAAGTCAAAATAAGCAAAAATTAAAACTAAATTCTGGAAGATAACTTAGATGAGCCACTTCATGGTCAATGAAACTACATATAGTTATCCATGAACTCACCAGTGCTCCATAGCCAGTCTTAACTTTAAAGACACATGGTGTTACAGTTTGTTTAGTTGCTTTTTTCTATAGCTTTATTGTTTTTATTGCAAACTTTTCCATGCCTTACCCTGGACTCTCTCACTAATATACTAATAATAAGCAGACATTTATACATTTGTTAATATAGTTCAAATAAATCCTTGTATATAAATGTTCCTGCACATTCTTATGTTCTTGAAATAATGTGAGCAGAGGTAGAAAACAGCTGAAATGTGTATGTATTTCAACTATACTGTGTATAGATATTCAGATTGTTTATAATCTGAAATCGTGGAATTAAACAGTTTATACATTACTACAGTATTACAATCCTTCCAAGCTCAGTGTACAAGAGTCTTGTTTTGTTTGTTTTATTTCTTAGATTTATATAGCCACCCATCTCATAATACTCTTACCACATTGAAAAACAATAAGCCAAGTTTATATATAAAATACACACAATACCTGAAGGCAAGCTAAATAAATAAAAGACATATAATGGACTCTAGCTAACACTCTGACAGCTATTCCAGGGAACATCCATGCCTTAGTCATCTTCCAGGAAATCAGCAAGGAAGAGGATTTCAAAGGGCAGGTAGGGCCACTTGGGCCCTTCAAGATGATATCATTTGACTGATGGAAAACACAGTATGCCTCTTCTGTTAAATATATTGGAATTGGCAGAAACAACTAGGGGGAAACAATACCAAAATAACCAAGTACTATACCATGGATTTTATAGGTGGCAACTAGAATCTTGAATCACATCTGGAAGAACACTAGAAACAAATGAAGTTCATGAAACAGAATCGTAACATGTGCAGACCATTCATCACTGGCTATATTGCCATATTGTGCAGTAGCTCCAGTTTCTAATTGCTCTTCAAGCGCAGCCCCGTATAGAGAAAATTGCAGTAATCGACCCAGAAAGTGCCTAAGACATGAGTGGCTGTGTTGCTGCCTGGTCTTGAAAAGGATGCAACTGGTGCACAAGACAAAGTTGTAGCTTTCCTGAGCACATTTCCCACCTACTAATTGAAGAGGAACTGAAAGTCCAGAAGAACTCTAAAATTAGATGTTAAGATTGTACAATCCCATCCAGAACAAGAGATGGAAATCCTTCAATCTCAGCAGCCCTAAAAAGCACCTACTTCAGCTTCTAGACTTCACAGTCTCCAGACATTGAGACAAAGCTTCCACTGCATTGCATGATTGGACAATGTTTGGGAATCAAGATGGATATCATCACTATACTGAAGGTTTCACACCTCATACAATCAGGTTACTTCATCAGGAAATTTCAAGTCAATTTGAAATTTCAGGAATTGGGAAAGCATCCAACAAAGCAGAGGCAGATTTTTCTCCTACCCATCCAAACACACCCACATACACGCATCAACACTAAGTGGAACTGACTCCAGAGGAATAGAAAAATCACCATACACTGTGACACCACCACTCCTAAATTCTGAAAGTAGCCCAGAAAGATAACATAAATCATTTGTATCAAAGGCTGCTGAAAGTCAAAGAGACCAAGGATGGACATCCCCTTCCCACTCATGTCAGAGGTCAGCCACAAACATGATCAATGTGGTTTTGAACCCATATCTGAAATATGATTAAAGCAGGTCAGATATAATTGCATACTCCAGAGTTCTCTGAAGCTGCAGTGCCATCATCTTTCATCAAACTTTTCAGAGAAGAGAAGGATGGATATAGAAGAACAGTTGACTAATATGGTCATGTCCAGCAATGGTTTGTTGGATAGTTGAATTAACTATCTGCCATTTTAAGAAAGAATTCACCAATATAAAATTCCATTTACAGAGATATATTTTGAGGTTTTATCACATATTTGCTTACACACTGTGCCCCCTCCCCTAATTTCTGGACATATTTCTGTAGACTTTGAGTTCAGAACTTTAAATAGACTATTTTTTTCCTCTTTATGATAGCTAGTCTGTATTCCAGCTTGATAAATACCATTAAAGCAGATTAGATAGCTAAGCACACTTTAGTTTTTCTACTTTTAAATTATTAAGTCTTAGTGACAGCTATTTTATGTAATTATTGACAGACCAGAATCAGGCATCAGGTAATATGACATAAATATTAAGGACATCATTTCATGCCTCTTGAAAAAGGCAGAAATATTTTAGTAACTCTCTGCCACATTGACCATTTGTCAGAAAAGCAATCTAATTTAGCCATGATCTTGGTTATAATGCATGCTTTCAAAGGTCGACTACAAAATTAGATTTCTCCAGAAATTGAGAATTTAAGTAATGGCCTTAACACCTCAGCAACTTCATTCTACTGAATCAAAATTATGTTGATGAGAAAAAGGAATCTGTAAACTTCCACTTATTTTTATTTTTTTAAAAACACCTCATAACATTCTTCACTATTGACCATGCTGGCTCTGAGTGATGGTTTACTAAGATTTGGAGGATTATAGACCTGTCAGCCATACTGTGGCATCTGTTGCCACAATGCCCTTAACCCTTGGAAGATAAAACTGCACTGGCTACCTATGGCCTTCAGGGTGCACTTCAAGGTGTTAGTAACCATCTTTAAAGCGCTCCATGGCATGGGATCTGGTTACTTGCCGGACCGCCTCCTACCACATACCTCCCTTCGACCTGTCCGCTCCCACAGTGAGGGCCTCCTCAGGGTACCGTCTGCCGGACAATGCCGGCTGGCGACTCCCAGGGGGAGAGCCTTCTCTGTGGCAGCTCCCGCCCTCTGGAATGACCTGCCCCTCGACCTTCATACTATCACGGACCTGCGCCTCTTCCGTCGGGCATTAAAAACACACTTATTGTGGGAAGGAGGAAGAGTGAGGATTAAAACAGTTGCTGAGGCGGAAGCCTTTCTTAAAAAACATTCCTCTGCCCTGGGGGAAGATCCAGGGGGGACGGAGGGGGTCACGGCCCCGCCCACGGGGGGCCAGGGAGGAGAGAAAGAAGATACAATAGCCAAAAGACTTAGATCAAAAAAATAACTTTGCCTTGATTTTTCTTGAACAATTTTGTATAATATTTCTATCCGGACTTTTTGTAAATGTCTGACAGCATGAAAGGGAGAATTTAGGTAAATGTACTTGCTTTCATCTTGTAGTGGTATGGAAAATGTTTTCTATGTTAACTTTTTTAATGTGTATTTTGAGGTCTCGGAAGGTCCGACGACTCTGACGTGAATGCTCTCAAAATTTCTTTGTAACCATTACCCTATCCTGTTAAAAAATGTAAAACCAATAAAACTTTTTCAATATAAAAAAAAAAAACACACTTATTTCATGCGGCCGGCCTGGTATAGTTTTAAATATGATTTTAGTAGGGTTCTTAATGATAATTTTAGCACGGGTTCTAAATTTAATTTATTTTTAATATTTCTATTGTATTTATTGTTGTGTTTTTATTATCTCCTGTGCACCACCCTGAGTCCCCTCAGGGAGATAGGGCGGTATATAAATATAATAAACTTGAACTTGAACTTAATTCTGACTTCTATAATTAAGAATGTGATTGTTCTAAATAGTCAAGTCCACTGAAGTCTATTAAAATGAGGCATATAAAGGCAATCACAGGTTTATGGGAAAAGATAAGAACATAAGAATGAAAAGATAAGAACATAAAAGCAGCCTCACTGGTAATCTTAGTCCAACATGTCCAACGTGTTCTGTCAGAGATCAGATTAGGTGTCCCTGGAATGCTTCCTGTAGGAAACAGATGGTGGGGTTTTTTTCTAAACAGCTGATATGGAGGCATGAATACCTCATTTTGGAGGTAAAATAAATCTGTATTGGATAAATTCTCTACTAAGAGCATATCTAATTTTATTTTAAAATCTTCCAAGTTTGAGGCTAATATTTTCAGAGAGAGAATAATTATGTCTCCTTCCACTTTCTCTATGCTATTTTATATGCCTTATGAGAATTGGATCTAGCCACCCTCCCTGAATCATATAGTACCTCTTTTATGCTCCTGTGACCTCCATACACCTGTCTCAATTCATGCTCTCTCGTGCCTTACTTAATCAGCATGGTCCCTCTTGCAAGTGCCCTTCTAATCCCATACACCCACCCTTGTGTCCTCCCTGACTGATGCTTTCGCAAATGCCCCCATCTCTTGCACACTCCAAACTTATGTAGCATCTTGTGCACACACCCACATTTTCTTCTTATCCCATACGGTCACTTCCTCTCACTTCCACATATCCTTTCTCACCAGCATCCTTTTTTTTTTTCTGAAAAAGTTTTATTGAGTTTTACAAATTTTTATACAAATAGGATATGGGAAAATAACGTGTTATAAATACATTTTGAGAACCTCTATGTCAGAGTCGTTGGCCCCAGCCGAGGCTTCATAAAAAAAATATAGATAATACAGTAAATTTTCATTTGTACTACAAAGTGGAAAGAAATACAAATATATCATTTTAAAATCTATGCTAACGATCATGTATAAACATCCAAATAAAAGTTGTACTATACAAAAATAAAGTCACTTTTGAGATCTAAGTCTTTTGGCAATTGTGTCTTCCTCTCCCTGACCTCCAGTGGGCAGGGCCGCGGCACCCTCCACTCTCCTATTTTCATCCTCCAGGATTGAGGAGTGTTTTTTAAGAAAGGCTTCCGCCTCTGCAATTGTTTTAATTCTCACCCTCCCTCCCTCCCAGAACACCAACATTCCCTCTGGCATCACCCACTTGAACCAGACCCCCTTTTTAAATAATCTTTTGGACAAGAAGGAATACTTCCTTCTTATCTCTCTAATCTTTTTCGGGACCTGCTTCAGGATGGCAATCTCATTCTGCTGATAAATTAAAGGACTGTCTCTTTGTGCTCTCAGGATCCTTTCCCTTGTTGACCTTCTTACAAATTTAATATGTATCTCTCTGGGTACTTCATTTATCCTGGCATATGCTGAATTTATTCTATATATCAGATCAATGTCCCCCCTAATATCTTCTTTACTCTTTTGTATATAATCTGCTAAAATTGTACACATTAAATCAGTCAAATCTTCATCGCTTGACTCAGGAACGTTCTGAAATCTTAAAAAATAAGACATTCTTTCAAAATCCATCCTAGACATATGACCAGCTAAATCCCCTATTTCATTATTAAAGCTTTTAAGCTCTTCCCTTGTCCCAGCCAACCCCACCTCCAGACCATTGATCTTTTGTGTATTTTCCATTAATTTCTTCTGTGTCTCCAAGAGTTCTAGTTTGGAACTGACATGGTCCTTCCGCATTTCTTTAATTTCTTTCATGATGTTCTGAAGAGTTTCATCCATTGCTGATAATTTAGCATCCACATCTGTTTTTTCGGGTAACATCGAAGTGATCTTGGTTTGATGCGTCTGCTTTTTTGAAGCCATAATAAAAGATTTAAGTCTTAGTCAGTAAAATGGCGTCCGCTGGAGAGGAGTCTGTGAGGCAAGGTGGGAGCAAATTCCGGTGACCAAATTCACAGTGTCATTTAGTTGTAATCCAGAGAGAAACCAAATTCTTAGAAACAATCAGATAAAAAGAAAGAAGAAGGCACATCAGGGAAAGGTCCAATTAATCAATTATATGCAATCATTAGTGAGAAGAGAAAGGCAGTCCCAAGCACCGGGGAATGTCAGCAATTTTCCAAGAAAAGTATGTCTCCTGAGAACAAAGGAACGCCATCTTCCCCCGCCCATCTGGGAGCCACCAGGAGTTAACAAGTAAAAAATTGTCTCTTTGTTGCCAGACTTCGATACTAAGTATCCAAAGATCGTGCAGGAAAGACTTTCACTTATAGTTTAAGAGAATCGGATGTTGATTTCTCCGCTTCCTCAAGCCTGAGGAGCATTTTTAAATGCCGCTTGTTTCCATTCCGAGGGGGCGTGTTACAAACTCCCCCCTCCATCCTCTTTCAAGCTGAAAGTTGCGAGCATTGAAATAAAATCACTCACAGTCCACTTTGTAGTCAGGAGCCTCGGTATTGCCTCCAACTCCGGCGTTTCAGCTCTTCTTCAAAGCAGCTAGGTATTCCGGTCCTCCATCGGCAAAGGGAACGATGCCCCCCCGCGACTCATTCCCCTACGCCTAGGTCGAAGCGGGGGCCACCCCCCGACCGCCGTCGGGGTGGGGGGATTCCCTGCAAGCCGCCCGTACAGCAGGAGTCCTTTAAAAGAACTCCCTGCCCCTGGGGGGGGCGTAGAGGCAACCAAGCGGCGGACGAGCACCAAGACTCGACCGTCGCCTCTGGCCAACCGGAAGGAAGTCCTCTCACCAGCATCCTTGTACACCCTTTCCTTCCCTTTCCCACCCAGAAGCACTCACTTAACTGCCTGCTGGCCTTGGACTTGCAACTTCCTGCTGGTTTCCCATTGACTTTCTCTATGCAAAATATCCACAAGTAAAATAAATGAGGAAGTCAAAAAGAGAGGGAGTGAGGGGGAAGGAAGGAAGGAAGGAAGGAAGGAAGGAAGGAAGGAAGGAAGGAAGGATTTCCTATCAACTTCCCACAAGGAAACTCAATGGGGAAACTGGCAGGATATCAGTTGCTCCTATTTTAGCCCAATGTTGCAACACGCTGCAATTCTTTTGAATTGTGATTTGGTCGCTCTATCTGGTATTATCTGCAAAATTGTGATTTATTGGGATTATTCTACATCCCCAGCATTGCAAAAATAAGATAAATTAGATAGATTAATATTATTTAGTTGTTAAAACTGTTCTTGAGAAACTGGCTCTTGATAGTGGTAGCATCCCCCCCCCCTAAATATTCAGAGACATAGTGCTTGAAAATATGTCTTATACCTTACCAAACATGGAAATAAATTGCTGGTATGTTTTTCATTTATTTTCTATTTTCATTTATCTTTTCTTTGACACCTGGAATGTTTTTCTGACATATGTGTGTCATACATGTATACCCACTTACATGTAAACTTAAAACACATGTGGAATGTAAATGATTATCATTGTTTATAGAATATGACCAACCAGAACAATTCTGTAAGTTAATAAGAGATAAAAGAAACAATTTCTACATAAAGTGCACTGTGTTTCACTGATTCTCTCTCATCTCCTTTCATCTGCTACCCTCTCTTGCTTTAGCCTTCTGCAACTCACTCTGTTATAGTCTGTGATATTCAGAAGGGAAATTAAACTACTCAAACTTACCCCCATTTCCTTCTGCCTTAACTTACTATATTTTTGATTTCTATTGAAGTCTTATTTAAATAGGATTTAGACCAGTGTTTCACAGTCCTGGCAATTTCTAGATATGTGGGTGAACTCCCCAAAATTCTCAGCCAGTATGAACGTTCCTGAGAATTGTGTTAAGTTTAAGTCTACACAACTGGAAGTTACCAGACTGGGAAACAGTGACTTAAACTGCAAATTAAAGTACAGATGAAATAAAATTGAAGTTCCCAATTCTTCCCAATTCTATTTATTCCTCAAATCATGAAGGAAAAATAACACTATTTCCAAAAACAGGTTCCTGACCAATAGGTACAGATAAATTAATAGTTCAAAATAGTTATTATTATCATTAGTATGATAATGATAATCCTTGGCAATGTTATCTGCAGGAATCATCTCTAAAATGATTGGGTATATATTTAGTATGTGATGAAACCATAACAGACATTTTGGTGCCATTCAACTCTTTAAGACAGGATTATCTTGAAATAAACTATATATTCAACAGAAGAAGAAGAATTGCTGAAGTTTTGCTTAATTGGTTTGTGTCCTGTCTAGGTCACATTGAAAGGCAAAAGAATGTCTACATTTTAGAAATGATATATTTCTGTAACAATGATGCAGTGTCCTTCCTCTGTTAATTAAATACTTCCAGTAAGTGGGCTACATAAAACCATATATTACCTTTTTCCCCCCTAGGGTACAAAACTGTTTTTGACATGTATCACTATAGAAACTAGAAATATTTGTACATTCCTCAGTTAGCAGCTTATTGTTTGACAAAGTTAACAAGTTATACACTACAGGAACTGGGAACTAAAATGTCTCTGTGTCAAGTATGTGACTTCTTATTTTTGCTTCCCAGGGCCCAAGAGCAGGTTTCACAAGATTCATAGACTTGACCTGCTCTGTCAGAGCCATTTGTTGCCCAGAGCTATGGCATTATAAAAAATGTTGTACAAAATAAGTTGACTCTGTTCCCTTAGACCTGTGATCACACATAGTGATTAAACCATTTGGTCGCCAAACCATAAAGAACCTCTTTGATTTTGTCAGCTGAAAAACCTACCTTCCATGTAATATGAAAAAAAAAAATAAGAAAAGAAAAAGTCTTCAATGAGATGCTTGATTGTTTTTATTTATTTTTATATAAAAGAAAGATCCCTTTGATGAATTGCCAAAAACGATATAAACAGAAGCATGCTAGTCCAGACTTCAGCTAGTCCAGAATGCAGCCGCGCGAGCAATTATGGGAACCTCAAGGTTTACCCATGTAACACCGCTCTTGCGCGAGCTGCACTGGCTGCCTGTCGTCTTCCGGGTGCGCTTCAAGGTTCTAGTTATCATCTTTAAAGCGCTCCATGGCTCGGGACCTAGCTATTTGCGGGATCGGATCCTGCCTCATACATCCACATGGCCTATTCGCTCGCACAGAGAGGGGCTTCTCCGGGTGCCGTCCACTAGACTTTGTCAGCGGGCGACACCCAGGGGAAGGGCTCTCTCTGTGGCGGGCCCCGCCCTCTGGAACGACCTTCCCCCCGACATTAGAACAACCACGGACCTCCGCTCCTTCCGTCTAAAACTAAAAACATATTTGTTCTGCTTGGCTGGCCTAGGGTAGTCTCCCTTCTATGGGGTTGTTAATAATTTTAGATTTTTAACTGGGAATTTTTAGCGCAGGGATATTATTTAATTCGTTTTTATTATGTGTGTATATTTATTGTTTTATTTGCCCTGTGCACCGCTCCGAGTCCCTTCGGGGAGAGGGAGCGGTCAACAAATTAAATTTATTATTATTATTATTATTATTATGCACCTGTGGCATTTTAATGTGGAGATCTTGCCTTTACAGCTTTCAGTTATAGCTGAAAAATGTGCAGTGAAGTTAATTAATTGTATTAAAATGAAATGACTGGATGCAACCCCTATAGCTATCGAGATGCAAACAGTGTAAGGGAATATTTTTCTCCTATTCTCATAAATTGAGCTTTAAGTCCTCAAATATTTGCTTTAGTTTAAATTCATTCAGGTGAAATAAATGGCAGTAACATATTTGATTGGACTGACATATTTTTTAAATGGTTACTATTGGGTTATTTCCATTATTTTTGGCTATAGTTTGTCCTTACAGAAGAACATAGTCCATTGACTAGTGCAGCTTAAAAGAAACTATGGTTAGCTATAACATTACATTATGAAGAAAAAAAGAGACTTATTTTTGCTATTACAAAAAACATTGACAGATTTTTGTGGGGTTTTTGTATGTTCCCCTCCCCGACCCCCAAAAAACTGTTGTATAGCCTTAAAACACTGTATTCTAATGTTAACTCTGCCTGAATTGATGATATTAAAGAATATGAAAGAAATAATCAACTGGACTGTTTTTTTCCTTGAGGAAGAAAGGCTAAAACGTTTCATTTCTCATCCAAAATGTTTTGTTCTTCTTCCTCAAGGAGAAAAAAAACACATTTGAGACAACTATGACCTGGATGATTGAGAACCTCCCCAGACATTTTGCATACTAAAGCTGGGGGAAAATATATCAGAAAGTCATTTCATTGAATTAAATTTCAATGTTTACAGTACCTTCAAAGCAAAGTGACAAAACCAAACTCTTTCCTATTTTTAAAGGTCAGGGAGTGATGAAAGATATGCTTAGTTTTATCCAGTCAGTGTGACTTCTGGACAAGTAGATAGGTTTCAGGTGATGGCCAGCAGGCATTATTATGGTGGACTGCCTCATCTCCAAACAACTCAAAAGCTTGCTGCCATACCAAACTTCAATGTATTGTTATATTTCTGAACTAGTCCACGGTGTCCCTAACGAAAAGCAATCATTTGAGAATCAAACTATTGTCAAACTATTCTCCAAGGCACCTGGGGGCAGGACAAGAAGCAATGGGTGGAAACTAATCAAGGAGAGAAGCAACTTAGAACTAAGGAGAAATTTCCTGACAGTTAGAACAATTAACCTCTGGAACAGCTTGCCTCCAGAAGTTGTGAATGCCCCAACCCTGGAAGTCTTTAAAAAGATGTTAGACAGCCATTTGTCTGAAATGGTATAAGGTTCCTGCCCATGCAGGGGGTTGGACTAGAAGACCTACAAGGTCCCTTCCAACTCTGCTATTGTATTGTATTGTATTGTATTGTATTGTATTGTATTGTATTGTATTGTATTGTATTGTATTGTATTGTATTGAATGACAGTTTATTATAGATAGGTGTCACAGGTGGGTTCCTGCAGGCACTACTGCTAGCTCACTCATGTGCTCACTCTATGCACACGGGTTTGATGCATGCTGTGGGCGCATGCACAGTGCAATAAAAATTGTTTGCAAAAAACTAGATGGCAGTGCCTATGGTGTCGCATGGAGAAATGATTTGGGGGCGTGGCAGGCCTGGGTCACTGCCCCAAACCACTACCAGTTTGCCGAACTAGTAGGAACCCACCACTGATAGGTGTGTAATATCAAAGAGCAATCATGAAAATAATAAATGTAATCAATATTTACACTACTTAATTCAGAAAGACCTGTGTTCTTAAAATATATGACTGTAAATGGGCGCGAGAATCTCGGGCATTCATTCTGAATAAGATGATGCAAAGCTTTCCTTTTGATAAAGCTTTTATCAAATTATCACTGCAATATAGATCCACAACCTGAAACTGCAAATTAGATCATGTATCTGCAAAGTGCTACATATCCTTTGGAAGCATTTCCTGGAGTTAATGGCTTTTCTATGGCCATTGTATGATATGGAAACTTTGTGCCTATATATTGAGTATGTAGAGGGGACTTAGCAGTGTGTTAGATTCTTTGACATTGATGTGACCAGCTGGTCAATGAGATTTATTATCTATTATCAAAGCTCTTGTATGGTGCTTTGGGTTTACTTTCTTCTCTTGGCTCTCAGTTCTCAGCCACAGGCCTTGATGTCTCTTTCTCTCTTTCATGTAGCAGAATGATATATTTATTGTTGATACAGCCAACACAATTAAGAGCTCAACTCAGCTCTCAGCACTTTGAATATATGCCCAAAACAGTAGGCATTTTGGGGTCAGACCACAGTGTTCAATTTTGCTTGAAGGGAGGAGGTTTAAATCTTCTGAAAATTAGTACTTTTGTGCCTAGCTACATTAAGTGCTGGCCTAAATATTTGTTGTTAGAAATAAGGAATGGCAAGACTACAAATGCCACTAATTCTGGTCTAACAACTTTTCTGTTATCCAAATTCTGTGCCAGCCTAGTTCTGCTGTTTCTGCTAATTAATAACATAGTATTACAATTAAACCACAACTCTAATGATCCAATGTTGTCTACCTATAGTATCATCTTTCAAAATCTAATGATCAAAAGGAACAGAATATTACCCCACAGGTTTCAGCCATTGTTCTTATGATTCAGATCAGGTCTGCTAATGTTTCTTGCTCAGTTTGGCATTTGTCCAAAGCCACTGAAGGGAGGGAATCTTCTTAGGATGGGCCAGGTTTGTCAGCAAACTCTGCTTACTCCAGTGATCAGATGCACCAAAGCTTATTAGGTTGCAAGAGCAAGTCAGTGTTAATTCTTTGCAATCCTGCCATCTCTGAAATCTCAGAAAAGCAAGTGGAAAAGAAAGAGCATAACTATTAAGCAAGTTTTGAAAGTTTTTAAAGTTGGCATAGAGCCCTTGCTGCCCTTGTATAACACAATATAGTCTCTTACAGACAATTTGAAGATTGCTGTGCTACTTTTCTCTCATACCTGCTATTTCTGCATTAAAAGACATGCAGGGGGAATATTTTGAAAATGTATTAAGGCAAATGCTTGAAGATATACAGGTTAAATTAGCCAGGATTAATGTTCACTAAGAAGAAGCTGCCATCTGTGCTATCTTCATCCCATTTTGATGAAAAATGAAGTGCTGCAGGGGTTTAGATGCTACCTCATTTTAGCTTTTGAGGGAATCTATTTTTTATTTGGAACTTGAATCAAACAGGTTTGTTCTTAACTCTCAGTTAGAACAACTAGATCTTGATTCCCCGGTTTAAATCAAATAAGAAGTTGATCTAAAGTCCTGAAGATGATGTCTGAATGAAAACTAAAACTGGACACCTGGGAATGAAAATCTTGGGAATTATATGAAAAATGCTGCTGTGAAGCCATAGCCAAAAATTAGTTCAGGAGAAATTTAGGAGCATTTATAATGTTACAGAGTGACGTGGATCAAGATGATAGAATTTATATTACATCTGATTGCTTATTTTTGGTCCTGCTTCATAATATTTGCTTATATTAGCTTCCATTGGACTAATTTCACTCTCGTGTGTGTGTGTGTGTGTGTGTGTGTGTGTTTGAGAGAGAGAGAGAGAGAGAGAGAGAGAGAGAGAGAGAGAGAGAGAGAGAGAGAGAGAGAGAGAGAGAGAGAGAGAGAGAGAGAGAGAGAGAGAGAGAGAGAGAGAGAGAGAGATCATCATTTTAGCCATTATCTATCCACTGCAGGATGAATGCCTCTACTACATATTTCCAACCAATATGGTCCTGAGTTTTCTTTTGCTAATTGGGCCTGCTATACTTGCTGATGTCATTGATCCATATATACTTATACACACACACACACACACCATACTTACACACACATATACATATATACTTATACACACACAGAGAGAGGTATACATGCATGCAAACATGCAATTTTGAGGTTAACAACTTTAAGCAGAGCAGAAAAAAGGAGTAAGAAATAGTAAACTAAATAAATTAAGGCCCAAGATAAGAAAAGATTAAAAAGCAAAAAGAAAGCTGTACCATACTATCTCTCCATACTATCCTTCTAACCTTGAAAATTATCCTTATTTCTATTATGTTCCTATACATAATATACTGCCCTTTATTCTTAGATCTTAATATTTTTTTCTTAACAGTCTCATTCAATTCCCATCCAGCCACAACTTTCTCAACTTAGTTACTAAACTTAGTTACTCTTCTTTCATATGCTTATTTTGTGAGCCATGCCTTTTTCAGTTGTTTATACAATCAAGCCACCTCAATGTACCTTTTTGGTAGTAGTAACTCTCTATTGTATTCAATCCACATTAATTAGGTACCCTGTAGTTTTGACTCTATCTCATCCTGTTTTGCCACATCTGCTTTTTAAGTGTCCCTTTCCCTTTGCATTCAAATTGCTATTACCATATTTTTCAGAGTATAAGACGCACCTTTTTACTCCAGAAAAGAGGGTGAAAATGTGGGTGCGAATGTAGCTGCCTGGGTGGTCTGAAAAAGGGGCAGGTGAATTTGGCGCTGCAGAGATTGTGATGGCTGGAAAGGAGAAAGGTTTCACTTTCCAGACTCCCACTCAGCTCGACTCCCAGGAGGTGGCGGTGGCAGCAGCTGCTCACATTGCTGGGGAATGAAATTGTGGCCATTGTCTCCCCTGAGCTTCCCGCTGAATCTCTGAAGCACCTTTTGCTTGTAGGAGGAGAGGGCGGAGTATAACAAAGACTTTGAGTAACTGGGAAAGAAAGCCACACTTGGAAACTGCCACCCGAAAAGCACGCCTTTCTTTCCCGGTTACTCAGACTCTTTGGTTTAAGGAGGCGCTGCTTTAAGTTGCTCTCCTCCTCCTCCTCCTACATACGAAAGGTGCTCAGAGATGGTAGATTTCTCAGAATGCTAGTTTGAGAAGTTAAAAACCTGAAACGGGGACAATTAAGCTTGATTCAAAGGCTTTGGCTGCTGAGAATCCAGAAAGATTTAAGGGGGGGAGAGGAAGTCTAGTGTTCTGATAAAAGTCTTCATAGAGAGATTGTTCCTCTTCCCTTCCCTTCCTCCCCCTGCCTCCCCCCCAATCTCTCCCGGATCTGCCTATTGCTATTGCGCCCAGCTATCATATCTCTTCACAACATGACAGATCCGGGCAGCTTCAGGGAGGAGGTGGAGGAAGGGAAGAGAAACAATCTCCACGAAGGCTTTTCTCAGGACGCTAGATCTCCACTTTCTCTCTGGAAAAATGCTATTTGCATCATCAGGATTTTGGTTAATGGAACAAGCACAGGATGGAAAGGAAATTTCAGAATACAAAAGCATTGTATTCCTGGAGCCTGGCAGCTGCCGCATTCCGAAGTTTCCTTTCCATTCAGCGCTTCTTTCACTAGATAAAATCCTAACGATGCCAATAGCTTTTTCTGGAGAGAAAATGGAGATCTATGGTCCTGAGAAAAGTCTTTGGGTAGAGGTGATTGGTTCTCTTCCCTTGCTCCCCCCCTCCAATCTCTCCGAATCTGTCATGCAGCGATTATTGCTACTGCTGCTGTTGAGTCCAGCTACCGTATCTCTTTGCTGCATGACATATCTGGGCAGATTTGGGGTGTGTGTGTGAGAGAGAGAGAAAGACAAAGCAGTCTCGTTTCCTTTATTCTTCCCTTTTGTTGCTCAGGTGCTGCTGCGAGGAACCATTAATCCAAATGGAATGGATCTCCACCCCTCCTCATTCAATGGGCTGTTCCCAGTCAAGCACAGCAGCAGCCATTCAGCAGCCCCCACATGTCTTTCCCTCCTCGCTGAAGAGAAAAGTTGATTTGAGATCGATAAAAGCCTTACTCTTTAAGAAGATCAAGCTCCCACACTTCGCATTTTTGCCCTCCCTGGCCCCTAGGAGCACTTTGCAGGCCCCCCAAACTCTCTGCATGCCCCATTTTTTACAAAAATGGGGAGTGCAGATGGTTTGGGATGCCTGCAAAGTGCTCCTGGGAGTCAGGGAGGGCAAAAACTTTTTTTTTAAGTTTATCTCTTCAAAATCATGGTGCGTCTTATACTCCCGTGCATCTTATACTCTGAAAAATACGGTATGTTTGTCCTGATATTCCTAATGTCCAGGTTTACCTTGACAAACCGAACTGTACAACTGGAACACAAGGTTAGCACAGCTTCTTATGTATTACAGAAAAGCTAAGAAGTCCTTCTGAACAAATTTCAGTAACTGTTGTGTATCAAATATAAGTTCTATTTACACTGCAGTTTTTTTAATTCTTCCACATTTCTTCCACCTTATCTATATAAGGCACTAGAAGTGACCTTTGTGACAGGAGAAGCAGTTTTCATAAATCTATTGTTTTGATGTTGACCAAATGTCAGGATCTTTGCTTTTGAACATGGAAGAACTAGCTCTTATACCTCATATCACTTTCAATAGGCACGGATCAAAGATTCATTTTTGTACAGACCCATTTTTTCAACATTTATTCCTTACAACAGATTGCATGGTACCAATTACATCAGCATATGCATCTTAAAATTTCTCCATTCTCCTAACTTCAATAAACATTCTATTATGATATATGAGAAGGTATATTATGTGGATTTGTTTAATTACTTTAAAGGCCATACACTCAGCAGTGCCTTTGGGCATCTAACAGGGATTAAAAACACGTAGGAACAGGCTCTTTAAAAATAAAAAAAATAAACAGTAAAAAAAAAAGACCACACCAGGAAGGAAAAATAAAAATATACCACCCCATAATAAAACGTTTACATATTGTGATCAGACAATACATTTGGGAAAAGGCAGATTTTAATACCTTCTTAAAGAGGACTATAAGGATTTAATAATACTTGTTATATAAATTAACATGGAAGCCAGAACCATAGTCATTAAGAAGCTATAACCTATTTAGGATTAGCTGGAAAATTATCTCCAAACTCTGAAGATGACCTTGTTCTCAACTTACATTATCTGAACTTATCTGAGAAACTGCTTCAATTACCTTTTTCCTTCTCTTTTAGAAAGACTTCAGGTTGCAAATATACCAGCTCTTCGCAATTCTCTGCTCTATCTTCTTTCCACTGCCATATTTTTAAAAAAATCAAAATGGGACATCTTTAATTTACTAGTGAGTAAAAAGACATTTACAAAGAAAGTAATACAAATAATAACACCATTATCCTGTATTTGCTTACTTCACATTAGCCTTGTGAACTTCAATGGAATTCTTTTGGACTGAAGCACATAATGATTCATTTATCACTTCAGTGTGTGTAAGTCTTTGGTATGATTAGAAATTAGTCTTTTGGAACAACCAAGTCATTTTATTTTGCTATGTACATTAATATTTCTGCTTCAGTTCAATAATTGTTTGCTACTGTTCTGGTTCAGATTTCCAAAATCAATTCTGCAAGTATCAAATTTGCATATGATAAATAGCATCAAAGATTTTGTTGTTGCTGCTGCTGCTATTGTTCCCTACTGCAGATTATTAATGTCTTCTTCCAATTTTAAAATCATTGTCAGCTTCCTCCAAACAAGTTTACTTTAATATATATTCAGAATATCAGTTGAATAAGTAAGGAGGCAGTAAATAGCCTTGTCTCATTCCTTTGCCAACTTAGAACAGTCTGTTTTGCCATCTTCTGTCTATACTGTGTCTTCCTGACCTTTGTATAGTTTTGCTTGAGGACAATTAGTTGTTCTGAGATTCTCATTTTTTCTAAGCAGAAGTTTGACATGATCAACATAAGGCAAGACTTTTCTAGAATCAATGAAACACATACTGACTTTTTTTGGGGGGGGTATTGTTTTTTGTTGCACATCAGCAATAATGTTAAAATAAAAAATAAAAATGTTGCTGATGTTCCTCAGCATTTTCTAAGGACAGCTTGAAGATCTGGATTCTCTGTTTCCATGTAGGGCTCTAATATGCATAAGATGATGCTAAGTATTAATTTGCTGGCATGTAAAATTAAGGATAATTGACAATAGTTTGCATACTTTGATAAGTCTGCTTCCTTGGTATTTGTATGTAGACTGATCTCTTCCAATCTGATCTCTTCCCTACACCTGGCGAAAGCGCAGGTGTAGGGGTTTTTTAGTAAAAAAGCTGTTGTCTGTTTTAGGGGGTACCAGGGAGGAGGGAGGGTTTAGACAGGTTGAGACTAGCCAGAAGGGAACGGGCCAAGCCAGCAGACGACGGAGGGAGGCGGATGGTTCCGTTAAGAGGGGGGAAACACAAGTCATTCCGGTGGAGGGCTTCTCCATCCAGAGGGTCGTGGGGAGGGGCAGGACCGAGGGGAGACAAGTTCCTTCCTCCCGGTTGGAGGCACGTAGCCGTTGGTTACAAACGGTTGGGTGCCACAACCCCCGCAGGCTAGGTGGCCAGGGAATACAGAGCCAGGGTCTGCGGCTGATGTTTTGCAACGCCAGGTCCGTTGTCAACAAAGCCCCCCTCATTAGTGACCTTGTGTCAGAGGGGGAGCCGGACCTGGTAGGAATTGCGGAGACCTGGTTGGGCCACGAGGGAGGACATCCCCTCGTTGAAATGTGCCCACCAGGCTACCGCGCATTTCATCAGCCGCGGGCCCTAGGCAGGGGTGGTGGGGTAGCGGTCATTATTAAGGAAGGCCTTGAGCCGAGAGAGACCATTGTGCCTCAGACTTCCGGCTGTGAGTCCCTCTGCGTGAAGTGGGGCCTAGGGAGGCAGTTGGGCTTGCTGGTTATATACCTGGCTCCCCGCTATGTAGCAGCAGCCCTGCCCGAGCTCCTGGAGGTGATCGCTACGGTGGCAGTGGAGACCCCCAGACTTATAGTCATGGGGGACTTTAACCTGCCATCGTTGGGTGAATCATCCGTGGTAGCTCGGGAGTTCATGGCTTCCATGACGGCCATGGACCTGACCCAAGTAATTCAGGGCCCCACCCACGAGGGTGGACATACGCCGGACCTCATCTTCGTCTCGGGCCAATGGAAAAGTGATCTGGGTACAGGGGATATAGTCATCACACCCTTGTCATGGTCAGACCACTCACTTCTCCGGCTCGACTTTCCGACCGCTGCTCCCCTCCGCGGGGAGGCGGAACCAGAGTCACCAATCTGGTACCGCCCCAGGCGCTTGATGGACCCGGATGGGTTCCAGACAGCGCTTGGGCCATTTCCTGTATCCCTGACCCGCGCCCCGATGGAGGACCTCACGGCCGCATGGAATAGTGCGGCCGTGGGAGCCTTAGATCGGGTCGCGCCCTTGCGGCCTCTCTTGCGGCGGCGAACCACCCTGGCTCCTTGGTTCACTGAGGAGCTGCGGGTGATGAAACGCCGCAAGAGATGCCTAGAGAGAAGATGGAGGGCTAGCCGCTCTGAATCTGACCGGACACAGGTAAGAGCCCATTTACGGACTTACATTGTGGCGCTGAGGGTGGCCAAACGTCATCATTGTGCCACTCTCATAGCATTCGCAGAAAACCGCCCTGCCGCCCTGTTTAGGGTGACCCGCTCCCTCCTTCAACAGAGGGAGCGGGAAGCCCCGCTACAGGGTAGAGCAGAGGAATTTGTGATTTTTCTGCAGGAGAAAACCGCCCAGATACAGAGTGAGCTAACCCCCATTCATGGCCCAGTGGGATGCCACGGGGGAGATCTTGTTTGGGAGGAGTTTGACTCCGTTACTTCCGAGGATATGGACAGGCTACGTGGGCGACTGCGAGCCACCACATGTTTATTGGATCCGTGCCCCTCCTGGCTTGTACTGGCATCCTGGGAGGTGACACGAGGCTGGCTCCAAGAGGTTGTCAACGCATCCTTGAGTGAGGGTTCCTTGCCTGCCTCCCTAAAAGAGGCCATGGTGAGGCCCCTCCTCAAGAAGCCCTCTTTGGACCCAGCTCTTTTGAACAACTACCGTCCAGTCTCCAACCTTCCCTTCTTGGCGAAGGTTGTTGAGAGTGTGGTGGCACAACAGTTTCCCCGTCACCTGGAGGAAGTTGACTATCTAGATCCGCGCCAGTCCGGCTTTCGGCCCGGGCATAGCACCGAGACGGCATTGGTCGCGTTGGTAGATGATCTCTGGAGGGCCAGAGATGGGGGATGTTCCTCCATCCTGGTCCTATTAGACCTCTCGGCGGCTTTCGATACCATCGACCATGGTATCCTATTGCATCGGCTGGGGGGGTTGGGGGTGGGAGGCACCGTTTTACGGTGGTTCTCCTCCTACCTCTCTGGCCGATCGCAATTTGTGCGGGCAGGAGAGCAGAGGTCGACCCCGAGACCCCTCACATGCGGGGTGCCTCAGGGGTCGGTCCTCTCGCCTCTCCTGTTTAACGCATACATGAAGCCGCTGGGCGAGATCATCCGTGGTTTTGGGGTAGAGTACCACCTGTACGCTGATGACACCCAGCTGTACATATCTACCCCAAACCACCCCAACGATGCCGTAGCGGTGATGTGCCAGTGCCTGGAAGCCGTGCGGATCTGGATGGGAAGTAACGGACTTAGGCTCAACCCGACCAAGACCGAGTGGCTGTGGTTTCCGGCTGCCCGATTCAACCAGCTCTCTCCAATGCTGGCCATAGGGGGCGAACATCTTGCCCCTGTGGATGGGGCGCGCAACTTGGGTGTCCTCCTGGATACCCGGCTGTCCATGGAAGATCAAGTGACAGCCGTGGCCAGGAGGGCGTTTTACCAGGTTCGCCTGGTACGCCAGTTGCGCCCCCTATTGGATCGGGACGCCCTTCGCACAGTCACTCATGCTCTCGTGACATCCCGACTGGATTATTGCAACTCTCTCTACATGGGGCTCCCCTTGAGGTGTACCCGGAGGCTTCAGTTGGTCCAGAATGCAGCCGCGCGAGCAATTATGGGCACCTCTAGGTTTGCCCATGTAACACCGCTGTTGCGCGAGCTGCACTGGCTACCTGTCGTCTTCCGGGTGCGCTTCAAGGTGTTAGTTACCATCTTCAAAGCGCTCCATGGCTCGGGACCTAGCTACCTGCGGGATCGGATCCTGCCCCATACATCCTCACGGCCGATTCGCTCCCACAGAGAGGGACTTCTCCGGGTGCCGTCCACTAGACTTTGTCAGCGGGCGACGCCCAGGGGAAGGGCCTTCTCTGTGGCGGGCCCAGCCCTCTGGAATGACCTTCCCCCCGATATCAGGACAACCACGGACCTCCGCTCCTTCCGCTTAAAATTAAAGACGCACTTTTTTCGTCTGGCCGGCCTTGGGTAGTCTCTTTTTAGGTCAGGGTTTTTTAGGGGTAATTTTTAGTTTAGTTATGGGTTTTAGCGCAGGATTTATTTAATTTATTTTTAACTTTGTATTTTGTATTTGTTTGTGGTCTATTTGTATTTTTAATTGCCTGTGCCCCGCCTCGAGTCCCCTTGGGGAGAGAGAGCGGGATAGAAATTAAAATTATTATTATTATTATTATTATTATTGGCCACTCCAGATTTGCTGACATAACTTTCTCAAAACCTTTCTAGATTTTTCTCCTGTTGGTTTGGTGGGTATTTCACCAATTTTCCAAACCTTTCAACTTGAAAATAATAGGAATGTTGTTCTAACTTCTTCTTCTAACACTAGAAGTTCTTCTAAATAGGAAATATCTTTTAAATTATGACTTCTGTACTAAGCTAATTTCAGTATACTACTTTCATCTTTGATCTTTGAAACAATCCTAATCATTTCACCGATGTCTAAAATGTTAATTCATAATTGTTTCAGTTCATTTTTCACCAATTTGAATTTATCCAAAAGATCCTCAGCTCTTCCTGTGTAGTTTGTGGAAGGCCATCTAACCTGAAAGGCCAAAGGCCAATCATCCAGAACTATATCATCAATAATTTTATATTTTCTATCTATGTAGCTTTCTTGTTTTTTTTTTAAAAAAAGGAGCAATTTACCACTGCCTTCTCCCTCAGAGCCCAATTGTTTCCTTTGCCATTGCCACTAAAGTAATCTTTATCTTCCAGTATCTTCCTATATCACTGCTGCCCAATATCAATGCCTGCTTGCTTTAGATGGGTAGCTGGGATGACTTGCATGATTAGGTGACCCTGCTGAGACTATGTGTATAGTCTTGCAATACACTCCTGGAGTTCTTTGCTTGCTTGTATATATTTGCACAGTATTCAATAAAATGGACATTTTTGTGGGTCTGTTAATCAAGAATCAACATGATATTTTCTAACCAGTATTTATTACTTAATCATTTATTCTGTATATATTCCACCATGTTAGCTGAAAGTTATTTTAGTGGATCAACGGTTGTGTTTTGATGCTCCTCTCTCCATGCCACTCACTCCTCCTGGTCATCTTCACCTTTTGTTCATTAAGATGCACAGGGCAATTGTCTTGCATTTTCCTTTCTTCTGCTTAAGATACTTACCTGGCTTGGGAACAGGAACCTTAAGGTTGTATAAATACATAGATGATTTCTGCAGCTCAATGACGGTGTTTGAATGCCTGTGGTTCACCCATATTTCCTTCTCATTCAATCAATGGACTTTCTTTTTTGTGCATGTGTTGTATGTAGGTACACAAGAGGAAAAGAACGTTTAATTATCAAGTAAATCCCATGACTTAATTACCATCATCAAACATTAGAATCATTTTACAGGTGACCTTTTATACAGTGATCAAAATTTAAGAAGCACATTGAAAATTCCCATTCAAATATTGTTTTTCATTGAATGATTTAAGCAAGTTATTGTATTTCAACCCCATATTTTTATCATGAGCATAATATGATGGCATAAATTACAAATGAGCTCCAAGTGGTAAGTCTAGAAATAAAATAACAAATGTTGAATTCAGCATGCAAAATTCAAATGTAACAAACATATCGCAATTGCAAGAACTTTATAGAAAGTGTGAAATATCCTACCATTTATGAATATATATTTTTCCCCTAATGGATTGCATCTGAACCTTAAATATATCTCTTGGTGTGAAGATTGGAAGATTTGAAATAAAATTATCAAGATCGTAAGAGTGATTCATGCATGAATCTCCTTGATTCAATATCCTATTATTAGTCATCAGCTTATTATATAACTTTCAGCTGAATGAATGAATGAATGAATGGTCTCTGCTGAAACTTATTATGAATGAGGTGTTGAAAAATAATATAAAGTCTTAATACTATCATGATTAACTGCAAGTCTGAAATTACTTATATCCATAGTTTGCAAACTAGATTGAACTAAAATGGATTAATATTGGAATTAATATTTTGTAGGCATCAAGAGTAGATGGGGGAGTAGATTCATATTCAAAAGGAGCATCGGGATCCGGAGAGAAAACAGGTGCTTTTGTGATGGACAGAAAAGTATATCCTCTGTAGCTCACTCCAGATCTCTTTATTTGTACAGTAGATTGAAAAGGATATACCAGTTACAACTTCACTGTAAAAATCCAGACAATCACTCGATAGAAACAGCATTTTGCAGTGTTCTGTATGTCTTTGCTATCATCTAGTGCTAACTGGATTTCTGCAACTCAAATGTGGTAGACCTAAGACAGGATAGTTATATTGTTATTACATATCAAAATTGTACTTCAGAAAATCAAAAGCAAAGTAAGCCCAATGGTAAATGATATATTAGAGACTCCAGGCCTCTGCTTGTTAAACTGAAAAAATATCCTGTAAGTTTGAAGAATTACTGTTAATATCTGAAGTATATTGAGTGAGAAAAATGAATGGTCATGCAGAGTGTAAGGCAAAGTTTGGGGTTTAGAAGAAACACAAAATAAAGCTAGGATTGCAACCTAGACAAACCCCAAATTAAAGGTACTAGTTTTAACACTGAGAAATCCAGACAGTGTTCAGCCATTTGGAAGGTTTAGATAAACAGAGCAAGTTTATTCTTTTCTCCTGCCTGTAACATTCTGCTTTGCCACCTCGTTTTCTTACTGACAGAAGATAATATTTGGAGTGCTGGGTTGAGCTGTGGAATTCTTGGTGTTTTCTGAGCTTGGTGATTTTGTTGCAGACATTTCATTTACAAATTAGCTAACATCATCAGTGCTAGAAGAGAATGAGGTCTGCTCTGATTTTCAAGTCAAGTGGGTTTTATTGTCATTTCAACAATATACAGAACGGTACACAGTGGAACGAAACAACGTTTCCCCGGGACCAAGGTACTACATCAGACAACACAGATAAAAAGAAAAAGAGCAGAACACAGAACTACATACAGCTCTAAATCTAAAAACTTAAAGAGTGTTGAGGAGTCTGATGGCTTCTGGAAAGAAACTGTTACACAGTTTGCTTGTGCAGAGCCAAATGCTTCTGTACCTTTTTCCAGATGGCAGAAGAGTAAAGAGCATGTATGGGGGGGGGGGTGTCAGTCACAATGGTTCTGGCTTTATGAATGCAGCATGTAGTGTATATGTCCATGACAGAAGGAAGAACAACCCCGAGGATCTTCTCTGCCATCCTTACTATAACTGTAGGGTCTTGTGGTCCAAAATGGTGCAATTCCCAAACCAGGTGGTGATGCAGCTGCTCAGGGTGCTTTCAATGATCTTTCTGTAGAAGGTTGTAAGGATGTGTGGTGGAAGCTGTGCCTTCCTCAGTTTCCTAAGAAAGTAAAGATGGTGCTGAGCCTTCCTTGTTATAGAACCGGTGTTGAGGGACCAAGTGAGATTCTCCGCCAAATGAACACCAAGAAATTTGGTGCTCTCTATGATCTCCAAAGAGAAGCCATTGATCTTCAGTGGGGAGTGATCATGTTGTGTCCTCCTAAAGTCAACAACCATCTCTTTTGTTTTATCTATATTCAGAGACAGGTTG
Source organism: Rhabdophis nuchalis (assembly GCA_039707465.1). Classification (NCBI taxonomy): domain Eukaryota; kingdom Metazoa; phylum Chordata; class Lepidosauria; order Squamata; family Natricidae; genus Rhabdophis; species Rhabdophis nuchalis. Next base: position 103,381,465 of record CM077643.1, on the reverse strand, counting down.
TTGGCTTTGCACCAGTTCGTTAACTTCTCCATCTCCTCTCTGTATGCTGTGTCATTGTTCTTGTTGATAAGACCCACCACAGTCGTGTCATCAGCGAACTTTATGATGTGATTCGAACTGCACATTGCTACACAGCTGTGCATCAGCAGGGTGAACAGCAGAGGACTGAGCACACAGCCCTGAGGGGCTCCAGTGCTCAGTATGATGGTGTTGGAAGTGTTATTCGCAATCTGGACTGTCTGAGGTCTTCTAGTTAAAAAGTCCAGGATCCAGTTACGGAGGGAGGTGTTCAGGCCCAACAATGTCAACTTCCCCATCAGATGTTGAGGAATGATAGTGTTGAATGCTGAACTAAAGTCTATGAACAGCATTCATACATATAAGTCTTTGTTTTCTAGGTGAGTGAGGGCTAAATGGAGTGTAGTGGAAATAGCATTGTCAGTGGGGCGATATGGGCGGTATGCAAACTGCAGTAGATCCAATGTTTTGGGCAGCTGGGTCTTTATGTGCCTCATGACGAGCCTCTTGAAGCACTTCATGATGATGGGAGTAAGTGCAATGGGACGGTAGTCATTGAGGCAGGACACTGATGGTTTCTTTGGCACGGGGACGATGGTCATTGTCTTGAAGCACTTTGGGACTACAGTGGTACTCAGATAGATGTTGAAGATGTCAGTGAAAACATTCTCCAGTTGGTCTGCACATCCTCTGAGCACTCTGCCAGGAATATTGTCTGGTCCCACAGCTTTCTATGGGTTAACTCTGCTTAGAGCTTTCCTCATATCATTAGTGGAGAGACAAAGTATCTGATCGTTGGAAGGAGGTGTAATCCAGTCACTGTTCTGTGCTTTGAAACGGGCATAAAAGCTGTTTAACACACCTGGAAGTGAGTCATCACTGTCACAGGCAGGTGGTTATGTTCTTTAATTAGCGATGGCTTGGATGCCCTGCCACATACTCTGTGTGTCGCCACTGTTTGTGAAGTGGATCCTCTGGGCATGTGCATGCTTTGCTTCTCTGATGGCCCTGGGACAGATTGGCTCTCACTGTTCTTACGGCTGCTTTATCACCTGCCCTGAATGAAGACTCTTGGGTTTTCAGTAGAGCACGCACCTCCCCAGTTATCCACAGCTTCTGGTTGGGGTATGAAATAATTATCTTGGACACTGTAACATCATCAATGTACTTGCTGATATAGCCAGTCACTGATGATGTATACTCCTCCAAGTCAATGGAGTCACCGCTGGTTGCAGACTCCCTGAACATATCCCAGTCAGTGCATTCAGAGAAGTTGTAAAGAGCAGAGATGGCTTCTGCGGCCCAGGTCCTCACCTGCTTCCCAACTGGTCTTGAACGCCTGATGAGTTGTCTGTATGCTGGAATTAGCATAACAGAGATGTGGTCTGAGTAGCCAAGGTGGGGGCAGGGCTTTGTCCGATATGCACCTGGGATGTTTATATAAACAACATCCAGCGTGTTTTCCCCTCTGGTTGCAAAGTCTACATTTTGATGAAGTTTAGGGAGCACAGTCCTGAGATTTGCATAATTGAAATCTCCGGCAACAATAAACAATCCATCAGGGTGTGTGTTCTGCAGTTCGTTCATGGTCCGGCGAAGTATATAGAGTGCTTCCTTAGCATTAGTGCTAGGTGAAATATACACACTGAGTATAATAGCAGTGGTGAATTCCCTGGGTAAATAAAAAGCTCTATAGCTCACAACCATAAACTCCACAAGCAGTGAGCAGTGAGCAGTAGGTGGAAACGAGGACAGAGTTTTGACACCATTCTGTGTTGATGTATACACCACGAGTCTTACCACACAGAGCTGTGTTTCTGTCAGCACGAAACACAGTTAACCTGTCCAGCTGAATAGCAGCATCCAGAACTCTATCACTCAGCCATGTCTCCGTGAAAACAGAGATGCAGCAGTGTCTGTACTCACGCCATGCAGCTTGCCTGAGTCTGATGTAATCTAGTTTATTGTCCAGTGAGAAGACATTTGCTAGCAAGATGGATGGCAGGTCGGCTGGGGTTTGCCTTTAGCCTAGCATTAACCCTTGCTCGCTTTCTGTGCTTCTGCTTCCTCTTGCACCACTTCCAATGTCCCCTTCTCCATCCATTTGCCTCTACTGATGCTGGGGTCTGAGGGCCTGGACCACAGAGCAAGCCGAGATTGCACAGCTTCTCCCGCAAATCATCATTAATAGTGTTGGAGTTATCTCTGTATTTCCATAGCGTCTGCTGAAGGTACACGTAAATGCTGGTTGCTCTGGACGCCGGTTGCTCTGACATCCATACATTTTGTGGTACAGGATACAATACAATAAAAAACCAATAAAACAATAAAGCAATAAAACAATAAAGCAGTAAAACAATAAAACAATAAAAAGTAACAGCACTTGAATCCGGAGTGGCTGCTGCAAGCTACTGCCGCGCCGCCATTTTAGAAATCGCAAGCAACTCATAGTCATATTTTCACCTTTAGTATATTTTGTGTGTGTATGTGTGTGCATTTGTGTACATGCTTGGATAACAATTCAGAAGAAATGTACTCTTGATATTTCTTCTGAATGGTGCAAATATATTGAAATGATATTGCACAGAAAATTGCACAGAAATGGGAGCTTATATCTTTCTCCAAGCCCTGAAATGTGTACAGTATATCTTGCTGAAATGTATAAATAATAATTGAGATTTGTTTTGCCAAGCAACGTAAAGCAGCTACATCTCTCTCTCATTCTCTCTCTCTCTTTCCCTCTCTCCCCTCTCTCTCCTTTAATAAAACATTCTGGGATGGCAGTGGTGGATAGACAGGAGACGTGCTGCACCTCTTTGCAATCTGGATGATGACCTGGCCAAGTGGCAGGCATATAAACAGAGGAAATGACATGCATTATTTCATTGAAATCCTTGAATGTATTCCTATACTTAATTTCTTAGCATTTTTCCATTTCTCTTCATTTCTCAGATATAATAAATCCCAAATCCCTAAACCTATATCATACAAAGAGAGTGAGTGAGTAAAAGAGCAAGAGAGCAAAAGAGATTGAGTTTTAAAAAGCTAGACAAATTATAAGACTGTGTATGGAATAATAAAGTTGTTATAGGCTTGCTAGCGGTTTTCCAAAGTCATACTGAAGGAGATTTCCCCCTCCTCCTCCCCCCACCAACTTTTTTTTTGTTCTTTTTATACTAGTTTTGCTCCTAGTGAATTCTGACTAAATAGTACAAGGTATTATTGAATACAGTCTGAAAAGAAAGTCAGACATGATAGCCCATCATAGTTTTATACTAAAGAATTCCTCTTTAAGTTCAAGGCTATTCTCTTAACCTTGCCATGAAAAATTTCAAAGGCTATGCTTAATATAGTCCCTTAGGCAACACAGAAACAATAAACATTTGAATGAAGCCTTGCCAAGGAGAGCAACTAGCCTTGGTGCTGAGATAAGCATTTGACTTGTATGAAGTGCTCTTTAGAGCCATAACAGGAATTAACATATCCCTTCCATCTTTTGAGATAGCTTCTGTGTCCTTTATAAATCAGAAAGAATAAATAAAGAGCTGGCTTGCACATCATTATAGGCCAACAAATGTTTTGCCTGTAGGCTTAGCATGCTGTATGAACCCAACTATTATGAAAAAAGCAAATCTCACACTTTGATGCCTTGTGTTATCTAGAGCACACGTGCAGATCAGCACCTGGCTTCACCAGACATCAAATGGATAGCATTTAAAAACCCATATCTATATATGGTATCTAGAAAGATAAAATGGAAAAAAGAATGGGAATCAGTTAAGGGCAATGCTAATATCGCAGAATTAAGAGAAAGAAAAATTCTTCCACTGTAAAAGAAAGCTATATTTTCCAATTTCTTCAAGACTGAAAGTGCCTACAGTGTAGAGGACCTATGCTTTATAAGTCAGAAAAATGATGGATGGAATAAGTGGATTGACCTTCTCATTGATGCCACAGAAGTCATTTCCACAATTAATTTAAATTGCTGCTCTTCAGATAACTTTATACAATACAATTACCTATATAAGTAGCATGATTTTTATATATAGTTAATTATGAGTTTGTGTTTTTCTTTCAAGAAAAAGTCAACAGCAGGTGGACTTCTGGTATGGAAGTATGGGGCAACAGTTTTGTGTTCTTATCTTACATTGCAGGCTAACTGCCATTTTTGTTAATAGACTTTATATCAATACATGAGAATTATTATCTGCAGAGTGAGCATTAGAAAACCTTCATTTCTGTCTTTTGATTATTTTTTTCCATCTACTCCAGCAAAACCTTCTACATTAAATGATCTTCATTTTGCTCTTCAAAGTAGCTCAACATTAAAGCCAAACTCTAAGAGAGCTCTTATTTCTCTTCAATAAAGTATACCAAAAGAATATGTTCCTCAGAACTCTGAGTGCCTTATTTTATGCTTAATTTGAATGCTCAGTGACTGAAAATAAATTGATCATATAATTACAAGTGAAAATGGTCCATTACTCTCATAATCTTCTATTATGGGAGCACTTGCTATGCTCTTGGGATAGCATTGCACTTAACATAGCCATTCAGGCAGTTCTGAAGAGGCTGATACCTGAGCAGGTGCATGTCATAAAACTCTTGCATCTTGATATATCAACAGAGCACTGCATCCTTTTGAAATCAGTGGCACAATCAATGGCAAGACAGTTTGCCCCCTGTTACTTTGATTCAGCAATAAAGTTCTACACTAAATATATTGATTTGTTATGTTTGCACCTTGTCTACCTCTAATAAACCCAAGTGGCATATATATGGTTATCCCAGATTTTATTTCCATAGCAAATCTATTTTGAGCTGAGGGAAAGTGAGAAAGCCAGCACTATTCTAAGAGGTCAATTGCTGAGTAAAGAACTGATCCCCCATGTAAGCAATACTCATCACTCTACTCAAGGGAGCTTTTAAAAATGCATTCTATGGAAATATAGTCAGGCTGAAGCATGCGAAAATAGTGAAAACACACCCTGAAGCATTCTCTCCATTGATTAAATGAGTAGAATGTGTTTCCCCAAAAATAAGACAGGGTCTTATTTTATTTTGTCTCCTGAAATAAGCACTTGGCTTTATTTTTGGGGAGGTCTTATTATTTTTGAGGTGCAGTAGATGGCAAGCATGGTCACCTCATGGCTACTGCCATGTTGCAATATTTTCGGGGAGAGCTTATTTTGGGGGAAACGGGATACATGCATGTGGACAAGGTGATACAAAGAACCTCCCAACTATACCAACGCAATCCAGGTTTTCAGTTGCTAACCAGCTGCTTACTTCTGTCAATAAGCAGATCATAAGGGCAGAACTGGACAAATCAATCTAAATTCAGATCATCCGTCTTTGTATTTCTTAAAACAAAGCCTGACCCAATCTATTCTTTTGCAATTTCTTAAAGCATCATTTGTCATGCATCTCCAAACTGCGATCCAAGAACTGCCACTTTTTAATTTATAGGCAATATTCATTTGGAGGAGATGCACTGCACAGCTGTTAGTATGTGCAATGAAAATGGAATGGCAAAATGTGAAGGCTACATTTGATACACTCCTGCCTTCTGAGTTCCACACTAGCTCAGCACTGAATCCTTATAAAATGACTGCCCAGATGTATGAGGGATTCACTGACAAATAGATGCAATTTCCCTGAGTAAGCCTTTCCTACAATATAGCAGCCCATCTTACAGTCCATCAATTGCAGGAGTTTAAATCTTTGGGAGAGGGGTTGTGATATTCCTGCAAGGGCTTAGCAGACACCATATTTCACGTCACTGTCAAATGCTGGCTTCCCCACCCCCATCGGTGGATTGAGTGTTCTAGGGGTTTTTAAACAATTGGATTCCTAACATTCTACAGAAGCTCCCTTTCCCCCCTTCCTTACATCTTTGTATCTAGCCTTGTGCTTCATTCCTCTTCCCCAAGTCATGTGGAAAGGAATGTGAGGCAGTTCCCCAATGCACTCCTAAAGTGATATTGAATGTGATAAGTAGCACAGTTCTGATAATACTGAATACTTGGCTTTCTATTGTGCTTCATTTTAAGCAGGCTATTTTCCAAAATCAGCCCGTGATAATTGCAGCATATTTATTAGACTATTATCTATTCCACAAACTAAATCACTCCAGTATAAAATCTTAATTCCACATAGTCACTGTCAGTATTTATTAAGCCTCACTGCCAAGGCAGAAGAGCATGGGGAAATTAGACTTTCTGATGACAGATTGTACCGAGAACGTTGTAGCCATTTGCACAAAGTATTTGATTTATCATTTTATTGCTCGTGGCTTTGGTTAAATTGTAGCTAAATTACTATTCACATACTTGAATATTCAGGATAAGGCTAGTGGGGCTGTACATAAGAGGTGCTAAGGTTTTGCATGAGAAAAGAAATTAAATGCAGTCACGGTCTCTGGTTTGCATATGTCATTGCACAAACTTTTGCACTAAGTCTTGCATAACTGTTTGAGATGCATGTTGTACCGCTCCTTGCATCAGATAATTAGATAAGGTCTCAAGGTATTTGCTTATAGAAAGCCCTATGAGGATATCTGAATTTGGCAAGATACATGCTAGCCAACAGTGCATGCAGAGCCTTGCATATGATCACGTGTAACATCCAAAGATTTATTATTCCAATTTATATAGCTACTCATCCCAAATATATGACTCTGGGCGGCTCACAACAATTTAAAAAAAACAATATACAATATCAAAACAACATAATTTAAGAACAATAACAAGAATATAAAAATCATATAAAAACCCAGTAATTTTATGCAAAATGTTTTTATGAGAAGTCTTCCAACAGCTCCAATTATTCACAGATCAGTTCCACCAATTAAATTTCTTCTCCCGGCATATCTCTGGGTATCACACATTGTCTATTTTATTATACATATTTCTATATACTATCTTCCCCCCCCCCCTCCTTAATCACCTTATGTTGTTAGCTTCAATATAACATTTCTTCTCTCACTGGTACCATGATTCTATCACAGTGTGAACAGTTTATAGTTTCAGGTCCAAGTTAACCTCTGGACTACTTTTTTTAAATATTCTAAAGCTCTTACTGACTGCATTTGATGGTCTAAATCCCATCTCAAAAAAAAAAACAACCAAAAAACCCTCCAGCCACCCAAAATTATATTTGCTGTCCCACATGATGCCAAAAGTTTAATTACTATTGATTTTACTTAAATTCTAGTCTTTTGAAGAAGACTATTAGGATGACAGGGCATGTGGAAATGGGTGTATGCTTAAACAGGTGAGGAAGAAACAGAAGGTTGTCTAGTGACAACATTCCTAATTTTAACCCATTTTTTGATAGGTTCTGATCTCACAGGGGCTTTTCTATTAGGTCAGCAAGGAGATGACCATTAGACCTGAGCCGCCTGTGTGCAAATCCGCAGCTACAGCTCCCAGTGTAACCATATCTGCTGCTTCGTAGCTCACTCATCACCACAGGACTTTGGAGGTTTACGATATTTGAAGGAATATCAAGACTTGCACATGAATTGGATTAAAGTGAGGAAGAGATGTGCCTAGTCAGCCTCACTCTCTCTTCCCAGTTTTCATCTTGCTCCAATGGCAGGATAAGAGTCAAGATCATTGGAGATTGACGCAGAGGTGAAACAGGGCATCTTTCATGTTTTGCCATGCTCTTAGCATACCACGTCGCTTGCAGAGACCGCTTTAGTGACCATTGTCCTATTCTAGTAAGTTTCATCCACTCAATTCGCTGGAATCTGTCTTCATGTGCTCAGGATAGGCAAATCCCTATCTCATCGAAGGTCAATAACCCGATGGCTACCCTCAACCCAGTTTAGCCAGCCTGTTGAAGCTGTTGCCTGGGGTGTGGTTGCTGTACATGCTATAGCTACTGGGAGCCATAGGTGAGAGATGAGTGACAGGTGGAGAACAAAGATGAATGAGTTGCTCTTAAAAAGACACAACATACCCCTACACCAGAGGTGCTATCCCTCCCTGAACACCCTATAAATACATCCCATTACTATATAACAAAAGAACAAAAACTGTTCCCTTCTAAACAGAGGTGGTATTCAACAGGTTTTGACCAGTTCTGGAGAACCAGTAGCAGAAATTTTGAGAAGTTCAGAGAACTGGTAAATACCACTTCTGACTGGCTTCACCCCATCTAGTCTCTGCCTCCTGAGTCCCAGCTGATCAGGATGAAATGGAGATTTTGCAGTAACCTTCCCCGAGAGTGGGGTGGGAATGGAGATTTTACAGTATCATTCCCCTGCCACACCCACCAAGCCATACCCACAGAATTGGTAGTAAAAAAAATTGAATCCCACCACTATTTCTAAACCTGATGATGTTGCCTAGTCTGATAATGAAATATCTGCAAAAAAGAAAAAGCCAAGAGAGCACCATGAACTACACTGTTCAACCCTGACCTATATATATTTTTTGGAAAGACTGGAAATCTTCTATAGAATTTTTTACTGAAACAAAATAGAAACACCACATGTTGATTTATGGATCTGAAGATTAAGAATTTGATTTTTTTTTTTCAAAATCAAAAATCTAATTTTTAAGTGTCTAGTCTATGTTCTTTATTTTACTTCTCCTGACTCCTTGAAGTCAACCAAAATATTTCTTTAGACATGTTAGATGGGATTCTGATGTTCAAGTAATGGGCAGACCAACCTCTAAACAAGAATATGATTTATTCATATGCAGCATGCCATAGATCAAATGAAATGAATGAAAACTAAAATCATAGCTAAGTGCTTTTCACTGGCTAAGGATAAAGGCTCATTTTTGTATTTCATCTTAAGTAAGTGTAATTTACTGTAAATAAAATGAAATATATTTACGATAATATGATTAAACTGAGGTGATACATTTAATAATTTTATACTTTGATGTTTGAGAACTTGATTCAACTTTGATTTTTTATAAATTATATATCTCAACAAGAGAATAAACAGGAAAGCCATCAAAATAGAGAAACATCCACACAACATGAACAAATGTGATGATACCTCCCACCTACCAGACATCTGGAAACCAGCACTGGCCAACAGACGAACCCCACCCACCACCAGGCTGTTACTATACGAAAGAACAATGAACACAGAGATAGCACCAATCAGCACCAATCTACCACTCATGATACAACTACACAGCCAATCAACCCACTGACAGCAACAAAGCCAGCACTCCAACCCCCCCACCATTTATAGATTTATAGAAAGATGGCAGCTGTGAAGCCACAGACACCAGCTTGAAGATGGTGAGTGAGACCTCGCCAAAACATTGCAAAGACAACCTCAATCTTACACGGGAAAAGACCCAAATACAACAAGACCAGCATATATTCTGCAAAAGGAAGTATACAGAGAAAAAAATCATAGTTTTCCACAGGTTGAAAGAAATATAACAACATTTAAGGATAAACGTGTCTATGTGCATACATTTATCTAACAAATCTAAAACCATTTTCTCCATCTCTCTTCAGTTTTAAGCAGAATCACTGATCAAAAACATTCATTTTGGGCCTTAATTAACCCCAGAGGATGTAAAACCACAGGAGAGGGGGGAAAACCTGTAATTATTTCTGAAGTTATTGATTTTATGCTAATAATCTTGAATAGTACCTATCCCCGCATTTATGTTTCCCACCTGGATAATGGGCAATGATTTCAAAATTTTATATCATGTTTTTAGTAAAACATTGGGGCAGGTTTGAATATTTGAAGAGTTCAGGAAAAATATATTCTCTTTACATGAAATTAGGATAAAAATGTAAATGTCCTTTGACCCAGTGTGGCTGGGTTCTTGTAGAACTGGATGTGTGTTTTGTCTGGCAATGTTGGCAAATGATACAGAGAACCATGACGTGATTAAAAACAGTGCAGGTACTATATACAGCAAAAAAACAAATATTTACAATGGACATTTACAAGACAATCCTAGCTTTTGTCTGGTGTCAGCTGGATCATCACAGCTACTCTTCATGGTTAGAACTGAGCTGTTTCATCAATTTTCTTCTTCCATTTGAGTATGAATAATAAATCATTTAGAAAAATGATACAACATTGTATTATTTCAGAATATATAATTATGGTATTACAGTATGGATAAGCAAGGGTACATAATGTGATATGTGAACTCAGGAAACTAATCAAAGAGAGAAGCAACCTGGAATTAAGGAGAAACTTCCTAACAGTGAGAACAATTAACAAGTGGAACAGCTTGCCTTCAGCAGTTGGGGATACTTCGTCGCTGGAGGATTTTAAAAAGAGTCTGGACAGCTACATCTCAAATTGTATAGGATCTCCTGCTTGAGCAGGTGTTGGACTAAAAGACCTTCCAGTTCTATTCTGATTGATTGATTTGCTCAGCATGTCATTACCAAGTGCTAGTTAACTTGGCAAACTGTCAGTGATATGAATTCTATTCCTTTCACACAAAGCATTATAATGAATGTGCAAAAGAAATATGATATGCATTCTGATACTACAATGCCAGTTATATGCTTCTCCCTTGCCACCTCCCACACCTCTGCACACTGACTTTGAACTGTAGGGAGAATAAGGTATGAGTCTACAGAATTTCCTGAGATAAATGCCACATGTCTAAGCATAGATCTTGTAGCAAATCTTCTGAAGATGGCCAAAGAACACAAGCACAACGACATTTTATCTATCTATTCTGTCGGAGTTGGTTGGCAGGATCAGGAACTGAAGTAGTTGCATTCTCTCCATTTCTTTTCAAACAACATTATAGATGGATCTAGAATAGTAATTTCATTCAATAGTTTCTAGATCTGATTAGCCACCACATTCTGGAGCACCTTGTCCAAAAATGATGCTGAAAACTGGTTTATATTTATTAGATCTTCGTCCACTTATTTTATCTTTCAGTGGATCTGAAATCACTCTTTTTTGTAATGGGAATCTTTATAAACCCCTGCATTGCTTATAAATGTTATTGAATATTTACACGATGGATGACATAACTTTACATCTTTTACTGGAGATTCTCCGGAATCTTCTTTTATTTTCATTTCTCTGGGACTGACACACTCATTCAGCATTTAGCTCAAGTTAACATGCCCTCTGCCACCCTCACTAATCATCACTGCAGGTTACAAATGTCACTGGCTCCTTTTATACTTTATGGCTGGTTATGGCTGGTTACTTTTACCTTGATCTAAAACATCTGCAAGAATGTGAAGGACAATTGCAGAGCACATCCACATTTCTTTACTTAAAGAGGAGTGATTTAAAAAAACAATAACAATTCTTAAAATAATCTGAAATGCAGCCTGGTGTGGAGATTCTGAATGTAATCCAAATTTCCTGAAGATATTTGAATGTAAATTGGACAGAAATCAATGATGAAATTTATGTAGAGAGACATGGAACCTGTGCATACTTTTGACTGAGAGCCTTATTAATTTTTGGCAGTAGAATCAACAAAGATTTATCAGTTTAGTAATTGTTAAGGTGCCAAATTATATTTGTGGAGTCCTTGGTGCTCTCTGAGATTTTTTGCTTGCAGATATTTTATTATCCAACTCGATAATATTATCAATGTTCGGTTTGCTCCTATTTATATAGAATAGCTTTCCCTGCTTGTGTGATGGCTATGTGTGGTTTCTTTCCTTCTAAGTTCAAGGGTTTTTCTGATTGTTTTTTTTTTTTGCTGTCTGTCTGTCTGTTTGTTTTCCTGGTGTTAATCCTTAATTATCAGGGCATATGCTGCAGGAAAGGATGTGTGCTGATATTATTGTCTTCAACTTAGCTTTTTTATTGTTTGCTGTAAAAAGCTTATATTTGCAGTACCATGCAAATATTGAGAATGTAGTTTGGTTGCATTAGCATTACATAACAGAATAATTGCTTCAAAATTTAGAGGTATATTATTATTTTTGTATTTGAAATAACATTTGTTTTTTGTATTTTGTTGAAACTAGAAAGTACATTAAAAAATTTGAGGCAAAGAGCAAATCATTGCTTCCTTTCCTTATATCAAGGAAAAATTAAAATAAACATGCTGAAGTACATTTAGTGAAGAAAATGCTATTGTGCCTTGTATCATCCATGGTTTTGATGTTATTGGACAACAGCAATGGATGTGATCAATTTTGAACCATCAAGTACTGTAGTATCAACTCTTAGCAATCACATTGACTAATTTCTTCTAGGAAGTTCTGTCCACAACCTGGTCCTTCAAATCTTCCACCAGTACACCCATTAACCTTGCTACTAGTTTTTTTTCTTCTCTTTCCTTCCACCTTTCCTAGCATTATAGACATCTCCAGAGTTAGATCTTCACATTATATGTACAATGTAAGATAATTTCAGCCTAATCGTTTGTGCCTTGAATAAGAACTCTGGGTTGATTTGCTCATTGATTCATTTGTTTGTTTCCTTCGCTAGCCATGATATCTCCAGGAGTCCTCTGGTTCCATCTTTTTTTTCAAACTCCAACTTTTGTGTCTATAAAGAACACTACTGCCTGCAGAATACTGATTGATAGCACTTTCACTATTGATAGAAGATCCTAAAAGATACCAAGTGCCCACAACATCAATATCTGTCAATCAAATCTTTTTTATGGTCATAAAACAGTGTAAGGGTGGAATACAAATGATTAATAACTATAAAAACTAGAAAATATGAAATACACAGAGTTTAAAATAAAAAGCGGTAAAACATTAGGTAAATATGAAAAACATGAAAAGTTAATATATAGATCTAATTAAATAAGAATGCAAAACACTCTAAACTAACAAGTTAAATATTCATTATGGCAAGTTTGAGGCACAGATTGTCATCTGATGAATTTTAATCAGTAATGCACAGAACATAGTAACATTGTATGTTATAGCAGGGTTATTATCACCAATAGATCCAAAATAAATAGATAAATACACAGTAAAAACATTTGAAAATGAAAACCTAAAAGTGCTAAAAGTAAGTCTCAACATTTAAAAAAAATGTTGGGTGATCTATATTTTTTATTCAGTACAATACTATAGAAGTTATAACATCTAAGTTTAAGAAATAATTAATTTAAAATGTACTAACAGGTGAAGATAGTAGGAAAATTATATCTATGAAAGTATCTTAGGTTTGGTATTAAAATATATATTAAAATTCACACATAGGCAGAAGCTATTGACAGAATAACTAGCAGATAAATTATAATAAATATTCTAGAGAAATTGACAGGTTTTAATTTTTATTTGAATAGCTATTCAACAATCAACAAATTGGATAGAAGCTTGCTTTTTTATATTTTGTCAAAATACAATTAATAAATGCAAAGGATTCCAATGTACTTTTTTATTAAACAAAATATAAAATAAGAGAAGCCATTTATCCTCAGAGAGTGATGATAAACAAGAAGCTGTTGAGAACCTTGGAGTATTTTGAAATATGCCTCTTCCTTTTTTTCAAAACTACTTTCAAATCAACATTTGTTTTAGAGACAGGAATCATTGTTAGCTAAATATGACTTACACCATCATGCTGGAAATACCTTATCTGCTACAACTTTCTAGCAAATAATCAAGAAAAGAATCAATAAAATGGACCTAGGCTTGCCTGATAGAGGAGCTCAGGTAATCAGATAGAGCACTGAGAAAAAGACGACTGATATCTATGCCACCTTCTCTATTTTGTAGTATTTGGAGATTATATGAAGTAGAAGTATATGAAGGCAGCCTCTCTTTGGAAAGACATTCAGGAAATGATAAGTATGAAACCAGTGTTGGAGTCCCAGAGAAAGTGACAGAGTGAAACCTAGCTATGCTAAAACCTAGCTAGGTTATTATCATAAAGACTGGGAAATAATATCCTCTGCTAGATGATGATCACTGTTTTGGGCTTTTGACAGAATGGGCTACTGATATTTCTACAACAGCACTGGAAAGTAGCTGAGACTCTGAAGAGCCTTTGCCAGTTCCTCCTTACCAAGCAGGGTTCAACAGTATACTGAAGAATAATTCAGCACACCGTAATACCAATAAATCAACTACTCATATAAATCTGGGCATCAGCAGCTTGTCAGCCAACCCTCTTCTAGAGCTTGGAATCCCAAAGGTCTCATAATTCTGGCTGCCACCAGTCAAATCTGCAGGATGCTCCCTTCTGCTCTAGTACCTCTGTGAGTTGGAGATAACAAAAGTCGGTTCCAGGATGTGTCTGGATCTTGTTATCAAATAGGAACATGCTGAAAGATGGTAAGGCATCCCAGTAACACCAATTTTTCAAAAGGGATTTATCTTTTTAAAAAAAACAACTATAAGGTATCAACCTGTAATAAATATTGCCTTCTCCCAGGACAGAGATTTCAAAGTTCTGAAAGAAGAGTCAAAAGGAATTGTATACATGAAAAGCAGCATTATAGACCCAAAAGGGTAATTATGCGTGACACAGAAAAGATAATTTCTTCTTTTCCTACTGTTTATGTTTTGAGCTTGTGCATGCATGACAGTTTCCTTTTTAAAAACTGAAATCTCAGTAGACGTGTATGAGACACTTCAATATTTCATGGGCCATTAGCTTTCTCTGTAGTTGGAGGCATAAAGCTGCTATATACAAATTAAGATCTTTGTAGCTTTAACCCATGAATTATGGATTCCAACAACTTTAGGATATGGTAAATATTTCGAAAGGAGGATGTACTTCAAGGATTGGAAGTGTAAATCTCACAGGCTGTGTGTCTGTGCTATTTTTTATTATATCAGGGTGAAAAAGCCAGAGGTTTCCTCTTTCAGACTGAAAGAGCCTTTTCCCTCCAGTTAAAGGGCTTTTTTTCTACTGAAAGTGGTAGAAAAATTAGACCAGCGTGATATTATTCTTTCCAGTACATTGACCTTCATGATCACTTCAACAGTGGTAGTGCAATTTTAAATACTGTGGAAACCAGATGCCAGATATTTCATATTTCTGAAAATATGAGTAGATTATCATATTCAGGGCTCCCCCCAATGCCTTTTTTAAATGTCTCACCTTGCACAGGGGAGATGTCGGTTGATGGTCTCCTTTTTTCTTCAGAATTCTGCTAAACTGATTGTAATGGGAAATATTTCAAAATAAATTTCATTATGAGAAAGTAATATTTTTCTGAGAATTGATTAAAGGTTTTCTTAAAAATATCAGTTATAGAGGGTTGGAAAACATATGAGAATGGTTGATTCAATATTTCATAAATGGAAATATCAGCTATTGTTACATGATCAAAAATCACAAATGGTTCCCGTTCGTGTATTCTCTGCACCCATTCATCAGTCTCCCTCCTGCCTATGAGGTCTTCCACATGGCTCGCTAACCACAGCAAGAAAATGCCTCATAAATTATTGCAGAAAGACATTAATGAATGATTTCCAGTTCTCTCCAATCTACCTCACACCAGCCTACATTCATCTTTTTCTGTCTCCATTTTAAAATTGTATTTTTCATCAGCTACCATCACAAACCATGATATTTGGTGTGTCTGAAAGAAGTGAAGGACACCTCTTCTGCCCCAGTTGGCTACCTAAAACTGCTCAAGGACTAAACCCCAAAGGACGGAGCTGCTTTATCTATGAAGGAAGACTAACAAAATATTTCCCTTCCCTTGGACAATGGAGGTTGTTCTTTGGCTGCCACCACTCCATGGTTTAATGTGGAGTGCAGAGTCCAAAGCATTGCTACTTTTCTGCCTCTACTTCACCAGGATCAGATCATTGACAACAGCAGACCCATCCCATCTCTTCTCATTGGAGGCAGATTAAGTGGGAAGTAAAGTAATAGAGTGAAGGAGTGAAGCAAGTCTGTTGTCAGTAATTTATTCCAAAGAAAGTACTTCCCACTCTGTCTTCCCTTTTCCCACCATTTTCTTTGCAGATAGAACTTGTATTTTTCCACCTCACTGCAAAGACAAAACAGGGGTCTGCATCACTGCAAAGGCCAAACAGGGTTCAGAGATGAAATAGTGCCTTTTTAGGTGGCATATTTTTCTTCCTGCTCACAGTCTATACAAAAGCATTTTGGTGTTGCAGTTTGGATGCGCTCTATGCTGGAAAATCTGAGTCTATGCTGGATAATCTGAATGAGATAATTCCAAATCGGTTCTGGCATCAAGGATTTCTTACTGACTCTCCTTCTGCTTAGATTTGTCATGGTCTGCTTGTGGCAGTTGTCATAAGACTTGAACTGCAGAATAGTTGAAGGCAAGCAGCCAAGGATGGCCACCCCTTTGTCTGCATTTAGTCTGGGTTTGAGAGTTGACAAAATGGTAGCTGAGATAAGAGCTATTGTGGGATTTATCTGGTTGAATAGGCCAGCCAAAGAGCATGACAGAATTATTTTATTGCATTTTGAAGATAGTTCCCATACTGCCATTGGCAAGTAACCAGCCATTCCAGGTTTTAAATATAGCTGGCTTTTAAAAGGATTGTGTGGAAACATAGCTTTTCCCCTCAGCTGAACAAAACAATGGAACTGACATCTAGTACAGTGAGAATGAGTGAAGGCTGAAAATGAACAGCCTCTGGGCCTTTTAGGGATTTTAACCATACCACCATGTTTGTAGGATTATAATGTTTGTGTAGATAGTTGAACAATGTTGATAAAAATAGTGGCTGGTAAATGATGCATCCCTTCTTCTTGGAAATATTTATTATACACTTTTATAACATTGCTCTTACAACGTGTGGGTCAAGTACTTTACACCCTAAATAGATATCTAGATCAGCAAAATATCCAGTCTCATAGGGCTTTTTTCAACGTTACCTATCAATCCTACTCTAGAAGGGAGCACACTTTTGATATTATTCATTTTATTCATTTACCTATTATTTATTATAAAAACATTAAGACTACCTCCCAACTATAAAACTCCCAAAGTGATTTATAATAAGATATAAATAGAGTCCCAAGATTTACGTATTAAAAGAATATGAAGAGAAGAAGTTAACTCAGAAAAGGCAATATTAAACAGTTAGCTATTGGACCTATTAGCATAGGGGCTTATTAGTCTTATATCCTATAGTAGATGAGAGGTCACTCTTTGGCAGGAAAGTATCATGCCCAAGAAAGCTTATCCTCCGAGAAGAGAAAAACACAAGCCGTATTATGGAGAACATCTTTCCTGATGTCATAGAAACTTTGAGGTCTGATAAAATTGAAGGAGTTATTTAAGGCACCATGCTCATGCTTAAAGTAGAGGTTTAACAAAACTCAAGCAGGAAATGGCTCCCTTAAATGCAACAAATTACACAAGGCAGATCTAGACATTTGGAATATGGTTTTTAGGTCGTAAGTGGAAATTAATAACATTCATTAATGTTCAACATGTTTAAATTGTGTTTTTTCAGTAAGGAACACAATTGAAAGAGATGTGTTATAAGATTTTTTTTTTTCATTATGCTTTCTAAAAAAATCCAGGTTTATCTCATTTCATTCTGCTATTTCTTTCTTTTGTATTCTTCCATTTTAACAATAACAAGAGTATACATGTAAAAGAAAATAGATTGGAGGTTTCATGTTTAACAGTTGTTAAACATGAAACCTCCTTGTGTTAAGGATCCAACACAAAAAAGAGGCTAGTTTTCCCTCCATTTAGTATTATCTAATATTTCTGAAAATGGCATTCTTAGGACTGAGTCTTGTGCCCACTGCATACAAGTAAAGAGGCACATGATGTTTATTGAGGATATATAAGAATGTCACCATGAATTGTACTGGGAGTGGAGTTGAGGTGAACTAGGAGGAATATGTCAAGCCAGAATGAAGTTCAATTCATCTTGCAAAAATATTTAATCAACTTTTGAAAATATGTGACATTGGATCTGACCATTTTTTCATCAAAAACAAAACAAGTGCGGAAATTTCCTCCTTCATTGCAGCACTTCTTTAAAATACTATGTTCTACAATATTGTGTGGCTATAAAATTAGTACAGGACACAACACCAATATACATATACATCAGTGGTAGGTTTCAAAAAAATTTAAAACTTCTTCTGTAGGTGTGGCCTGCTTTGTGGAAGTGGCTTGCCAGCCATGTGAATGGGTGGGAGTGGCTTGCCAGCCATGTGACTGAGTGGGAGTGGCTTGGCAGTCATGAAACTGGGTGGGCATGGCCAACTTGTAAAATGTGGTGAAACTCACTTAACAACGCTCTTGCTTAGTAACCAAAATGTTGGCTCAGAAACTCTGGCATTTGAAGCACGCAAGTCTTAAAGCTGTCAAGTTACAAGAGCCTTTCACCCCTAACCCTTTAGAAAAAAAATCCAGGGGTGTTCAAACTTGACAGCTTTAAGACTTGTGGACTTCAACTTCCAGAATTCCTCTTCCAGTCATGTTGGCTCAGGAACTCTGGCATTGAACTGTGCAAGTCTTAAAGCTGTCAAGTTACAAGACCCTTGCACCCCTAACCCTTTATGGGGAAAAACCCCAGGGGTGTTCATACTTGACAGCTTTAAGACTTGTGGACTTCAACTCCCAGAATTCCTCCTCTCGCTCTTCATCTTGATGATGTGTGGACAGGCAGGGGAGGGAGCTGGAACCAGTATTAAATGGCACTGTAGATTTGTGGAACCTCTTCTGTAAAAGAGGTTAGAACTGGCAGGAACCCACCCCTGATATACATAAGTACGTATGTAAGTACGTATGTCCATACATATGTATGTACGTATATTTGGTGTGAATATTGCTAGGAAATGAGACAGAAAAACAAAGGGTTCATCTTTTCCATATATTTTCAAATATAATTGCATGTATAAACAAAGCTCTTCTATGTGAGTTAGTGAATTTATGTCTAAATACTTCATTAAAACCTCAGATATAAATAGTAGAAATATTCTGTATGAAACTAGTACTCTGTACATCTGGTTCAGTACATGATGTTGTGGCCCTCTGGTGACCAGCAAAAACATGGATTTTGCATTGGAGGCAGAGAGGGAGCTAGACAGCAGTGAGGAACAGCTGGAGCTTGTTCCCAGAGTGCACATGCACAGAGCTGCCAGAAGACAAGAACAACTAAGAAAGCAGGGTGGACTTGGGAGTAAAACCACACCTTGGAAGTGATTGGGTCCCTCCCATAGGAAACAAAAGGGGGACAAACAGGTGGTGGGCATTTGCAGGAAACAATTCATTCCTTTGGTCATTTCAAGAGTGGAAAGTTCTGTTTGTGACTATAATAGACTCTTTGCCAACTGTTGCCTTACTCTGCATTTGGAAACTAGTTATCTGGCAGCTCACCAAGTGAGATAAGGTTTGCGTTGATAAATATTCCTCTGAAAGACTGTTTGCCAAGCCTTGCTGATTGTGAATGAAAGGAACTCACAGTTTGGAAATAAAAGAGGTTTTGCTGGGACCCGAACTCTGCTTCGTACTTTTTAAGGAAGCCTAGGTCAGAACACATGAGAGGAAAATAGGGCAAAATGTGTCATATACGCATCATTTGAGTCATAGAATCATAGGGCTAGAACATCTCCAACATTTGGAGATGTTCTAGTCCAATACAATCCCTGCCCCCCAAGACAGGAGACCATATTCCATCCTAGACAAACGGTTGCCCAATCTTTTCTTGAAAACCTCCAGTGATGGAGCACCTGCAATTTTGGGATGCAAGCTGTTCTGTTGATTCATTGTTCTCACTATCAGGAAATTCCGCCTTAGTTCCAGATCTTTAACAAGTTCCCAGTCATTGCTTCTTGCCTGTTCTCAGATGCTTTGGAAAACACATCGATTCCTTCTTCTCTATGACAGTCCCTCAAATATGGAAGACAGCTATCAAATCTTTTTCTTCCTTTGGTTAGACATAAGTAGTTCCCATAATCTTTCATCATTTATTTATTTATTTTTCACAATAAAGAATTCCTTAGAAGAAAAATAATTAACTATAAGCATAACAAATAAATAATACAATTCACCATCCATGATAAAATAGACACAGAGAAAAGCAAAAGACTCTAAACCTTTTCTTGTGCAGAAAAGATGCCTTAGCTAGTTGCTTTGAATGACTTTTTGCATTTATGTTCCAGCAATTTAGTTCAGGAAGGTGATAGCTGACAGGAATTCAATATCTCACAGTAATAGACAGACTCTCCTATATTGAATGGATCAATGCCATGATTAAATGCTGTGGGTGCATGCCAGTTGGGGTGATCAAACCTTTATGCTGCTATCGATGTTCTTCTGCAAACCATTGAGCCTTTGGTCAACAAAATCAAGCAACATACTGTAGTGCTACAATTATGTAGTAGTTTGCATATTTGGTAATAGATTCAGGAACATCTAGAAACTCTAGTGTGGCTGACTTCAAATGGAATTCTCCAGTGCCTTCACAAAATCACTTAGGCAGTTCAGGACAATTTGTCTTAACATCTAACTGAAAAGGTCTAGTTTGAAATGCATACACATGCCAAACCTTAAAACAGTTTAGCTGGAAGATGAGAATCTGGTGTATGTATATATTGTATATGTGCTCATGTTAATAATATTTATATCATTACATAGTTGTTTAATTTATAGAGTTATGGTAAATTGCTATTGACCACTTTCATAATTTTCTCACTGAGGAGAAACTGGAAATTTTCACATTATTTCTCTAGATCTGGCCAGAACTAATAAAAGTTTGGAAGCATAGAATGAATAAACTCCTGTTTAGTTTTCAAAATTTCTATTCTGGGAATTCTCTTCAGATAAAGGATGTTTGTAGGACTGTTTGCATTAGCCATTCCTAAAATCTGACTTAGAAGTCTTGTTCAGAATCAGAAAGCAGGACTGACTGCATTGTGAAATACAGGGAGGGAGGGGATTATATAGGTAGCCCTCAATTTATAATAGTTTCATAATTTGTTGAATGGCTGTCCGAATTTATAATAGCATTGAAAAAAAGTGACTCATGACCATTCTTCATATTATGACTGTTGCAGCATCCCCATAGTCATGTGATCCAAATTCAGACACTGGGCAACTGATTCATTTATATGATGGTTGCACTATCCCAGGCAGTGGTGAGATTCAGCCAGTTCGCACCACTTCGGGAGAACCGGTTGTTAATTTTCTGAGCAGTTTGGTGAACTGATTGTTGGAAGAAACCATCAGGGCAGAGAACTGATTGTTAAATTATTTGAATCCCACCACTGATCTCAGGGTCATATGATCACCTAATGCACAAAGCCGATGGGAAAGCCAGATTTGCTTAACAACTGTGTCGCTAACTTGCAACTTCATTGATTCCCTTAACAACTGTGGCAAGATTGTGAAATGGAGCAAAATTTACTTAACAAATGTCTCAGCAACAGAAATGTTGGGTTCAATTGTGGTCATAAGTGAAGGACCCAAATGCTCTTCTTAGATGAGCATATAACTATCCAGAATTGGGGTTAAAAGATAGTCACCCTAAAATTTAATGTTCATTCTGATCACATCAGACTGCACTTTGTTCCTCTCAAAGAGTAACCCACTCGGTCACAGGGTTGTGTAATGAAATATAGAGCTGGCTTTAGAAAAGGCCGAGGGACATGAGACATTATTGTTGATGCTCTCTGGATAATTGGGAAAGCTAAAGAATAAAGAAGTTAGTATGTGCCTCACTGATTATAGAAAACTTTCATTATGTCGATCATGTCAAGCTGTGGTACCGTATACGCTTAGAAATGAAAACCTCAGAACATCTCATTGACCTCATGAGAAACTTACAACATAACAGGAAGCCACAGTATGGGCAAAACAAGACAAAATAAACTTAACTTCAGGTTGAGAAGGAATGAGACAAGGCTGTATATTCCTCTCTTATTTATACAATCTACATGCTAGGTATATATTAAGCTGGATCAGAAAAAATATGACTGTGATATCATAATCATCCAGCAGCATTCTGATACTACTACTATTCCTTTGTTTGTTTATTTGTTCGTGAGAGCAAGTGTATGCTATACAAGACCACAGCAGTGTGTTAAAAATAATGGAGAATTTTGAAAAAGGAATTATAAACTAAGATCATTCTGTTTTTTGTTTTTTTTTAAAGTTTTTATTAAATTTTAAACATTATAACAACACATACAATACTTCACCCTGTGCTATACAGAAGAAAGGAAGATTTGGTTCTTCGGATATATCCAAAAATGGAGAATTTTGAAAACGGAATAACGGAACTAAGATCATTCTGAAAGTGTGGGTGTAGGTAGAACATAACTTTTTAAATAGAAGTTGAAATCGCAAAGGTGTACAGTACATGTGTATAAGCAAAGAGAAAGTACAGGGTTTTTTAACCTTCCTTTCCCCAAATCTACCATTTCTAACTATTATGATGCCCCAAACAAAAACAATGTATATTGTGTTGTTACCCTCTTTTGGACATGTACTACAACACACACATAGATGGGGCAGAGATTCCATTGCAACATTTCAACACAATTTTATCACTTCCCCATTCCCCATTTCTCCTCTCCCCATGGATACTAAAGCCGAGGTTCATCCCCAGTTTCTAAGGTAATAAATAGCTTAATAGCAGAAAACTGACAGAGATGGTCTGTTGTGAGGCAATATATTACTGACAAATGTGTTCTTTAATCTATATCTGAAATAAAAAGATGAGTCTTACAGCTTTATAAAATAAATCCATTTTGTGAAAAAGGAATCAACATCTTTCTCCCAATGACATTCATAATAACACTTAAAAACACATTTACTGGGAATAATAGAGTAATAGAATAACAGGGTTCGATAAGACCTTGAAGGTCTTCTAGTCCAACCACCCCACCCCACTCAAGCAGGAAACCTTAGACCATTTCAGGCAAATCATCATCCAATCTCTTCTTAAACACCTCCAGTACTGGAACAACCACAACTTCTGGAGGCAAGCCATTCCACTGAATAATTGTTCTGTCAGAAAATTTCTCCTTAGTCCTAGGTTCATTTTCTCCATGTTTAGTTTCCATCCATTGCTTCTTGTCCTGCCTCTAAGTGCTTTAGAGAACAGTTTTACTCCCTCTTTGTGGTAGCTATTGGAACAATGCTAACATATCACCGCTAGTCCTTCTTTTCATTAAATAAGACATAGTCAATTCTTGCAACTGTTCTTTGTTTGTTTTAGCCCTCAGTCGCCTAATCATCTTTGTTGCTCTTCTCTGCACTCTTTCTAGAGTCTCAACATTTTTTCAATATTATGGTGACACGCTGATGATACTCAGCTGTACATATCTACCCCTAACCACCCCAACGATGCCGTTGAAGTGATGTTCCGGTGTCTGGAGGCCGTGTGGGTCTGGATGGGGAGTAACAAACTTCGACTCAACCCATCCAAGACCGAGTGGCTGTGGTTTCCGACATCCCGGTACAGCCAGTTGACTCCATCACTGGCCATCGGGGGTGAGTCATTAGCCCATGTGGAAAGGGCCCGCAACTTAGGCGTCCTCCTGGACTCACAGCTATCCATGGATGACCATGTGATGGCCGTGGCCAGGGGGGCTTTTTACCAGGTTCACCTGGTACACCAGTTGCGCCCCTTTCTCGACCGGGATACCCTCCACACTGTCACTCAAGCACTCGTTACATCCCGCCTAGACTACTGCAATGCTCTCTACATGGGGCTCCCCTTGAGGTGCATCCGGAGGCTCCAGTTGGTACAGAATGCGGCCGCGCAGGGGATCTTGGGAGCCTCACGGCATTCCCATGTAACACCTCTCCTACGCAAGCTGCACTGGCTACCGGTGGCTTTCCGGATGCGCTTCAAGGTGCTGTTAAGCATCGTTAAAACGCTCCATGACACGGGGCCTAGCTATTTGCGGGACCGCCTCCTACCACACACCTCCCTTCGGCCGATCCGCTCCCACAGGGAAGGCCTTCTCAGGGTGCCATCTGCTGGCAGTCCCCAGGGGAAGGGCCTTCTCTGTGGCGGGCCCAGCCCTCTGGAACGACCTACCCCCCGAACTTCGTACCACCACGGACCTTCGCCTCTTCCGCCGATTACTCAAGACCCATTTTTTCCATCTAGCTGGCCTAGCTTAGATCCTGAGGTAATTTTCGACAGACTGAGTTAGTGATTTTTAACTTTTTGTAGTTTTTAATTATATTTTTAGCACAGGCCATATTTAATTTAATTATATGTTTGCGTTGTATTTGTATTTATTACAGTTTGTATGTTTCTATTTTTTTAAACTTTCCTGTGCACCGCCCTGAGTCCCATTGGGGATATAGGAGCGGTATAGAAAAAAGATTTAAAAAAAACTGGATGCAATATTCCAAGTGTGGCTTACCAAGGCAGGGGTAATGAAAGGTCAGACTGAGTGTTACCTTTGGAGAATTCCTATAATCTTGAATTTTGAAAGAAACTATTCTCATCCTCATTCATCATGGTCACAGGAAAAAAGGAAGGGAAGGAGAGAGAGAGGAGAGAGAGAGAGAGAGAGAGAATAAAAAAGAAGGCTCTTTCCTAGCCTTAAATTAGTATCTCTTTTTTAAAAAAAGAATTTTATTAATTTTACAATTTTATAAAAGGAAAGGGGTGAATAGGATATTTTAACAATATTTTAGAGCTTCCATATCGGTGCTGGTGACCGCCTCTGAGTCTTCTTACAATATCATTTTCAGTAAAAAGTAAACAAAGATAGAAAAGGGTACATACAGTTCATATCTCAAATTTCATAAAATAAAATTTCATACATTCAATTATTTTGTTTCTATAAACATCCTTAACAGGAATTAGCATATATATATATATATATATATAAAAGGAGAAAAATCACTTTTGTGACCTGAGCCTCTTTGCAATTGTTTCTTCTTCTTCCACCTCACCAGTGGGCATAGCCGTGGCCCCTCCTGTTCCCATATCATCATCATCTAGGGTTGAGGAGTGTTTTTTAAGAAAGGCCTGGATCTCATCTACTGTTTTCATTCTAATTGTTCCTCCCTCCCAGAATACCAACATTCCTTCAGGCATCAACCATTTAAACCAAACCCCCTTTTTGTGTAATTTTTTAGATAAGAAGGAGTATTTCCTTCTTATATCTCGAATTTTTTTCGGGATTTGCTTTAATATGGCTATCTCGTTCTGTTGATATATCAACGGCCCTCCTCTTTGCGCTCTCAGGATCTCATCCCTTGTTGACCTTCTTGTAAATTTGATATGTATCTCCCTTGGTACATTATTTATTCTGGCATATGCTGAGTTGATTCTGTAAATTAAGTCAATGTCCCCCCAGATATATTCTTTATTTTTTTTTGGTATAATCCGCTAGGATCGTAGCCATTAATTCTCTTAAATCTTCTGTATCTGACTCAGGAACATTCTGGAATCTTAAAAAGAAAGACATGCATTCAAAATCAATTCTAGACATATGACCTGTAATATCTGTAATTTCATTCTTAAAATCCTTTATCTCTTCCCTCATCCCAACTGCCCCGCCCTCCAACCCCTCAATTTTTTGCTTATTATTTGTTATTTCTCTCTGTGCCTCCAAAAGTTCCAGCTTTGTGCTTAAATTGTCTCTCTGAATTTGTTGCATTTCATTCATTATTCTCTGGAACATCTCCTCTAGCGATGGTGATTTCGCCTCTGTTGCTTCTGATTCCTTCTGGAGGAGTTCAGTAATTTTTGGCTGTGAAGTTGGACTTGGCCTAGAAGATGTAGGAGCAGATTGTGATTTGCCTGATGGAGGCTTTCTTGCTGCCATGGTTAAAAGTGTTAAATCTTTTTGAGAACAAAGAAAAAAAGATGGCGCCGGTGGGCTGACAGTCCGTGAAGTCAGAGACAAAGGAACAAAGAGAAAGTCTTATCAGAGTTCAATTAGCATTTGTAAAGCTCAAGGAGAGAAGCCAATTATATTTTCCCAAAACAGGCCCAAAATAGAAGGTTTCACAATAGATGGGAACACTGAAAGTCACTAGAGTAGGCTCTTTTATGTATATTTTAAATTAGTCTTGTTTAGCTTGTTAAGCCAGAGGAATGCTTGCAAACAGGAAACTTTCACTTCTGGAAACAAAGAAGGGCCATCCTCCGCCCTGCTGGCAATGGTGGAAAAGGGAAATTTTGTTGCAGATTCATTTTAAATGTAACAAGCCTCAGGCGTTGTGTTTATACAGCAATTTCTTGTTTAGTAAAACATTTCCTTTAAAGCTGATCAAACGGATGTCATTTCACTCTCTCCCGGTCCCGGGAGTGATTTTACAATGCCGCTTTTATTTCCGAGGGGGGAGTTTCCCCCTCTAAATTCTTCTGTTCATGAAGTTGAATGTAGAAGATTTAAAGCAAATAACTCACATTCCAGTTGCTTTTAGTCCAAAGCCTCAGCTCAGCCATTCAGCTCCGGTAATTTAGCTTGCACAGGAAATCCTCCATTGTTCCGGCTCCTTCAGCGAAAGGGAATACACCCCCCTGCACTCCGTCCTTCAACTCCTGGGGCAAAACGGGCTGCCCCCACCCGACCGTCATCAAGGTGGGGGCCTCTCCGCAGCCGCCCTTATGGAGGGGGGGCAGCCTTGCCCCCCCCTGCTCCCGAAGGTGCCCGCCAAAGGAACACAGCAGCGGACGCGCTGTAAAAGGCGTCCGTCCATGTCTGAAACCGGAAACACAATCTTAAATTAGTATCTCTTAATATGTTGCAAAACATTGGCAGGTTGTATGTTGCTTATGGTCCTCTTTTTTTTCCAGAAGAGTCACATTGAAATGTGTCACACTTATTCTCTTTCCTTTCCAATCCAGTACTTGGTTTTCTCCCTGCTCGTTAGAGGTCTTCCTTGCTTTAACCTCTCCTTCCTTCCTTCCTTCTTTCCTTCCTTCCTTCCTTCCTTCCTTCCTCCCTCCCTCCCTCCCTCCCTCCCTCCCTTCCTCCTTTCCTCTCCATCATAATGACCATTTCTACAGAGTGACTATCAGGTCAGATGATCAGAACCTTGCATAGAAATCTGTTGCCTCCTGGCATAACCTCTTGGGTGTCATTTTGGGATGTAGAATTGCCACATTACTTTGCATTCTGCATACCTTTACACCAAACTAGTAAGCTAATTCTGAAAAGAGTGTTAGAAAGAGACTCTGTAGTAACTTTCCATCAATTTTCTCAAAACCCTTATTATGACCACGATTCTATGTCCTATGGCTCTTTGTTTTGCTAACTGTTTAACCATAGCAACTTGTGGGAAGCTAGTTCTGAGATTTGGGAGCACTGATCCTAGAAATGACATGAAAGAAAAAATGATTTATTGAATGAGCCCAGAAATATAGTAGAAATATTAAAAAGCAATATAAAGGTAAAGGTAAAGCTTCCCCTTGCACATATGTGCACGTTGTTCCCAGAGGCGTAGCGTGGGGGGTGCAGGGGGGGCCGGCCGCACCGGGCGCAACATCTGGGGGGGGCGCTCGGGCAGCCCCCTGCCCAATCCAAAAAGCCCCCTAGATGGCATCTCTTGGGCGGCATGAATAATACATTTAAACACTTCAAAACCCGCGTTTGATCCCCGGTGCGGCTCGACGGATGGCGCTGGGCTCGGAGCTGTCAGAGCTTCTTTTGCAACAGTTTTGGCTTTTGGGGGGGGGGGACAATGAAAAGCAAAACGCAAAAAAAATCCAAATTGTTGCAAGGAGCGCCTTTCCTTTCCTTCCCGACGCAGCGAGTACGCCAAAGCTATGGGAGAGTGGGGGGAAGGAGGGAGGGAAAAGAGGAGGAGGAGGAGGAGGAGGTGGCACGGGGAGGGGGGGGGAAGAGGAGGTGGGCGCCCATTGGCAAAGAGAGAGAGAGAAAGAGAAAGAAGAAGAAAGAGAGGAAAGAAGAGATAAATTGGGGAGGGGGAGGCAGAAGGAAGTTTCTCCGCTGTTTCAAAGCGCAAATCTTTCCCCCTCGATTTGGATGGGCTCCCTTCCCCAAGTGGGAGGGAATGAGGAGGGGCTGGGAAGGCAGACTTTCCTTCCAACTGGTGCTTTCTGGAAGAGGGGGAGAAGGAGGAGGGAAGAATGTGGAGAGGAAGTGCGGAGAGAAGAGGAAGGAGGGAGGGGAAGAGAGAGAGAGGAGGGGGGGAGAAGAAGAGGGAGGAGGAGGAGGAAGAAGTGGAAGGAAAAGCGGAAAGAGGGAAGAATGTGGAGAGAATGCCAAGAGAGGAAGACGAAGGGAGGAGGAGAGGAAGAGGTGGAAGGGAAAAAACGGAGGAGGAAGGAATGCAGACAGAGAGCGCCAAGAAGAAAGAAGAAGAGGGGTGGAGGCAGAGAATGAAGGAGGAGGAGTAAGAAGAAAGAAGGAAAAATGAAGAAAAGGAGAGCCACCAAGAGGAAGAGGAGGAAAAAGTAGGGACAAGGAAGAAAAGGATGATGATGAAGAAGAAAAGCAAGAGGAAGGAAGAGTGAAGAAAGAATGGAGAGAAAGACAAACCACTCAGGGGCTACAAGAACATCGATTTACCTATTTTTATTTTACGGATGTATTTGTGTTCCACTTTAATAACTCCAGGCACTAAAACAGACTTGCAAGCCCTTCCTCTTTTTCCCTCTAACAACCCTGTGAGGTGGGCTAGGAGAGAATTAAATCCCCATGTTCAACAACCGTCGGTCGCTAATGTTGAGCAGGGGACTCTGCAATCTTCATACATGCAGACAGTTGCCCAGCTCCCAAATTTTGATCGGATTCAAAGCGTAAAAGCAGTGAGATACCAAATAGGTGAATTTTATGATGCTTTTTTCGAAATATCAGAAATTTCCGAAGATCAACAAATTAAAAGCGAGGCAGAATCTCTTGGAAATGCAATGAAAGACTATAAATTTTTAGTTCACTGGTTTTTTGGTACGATTTACTGTTCCAAGTCAATTATGTAAGCAAGGAACTTCAAAGTAAATCTGTAGAAGTATCCATTGCACTTTCTTCATTTGAAAAACTTTTAAAATGGTAAAGCGACTACAGAAATACTGGATTCAAACAAGTTTTAGTTCAAGCAAAAATTCTTGCACAAGATTTGGAAATATCTACAGAATTTCGAAATAAAAGGCTTCGGAAAAGAAAGAAACATTTCAATTATGAAGGCGATGATGAACCTATTGTAGATCCGATAAACGCATACAAGATATCTTTTTAAAATTTTGTTTTAGATAAAGCTACAGAATCACTAAAAGATCGTTTTGAATAATTCAAAAATCATAATGACTTATTTGGGTTTCTGGGAAAATTTCAAAATATGGAAAAAGAAGCACTTCAAAAACATGCAGCTAAATTAGAAATTTCTCTAACAGATTCTAGGTTCACAGAAAATGATGCACCAATAGTGAAGGAAACTGATATAGATGGAAAAATGTTAGTTGAAGAAATGGAAGCTTTAAAATCTATCCTTCCATCAGAATTTTTTGAAAATCCATTTAAAATGTTCAAATTTTTATCGGAAAATGACAGAGCAATGGCATTTCCAAACTTGTTTATTGCTCTCCGAATATATTTAACAATTCCAGTGAGCGTTGCTTCTGGAGAGAGATCATTTTCCAGGCTAAAACTAATAAAAAACTATCTGAGATCGACAATGACTCAGGATAGATTAAATAGTTTAGCAATTATGTCGATTGAAAGTGAAGAAGCAAGGAAATTGGATTTTCAAACTATTTTAGAAGAATTTACAGAACAAAAACTTAGAAATATGTAAATTCATATATTCATATTCAATGATGTAAATTTATATTCAATAAAATGTAATTGTTTTTGTATTTTGCATATTTTTATTTTTTAATGTATGTAGAAGTTTACCTATCTTATGATCCATGATATTTGATTTATATATATATTGAATTTGCATTTTATTTAAATATTTAATATATAGAGGGCCCCGCAAAAAAAATCCAATCGGGCCCCGCACTTATTGGATCTGGGCCTGCACATACACACACAAACACACACACACACGCAGAATGACAGATGGGTGGAGGGAGGAGAGAGAGACAGATACAGAGAGAGAGAGAGACAAAAAAAAGAGAGAAAGAAAAATAGAAAGAAAAACAAAGTGGGAGGGAGAGAAAGAAAGAACTTATGACCACAATTGAGCCCAAAATTTTGGTTGCTAAGCAGCACCGTCATTAAATGAGTTTCACCACATTTTCCAAGTTGGCCATGCCCACCCAGTCACATGACCGCTGAGCCACTCCCATAGAACAGGCCACACCTTTTGGCTCTCAAAAGAAATTTCAGTCGTGGTACTGTTGATATTTGGCTCTCTTGACTAATAAGTTTGCCCACCACTGCTTTAACTAATCTAGTGGAAGAGACTCGAGTGCTAAAATCCATGGGTTAGGGGGCGCAAATTACTTGCCTTGCCCCGGGTGCTGACAACCCACGCTACGCCACTGGTTGTTCCCGACTCTAGGGGGAGGTGCTCATCTCTGTTTCAAAGGCAAAGAGCCAGCGCTATCCGAAGATGTCTCCGTGGTCATGTGGTTGGCCTGACTAAATACTGAAGGCGCACGGAATGCTGTTACCTTCCCACCGAATGGGGATTATTTTTCTACTTGAATTTTTACATGCTTTCGAACATGTAAAGCATGTTGGCAGAAGCTGGGACAAGTAATGGAAGCTCACTCCATTAGGCAGCACTAGGGATTCGAGATGCCAAACTGCCAACCTTTCTGATCAACAAGCTCAGTATCTTATCCACTGAGCCACCGTATCCCCCCCCTCCAAAAAAAGCAGTATATTACAGGAAAATGTTACCAAGCAACAGATGGATTCTCCTAAGGCCAGCTGATAGGCAGCATTGGTCCTAGGATCAAATCTAAGCTAAGGCTTCACATTTCTGAAAACCACTCAAATTTTTGGTGGGATACTTTTTTATGATTTTAATTAGGCATTTCTGTGGCTTACATGTCCTTATGTAAGAAATGCTTCTCAGAGCAATGCCCATCTACAAATGGACTGCTTTGATCTTCCTTCCAAGTAGTTGGCCTTAAAGCATGCCTGGCATGAATTTGTGCAGGGCCACCAGCAAATGAGGAAATGGATAATGTGCATTAGCATATTTAAAGGTATCTGAGGTCTAAGAAAGATTTTATGCCCAGAGAAAAATTGCTGTACACCAGTATATTTCCTTGTCCAGACAATTATCTACCACAATAACATTGCACTTCGCCAGCTTTTTGTTTTGAAAAATTGCTTTAATTGAAAAATGCAGCTCTCAGTTTGAAAAGAAAAATGCGCTACCCAAAAAGATTGCCCACTCTGCTTCTAAAAGAATAGACTGCAAAGGAAAGAGACACAGTGAGCCAAAGTCAGGAACACTTTCTCATGGTCACCAGAAATTAATCGGCTCTGCCAATTATCTTTAAGTGGTTCTCTCTCCCACACACAACCCACACATGTATTTGCCTGCAAGGAAATACGTGCAATGTGTAATTTGGAAGTATATTTGCTTCCAGGTTTTAAACTAAAGCAATTTATGGCAAATAGCTTCTAACCCCCCAACTGCAGCAGAGTGGATTCATTGGCTCGAAGACTTTATTCCAAGATTTGCCAAGCAAGCAAGACTTTGATGGTTGTCACTGTTGTTTCTTTTCTTACTAGGTGCCTCTTAAGTCATCAGCCAGATAGTAGCTGGCATGGTTCTCTCAGCTGAGCTAATAATTTATGACAGCTCATCCCAACTTGTCCAGCCCAGACATTTACATGTACACCACAATCCACAGATGAATCTATCTGAATGCCACTGGGGATCAGTTAAAGAAACTTATTAATACACATAAGTTTGGCGGCATGTCAGACTTAATTCTTCACAACTGCTGGGTTAATGCCTCAGTGACTTTTCCCCTCTTTCTCGTGAGAGAGATGGCACAACCGATGCTTTTCTTCCTCTATCCTTTTAACCTTACCGTGGATATCTAAATGCCTCACAAACAAAGATTATCCAAGGTTGTAAAAGATAGAACAACTTGCTACTTTCAATAAATAATGATTTAAAAGGCAAAGGGATAAAGCAACATATGAAGAAAAAAACCTGCAAGGCACTATTTTTTTTCTTCCCTAAAAAAACCACTCAAGTCAAATTTTCTTAACTTTCAGCCAATAATCTGCCTTTGATATTTGTTTGTTTAAAACATTTACATATCCACCCTCTTCTGCTCCCAACCTTCTGTTAAAATGAATCTAAAAACAGTTACTTCATACCACAGATAAATTTCATCTCCTAGGTAGGAAACAACAACATTTTGCCATCACCTCTTCCTTTATAATGTAGTCTTAATGTACACACCTCCCCTAAAATTCCAAATACCAAAATGAACACAAACAAACCACTGGTGGGATTAAAAAAATGTTTTACTACTGGTTATGTGGGCGTGACTTTGTGGGCAGTGCTTCATGGGCATGGCAGGGAAAGATACTGCAAAATCCCCATTCCTTCCTCACTCCTGAGGAAGGTTATTGCAAAATACCCATTCCTTCCCCACCCCACTAACCTGCTTTCCAGCTCCGTTCTCCTGTTCAAGGCAACAGAAGAAAATCAGCTGTGTGGCAGCAGAGGTGGGGCCAGCATATTTGCTGGTTCTCCAAACTACTCAAAATTTCTTCTACTGGTTCTCCAGAACCTGTCAGAACTGGCTGAATACCACCTCTGAAGTAAAACATGAAAACAATGCAATGAAACTTTACTTTGAATAAAGACATAAAAAGTCAAAAGTAAAGTTTGCTCCACCACCCCATGTTACATACTTGAATCTAATACTTGGAGAAAAGATTGATTTATTGTAACACTGGAGAACTGAAATATTCTTCACATCCTACCCTAGATTGTGTGTGCACTTCCCCAGAGATCTCCTATATATTCTATATATTTTAGGGCACAGAATTATCTGTGAATTTTAGGGGTTAATGGTCAGAATGGTACAAGTAGCAATGCAACGTACCGTATTTTTCGGAGTATAAGACGCACTGGAGTATAAGACGCACCAAGGTTTTGAAGAGGCAAATTACAAAAAAAAAGTAGGTAGGTAGGTAGATAGAGGGAGAGAGAGGGAGAGAAAGAAAGAGAAATACAGTAGGTAGGGAGGGAGAGAGAGAGTAGGTAGGTAGGTAAAGGGATATAGAGAGAGAGAAATAGAGAGGGAGAGAGAAATACAGTAGGTAGGTAGGTAGGTAGGTAGGTAGGGAGAGAGTGTGTCTGTGTAGGTAGGTAGGTAGATAAAAGGGGAGAGAGAGAAATACAGTAGGTATGGTAGGGGGAAAGGAAGAATGTGTGTGTGTGTAGGTAGGTAGGTAGAAAGATAGAGAGAGAAATAGAAAGATAAAGAAATACAGTAGGTAGGTAGGGAGAGAGAGTGTGTGTGTAGGTAGGTAGGTAGAAGGATAGAGAGAGAAATAGAAAGAGAGAGAGAGAAATACAATAGGTATGTAGGGGGGAGATCGCTTCCGGCTCCCGGAGGCAACGGACGGGTCCTTGACTCATCCGCCGCTTGTCTCTCCAGCGGCACCTTTGGGGGCTTGGGGGCTTTGCGAAAGAGCCCCCTAACCGGACGGACGGCTTGCGGGAGACCCTCACCCCACAGTTGTCGGGGGGGTCGCACCCGCCTCGTCCCAGGAGTTGGAGAGCAAAATGCTGGGGGGAAAGTCCCCTTTGCCAATGGAGCACCGGAACAACAGACAATGAAGAAGTGGGCTGAAATCCGGGGCTGCGGGAAGCACCGAGGCTTTGTGGTCGGCTGTTTGATTTGTGAGTTGATTCTGAGATTTTGATGCATTCAGTTCTTTTAAGGAAAGAAGAATGGAGGGGGGGTTGGAAACTCCCCCCCCCCTCGGAGATCAAGCGGCATCTTAAAACACCCCCCGGGCTCGGGGAGAGAGAGAAAGTAACATCCGATTCTGAATAACTGAGACTGGAAGCTTACTAAATGTGGATTAGCCATTGTTACTTTGTATCCGAGTTTTGTAGCAACAGAAATGACTTTCACTAGTTCCCCTGACCACCAAGGCCAGGGAAACATGGCGCTTCTTTGTTCCCGGTGAGAACTTTCTCTTTTTAACATGTAGACATTCCTTCATTGTTACAAGCTTGGAAAATTTATTGAAAAATCAACACAAGTGACTTTTGGGGTTTCTCCCAACGTGTGCCTTCTTTTATATGAGAATTGATTACAAAAAAATTTTTCTCTCTGGAATTTAAGCGGACTGTTTTTAACTTGGACATTGACTTTTCCTTTTCTTTGACCTCACGAGCTCCTCATCATATTAGTGTCAAGAACTTAAAACCCTCATTACTGTTTCAAAAAGAAGCCTCCATAATGGGGGGGGGGGGGATTATGGAAATGCTACAATCAATAGAGGAAATTCTGCAAAGCATAATGGAAGAAATAACAGAGATTCGGAAGGACAGGTTAAGATCAAAACTTGAGCTTTTGGAGTCGCAAAAGACACTAATCGGAAATAAACAAAAAACGGAAGAGGTGAAGGGGGGGTAGCGGTGATGGGGGAAAAGATAAGGAGTCACAAAAAGAATTAACAGATTTTGATGGTTGTAAGTTTAGAATTGATCTTGAAAGAATGCCTTACAACTCAGCATATGCCAGAACAAATGATGTATCCAGAGAGACATATATTAAACTTGTAAGAGGGCTGACAAGGAATGAGATCCCGAAAGCACAGCATAATGGTTTATTGAAATATGAGCCAAAAGAATTTGCCATTCTGAAACAGGTTCCGGAAAAAATACCAGACATAGGAGGGAATTATTCCATCTTATTTGAAAAAAAATTATTATATAAAAATGGGATCTGCGACAGATGGTTCATGTCTGAAGGAATGTTAGTGCTCTGGGAGGGGGGGAGAGTAAAAATTAAAACAATGGAAGAGGCGCAAGCCTTTTTTTTAAAAAAGAAAAATAATATGCCTCAATCCTAGAGGAAGGAAATGGGGGAACGGGAGGGCCATGGCACCGCCCATTGGTGGGAGGGAGGATGAGGATACAATATCTAAAAGACTCGGTTTACAAAAATGATTTCCTTTAATATACTGTAACTTTTTCTTTTGGATGCTTTGTAGAAACAATGCATTGAATGCATGAACTTTATGAAATGACATATATGTAACTCCTGCCACCTTAAATGGAAAAATAATTAATCTTTGTATGAAGCCTTGGGGGCGGCCTGCACCCCTGATATGGATGCCTCCAAAATGTTTCTCTTATACCCTATATACCCTTTCCTTGTTAAAAAAAACTGTAAAAACCAATAAAACTTTTTTTTTTTGCAATAGGTATGTAGGGGGAGAGGGAGAATGTGTGTGTGTACTGTAGATAGGTAGGTAGGTAGGTAGAAGGATGAGAGAGAAATAGAGAGAGAGAAATACAGTAGGTAGTATGGAAGAGAGTGTGTGTGTAGGTAGAAGTATATAGAGAGAGAAATATATATATATATATAGAGAGAGAGAGAAATACAGTAAATAAGGAGGGAGTGTGTGTGTGTGTGTAGTTAGGAAGGTAGAAGGAGAGAGAGAGAGAGAGAGAGAGAGAGATTAGGTAGGTAGGTTGATGTTCTCAGGTGTATTTATTTATGTCCTGCAGAAGGAAATCGCAGACAAACCTTAAAACTTCGTTTCTGCTTGCTCAGAAAAAGTTAGAGGCTTCCGAAAGGTGTGGGGTCTTTGCACTCGGCAAACTTCCAAAACAGCCCATTTCTCCGTGAAAATGAGGCTGTTTTTTTAAAAATAAAAAGCATAAGTAGCCTTGGGGGGGGGGGAGAGCTTGCAGAGTGCTCCTGGGGGGGGTGAAAAATGAGCAAAAAAACCGCCCCGTTTACCCAGGAGCTGCCTCCATAAGGCTCGGCACAGCAAGTTTGGTGAAGGGGGCGGGGTTCCAGGAGGCAAAAAGGTTTTTTTTTGCGCTTTGCATACTTCTTCCAAATGCTCTTTCTCCGCGAAAACGGGGGCAATTTTCTTCAAATAAAAAGCATGACTAGCCTTGGGGGGGCTTGAGAATGCTCCTGGGGGGGGGCAAAAAACCGCCTCATTTATCGTGAAAACGGGCCGTTTTTGGGTCAAATAAATTGCATGCATAGTCCTATGGAGGCTTATAGAGTGCTGCTGGGGACCGGGGGAAGGGGGAAACGGCCCGTTTGAGGCTAATTTCTGCCCTCCCCAGCCCCCAGGAGCGCTCTGGAAGCCTCCACAAAACTAGGCACAGCCAGTTGGGTGAAGGGGGTGGGGTTCCAGGAGGCAAAAAAATGCTGTATTCGATGTATAAGACGCACCCAGATTTTCAGCCTCTTTTTAGAGGAAAAAAGGTGCGTCTTATACTCCAAAAAATACGGTAATTAAGATGGGCTCAGATTTTCCATATTTCTAAAAGAAGGAGGGGAAAAGGGAGTTTTGGAATTTTTTAATTTTTTTAGTGTTTGGAGTAATATATTTTTTCCTTTTGCAATTTGCATTAAAATGACAGGAAAATCCAACAATTGCTGTTCCTCCATGTTACAATGGAGTGAGGTGCAAGCATTGTTTATTTCATCTTTAATTACAGGTTTATTTAGCAGTTTAATTCATTTGCTTGATACATTTGAATTGTCTGACATAGTTTAAAGTCTCTTATTTCCCCTAGATTTGGAATTCATTTTTATTCCAGTTATTTTTGTTCTCATTCCCATTTCTTTTAATTACACCCTAAAGCAAAGATACCTTCCCCTAGGATATTTGTCCTTGTTGAGAAAGATATATATTCCCCACATTATTTTCTGGCACACTTTTAAATTTGAAGGGCTCTCATTATAAGCCAGTGAAAGAGCATTCTGAAATATTTACACGTTGCTTTGAGGCACTGGCAATCCTCTATCAATTATTTTCTTTAACAGAGTTCCAGTGACAGTGTATTATTGGTTTCATGTTAATGTTATCAAATTTTATTATTGTAACAACTGTGTCCGGAACTCCCATCTTTCTAACACTCAAAGTCATTTGGAGATGGCCCTGAGGTAATACATTTAACTTCACAGCTAGCAATTATTGGCAGAGACAATATTCTTCATTTAATTTAGAATAGATTCAGAGGTAGCAGATGGTGCTGGGCCTCTAGCCCCAAATGGAAGTGTTCTTTGATTTATAGAAATGAGTGAC
The DNA here is from genome assembly GCA_039707465.1 of Rhabdophis nuchalis. Lineage (NCBI taxonomy): Eukaryota > Metazoa > Chordata > Lepidosauria > Squamata > Natricidae > Rhabdophis > Rhabdophis nuchalis. The sequence continues at coordinate 103,344,414 of CM077643.1, read as the reverse complement.
TCTGGATGGAAAGGCCTAGTAACATAAACTGTATTTGATCATGTGAGTGGCCCCAAGATTGATCCAAAGTGAGACTGCCTAGACATGAAAAGGCAATATTAATATGTTTAAAGAAAGACAGAAGTTTTTATAAGCAAGCATCATAGTTAGTTCAATGGGAACTCAGTTTGTCAGTAGTCATAGAATGTGAAGTGATGCTTGATTAAGAAAAATGAATAATAGAGATAGATCACGAGCTGTCATGGGAAGCGTGGTGTAGTGGCCCCATAACCTCTAACTGAATGATCCTAGCATACTTTATCTGCTAACTTTTGAAGTTCTCTAACAATGAATTTCAGTAGTAAACAGATCTAGGTCTTTTCTCCATCCTCATTAAGGAGGCAAAATAGGTAGGATTTCCCTCTTCAAAAATGGACCTCAAAGAGTTGGGGGGGGGAGAGAGAGAGAGAGATGAGAACTCTGTCATCTCTGAGGCATTTATGTTTCCTTCCTTTCTCTTACTGGTGAGTCCTTGGTCACATTTATCAGATTCAGTTTTTGTAGAAACTGATATTTATTTGTGTGCAGCTCTTCCTAATGTACAGTATATAAATGGGGGGAAATTACGTCCCTTTATAGAGATTTTCATGCAGTTTCTCTCATTTGTGTATTTTTGGTATTAAAAAAAAAAGATCTACAACAAAATTTTGCAGAAATGAGAAACCCATTGGATTACTACTATCTACTACTATTTATTTGTAATGGGTTATTACAAGTAAAATAAGACAATCAAAGTAAATTCATTTGTATTATAAAGTTTCAGCTTCTATTTTTATTCAATAATTCCAACCCTGAATAAATAATAAAAGGGAAAAAGGTAAGGTGACCAGACGTCCCGCTATTGGTGGGACAGTCCCGCTTTTGAACAATTTGTCCCACATCCCGCGGCGTTTTTAAAATGTCCCAATTTTTGCCTGGGGCGGCAGGGGGTGCGGGCACTCTGCACACGCTCAGACATGGCCTGCGGCCAGGGCAGCAGCACAGGACATGGGCAGGAACCGGCGGCTGGGAGGAGCGGGCGAGGAAGGAGCGGGCAAGCAATATTAACGGGCGAGGGAGGAGTGAGCCAGGAGAGCTGTTCGCGGCGGGGCTGCAGCCGGAGCCTGTGTGGCCCTGAACTTTGCGCTGCCGCTGCCGCCACTACAATGCGCTGAGAATGGCTGGCTGGGAGCATTATGACATTTCATCACGTGCCAGGCATTTCTGTTAGTGTAGACTGGTTCTTACCGGTCGAACATAAACAAGGAGACTGGCATGGAAAGTTACCAGCAACACCCTCTGACACCCAACACCTTGGAAAAAGGTCCCACCCCTCTGCAACGTGTTAAGTATCAACAAAGGACACGTGATTCTTTTCTACTGTGTGTATTGTCATATATGGTTATGAGTTTGTAATTGTTTACATGACGTATGCTATGCTTAATCCTGCCTTCTGATTGAGTTAATAAAAGAGCTTGCAGGCTTTTGTCTGTGCGCGCTTCCACCCTCTCCGAAGAAGAACTTGGTGTGGTCTCTTCTTTTCCCTTGTTCGTGGCCCGCCCTCTTGATAACTGCAACAATGTTATTATGACAACCCACCACCACCTGCCTGCACATCCTGCCATGGGCGCCCGGGACGAGTCGCTGCCACCGCCTCCCAACCCGGCGCCCACGGCAGGACATGCAGGCAGGCGGTGGTGGGGCTCCCGGCCGGCTGCTCTCAGTGCATTATTGCGGCGGCAGCAGCAGTGCAAAGTTCAGTGCCGCGCGGCCTCTGGCTGCAGCCCCGCCGTGAATAGCTCTCCTCCTCCTCCTTCGCCTGCTGCCTGCCTGGCTGCTCACTCGCTCCTCCCTTGCTGGCCCTCCCCTTCCGCCTGCCCGCCAGCCTACTCCGGCTGCCGCTTCCTGCCCACACCCCACCCCACTGCCCTGGCCACAGGCCGCCTCTGAGTGTATGCAGAGTGCTCACGGCCGCTATGGGAATAGCAGCCCTCTGCTATCATGAAAGGCCGCTGCCCACCCCTCTCCCCGGCAATGGTGTCCCGCTTTACTAAAATTAAAATCCGGTCACTTTAGAAAAAGGACACCCCTGTTCTGCATTTTAAGTCTTCATTCAGCATAATTCAAGCTTTCTGGAATGTATAAATGGACTTCAAACTCTGTGATAAAGTCTAATCTGAAATCAATTTTTCCCACTACTTTAAACATAAAGTCCCAGTTAAAATTACCAAATGCTTTTTTTTGCATCTAGAAAAATTAATGTAACCTGTTTGTCACTACACTGTTGCAAATATTCAATTATATCCAAGATTACTGTTACATCGTCTTTTAGTTGTCTTTTTGGTAAAAAGAACCACACTAGTATTTCATGTATTATATAAATGTAAAAACTGTAAAACTTTTTAAAGTCCTTTGGCTAAGATAGATGTGAAAATTCCATACTATTCCTTCATGCTATATGCTTAAGGTGCAAAAAATGCAAAATCAAGTACATTTTTACCTGCAGATAGGAACTTCTCAGAAGGTACTACAATGCAGTTTATAATATTGATTTAGAACTAGTAAAAACAGCAAGGGAAGTTGCTGTTTTCATTCTAAAGGGATAAAATAACAGTTTAACATATAATATAGATGAGATTATTTAAATAAAGCCAACTAAAAACTGAATAAAATGAAGGAACTACTAATCATGTATACAATAGTGTTCAAAATAAAGGACTAAACTAATGACTCTAAAAGCAATTATTGGATCAGACAAATATAAACCTTAGATGTCTTCTGTTTAATCATGGATGAATTTATATATTTAAAAAACCAAGAACTTTATTTCCTGTTATTCTAGCATAGCTAGAGAAAACAAAACTTTACAGGATATTGAACTACAGTCATCCATACAAATGCTGTTACTATGAAATTACATAATTAGTCCTGAACAAATGTAGTGCTACTAATGTAATTATTCCTTTGGTAAGAAAACAATATATTGAATACAATATGTAGTGCTTATTTAGCAACTGCCTCATTTAATTACTATTTGCAATTATGATGATGAAAAAAGTAATGTTATGGGCTAAGTTTTGCATTTATGACTTTTGTATGTGAGTAAAGCAAAGTAAAGATAACTATTAATTATTTTTTTTACAATACAATACAATAGCAGAGTTGGAAGGGACCTTGTAGGTCTTCTAGTCCAACCCCCTGCATGGGCAGGAATCTTATACCATTTCAGACAAATGGCTGTCTAACATCTTTTTAAAGACTTCCAGAGTTGGGGCATTCACAACTGCTGGAGGCAAGCTGTTCCAGAGGTTAATTAAGATCAAAAGGTAAAATAAGATCTTACTGTAAGTACAATCATGGTTATACTTGGCAATGGGCTTGGTTAATGATTGAGTTGCAAGCCCCAACTGTGGTCAGTAAATGATGGCTACCTATACTTTCCTCTATCACATGATGAACATAGAAAAAATATTTATTAGAAGGGCTAGACAGCATGTTCAAAACAGATCAAGCATTTATCATATTTTTCAAAAGCAAGAGCAATTTGAAAATGAAGAAAAATTCAGATAATGTTCATGGGTATGGTAAGGAATGCCTTTCCTACTATATAATTCTTCCATAACATTCAAAGGAAATAAGGAACTAACCTTCTTTGTAGGTTAGTATCAAATTATAAATCCACAAAATATATTATTTTAGAAAGGTTATGTATCATTCTACCTATTATCCCTGATCAGACCTATTCTGCCCCTCAGCAAAATCTCTACAATTTTCTTTGACATCTACCTGAAATTGCTAACATCCAGAACTATCTAATAGTATTTGGACTGTGAAGCAGTCAATTATCTCCACAGTTTCTTTTAAATACTTTTTTTAAATGTTCACATTTATATTATCAAGGCAAACTAACAGGCTCTTTTGCTTCTACTATAGTTGGGTAAAATTTCTGACTATTAGACTAAAAATGGTATAGCAACCATATATCAATGCAATGCACCACATATTGATGCTTGAGAAATATATATAGAGGATGGGTTATTAGATATATATAATTTAAAATAATTTGAGCCTGGTCATCTCTGCCTTGAATAAGAATTTAGGATTAATTTGTTCAATTATCCATTTGCTTTATTTTCTCTTTGTAGTATTCTTAGAAGTGTTCTCTCCCACTAAAATTCAAAAATTGAAATACTCCTCCTATCTTATTTCTTCAAGTCCAACTTTCCCTTCAAGAAAGTAACTCAAGCAATATCATAGCTTCCAGAAATTTGATATTTGTAGGTATAGTCACATCACAGAATTTCAATAACTTTTTAACCCTTCGTGATGCTCTACTGAGCGCTAATTGCAGCATATTTATTGATATTCATTTATTTACTGTTGATTGCTTATTATAAAAGACAGAAGCTTTGATATATTCATGTTCAGGTTCTGAGGCAGATTTTTCTACCCATTGTCATTAGTTTGATCTGCTTCATATTTAATTTTAGTCCCATTTGTTTACTGTACTCCTTGACTTTTATTACTAGATCATTTGCATTTCTGGCTATCAAGATTCCAAAATCCATAAACTTGTGCCTGCTTATGTATTGAATAACAAAATAAACAAGGATTTCAGCTCTGTCAAGTTTCATTAAAGTCAAATATATTCTCAAACTGATCCTAGAGAAGAGCTGAATTCTAAAATCTAGATTGATTGATTATGTGTCATCCAGTAGATGTTCATTCTTAATAATCATGTAGCTAGACTTCTTGCAAGATGACCTGTCCCAAATCTAGGCCTTCAGATCTTTACATAGTGCAATTATTGTCCTTCTGCCTTGCTGCTATCCACCTTCTCCTTCTCTTTCCACATTTTCCAGTATTGTAGACTTCTAAAGAGAGCTAGATCTTCGCATAATACATCCAAAATATGATAATTTGTGCCTGACGTAGCAATTTTAGATTTATTAATTTTATGATTCATTAGTTTGTTTCGGTTTCAGGAGTCTTCTCCAATGGCAAAGTTCAAAAGAATTAATACACTTTATGTCTTCCGTCTTCAAAGTCCAAGTTTCCCTTCCATGGAGTATCACCATGGAATAAAACCCATTATCTCAGAAGATAATTCTGATCTTTGTAGTTATAGAACTGTTATAGTACCTAAATATTTTTCCAATGCCTTATGTGGTAATCTGTAGTGTAACTATGAATTGCTTGTTCCTTTATTGTCAACAATTGATACTAAATGGCAGAATCTATCTACCACTTCATCTCCATTGTGAATTCAAATGTTGATTGCTATATATATTTCCATTTGTTTGGTTGTCTTTATTTTTAATCCTCCTATATATTTTTTTCACCATGCCTCTGATTTTCATAACTAGAGCTTCCAGGTCATTTGCAATTTCATCCACCAGAGTAATGTCATCAGCATGATGTAGGCATTTAATACCACATTCATCTTCTTCCAATATAGTCTCCCTCAATATATATATAGTGTGTGTATGTGTGTGTGTGTGTATGTGTGTGTGTATGTTAGGTTTTTGAGCTGATAAATAAATAAATCAGGGAGACTAGGATAGATCTATTTCAAGCTATTTAGCTTTCATCAGCTAGCCATACCATTACTGAGATTTGAACCAGGGAAGTATTACATGAGAGGCAGTTGTAATTGCCACCAGACCACTGGTTCTATCCTGATCAGCTGAGACAGGGAAAGTAAGTATATGCTTGTGTCACAACACCCTGGTAAGCCCCAATTAAGGGAGGAAACATACTGCTTTCCTTTTCTGCCTTTCGGCTTATCATCAGATACCATCTAGACCAGGGATGTCCAAACTTGGGAACTTTAAGACTTGTGGACTTCAACTCCCAGAATTCCCCAGCCAGCTATGCTGGCTGGGGAATTCTGGGAGTTGAAGTCCACAAGTCTTAAAGTTCCCAAGTTTGGACATCCCTGATCTAGACAAAAAGCTATTAGTTTTGTTGTGCCTTTTTTTTTACATGTGTGTTAGTTTCTGAGTTGATAAATAAATAAATAAGGGAGACTAGGATAGATCTATTTCGAGCTATTTAGTTCTCATCAGCTAGCCATACCCTTTTGTGACACAATCATATACTTATTTCCCCTGTCTCAGCTGATCAGGATAGAGCCAGTGGTCTGGTGGCAATTACAACTGCCTCTCATGTAATACTTCCCTGGTTTGAATCCCAGTAAGGGTATGGCTAGCTGATGAGAGCTAAATAGCTCGAAATAGATCTATCCTAGTCTCCCTGATTGATTGATTTATTTATCAGCTCAAAAACCTAACACACATGTAAAAAAAAAGACACAACGAAACTAATAGCTTTCTGTCTAGATGGTCTCTGGTGATGAGCTGAAAGGCAGAAAAGGAAAGCAGTATACTTCTTCCCTTAATATTTGTGACATAAATATTTGTGTCACAACCCCCTGGTAAGCCCCAATTAAGGGAGGAAGCATACTGCTTTCCTTTTCTGCCTTTTGGCTCATCACCAGAGATCATCTAGACAGAAAGCTATTAGTTTCGTTGTGTACTTTTTTATATGTTTGTTAGGTTTTTGAGTTAGGTTTTTTGATTTATTTATTGATCAGCTCAAAAACCTAACACACACACACACACACACACACACACACACACATATATATATATATATTTCAGCATATAAATTGTATTAATTAAATCTGAAAAAGGATAGTGTAGCCTTCTCTCATTCCTTTGTCAGCCTGGAGGTGATCTGTTTTAACATGTTCTGTCCAGACTATAGCTTTTTGTCTTGTGCATATGTTTCTCATAAGGAAAATGAGATGTTTGGAGATTCTCATTTTACTAAGCAATTCTACAGCTTGATTTATTCAATACAATTGGATTATTTATTATTATCACTGAATTATCATGATTTCTCTGTGACATTCTTTGACTTTCTCAGTCATCCATTGTGCATAAGCAATAATGTTTCATATACTTTAGACATTTTTAAACCATAGAAAATAGCATAGAGCCTAGAACCAGAGCCAAAATGAAATGCTCAATGATAATTAGATATAACTTTAGCTTGAGGCAATTAAAATCTCTTAAATTGATCTGCCTAAAAATGTAATGGTTTGTAGATATCTTAACTGAATAAGGAAACAGAAATAGGAAAACTTTTTTAATCTGTGCCAAAAGAGATTTTAATTTATTGCATTATTTAATTATTTATTAAATTAAATAAAGTATTATTTAATGTATTGGTTGAAGAAACTTTCTAAAATGACTATAACAATATAAACACAAACATCAAAAAACAAGTTAAAACTTCAAGCCCTAAAATATTGGTATTGTTTCTAGTTTGAGTTTGATTACACCTTTGCATCAATAAAATAAGATCAGGTATACAAGTTGCTGGTATATTTATCACATCTAAGATATCATCTGTATTTGGCAGTAAATGTCGCTTACTATGGTACCTTTTATGTTTCAGAATCCAAGTGAAAAAGTAAAGGGGGTATCTTTAAAGTAAATTATAATATAAAGGTCATTCCAATTGGAATTATTCCTAACCTAATTATTCAATGAAGTATATCTCTCTACAATGAAAAACTTTAAGTGAACTTATAAAAAAATCAAAGCCTATTTTAGAAATCCCCAGGAAACCATATCAGAGTTTTCTCAGCATTCCAGGAAATGCTATTAGATTCTAATTTGAATTATAATTATGATGTCAATCAGCAAACAAATAGAATCAAAACTTTTCTCTGCTGTTTAAATTCATTTACATTGTGATCGGATGTTAAAATCACAAAATGTTACTTACAGATCAGGGAGAACTACAGTATAAGGCTCATTAATGGGGGCAGGGGAGATTTGCTAGAGAAGTCTTCATAATTTAATTCCAATAAAATTGTCTATATGTATTAGATTTAACAATATTTACTACTTCTTGAAAAGAAAAGAAAAGAAAATCAGTAACCAGTATTCCTATCCCTGAAAACTGTGTGAGTCTCAAATTCTGTTTAAAAAAAAATCAATCACATTATTTGATGATGACATAGGGAAGTAACACAATTTAGGTTAAAACTAAAAGCTCAGTTAGCTAATTGATCTACAATCAGCATCTGCTTTCCCATATGTATTGCATATTACAGACATACAGTTGTATTACTTCAATTGTTTAAGAGGAAAAAAAACCCATTCCTTTATTGAATTTTCTCCCTTTTTCACATTACTATAGGCAGGATTGATATTCTTAGAGAAAGTGATGGGCATTCTTACAAAATAGTCGCCAGGGTAGGTGAAGCCAATCACATATTACTTGGCACACAAAGCACTTGTCTCTTGTCATTCACCATATTACATTAAAAGTATTCCTCTGGGTTCTTTGGGAGGCCCAGAGGCATTGTTCAAAATAAGGTTATGCTTGAGACTTGTGTTCTCCTTTGCAGCGTGTAATTTTCCTAATGTATCGTGCTAAGAAAATTCCCTAAGAAGCCTTTTTTAAAAACCTTTCCATGATTCTATTCTGTGTTATATACATTTCCCAAGATACAGACTTTTAAAGTCATGTTGCTTATAAGCTGTCTTTGCTTACTTCATGATTTCATTGCCTTGAGGCCTATGATTTTTGATGATCCTATATTTTTGTGTTTTAGACAAAGTTAATCAGTAATTCATAATGGACATTCAGTTTATTTCCAATATATGTAGTTTAGGGTTGATCTGTGAAACCCATAGTGTTCTTGGAGCTTGGTTGTTTGCTTGCAGTCATTTCATTATTCAACTAGGTCAGAGGTTCCCAAACTTGGCAACTTTAAGACTTATGGACTTCAACTCCCAGAATCCCAGCAGAGCTGGCTGGAGATTTCTGGAAGTTGAAGTCCACAAGTCTTAAAGTTGCCAAGTTTGGGAACCTCTGAACTAGGTAATATCATCAATGCAAGGGGATGTTGGAGATTGTTTACTATTTATATACATTTGCTTGCTCAGACAGTGTTGGTAGGGTGTGGTTTTCTCCTTGGTTAGATTGTTAGATTTCTTTTTTGCTTTATTGTTTGTCTGGTGTTAATTCCTGCTTACCAGGGTATTTATTGACTGCTAGAAAGGATGTAGATTTAGGTGTTTGCATTTAATTTGATCTGGGATGCTCACTGTATGTCAGTTGAAATTATGGTTGAGAGCAAATCCCACTCCCTTGTAGCACTGTTGTTAGCCGTTTTGATAATGAAATGTCTAGAAGAAAGCAACCAAGCTCAGAGGGCACCAAGGACTCCACATTTCAACACTTAGCTGCAAATATTCGTTTTCCTTCATTGTGTTAGTTGTGCTGTAGAGTAGGAATCTCCAACCTTTGCAACTTTAAGTCTAAAGCAGGGGTCCCCAATCCCCGGTCCATGGACCGGTGCCGGTCCGCGGCTTCATAAGAACCGGGCCGCAGGGCCGGAGAGGAGGAGGCGGGAGCAGCCCCCTGGGCAGAGGATGGCCGAGTGCGCCTCCACCAGCTCCTTCCAATGGCCACCGCGGCACACTTTCCGGGGCTACCCGGAGGGGCCAGCATGTCAGTGAGGAGGTTACGGCTGCCTCATCCTGAGCGGGCGGGCGGAGGACCCGAACTGCGGCTACCTTAAGCACCATCCGGCCGCACCCACCCACCTCCCTTCCAGCCGTGTGTGGCACCCAGACGGCCTCGGCGACACTTAAGGTAGCAGCAGCTCGGGTCCTCCGCCCGCCTGTCCGCTCGCTCGCTCGCTCATTGCGGGATAACCTCCCCTCTGCTGCTTCGTGCGGGGGGGAGGGAGAGGATGACAGACACACAGAGTGACAGACTTAGAGAGACAGAAATAGAGAGAGGGAGAGAGGTAATCACACACACATACACACAGAGTGACAGAGGTGGGTGGAGGGAAGAGAGCGACAGATAGATAGATAGATAGATAGATAGATAGATAGAGAGAGAGAGAGAGAGAGAGAAAGAGAGAGAGAGAGAAAGAGAGAGAGAGAGAAACAGAGAAAGAGAAAGAAAGAAAAATAGAAAAAGATGAATGGAGGGTGGGAGGGAGGGAGTGAAGGAAGGAAGGGGGAGGGAGGAGGAAGGGAGGGGTGAAAGAAGGAAGGAAGGAAGGAAGGGAAAGAAAGAAAGATGGAGGGTAGGAGGGAGGGAAGAAAAGAAGGAAGGAAGGGGGAGGGAGGCAATGGAAGGAAGGAAAGGAAAGGAAATAATCTATTTTCCTGTTTCCTTCCACCTCAAGCTACCTTTTTGGTTAACCAGGTTAAAGATCTATTTTTCTCCCAGTGGTCATTTCAAAGGAATCACATCCTCTGAGTCATTTCCTCGATTCAAACCAGCATCCCAAAGAGTCATGGGCTGCCTTTATATATAACGAGTGCCCATAAATCCATTTTTACCATCTTCAGAAGACCAAAGACCAGCCAGAAATGGAAGAAAGAAAGAAAGAAAGAAAGAAAGAAAGAAAGAAAGAAAGAAAGAAAGAAAGAAAGAAAGAAAGAAAGAAAGAAAGAACTTATGACCACAATTGAGCCCAAAATTTTGGTTGCTAAGCATTAAGTGAGTTTCACCACGTTTTCCAAGTTGGCCACACCCACCGGGTCACATGACAACTGAGCCACTCCCATAAAACAGGCCACACCTTTTGGCTCTCAAAAGAAATTTCAGTAGTGGTACTGTTGATATTTGGCTCTATTGACTAATAAGTTTGCCCACCACTGCCCTAGAGGGCCAAGTAAGCCGATTCCCACCCCCGCGTGCACTTGCGCCGCCTGTTCCCCCTCCCCTCCTCCTCCTCTAGGCTAGCCGGTCCGCAGAATTTTCTTTAAAATGAAACCGGTCCCTGGTGCAAAAAAGGTTGGGGACCCCTGGTCTAAAGGACTTCAGCTCCCAAAGCTGGCTGGAGAATTCTGGGAGCTGAAGTCCTACAGACTTAAAATTGCAAAGGTTGGAGACCCCTGCTGTAGAGGATTGAGTGGTCATGGAACTTTTTGATAAACTTACCCCCTGAACTTCGCACCATCTCCGACCTCCGCCTCTTCCGCAAGTGTCTAAAGACACATTTGTTTCATCTAGCCGGCCTAGCGTAACCTCCATAACTGACTTTTAGATAGTTTTAAATTTGGGGATTTTAATTCGGTTTTAGCGCAGGATTTTATTGAATAAGTTTTTTAAATTTTATATGGTTTTTGTATGAACTTTTTAATTTTCCTGTGCGCCGCCCTGAGTCCGTTTGGAGAAGGGCGGGGTATAAATTGAACAAATAAAATAAATAAAATAAAACTTGTGCAGTTCTCCATTTTGTTGGAAAATGTTATATATTTATTTACTTACTACCAGAAATAATAAGTTGAGAGTACCTACTTACCAAGAAATTTTGCATTTTCTGGGAGAGTATATAGGTTTTCCTACAGAATAGATTTCTTAGAAGTGAAAATATTTATTTAATACCTTCCCAATGGCATTGTGAAAGTTGGTTTAAGCATGGCTATTCATTGGATATTAATTATATCCAATTGCTGTAATAATTCAATGATTATTGATTGTAAGATTTAACACAATTTTATGAATTAAACCAATAGCCTGGTTCCTTATATAATATATATGCACTAACTCATAGATGCAAGAATACCTGTGCCATATGCATTTATGACCATTATAAGTAACTCTTCTTATTTCATGCCTCCCAATTATTAATTTACTCCCCAAACCTATCATTCTTTTTCTCAACAGTTGTATGTTTAGGCAATACTCTTCAGCTAATGGTGATCCACAAAAGCTGAGATCACAATTCATGAAATATCACAATGGTTAAAGATCACAAACATCTTTAATATGCCCAAATATCTCTTTTCTCTAATTTCTGAAATGAGCTACTTCTTTCACTCTAATCATTTAAGCTATGTGAAATGCACAACAAACTTTGATCCAATCATTACAAATTATGAACACAAAGATGCTTTCTCCAATTGCTTCCGTATTGCTCATGCTTTTTTGTCTCATCATGTTAATACAGCTTCTGAATAGTATGCTACCTGAAGAGCACTGCTTGAAATGCCAGACTAACTTTACAACATAATTAGACAAACTGTGACCCATTGGGTCATTGTTTCTGAGATATTTCCCTACCTAAGCAGAGACACAGAATGACCATGGATTGGCAAAAAAGCGGAGACTTCCAAGTTTCTGCCAGCTTTCTCTTTAAGTTTCCTTGTGGAAAGTTGGCATGGAGCAGCAGAAATTTTAATTCCTTCCTTCCTGCCTGCCTGCCTGCCCGGCTGCCTTCTCGATTGCCTGCCTTCCTGCTTCCTCAAATTTCTTCCAACTTCCTGAGTTATTTTACTTATTGGAAGCTTGTGAGGACAAAGTCTAGAGGGGCTGGGAAGAAGCTTCACATCCAAGGCCAGCAGGTAGTTAAGTGACTGCTGCTGAGTGGGAGAGGGAGTCAAGGGGTGTGGGTCTGGAATAGTAGATGGGGGTTGTATGAGAAGTGCATGTTGGTTGAAATGGTGTGCATCTAAGATGTGACACAGCTCACGGAGCATTTGTGGATGTGTAAGGTAGGTTGGAAAGGGTACCTTGAGATGAGTAAGAAATGCTGTGGGGGTTGGGTGAGATGTATGCAGGTGTAGCAACTCAAAGGTGCATGGAAGGCATGGAGATGTGCCAGAGATGCCCCAAAGTTCAAATAGAGTGTCCAGGGTCAATGTAAATAAGAATGCATGGATGTCACAGAGATGCATGAGATGTGCTGGCTGGGATAGCATACAAGGGGTAGCATTGTTTAGGATGTATGCCTGTAGTTGCTTGGAAGTGCACAAGAGTTGCCTTGCAGGTCAGGGATGGTGCAGAAGAAAGTGATGTGGCCAGGAAGGTATATTATTGGGTGCCCAAGAGGTGTTGTGCAGAGCAAGGAAATGCACGTTGGAAAATCACAAATCAAGGGAGGATCGGGGGGGTGCATAAGAGGTACCATATGAGTCAGAGAAAGTGTATATGGGAGCAGGAAGTATATACGGAAGTGCACAGGGTGCACAAGCAGTACTGTTGAGCTTGGGAAGATGCGTGGTGAGTGTGCAGGCAGGTGGCATGGGAAAAAAGGATTGGAATGGATTTCTCCCTGCCTGCCTGCCTCCCTTTCCTTTTCTAGGAGATAAATGGCTGCTGCTGGATGGGGGATGGAGCAAGGGATTATGAGACTAGCTGGGAAACTATCACAATAGTTGAAAATGAAGATCACATGATCCTTTGCTACCAGCCACAATTTTCCAAAATTTCATTCTTTGGGCATCATGTGTCCTAGGTTTTAGAAAAAATCCGTAAGTTAGCTTCTTTGAAATCCTTTGGTTCAAAAGTGTTGTCCTGCAATGCACCGTTTCTTTTGATTAAATGTCACAAAACTAGAGTTTTAGTAGTATACACAGAGATGGAAGGGAATGTCTCCAAGCCTTTCTGGTGAAATTGTTTGAAATCACAAGAACATCTATAGGCATCCCAGATTACTAGGCAACCCTAGTAATTCACAGCCCTGATCGCTCAAAGGCAACAGCATTTCTCTCTGGATCTTAAGCCAGCAGTAATAGAGTCAAATTTATTTGAAATGACACTTGAGGAGCCAGATTCTCTGACACAGTCATTACGGCCTTCTGTGATATAATACAGATCCCAAAGACTTTCAACACTTTCAGTGGCAGATTATAGAGTGTAGACATTAATGCGTAACATCCAGCCGATTATTGTCAACTGCAGCCTCCAGGCAAGTGAGGATCAGGATAGCTCAGCAACATTTATATCAGGCATTTTTGTCAGGATTTGTGTTTGTGTGTGCTTGTGTCCCGCGGCGATGCAAGGTATTAAGTAGGTCTGAAGTTCCAGCACCTAGAGGATATTAAGACATGAGCCTGAAGTAGATTCTTTTAATTTTAAACAAACTAAACTGGCAATCATACTCATCTTTCGTATTTGCTTTTGACTTTCGGAATGCAACTGTGTTACCAAGGGTGTTAAAATGTAAGGCATATTAAAACTGCACATCCAGTTTAAGATGCTTAGTAAGTAGGTTTTAACCAAAAATATGATAATATTAGCACTAATCCCATTTCAGGGTGGAAGATATCTCACAAAGTACTGCAACAATCTGTTCTTTTTGTTTTGAATGCTGTATTAAGAAAAGGATCCTGCAAATACTGTAGTTCTTTGCTATGCTCATCCAAATAAATCCAAATGTGGTGCTTAATATAATGGTACTTGGGAATGACCTTGAGAGACAGGAGGAACAGCCACCTCCTATTTAATTGTCTGATAAACAAAATCTGAGTCCAAAGGAAGAAGGATGAAGAAAGTGTCTCAGAAGGAACCCTCCCTAGTATTCAGAGAGTAAGTGACAGAAGGGGTACTTCCAAACCTGCAAGATTCTGTTAACCTATTCTTAGAAAAAAGACAAGTCAGAGCCATGGTGGCGCAGTGGTTAGAGTGTGGTACTGTAGGTTACTTCTGCTGACTGTTGGCTGCCTGCAGTTCAGCAGTTCAAATCTCACCAGGCTCAAGGTTGACTTAGCCTTCCATTCTTCTGAGGTGGGTAAAATGAGGACCCAAACTGTTAAAAGGCAATATGCTGATTCTGTAAACCGCTTAGAGAGGCACTGTAAAGCACTATAAAGTGCCATATAAGCCCAAATGCTATTGCTATCATGATTTTGCTTCTTGTCTGGACTCCCTTGAAGAACCACCACTAACAGAAAATCCACATGATGGGACTTTCCTTTTCTGTCCTGACATGGGCAATTCATTAAGGTTCATATAGTTCCCCTCTGAGACGTGAAGGCTATACTGCACTTCCTATCCTTTGTTCCCTGAGTTCTCAAGATGGAAGAAAGTATTAACTCAATATTAGAACTCAGAAGATCAAAATGAAAGTATATTCAGTTTTGGTACAGCTTTAAGAAGCAAAATATCTCAGTCATCTACAATATACAATGTAAGAACTGCAACAGCCACTATGTAGGACAATCAGGCAGAAGACTGGCAGAATGCATCCATGAACACCAAGTAGCAGTCGGAAGACATGATGAAAATTCTTTAATTTCACAACATATAGACAGATTTAACCAAAGTTTCAATTAGGAAAATATGACAAGATTGATTGATTATGTGTCATTGATTATGTGACAACCTAGGCCAAATCCAAAAATGCCAGGGAATTTCTAGAAGCCTGGGACTCAGCCATCAATAGCAATAGCAATCAATAGCAATAGTACCTAGACTTATATACCACTTCACAGTGCTTTACAGCCCTCTCTAAGTGGTTTACAGAGTCAGCATATTGCCCCCATCAATCTGGTTCCTCATTTTACCCACCTCGGAAAGATAGAAGGCTGAGTCAACTTTGGGCCTGGTGAGATTTGAACTGCCAAATTGCAATCAGCCAGCAGTCAGCAGAAGTAATTTGCAGTACTACATTCCACTGCACCATCACGGCTCACAATAAATACATAGACATTAACAACATCTATAGACTATGCAAAAGAGACAAAAAGTTAGCCCAAAAGATCTAAGCACCTCTCCACCAGCAATCAGCACCCAGGTCAGCATAGAATAACAAGGTTAGTTTATGATCAACAATCAAGGAAACAAAATCCCAATTAAGAAACTACCAGAGTCAACACTAAACAGCTCAACCAAAGAATCTCTAAGACCACTCCCACCAACATTGACAGGCAAACCACCAGAATATAAACTGACAGCAGACAGCACTCCTTACTAGCACTGATGATGTTACCTAGTTTGAATAATGAAACGCCTGCAAGAAAACAAGCAAGCTCAGAGAGCACCAAGGAGCCCTCATTTCAACCCTGAACTACCAATATTCTCCATCATTGTTGGTTGATATTACCCTAATCCAGGGGTCTGCAAAGTCGGCTCTTTTAAGACTGGTGGACTTCAACTCCTAGAATTCCCCAGCCAGCTATGTTGAAGTCCACCAGTCTTAAAAGAGCCGACTTTGCAGACCCCTGCGAATCTAAAAGCTGCCACTTGAATGTAATAACTAAGATGGGCAAGAATCAAGGAAATATTAGCTCTCTGCTCAATTAGCTCTCTCAGATTTTCTTTTTGTAATTTTTAAAAAGACAAATAACAACAAAAAATTAAATTTTGAGGACCATGAAAAAAATAAGAAATAAATAATATCTAAAAGAGATGCATATAAATTATGGATTGGACTTTTTCTATGGTAAATGCCTTCAGATAAATGCCTTTACTTATCTCTAGACTTAGCCATACGGCCAAGTTCCACATTTACCAGCTGTACTTTCCTCTTTCACTTGGAAATCCTGAAAAACTATTGAAAACAAAATATTAATAAATCCCTACACTTATAAATTGCCCACTAGATGATCCCTGGAGGAATGTGTTTGGTTTAAAGAGCTGTATAAAATTGCTACCTTTTCATGTCCATATGATCCAAAGCTCCTTTTAAATTTCAAATCCAATGTGATGTGCAACCCTAATTTATATTTTTTTTCCTTGACTTTTTTCTTCTGCTAGTCATCATAGAAAAAAAACCATTCTATCAGTGAATTTCCACAGTTTAACAATTCCCTAGTTGGACACAGTTGAAAAATAATATTGAACTCAATAACCCAATGTGGGCAAATCTGTCCAAGCAATTTCTCAGTTTTCTCCAACATGTTAATTTCAGTTTATTTCTGCTTAGTTTGGATAAATGGAAATGTGCATGCATAATCATAGGCATTATCTATATAATGGAGTCTTTGGTTTCTATGTTACCTAATGGCTATGCTTTTATTATTCTCCCTAATATAATGCACCTGTATTTTCTAACATAAAAAAGAAATTTCTTTAATATGCACTGTACGCATATTATGTGTGCATGTGTGTGTGTGTTTACATTTGTAAAAATTTCACTTTAGTGTACAGCACCAATAGTCATCATCTGCTGTCTGCATCACTGACCTTGGCCAGGTCTAGCAAGATTCCTTCAGCAAATAAGATACCTTCTGCCATGCTGCCATGCTTGCCATTGGAACTTCTATAGCTAAGCAGTATGATTACTTGAAGTTTTGTCTAACAAATATTTGCCTTGTCGGTGAAATTCCAGCCCCAATTAGGGTCATTAAGCAAGGAATACCTGTACCACAAACTGGCTCTCTAGCAAGCAAATTCTTAACATTGTCTTCATATAAACATATACAACATTCACATCTTGAACCAATGCAACTTTAATATCTCATAATTCTGGCAATTTATTATATGTTTTATCATAAATCAATAAATGTACAATATTGTACATTATTCATTGGCTTGTTTAAGAGCAAGATTCTGGTATGCATTGTCTCTGCATTTAATAAAATTGTATGCAATTTCAACCCTTTCTTCCACATATTCTCCCATTGATCTTACTGTACATTATGTGCAAAAATTTTGTACATGTCACCAAATAGTCTTTAACTTGTTCACCATGTTACCATTTCCAATAAAAGTTTGTACATCTTAGCAATAATATAATCATCATTTGTACACAATTCCACATCAAATTCAGTCTTTTCAATTCATATTTTTCTTATCAAGCTTAAGTCTTCCTGTTAATTGATTTTAAAGAAAGGTATATAAAGGCTTTCACATCTAGGTTTTTTTTTAAAACTTATATTCTTCCTAATAAAAATTCAATATAACAGCATAAGCAAATCATGTTTGTTTATATGTAATTCCCCTTCTATATAGGCTTCTTGTTATAGCAATCATAAAGGGATTTTAAGAGACACATATTCCAAATTATCAATATGGTCCATCTAAGAAAATGATTTTAAAAATCTACATTAACTTTTACTGTACCGTACTACAAATAGCCATGCCAGCCAAACCTTAAATTACATCTTTCTAATTCCAATATGTCAGGGAAATACTTTAAGAGCTGACCAGTGATATAAGACTGGGAACAAGTCAGCAAGGTTTTGGGCTGATACAACTTTAAGAGGCTGTAATATATGAGAGGCCCTGTGAGGGGATCCCTCTGTCCCTGTGTGCTTCCATGCTATAGTTGATGATTGATTGCCTGACTTTGCCTAGTATGTGTATGTATATATTCCTTGTAGATAAACCACTATTTCAAAGACAAACCTGGTTCCTTTATTTTGCTCCTGGGTTGTCTCAAAAAATAGTCACACTGTGTGCACTCAAACACAATAACTGTCTATTTCTTAAAGTCACCCACTTTTTCATCCATACTAATCAAGAAGCTGCAAAATACAATTTCAAATCTGATAGTCCTAAACCTCTCCTTCTTTAGTATTCTGGAACAGTTTGTATTTATTTTCAGTTTCTTGCCTTGCCAAAGAAATTTGGAGATATCTTGTTGTCATTATTAAACTGAAAGTCATCAATAAAGATATTCTCCAGAATAAAGATAACTTTATAGGTAAAATGCAAGTAAAAGGCAAAACATTATAGATTAAGATGAATGCAACAGTGACATTTGCATTTTTTCCAATCTCAACGTATCTTTTTTAATGTCACACCATAACTTACAAAGCTTATTTTGCAACGACACGCAATTCATATGACAACGTAACACCCAAATATTTAATATTTTATTCAAGTTTAAAACCAGATTCTTTATCAGATTTCTAGATCTTGTTTAGTCATATTTCTAATGACATCTTTTTTGTACCTTATTAATCTTAGACCTGCACCAAAATCTTTAAATTGTTTTCATCAAAAATCCAATCATTTCAGAAAGTTTCATAAAATCAAAACCAAATCCTTAGCAAAAGCTCTCAATTTGAAGGTCTTATTTTTAATTTTTAAACTCATTGTCTTATCATCTTGTCAAATTTCTCTACTCAACACTTCAAGTTTCAAAATAAACAACAAAGGGGACAGAGGATAAACCCTCTTCTGGCTATTGCATGGTTTAGTCCAGGGGTCTGCAAAGTCAGCTCTTTTAAGACTGGTGGACTTCAACTCCCAGAGTTCCCCAGCCAGCATAGCTGGCTGGGGAATTCTGGGAGTTGAAGTCCACCAATCTTAAAAGAGCCGACTTTGCAGACCCCTGGTTTAGTCACATCACCATAACCATAATTTAGAAATTTTTAAATATATAGATTGACTTGCTTTCCATCAAAGTCCATATCTTCTAAAATTTTCAACAAACATAAATTGCCAGTTCAAATTGTCAAATGCTTTATTGGCAATTTAAGAAGATTAGGGCAGCTTCCGTTCCATTCTATTGTAAATACTTAATTCCATCCAATACAGATATCACATTAACTTTTAATTATCTTTTAGGTGAAAATCTACACTGATCTTCACAAATAAACTCCTGTAAAGCCTATCTGCCAAAATTGACCCCCGCCCCCCCAAAAAAAATTATGATCATTGTTAGATTAAGATATTGGTCTATAATTTATAATTATAAGTGATAAATAATTTATAAATTATATAATAAATTATATTAGAAGTTATATCATGTTCTTCCTTTGGTAACAACAACACCCGTTTTTTCCAGAATCTCAAACTTGGCTTCTAAAGATGAAATCAACTTGGCACATAAGTCATTAAATATTGGTTTCTAAAGTTTCAGAGGAATCTGTTCATCATCAGAGCCTCTGGTACCTTTACATGCAGTTATGGTCTATAGCACACCCTGCTGGCAAAATAAAACATAATAAAACCTTTCCTTCAAAAAAAGGCAATCCTTTTTTTTTTTATAAATCCAACCAACAGTCAATAGATTTTAAAAAAACAAGCAATCATAGTTTGAAACTTCAGATTCATTCAAAAGTACATTTAAGATTTTCAATGCTTCAAAAATAAATTGGAAAAAAATCAGTGGAACCGCTTGCCTTCAGAAGTTGTGGATGCTCCATCACTGGTGGTTCTTAGAGATTAGACAACCATTCACTTGAAATAGCAATAGCAAACCAGCCCTCTCTAACTGGTTTACAGAGTCAGCATATTCCCCCCAACAATCTAGGTCCTCATTTTACCCACATGGGAAAGATGGAAGGCTTGAGTCAACTTTGGGCCTGGTGAAATTTGAACTATTGAACCAAAGCTAGCAGTCACCTGAAGTAGTCTGTAGGGCTGAACTCTAACCACTGTACCACCTTGGCTCTTACAAATGGTATAGTAGGGTTATTGGACTAGAAGATCTCCAGGTCCCTTTCAACTCGATTGTTCTGTTATTTCTATTAAAAATAATGCTTTCTATTTGAATATGTTTAATCCCTTTCAATTCCAACCTTCTGTAAGTCAGGCAAGTACAGTAGAAATTTCCAACATTGCAAATTAAATATAGCCCCAGAAATAAAGAAAATCACCCAAGGGAACTTATCTGTTCCAAAGAAAGTCTCTCTTTAATGGGAAAGATAAATAGATCCAAAAAGTGATTTAGAAATAAAGGAAATTATTTCTAGGGTTCATAAATTTGGTCTACATGACACTGTCAACTCACATGGAATTGAAGAAATCTAAGTTTTTTCAATTTATTTACAAGGCCAAGTGTGCAAGGGTGGTATACTCTTACCTTCCCTACTGGTTTAGTGCACGCATGCATTTTTGGTGAAAAAAGGACCTAAATGGGATGCCCTAGAGCCGGTGCAGGTGGGCAGAGCCACCCATGATTACCGCTACTGGTTCGGGTGATCTGGTCCAAACCGGTAAAATGTCAAAAACAACTATAATGTCATCTCACTTGAAAGATAGTTACAATGTTGTTTTTCTCACTGGAGGACTATAGTTGCATTATCAAGCACAAATTATTAATTAGGCTTAGGATCAGGGATATTCCATACTCCCATAAAGAATAATAGGAGAAAATGTTTCATCAGAGTATCAGAGTAAGTAGCTGTAGACATATATGTCTCTCCTATTGTTTATATCAAATTTATTGCCCAGCAGCTATCACACATTGATAGTAATCCTTCCCTCTGGAGTAAAAATGAAGAAAACTTCTTCTTCATACAATAGCTTTTTAGATGACAGCTTCATATCTATTTTTCTAAGCCAATATTATCTGTTCCGTATGTTGTATGACTTCCAGCCAGCTCATCATTCCTGGTTTAGAACCCAAATGGAAACTGCAATTGAAAAGGGAAGCTTCCTCATACTCAAAACAGAAGGGTCCTATTTGTAGTAGGGTACTGTGTAGCTTTAGCATTGTTAACACTTCAGGAGAATTGTTTACATCATTTTATAATGGACCGTGTTGCCACTGAGGTGACAGGAGTGTTGCATCCAATAGCAATAGAAGTTTCCCATAGCAGCATAAAAAAAAATATTGAAATTCAGAGTATGGAAACTAGAAACAAACATGTCAGACTGTATTTTGCAGCACTGATTCTTTTCCCTCCAAACTTCTTATAGAGCAATGGGACCCTGTGGGACTTCTCCATTTTAAATATCTACCTTTTTTATTAAAACCATTGGGTAAAAGAAAATAGCTCCAGGCTTCTCCTCCTCCGCTGTCCTTCATTCCCCTTTAATATTTAATTGTTTTGAACATTACATCTGTCCCTAGCGCATGTCACTAGAGCTCAGCTGAATGTCAGAATCCCAGCTGGTAATTACTGTTTTTCCCAGAAGGCTTTCACATCGGCCTCAAATATTACGAGCGAAAGAGTTGTGCATTCATACATCTGTATTCAGTCCTGAGTTGTTGTAAATCATGTCCCAGCTTTATTTCCTACCTCCAGCCCTTCTGTCTTTTTTCTCACCTGAGTTCTCATTCTGACACCATCCACAAAACAGGGGCATATGGATTTCATGTTTCATAAATCTTGTTATCCCATGATACACATCTCTCGTTCTTTTTGATTACTTAGTCAAAAGGCACTCTATAAATCAAAATGTGACAGAATCTTGCCTCATTTTCCAAGGGCTATTAAAAACAAAACAAAGTAAAATTATTTTCCCTTCAGAAACAATAACGTATGAATGCAAGTAAGAAATAAACATCATCTCTGGATTGCACTCTCAATCCTATACAGTCTGGCAAGAATTTGAAGAGAAAATGCTACGTAGAAGATGGAATGGACCTCCTTCCATGGAAATTAACTAATGCTGTTTGTTGGGTTTTTTTTAATGTCGCTAACCAAATCTAATTATCTCTGAATTCATAAACGTTTTAGGTGATCAGCCAATAATGGATTCAGATCAACACAGCTAAACAAAAAACAAAAAACCTTCAATTCACTCTCTATGCCTTCATCTTATTAAATTGTCTTGTTAAATATAACTTATCTAGAGACATACTGTGGCTGCCAAATATAATAATCAAAATATTTGTTAGGAGCAGGTCTGAAAATAACAATAGATTCTGAAAAAACATTGACCATCATATACATAACTCTCCATTCTGCTAATGTTATGCAATATTTTTAAGAGTGTTTTCATTGTACAAATCAGCTAGCTGTACCTGATCACACTTGTAAATAGATCATAAGCTTCCTAACAGACAGGAAGCAGCAGGTGAAGCTAGGCAAAATCACATCAGATACCTGTACAATTAGCATAGGGATGATTTGATAGCTTATTAATAACCTTGACTATCAATAAGTGTTGCATCTTTTTATTTTTGATGAATGTATTTTAGTGTCCTTATGTACAATGAAAGCATAGGCACCAAAGACAAATTCCTTGTGTGTCCAATCACACTTAGCCAATAAGGAATTCTACTTTATTGAATACTCTATAATTTGGTGGTAAACTGACCAAACAATAAATTATAGCATAGCAATAGGTAATAAACATCAGCAGCATAGAAGAACAGCAAATAATGGTAGTATTTATATAATGACTTCTACCTACTATATTTGTACTATTTGGGTGAAAAAAGACCAAATCCAGACATTAAGTAGTCAAAAGTTGTCAACCTGTATCAAACTACAGCTTTTATATTTTCACTCAAATAACATGTTGGCAAGTAATACTGCCCATCCAGGCTATAGATGGGATTAATCTAGACTAGGGGTCCTCAAGATGGTCAACCTCAACCTCAAGGGATTGATGATGATGATGATGATTGTTATTATTGTTATTATTATCACAGTCAGCCAAATATTCAAACTGGTTTTGGCATTTTTGTCCTATTGAGTTCTTACCAAGGACCTGGGATAGGCAGATCTAGATGTTTGATGGTATTACAGATATCCAGTGTCGCAGGATAGAAGCTGTTCCAAATTAAACTACCTTCTGCAATTGACTGATGATGAATTTGTCAGTACCAATAGTGTTTAAATGTTACTCCAGTTATTTTGGGATTGCACCCAAGGTGCCTATTATGATGGGTACTACTCTTGCTTGCCTTTACCACAGTTGTTCTATTTCTGTCTTTGTATTTTGTTATCTTTGCCAGTTCTTTTGCTTCTATTCTGCTGTCTCTAGGCACTGTTGTTGTTATTATTGTTGCTGTTGTTGTTGATTTAACTGTCAATTTCATTCACAGTCTGGACTGATAATGACTTACCAGTTCAAGTCGTAACCAAGGACCTAAGAGCTGTTAAGGTAAGGTTTGAGTATATAGGGAGTTCCAAGGAAGGTGGGTTTTATTGTGCAAAATCAGAATATTCAGTTGTTGTTGTTGTTGTTGTTGTTAAAGTAGTATTTATTAAATTACTGTCATATAATAAATGTTTGTGGGTTGATGAACAATCTGAAGCATCATGAAGGGGTCAATGAGCTGAAGAACTTGAGAACTCCTGATCTGCACAGATGATGCTTGTGCTATGAACCACCGAAAAACAAATTCCATAAGAAGCTGAACAAAAACCATAGCCATAAATGCCACTGTCTAAAAATAAGGGGGAAACGTTCTTTTAGTCTAGTAATTCAAAATGATGCAAGTGCAACACAAATACTCTTGTTTGTGGAATTAAGTATTTAAAAATGAGAAGCATTTTGTTCTGCCACAAAAAGACACATCAGCAATGTGCTGAAATACTGCTTAGAGATACAAAATTCTCTAATCCCATATCCACTCAACCTTCTTGCTTATTCTCTGGTGGATGAAAAGAAAATCCATCTATTTCCCTGAGTCTGATACATTAACAAACAATGGATTTCAATATGAGATAGAACTTATTATAAAAACTATATTCTTGTATCTTTTCTCTGCTCATTTTGCTACTTTGATGCTACTATAGCTTTAAGAAAAAAAGTCACTTTTCGTTTAATTCAAGTATATACTCTTGACCTTCTTGGGTTTTTAGAAAAGAACACATTTTCGTCATTCTTGGTCCTCTACTCTTGAATATCCCTCACTGCTTGTCAAATGTTATTCCAACATGTCGTCAACATTGGATCTTTCTCTCACCACTAAAAACCTAAGATTGTCCTTACTTTACCACAAATAAACATTTTTTTTAAAAAAAACATTCCTGTTTGCAATCCTCATGACTGTCCTTAAATATATCAATTACTGGGAATTATCTAATTCTGTGCTTAACTGCTACTAATAGCAGTACCTTCTGACTGCAAAACTTTCACCAAGATGATCCTTCTGTCATTGCTTCTAGGATGCCCTCAGCTTGATTCCATTATCCCACTTATTTAAAGTTTACCTATGTAAAAGAAATATATTAAAAGATTGCCTCAGTATGCTGTGAAGAAGAGGGTACAGCAAGTTGAAGAGAAAGATACCTATGGCTATATGTCTCCTTATTCTGGAATTTATTTAGTTTGTCAAACATGTATGAGATAACAGGTATAAGTATAACATGGACATGGGTACAAACGGGGACAAATAAATGGGGACAATAGGACAGGGATGGTAGCACTCTGGTGCCTTTATGCATACCCCCTACAGACCTCTTAGGAAAGGGGTAAAGCCCATCCTAGACAGTTTAAGGTTAAAGTTATGGGGGTTTGAGGATGTAACAACAGTTGGGTAGTGCATTCCAGGCATTGACCACTCTGCTGCTGAAGTTATATTTTCTGCAATTGAGTTTGGAGCAGTTTATCTTGAGTTTGCCCGTGTATTATTGTGGTTGAAGCTGAAGTAGTCATTGACAGGTATTACCATGGCTTTTTCTATCCAGTCTGCAAATATCTTTAGCAATGTAGTGTTGGAGTCAAATCATGCTATGGAGAAGAGTTTATTATGGTAGATAATTTACACAGAGTACAAAAATATGAAATTCATCTTTCAGTGTTCCACAAATATGAATAAAAGCCTATTGCCTAATTTAATCATTATCAACATCAACCAAAGAGTCCAAATGACAGATAACGTACTTAAAATACAACATGTTTATTATCTTAATGATAATAAATACTTAAGATATTTAAAATACAAATGAACAAAACAACTACCAACAGGCAACTGAGCTAACTGCAACTCAGCCTTCAACATTACAAGTTTTTTTTTTAAATGGTCTCCTGGTTATCTTTAGTGTAAATTGTTGCCTAGGGGGAATCACAGAATGCTTGAATGTGAACAATCGGAAATGCTCAAAATTCTGTTGAAACGACTGTCCTGTTCCTATAAATAAAACTGCCAAGGATTTTACACCAATATATCCATCTTGAGGAAAAAGCACAGCAAGGAAGCGCATCCAAAATTTAAATATTTAATATAACACAAAATACTAGGATTGCACTGACACATTCTTCAACAATCATTATATAATTTTGTAGAGGACATGATATAGCAATTCAACAAGGGATTGGAAGTATGCTGAAACAGCAAACAGAGATAATTTAAAATGGCAATTATGTTCTAATTAAATCTGAAGATTGGAATCATTATCAGGAAAAAGGCCTCAGCTAATTATGTTGAAAGCAACTTTAACTCAGGTTACCATCATTCAATAAAGAGCTTCCCCCCCCCCCCATTCTCATTTCAAAAAAAGGCATTTCAGATTCCCAATATAGGATATGTTCCCTTCTTACCCTGCTAATCTCTTTAATCACATTGTCTATGGGTTATTTGTTTTTTGCAGCAATAGTTGTTTGCAGTGTTCCGATATCTCAGAGGGTGCCACAAAGAAGAGGGAGTCAAACTTTTCTCCAAGGCACCTGGGGGCAGGACAAGGAGCAATGGGTGGAAACTAACCAAGGAGAGAAGCAACTTAGAACTAAGGAGAAATTTCCTAACAGTAAGAACAATTAACCTCTGGAACAGCTTGCCTCCAGCAGTTGTGAATGCCCCAACCCTGGAAGTCTTTAAAAAGATGTTAGACAGCCATTTGTCTGAAATGGTGTAAGGTTCCTGCCCATGCAGGGGGTTGGACTAGAAGACCTACAAGGTCCCTTCCAACTCTGCTATTGTATTGTATTGTATTGAAATAACAATGGGGGGAAAATGCTCCTCACTGACATGTCTCAGTAATGTAGCTTGGGGTAAAGAAGGTAATCAAATGTGAATAAAGACAAAGAAGAGGAAGAAGATCAGAGGTGGTATTCAGCAGGTTCTGACTAGTTCTGGAGAACAGATAGCAGAAATTTTGAGTAGTTCAGAGAATTGGTAAATACCACCTCTGTCTGCACCCCCCCCACCCTCTATTCTCTGCCTCCTGAGTCCCAGCTGATCAGGAGGAAATGGGGATTTTGCAGTATCCTTCCCCTGCCACACCCACCAAGCTATGCCATGCCCACCAAGCCACACCCACAGAACCGGTAGTAAAAAAAATTGAATCCCACCACTGAAGAAGATGAAATGTTCAGTTTGGGATTTTGACAATAAAAATTGCATTTAATTGTATTCATGTTTTGATCTGTCCCAGAGGACTAGCTCCTTCACTGGGGAACAATCTCTCCACTGAGATCAAGTTACTACCCACTTTTTTTGTCATTTTACAAGAACACTGAAAACTGCCAACTTCTACAATATAAGCCTTCTAGGTTGGAAAATCCTAATTTCTAACACCAGTTATGTGAATACCATTAATATACTGGTTTTTATACAATTAGCCAAATGAATATTGTGGCGCTGTAATCTGTTTAGAATTTAGTGATCATCATTACAGGTATGTTTGTAAAATTCACATTTTGGAAAGCCCTTGCCATGTAAGCTGCATTATTTCCTTTTGAAAGGAGAATGAACTTTTGGATTTTGACACACTGCAAAACTATGCTAAAATCTGGGAAATAGCAACAGCATAGATAGACAAAGATCTGCATGAAATCTTTACAAATGATGGCCTTCCTTGTTGATGAAATTGCCATGGAGTAAGAACACCGAACCAACTTATTGGTTTGTATATCAGTTGACCTTATTTAATGAAAGAGAAGCCAGATGATAAACCTGACTTTGATATAAACTCCAATAATATAAATGATAATAGTACTGACTGACATAGCAGGGAAGCCAGAATATTTTTAGTATCAAAAAGCAATTGAAGCTACTAATTACCAAATAATTTATGCAAATACTCAAAAGGCATGCAAGTGAGCTGATGAATATCCATCTTCCAATAAAGATTGTCTCTCTTTCTCCTATTCTCCTGTTGCACAGAAGTATTCCAGAAGATGTATATTTGTGAAGGACATACTCAAGCCAATTGTATTTCATGCAGAACTACTATTTTTAGTATATAAACATAAGCATTTTTGGTGATTTTACTAACTTTGAATGGTAAGAACTAGGATTTTTTTTTTAAAGTTCCACCATAGAGCCACTGAATCTGAATATTTTAACAGTGGATCCAGGCAAGATCCATACTGCAACATGGACAGTTAGTGTTTTATTTCTCTTAAAAATGCCTAGCAACTGGAATTGTGGATTACACTTAACTGATACTTTACACTTCTTAGAGAAGATCAGTCTAATGTAAAATTTAGGTCTTGGATTAGGATCACAGAGACTCAGAATCCAGTCTATTCTCTGCCAAAGCCCACTGAATTACATTGGACTCATTGCCTTCTCTTAATCCACCTTATCTCTCAGGTTTATTATAGGTGGCGGGGGGGGGGAGTGTACATATATTTGTGTACCTCAAAGGAAAGGCAGGTTGTAAATCTAACAAAGAGGTGTGTTTTATTTTCAAGAAAGTTGCAGTACTTAGTGTGATCACATATCTATTTTGTTGGACACATCATGCCCATTCACCAAAGTGCTCCTTTAGGGGTAGACAGCATGGGTGGTATTCACTTACCTTCCCTATTGGTTCGCAAACGTGAGTGAACGCCTTCTGTGCATGCGCTTTTGGGGGGGGGAAGGGCCTAAATGGGATGCCGTACAGCTGGGCCCGGTGGGCGGGGCCACCCGCAATTTCCACTACTGTTTTAGGTGAACCAATCCAAACCAGTAGAATACCACCTCTGGTAGAGAGAGAGAGAGAGTACAGGAAGAATCACCTGGAGATCCGCTAGCTATAATTCTGCTGCTGCTATATACATAAAAAGAATAAAGCTGGAAGAACCAAAGACACTCCCTTCAGGACCATCCAGGCTAATTTCCCTCAATCTTGTTTTCAGTAGCTCTGAAATTTCTGTGCCATTGGAATGAGATAGTGTCGAATGAGATGAGTTCATTCTTGTCTGTTGTTATGCTTCTCTTGTTCTGCTTTTAACAGCTTTTTATTCCAGTTCTGCCATTTAACCTGTCTGATGTTTGCTGATGTTTAATAAATACACAACAAGGTATTTTTTTTTACTAGTTGAATGTTGTGGCATTCAGCTATTTTATCTAAACAATGGGAAGGGATCAAAATGGCAGCTTTGCTTTATTTACCAGTACAGTGAATCACCATAACCCTAAACATTAGGGTCCAAGAGTCCAGACAAAATGTTTCAGGAGTATTTATAAATTACACATATTTTAAATTTGAATACATACACGGAACACTTTAGAAGCAACTGCAGAGCAGTTACTTAGCAACAAAGGCAAAAATAAGAAATTTGGTGAAACCTCTGTGTTTTTAATGACAGTGCAGCAAGGTTTGTTCATCTAACTTCATCTAAGGGTAGGAACTATTAGAATAAGAATGTGCTAGGAGTTTTATGTGTCCTTGAGAAGTCAGGTAACCTTGGTAACAGGGCATTTCTTGCTAGATCAAATGAAGGCCACTTTTGCCCTGTTTACAACTACTTACCATGCTATAAAGATTTTTGAAACTTAAAGGTGCTGCTAAAGCAATGTTTCACTTCTATTGAAGGGTTTTCTCTTGGTTTCTCTTTTATTGCAATCAGATCTCCCTTAAACTTTAGAGTAAGAGGAGAGCATACTTTTTAAATGGCATCTTATCAGTTTATTTAATCAGTGACATCATCAGGTCACACCAGAAATGATGTGCCTAATTCATCTCCCCCTGCATATGGCATGCATAACCCTCATCCCAAAGATATGAGGTGCATGACCTTCCTGGAGATAACCTGCATAACCCTCTTCCCTTACATGATACAACACTCACAAGGACATAACCCTAAATGAATATGATGTTTTGAATCTCACCCCATCAAGAAAAATGTGACAGTCAACCTTTGTGTGATTAGCTTAACCCTGAACCTAATTCTATGTGCATTCAATCAATACTAAGTAAATCACATAATTAACAGAACTGTAGGCAGCATTGTGTTTGAGAAACAAACCCTATTTCATGCATTGTGAAATAAATAATAGCCAGTCCCCTTTAACAATTTGAACAAAGCAGTTAGAACAGAGGTCTCCAACCTTTGCAATTTTAAGTCTGAAGGACTTCAGCTCCCAGAATTCTCCAGCCAGCAAAGCTGGGAGCTGAAGTCCTTCAGACTTAAAGTTGCAAAGGTTGGAGACCCCTGAGTTAGAAGATGAACAGTGGTAGATGCAAGCATGTTAGAACTTTATGTTTTGAACTATCTAAAGTGATTCTGTGTATATAGTGAGTTCTATGCAGGTCAGCTACAAGCCATTGTGAAGTTCAATGGTTTAAATAATATGATTTATTTGATATAAAGTTGATCCCAGAACCTCCAAATGAGATGGCAGAGAAAAAAATCTTGGGCTATATAACATCATTGCTGAGAATGCACAGGACTTACAAAGCATTGTTATTGCAGAGTCTTTAAAATATCCAATAGTAAGTAAAAGTAAATGTTAAGAAAACAGTGTTTTCATTAGTTGACTCCATCAGTCTAATAATCTGTGTCATTTCCCAGTTAGAAATAATATTGTCCCAAGATGTTGGCATGGCCCAGATTATGAAAGCCTGAATCATAAAAATATTGCATTGTTGTTTTACAGGTTGTCTGCAAGAAGACCAAGTGGGCAGAACCAATGAAATAAAGTTTATTAAAAAGCTATGCTTTAGGGCCTCTATGCTTCAAACCATATGGATAATCGTTAACATTTCTGACAAAATGAATAAATAATATTTCACATGAGACATACTGGGTGAATTCAAGACATTCATACAATGTATCACAAAGAACAATAATCCACTTTCATTAATGTCAGCAATTGAATCTGAATTGTCTGTGTCTCTGAAGCAAATCATATGTCAGAATGTAACAGAAATTAACTACAAGAAATAATAGTCACTCAGTGAATTTTATAATAACATATATTTACAGACCATGTAAAATCTGCTTAATTTCTTTTGCTAGCCTTTGTTTAACCATGTCAGATGGTAAACACAGAGATATAATTTAATCAAGACACCTGTGATATTATTCAAACTGGGTTTACTATGAGAGTCTGACTAGTTTCTCAAAAAAGATATTAAAGAATTCACTGTCTCTGATGCAACTCATTTGTATTTTTCCTGAATTTGAAATTCTCAGCTATATTAAAATACAATCTTACTACTCCTTTGTCTTCTGTCTTCCCCTCCTAGTAAATCTGAATGATGAGTCCAAGCTAGATATATTTTGGATTAAATTAGGTTCTTTGAATATTTGTCTATTTACCAACAATTTTGTCAACACTTTTTAAACATAGCTACTACTGTTCACTACATGTTCACCTACTGTTCACTCTCTTTCCCAAGCCACTGAAAATATAGTCCATAATTACATCACCTTACCCCATACTAAAAATAGCTGCATCTCGACTAGCATGTTGTAAAGCCAAATTGTAAGAACCTTTATAGTTCAAGACTAAATATGATCTGGAATTATATTATATGACTGCCAGATTGGGCTAATAGTCAGTCTTGTAAAACATCCAAGTGTATTCTGCATAGTTTATCTAATTACTAAATTGTTTTGCAAAGAAGCTAGGGAGATTTCACCCTGGTTCAGTTCAAAACTGGCATTTTTCTGATCACTATCATGGAATAAATACCAACTAAATTTTGTGGGGTTTAGCATCACTGCTAAAAAAAGTGATGGCTGATTATTTTGGAACAGTACATAACTGTATGTGTAGAAATGAATCTCCAGACAATGACCAGAAATATGTTGTTATGGTTGAAGTCATGTCCGACCCATCACCATCATGACCCCAAGGACAACGTTGCCCCAGGCCTTCCTGTCCTCTATCATCATCTGGAGTCCATTTAAGCTCACATCTACTGCCTCGGTGACTCCATCCAGCCACCTCAGGCTCTATCATTCTCTTCTTCTTTTGCCCTCAATCTTTCCCAGCATTAGGCTCTTCTCCAGTGACTCCTTCCTTCTCATTAGGTGGCCAAAGTATTTGAGTTTCATCTTCAGGATCTGGCCTTCTAAAGAACAGTAAGGATTGATCTCCTCTAGAACTGACTGGTTTGATCGTCCTGCAGTCCAAGGGACTCACAGGAATGTCCTCCAGCACCATAGTTGAAAGGCCCCAATTCTTTGGCGCTCAGCCTTTCTCATGGTCCAACTTTCACACCCATACATTGCAATTGGGAAAACCATAGCTTTGACTATACACATTTTTGTTGGATAGAATATGTTGGATAGAATTTTGTTGGATAGAAATATGGGTAGGATAAGTTTATATGGCAGATTCTCATCTGATGAGCCTGGAAAAAAACAAACGTGCATTCAAAAATTATGTCTGCTAACAAAACTACAGATAATTCAATCATTCATTTTTCTTATAAAAAGAAAAATCAATGATTTATCTTGTGAATTAATTTTAAGAGACCCAAACCAGAATCCTGAATAATCTATTAGCAGGAAATTAGATTTAGAGCAGCGTTATGGATCAGAGATGCTTTTCTGCTTTTGGAGAACTAGTTGTATAATCAATTATTAAAGGAAATATTAGCATTGATTTAATAATGTGTAATGCAGTTTTCACCACAAAGAAGTGAGAACTCAGGGCAACCTATTTAAAGATGTCCTTGTAAAGCCAGCTGAGCATGCAATACATGGTACTGTGGCAAGATCATTCCAGAGCAGCATCAAGATTAGTTAGGAATGCATGTATACATGTGTGTGTGTGGGGGGGGGGTAAACTTTCATATTTGCTGCCTGCATAGATGAATAAAATTGCTTCTGCTTGAAAATCAGCAAGGATACCATTGCCATTGTTAGATCATTTATTGCCTGACATTACAGATCTATACACTCCTAGGCCACTTCAAGGTTAAAATGAAAACAACATTGGGCCCTACCTGATTTCAAAAGAGATTTCTTGTGCTCACACTAGGTTGTAGTAATGCATGAAAAAGTAAGGGGAAATCACTGTGTAGTATTTCTCTCTGGTGCTTCCAAGATACATAACCATGCATTACCTTTATCAGTGTGTGTCACTAGCCCCCTGAAACAAAACTATAAAGATTAGAGACCTGGTTTATGAGAACTGCAGTGTGTTCCTTTGCCCATTTCTCAGGATTCTCTATAAGAAGGAAGAAAAGGGAAAAGGGATGTTTCTATGTCTCATTAATGATTATGGTTTGATGCTGTGAAGTAAAGTCACCCTCACGTTGAGCTGATCTCCTAATGATTTATATGAATGCAACAATGCAATTTTCTTGGGGCAGAAATTATTTATCTTTGGTATAGGAATCAAATTAATCTCCAAAACCGAACACTTCAACAAAAGAATAATTATGGAAGCCATCAAAATAGAGAAACACCCCCCACAACATGAATAAACGTGACTATACCTCCCACCTACCAGACATCTGGAAACCAGCCCTAGTGAACAAAAAAGCCCCACCCACCACCCAGGTCATTACAACACAAAAGAACAATGGACACACAGCCAGCACCTCAGCCACAAAGGATAATATGAAACAGCCAACCAATCTACAAACATCAACTCCATCTACCAATCATGATGTAACTACACAGCTAATCAACCCACTTACAGCAGCAAAGCCAGCACTCCACACACACCCCACCAAGATTTATAGAAAGACAGCAGCTCTGATCACGCTTTACTCACACAGGCACAAAGCCGAGGAGACATACTGTTTCCTTTTCTGCCTTTCAGCTCATCACCAGAGACCATCTAGACAGAAAGCCATGAATTCCGTTGTGTGATTTTTTTAATATGTGTGTTAGTTTTATGAGCTGATCAATAAATAAATCAGAGAGACTAGTATAGATCTATTTCGGGCTTTTTAGCTCTCATCAGCTAGCCATACCCGGTTTGAATCCCAGTAAGGGTATGGCTAGCTGATGAGAGCTAAAAAGCTCGAAATAGATCTATACTAGTCTCTCTGATTTATGTATTGATCAGCTCATAAAACTAACACACACACACACACACACATATATATATATATATATATATATATATATATATATATATATGTATATGTATATGTATATGTATATGTATATGTATATGTATATGTATATGTATATGTATATGTATATATGTATATATGTACGTATATATATATATATATCCCTCTCTATCTCCCTCCCTCCCTCCTCCTCTCTCCCAACTCTTCAGTCTAGGCTAGATCTTTATCCTTGACTTTAGAATCTTTCGCTAAAGTGCATATATCCCATACTAATTGGACTAGGTTTTTGTTTCTTTGTAGTAGCATAATCTATTACAAGTTATTACAATTAGAATTCTTTATTGGCCAAGTCTCTGATGCATAAGCTCTCACTGTACATACAACAATAGTGATAGATATTTATCATTTTGACACATTCCTGGAATTAAAAAAAAAAACTGGTGCGCTTTGTTTTGTTTTATTTCTACAGTCATGTGTCTCAAATAAAGAATCATGAGATTTTACCAGAATGGCAAACAAATCCAGAAATGAATGACCAAACTCAACATCTGGGACTCTTGTAGTGAGAGCCACTTTGATTCTTAAAATGACTTTCTGCTGAGCCTGATTGTCACTTAGTTGTAAATTCCTGATAACTGCTTGGCCTTTCATTCAAGTTATCAGGACTTTGTGGAGCTGAGAAGTGCAGTACTGGAGGCTTCTTCAGCTGACTGCTAGCTGCAGTTTGGCAGTTCAAATTTCACTGGCTCAAGGTTAACTAAGCCCTCCATCCTTCCAAGGTGGGTAAAATGAATACCCAGATTGTTGGGGGCATTATGCTGACTCTGTACAGCGCTTAGAGAGGGCTGTAAAGAACTATGAAGTGGTAATATAAGTTTAAGTGCTATTGCTATTGCTATTATTGAGTGAGCCTGAACAGATATGTTCAGTTATCTTACTTGTTTATGTAAAATTTCATAGGAATATTGTCCATTTTTAGTGTATGACTTCAATATACCCAAGGGCAGTCACTACGAATTCTAGTCTATTTATATCTGAGCCTGATCAGCTCCTTTGTATTGTATACTAATCAAAGTACACATTCCTGTAGTGTAGATTCCTGGAC
Organism: Rhabdophis nuchalis; assembly: GCA_039707465.1. NCBI lineage: Eukaryota > Metazoa > Chordata > Lepidosauria > Squamata > Natricidae > Rhabdophis > Rhabdophis nuchalis. Next base: position 103,309,746 of record CM077643.1, on the reverse strand, counting down.
TGGCTACTTTTGTGATTGATTTGTAACAAGAAAACAAAAACAAGCTCCAGATAAAGTTTGGAGATTTATTTAGTTTAATGGGATGATAGAATTCTTAATATGTCATCTAGAGTCCTTGCATTACATCTGGCAACTTTCTAACTATGTGCAGCTGTAGAGTCAAATTAACAATATACTGCCAATCTCCCCCAAGTGACAATATAGTTTAGCTCTTTTGCCAGAGTCTAGAAAACATAGACTAACTTAGTGGAATTGAGATGATTTACTGTGATTGTTTAGAAACCTCACAGAGCTTATTGCTTTTACTTGGAACTGACAAAGCTGATCCTCAGAAATGGATTAGTAGCGCTCGTAGATGGAGAGCCAGAGAATAATAATAAGAGTGGAGATCCATGTCTGCCTGTTTATGAAAGGTGTTCTAAACTCCAGGCCTTATTGAATCTACTGGGAATTTTGAATGACATCATGCAATTTCATATTACTTAGTCTTTGGATTCTGTTTTTATGGCCTATACGTGTGATATGTCATTTAAACTTTAATTTCCAGAGAGAGTCATGAAATATCCATTGAGATTTATCACTAACTATTTATGATGTACCTTACCAATGAAGTGCTTGGCTAGTAAGCATATTGCATAAATAATCATTAATGACCTACTGGATGCTTCTGAATTCACTGCATTTAAATGTTGTTGTTGTTGTTGTTGTTGTTGTTGAATATTTTACAGATAAATCTTGTGATGAATCCAGATAAGAAGCATAAGACATTTATGAAAGGAAAATTTGGGAATCTTGCATATGCGGTATTTTCTGTATATTTGGAAAATGTGCCACTAAATACAGTATTTCTTCAAATGATAAAAATAGTTCTTTCAAAAGCATGCATTCTGTTAGAAGGAAAATTTTAAAAATTAGTAATTATCATAATGTGATGGATATCTTCTGAATTGAAAATTAAGGGTAAATTTCAGTTCCTTCAAGTAAGCTTGTACCTGATTTCTGACGGAAAACTATTGTGCATAGCTTTTAGTTTATTTTGCACCTAGCACACTCCCAGTCAGTCCCTACCTCTAGGCTAATAAAATATAGCTTGACATTTATTGATTAAACATCAGCAAACATTAAAAAAAAGTTAACTGGCAAAATGGAACAAAGGGCAAGTAAAAGCAAGGCACAGAAAAAGGTGAACAAGAATTTACATTTATCTATATAGCTAAATACCTATATCAAAGGCACCAACAATACACTTAGTTCAGCTTTAACTCTTTAATATACATAATAATATACATAATGGCAGCAGAATAGATATGGAGAGTATGACACCAGGTGATCTCTCCTCTAAAGAAACAATATGGTGGATGGGGACATTGTCTCAAAATGACATACTGATTTTTTTTAAAAGCTTGAAGGTGTAAGGGGTGAAGCTCCATTGGAATGACACACTGAATTGTCTTTTCTGTGTAAGTAACACTAATAATAAAATACAATAAGTGCCAATCGTCTAAGACATATTGTTGCATTAGGTAATGATTGCCTTGACCTTCTTTCTCTGAGTGTTCCCCTTATCTGCAATAAATTGTAATTCAAACAACGCCAAATTGTTTTGATTATGATTTCAAAGGTTCACTCTGAAATGTTATGGGAAATGAAGGGTATAGTTTTCTGTGGTGATCTGGGTGCCAGAGTATTAATTTGGTAATCTTAATTTTATTTCTATTACTTATATTTGGAATATTTTACTTGCTATAGTTTTTATTAGTATTCTTTCTAAACACACTTGCTTTATGAAACTTAAGAAAAAGATTTATCCCTACCAACAAAGTCCTTTGCCTACCAATCTTTAACCTCAGACCTGTTAGCCATGCTCAAGGATACCTTAACCTCTCTTGCCTTTTCATAAGTAGGATGGATCAGTAGATGAACTTTCTGGTGGACACTAGAGGAAGAAATGGTGATAGCGGAAGGTTTTTTTTCTTTCAAGTACCAGGAGAGATATGGAATATGAGAATATGAGATATGAAAGGTACCGATGAAACAGAAGGTTTCCAAAGGGTGGTCAGCCTGGCCTCCATTGTTCAATTATTTACATAGAAAATTAGCATTTAATGGTGTTTTCCCCATTTCTGCCATTATGTAGCCATATTCCTGATTTAGGCATATACTGTATAGCTGTATACCTACGTATATTCTTTTACAAAAGACGTGATTTGCATTGCATGATTTGATTTGCATTGACTAATATATAAGTGGCAAATAGTGTATAACAAAAACATAAGTTCTAAATGTGTTAGGACTATAATCCTAGTGTTGGGTTGGCAATATATATATAAGACATGATTACAAATGGTCTCTGTTACTTTAAATGTTACAGTTGAATGTAATTGGCTGCTGTAATTAACTCAGAGGAAGCCAGGAGCACTGTTAGCTTGCTGACTTTGAACTGGAGATACTGTGGTGTCGGATTAGGTCAGCAGAACAAGGAAGAATCGTGGATTGCAACTGTAAACTAACTGTTTTTGAGTTAAAGACTGTATATTTGATTCAGGACTTACTATCACTGTTTGTGAAGAAGTAGTTTAATTTTTCCATCACAAGTAAAGCTACTTGTTTTTACTATCAGTGTCTGAGACTCTATTAGTGTGTCTTCTAGCAACATTTTTCTTGCTGCAATTTCATTGCACAACTCTCTGTCTCCTAAAGGAAATATCCACAACAAAATTCTCCAAATTAAGCCATCTATTTAAAATATATTTAGATTTGAATTGGGTCTTTCAAAACCAGTGAAGTCCACAAACTTTATTGAACTTTTAATAGTATCTTTTTTCATCAGAACCCATTATACTAAAGAAACTTAGACATCCTCTAGGGATATTACTTCATTATTCAAAACAAAAATTATTAACCTAATAACAGTATTTTTAATAATGACAAGTTTATTTAATTTTTATAAAATTCTTTATACAAAGCCTACTCTATTTTATACAGATTACATTTTATGGGGCTTTTAAAAACACTGAGAGAGCTGTAAATCTTAGATGGTAATTCTATGAAAAGCCTAATCACATTTTTGGTAATTTATCACTACCATCTTGTTAAACAAATTAAAAATGACATGTCCAAATCATTTGGAAAATGTCATTCAAAATCACACACTCATACAGATATTTTCCTCACACACAGGCTGATGGAATTATAGTTAGGAATACTAAGCTATTTAAAATCTGTGGCTATTAGGAAGATTTATGCTTCAGAAAGAAAGATCAAACTATATACTGCATGAAGATATATCTGTTGGTATTTTATGCCCTTCATATAGCAAGCGGATCTACTTGTAAAAAGGTGATTGGGAAGAAAGAGAAGCTAGAGAAAGGGAAAACCTTGGGATTTATTCTGAACTGGAAAAGGAAGGGGAAACAATATTACTGTATATTCTATTTCTCCCCCCAGCCTCCATACTATTTCTCTATTGGTGGTCCTGTTCTAATACAATCATCCATTTATATTTGTACAGTCTTCTCTGGCTACTACTCTTCACTGGGATTAAAAATTCCAATCTCCAAAGCTTGATTCATGTCCTGGTATTATATATTTTGACCTCCATAATTAATAACTGCATATATTTCAGGGGTAAAATTCAGCAGGTTCTGATAGGTTCTAGAGAACCGGTAGAGGAAATTTTGAGTAGCTTAGAGAATCGGCAAATACAACCTCTGGCTGGCCCCAGAGTGGGTGGGAATGGGATTTTGCAGAACCTTCTTCTGCCATGCTCACCAAGCTATGCCCACAGAACCGGTAGGAAATTTTTTTTGAATTTCACCACTGACATATTTGAATAGAAGTCTCTTGGAAAGGACCACTTAGTGGGGCTGAAGATCCCAGGAATGCTGAGATGAGAATTATTTTTATTTATTTATTAAGCTTATATGCAGCCCATCTCACCGATAAGGTATCTAAGAATTAGGTCTTTGGTATACATTGCAGATCACATAAATTATATCAACTTCCTTTTTTACTGTACAAATATCTTGAGAAACTGCAATGTAGGAGATACGGTGGTGCAGTGGTTAGAGTGCAGTAATGCAGGCTACTTCTGCTGACTGCTGGCTGCCTGAAATTTGGCAATTCCAAACTCACCAGGCTCAAGGTTGACTCAGCCTTCCATCCTTCTGAGGTGGGTAATATGAAGACCCAAAATTTTGGGGGGCAATATGCTGACTCTGTAACTTGCTTAGAGCGGGCTGCAAAACACTGTAAAATGGTATATAAGTCTAAGTGCTATTGCTATATGCATGATGCATTCACTGCTCCAATGACATTATTAATTTTCAAGAGGGAAGGAATTTATAGGTGGATTTTGCATATGTAAAAGTTCCCTGCATTATGTTGCTTTGCAAAATGGTGGCAACCATCCCTATTTGATTACCATAGCAATAAAAGATGTTTGACTTGATAAATGTATGAACTGACCTAGATCAGCTCACCTTTAATAAAGGATATGTTTTTCAATCGTAAAAAAAAAAAATGTAATGCTGAAGAAACACAGCATACATTTAATTTATTATAACATATAACATTTCACTATTGAATATTCATTATATGGAAAAGCAGATGCCAGATGTTCAAGTTGGCTTTAAAAAAAGTCAATTAACACAATACATTATTACTAAGGCACTTTGGATAATTGAGAAAGCCAAAGAGTATCCAAAAGAAGTCAATATATATTGATTACATAAAGGCTTCAATTGTGTTAATCATATCAAACTGTGATATGATTGACACAATTGCCAATGTTTGGAACATCTCATTGTCCTCATGAGAAACCTCTAGACATGTTAGCCCCAGTCCAGATGGAACATGCACAATGGCTCCTGCCTGGGTAACAAATGCTTGGTCTAGTCTCTATAGCAAAGGAGTCAGATAATATCAATAGCGTTGATTTATATATCACCCTCTCAAAGTGATTTACAGAATCAGCATATTGCTTTTGATAATCTGGGTCCTCATTTTACTGACCTCAGAAGGATAGAAGGCTGAGTCAACCTTGAGTCATTCAGAATTGAGGTCATGGAATGAGTAGTGAGTTAGCCTGCAGTACTGCAGTCTAACCACTGCACCTTCACTGGTTCTTACACAGATAAAGCTGTATATTGATTCAACCTATCTACTAAATATATATTGAGGAAAGTTGGATTTAAAATTGGAGAAAGAAACATCAATAAGTTTCTCTATGCTAATGACACTACTCTGATGGCTGAAAAATGCAAATGATCTGCTAGCTGTAATAATGAAAGTCAAGGGGCAGAGTAGAAAAAAAGGGATGAAAATTAAATATAAAGAAGACCAAACAACAGGTATAACAAAAAAAAACCTTGAAATTGACAGTGATGATATTAAAATGGTAGGTAGCTTCTGCTTATTAAATCAACTGTCACAGTAAAGGAACCAGCAAATAAGAAATACACCACAGATTAGCATCCACAGAGTAGCAATGAAGGTCTTCAAAAAGATGTTCAGATGTCATGATTGTTTATACCTACAAAAAACAGAATGACGTAGACAGTGGCATTCCTTGTGACAATCTATGGAAATAAGTTTGACCATGAAAAAGCAGGAGAGAAATATTGATGCTTTTGAGCTTGGTGGTGAAGAAGAGTTCCCCCAGAAAAATCAAAGAAACAGAGAATCAAGTAAGTGAACATAGCATTCATATTCAAAGCAAAAATGACCAGAGTCAAATATGATAATGTATAAAGACTTAGTTCTTTGGAGAAGTCTATCATGCTGGGAAATGTGGAAGGAAAGGGAAGAAGTTAAAAATGAAGAAGGAGGGTGGAATCAGTTACATAAATTATAGAAATCGAGAGACCTCAAGAGCCAGGTTGGAAGCAGATTAGGAGAAAATCTATGTGTTTAGTAAAAGTTTGTAAAAGTCGGCACTGACTTGATTTTGATTTTGCTGCTTTATTTCCTGAAGATCTTCAGGGCCAGCTAAAATTGCACAATTGAGAGTCGTTTTAAAGAATGATTTCATTGATGGTCCAAAATGCTGTCATTTGCAAACTTATCACAAGATCTTTAGGGAAAACTTCAAGTCTCCTCTGGAAACCAGATAGACCCATTAGAGATCTGAGGGAAATCCAGGTAGGTTCAGTCCTGTGGAAGAAATGGATCAGAGTAAGTGCATCTGGATCAGAGAGGGATCCGTCCACAACAAAGGACAAATAATGATATCCTCCACATTAAAACCATCAACTGCTTAAAGGCAAAGAGTAGTTGGCATGGCTAATTAGAGGCCCTTTGAACAATGATTTCCACAAAAGCAGCCCTCTTTTCTGTTGTTGAATACCCAACAAGCAGAGGAGGCCAATGAATAAAGTGTAAAATGTATTTAGTACAAATGTATTCTTGGATCTGTTCTGCAAGCATCAAATGTCAATATTGGATAGTTATACATAGTATTAATAAACATGCATTAAATAGGGTATGCACTCTCCATTGGTTTAATGTATCTTTTTGCTTCATAGATGTGCATGTACCAATTCATTACAATTTTTGCACTTGATACTCTATTCATTTTTTCATATTAATTGGTCATATTCCCATCCTAGGCTATGTTGAGTTACATGCTCATTTATTGCCTAGATTTCTTTATCCCTGAAATGTCCTTTTAGAGATAATGGAAAAAGAAGTGGTGGGATTAAAAAAATTTTTACCACTGGTTCTGTGGGCATGGCTTGGTGGGCGTGGCATGGCTAAGTGGGTGTGGCTTGTTGGGTGTGGCAGGGGAAGAATACTGTAAAATCTCCATTCCTATCCCACTCCAGGGGAAGGTTACTGCAAAATCCCCAATTTCTCCAGCTGGGACTCAGGAGGCAGAGAACAGATGGGGGCCAGTCAGAGATGGTATTTACCAGTTTTCCAAACTACTCAAAATTTCCGCTACTAGTTTTTCAGAAATGGTCAGAACCTGTTGAATAACACCTTTGGGAAAAAGGTCTTCATCTTCATCTCATTGTTGGTATATGTGAGTAGGTGAGGCCAACAGAGAGTTAATTATTGTATATAAAACATTGATGAAGGACTGAGTAGACTTTAGTTAATTCAATGCAGTGAACATATCTAACATACTTTCCTCCTATTTTTCCCATAACAACCACCCTGTGAAATTGTTGGGCTGAGAGAAAGAGACTAGCTCACAGTCACCCAGATGGCTTTCATGGCTAAGACGGGACTTGATCTCACTTCTTTCTAGCCTGGTATATTAATACAATAATACAATAATACAATAGCAGAGTTGGAAGGGACCTTGTAGGTCTTCTAGTCCAACCCCCTGCATGGGCAGGAACCTTATACCATTTCAGACAAATGGCTGTCTAACATCTTTTTAAAGACTTCCAGGGTTGGGGCATTCACAACTGCTGGAGGCAAGCTGTTCCAGAGGTTAATTGTTCTTACTGTCAGGAAATTTCTCCTTAATTCTAAGTTGCTTCTCTCCTTGGTTAGTTTCCACCCATTGCTTCTTGTCCTGCCCCCAGGTGCCTTGGAGAAAAGTTTGACTCCCTCTTCTTTGTGGCACCCTCTGAGATATCGGAACACTGCTATCATGTCTCCCCTGGTCCTTCTCTTCATCAAACTAGACATACCCAGCTCCTGCAGCCGTTCTTCATATGTCTTAGTCTCCAGTCCTCTAATCATCTTGGTTGCTCTTCTCTGCACTCTTTCCAGAGTCTCCACGTCTTTTCTACATCGTGGCGACCAAAACTGTATGCAGTATTCCAAGTGTGGCCTTACCAAGGCACTATACAGTGGCATTAACACTTCACGTGATCTAGATTCTATCCCTCTGTTGATGCAGCCTAGAACTGTGTTGGCTTTTTTGGCAGCTGCTGCACACTGCTGGCTCATATTTAAATGAGCCAGCAATGCTCATATTATTCACCTTTGCTTTTAGATATCATCTGTCTGACCTATATTTTCCTCAATGGACTGGAATATAGGAAACACTTTTCTCAAATGGTAGATTTCCAGAGAAGGGAGCTGAAATTAGCAATTTTATTTATATTGTGCATATTTTTGTTTCCTCTCTGTAATTGCCACTAATTCATTAAACTAGAAGGTTAACTAAATGAAAGAATCACTTATAATTATCTTAGTAGTGCCATACTTAATACATTAGCTTGTAATTATCCTGAATTGGTACATGTACATATAACTTTTACAAAATCCTAACAGAAGGTTAATTCTATGAATTGCACTTTCAGATGAGCTCATAACTGTAATTTAACTACAGTGTAATTGCGCTCCTTACACTGTGGAGTATCCATTTTATATTACAAGCTGTAACAAATAAAAATTGGGAGACAATAGTGATTTACAAAGAGCTCTCAGTTTGTGGAACTTTACTGTCAACACAACTTTAATCCTGTCTGCGCTTTTGATTTATCTTCTTGGACTATGATCAGGTTTCTCTCATCTTCATCATCAACATCATTAATATCATCAATCTTCAACCACCATCTTGGCTGATTTGGTGTAGTGGTAAAAGTGCTGGACTAGAAGGCAGGAGATTTAAATTCTGTTCCTCCCTGAGGTTTGAGAGCCAGCTGGGTCACTATGGAGAAGTCACTCTCTCTCTTTCTGCCCAATATACATTTCCAGTAGTTGTGGGAAAATAGAAAGGATTAATTTTTTGCTTAAATTTCAGAAAAATAAAGACAGGATGAAAATCAAATAACTCATCTACAATTGAGTACCACTGAGTTCATTGTTTTATGTAATTTATTGACCCAAACCATAATGTTGATGGCTATATTCCATCCAAGATGGCGGCGCGCTTAGGCGCAGCGGCTTTGAGCTCCTGGTGTCACAGCAGACTTTTCCATCAAAAACTCGCTCTCAACCTACTGTGAATTATAGAGAAACAAACATATCAACTGGTTGTGACACATCAGTTAAAGAAAAAAAGGATTACTCGGATTTTTTAGGACAAGTAAGAAAAACAAGTTTCAGGCAGAGAAATCCTCAAGAAGAAACCTAGATCTGGGTAGTGGAGAATTTTTAAAACCCATGTTGTATCGTAAGCAAAGTATTGATGAAACAATGATCACAGATTCTTCATGAAGTTTATGTTCTGTAACGGTGGCACCATCATTATCTCTTGGGAATATACAAGGAGCAACTGCAAGAATTGAAATGAAGAAGCGGAGAGTACCACCCCTACCAGTAATTCCATCCTTTTCTGTTGGGAAAGCTGAGAGAGAAGAAAAAAATGCCAAGTGCGATTCCTCAAAGTTCATTGCAACAAGAAACAAAAAAGAAAAAGAGACATGCTCCTCCTTTACCAACTCCTAAAATGCCAAACAGATTTGAAGAAATGGATAATAAAAGACAAAGTACAATTGATCCTTTTCAACTGTCTTTTGTCGGCCATTTTATTTCAACTGTCATTTGTCGGCCTTTTCATTTGCCTGGAGAGATTCCTGTTGTGGCTGTCACTGCTGTCTGTATTCCACCTGGTGCAGGTGTTGGCACGGCGCTCAAACCAATTTCATTGTAATTTTATTAAAGATGATGATGATGATGATGATGATGATGATGATGATGATGATGATGATGATGATGATGATGATGATTATTATTATTATTATTATTATTATTATTATTATAAACATACAATAATTCCCAAGGTCTTTCAAGGAGAAGCTTAGCTTGGAAAAATACTGCCAGTAGACCTTCTTATTGAATGAGCCTCCTTCCATACTGCTACTGCCACCACACTTTATTTCTGACTGGAGAGGAAGAAATTATTACAATTTATAAAGGAATTGGTGGATTAATTAAATAAACCTTCATATTCCATCCCTTATTTCCAGTGGTTGCAAAATGTCCCACTGGTGGGTTCAGAAATCCATCTGAACTTTCCTATGAAAATGTGCATTTAATAACAAGCATCTTAAAGAATAGCTCTTATTGGTAAAAATATTTCTGATGAAAATATCATATGATCACCGTAGCATAATATATAATTGTTATTTGGATAATAATGATAATAATGATAATAATGATAATAATGATAATAATGATAATAATGATAATAATGATAATAATGATAATAATGATAATAATGATAATAATTCAGCTTGAAACTATCTTATTGACAAAAATTTTCTAATGAAAATTTCATATGACCACCATAGCATGATAGTAATAATATGGTTTGAAAAGATGAAAAATCCAGGGATCAAAGTCAAGAAACCTTGTCTCCAGACAGAAGCAATCTAGAAGAATGTTGCAAACTACAGGCTCCAAGGGAGAGAATTATGATGAAAAAGGAATAAAATATATTGATTGCATTCCGATCTCAGGGGTGGGGAGGAGTGGACCCACTGTCTTTTAACTGGCGAGACAAATGAAACAAAAGCAAACATCTTAAATACAGAAAGAAAAGGATGTCAAAGGTTGCAGCCAATGGGGAGGAGGGTAGAGAAGATAAACAAGGAGGATGTTGCATTTATATTGGACGACCAACAAACCTAGCAGAAATTTGCCTTATGACAACAATGTTAACTTCAATTTGTAAAGTGCCAAAAGGGGCCCCATCTGTGATATGCTGCTGCAGGGTATCATTAACCCTAGAAGTTCTCTGCACTTTAAGTGGAAATCACTTGCTTATTTCCATTGCACTTAATGAAGCAAACCAATATTTTTGTTACAAACATATTTTTTCAAAGACACACAATCCCAACCTCTGTGGTTTATATTATTTATCTTCAGCATCTCGGTTGAGTTGCTAAGTTTCCGAAGTCACGAGGCTGAGTGTTTATTTGTTAGGAGCCCATTTATGCATGCCTGGCAGGTGCTAAATGGACTTGCACTTTTGCCTAGACACACCGAAGCAAAGATGAACTTTTGGTTAACAAAGGTGTTGACAATTACAACCAAATGTAGCTTCTCTGAGGCAAAGCAACGGGTTGATGTGAAGGATCATTTAAATCCGGTATGAATCTGCCCTCCACCACCCTTACTGCTATAGCATTTATTCTTTCATTATTACATTGTCACTGACTTATCTTCAACATAGAAGCAGATGAGAATGTGTTGGAATTAAGAAAAAAAGGAAAAACTTGTAGTATTGTTTTATCTAGTCTAAGCCAGAAAAGCTTTGAGAAAAAATGAGTCTCCAAGGAGGAAAACATGGGACATTCTATGAGCTATTCCAGGATAGTAAAAAGGAAAGACATCTTCATTAGCCATCATTCTTGTCTGATTCCTGACTACATAGGCATATCCATGCAACTTTCCACATTTGCAGGAGCCAAGATCAGCTAGTTGTTGCTTCTTGAGATGGGTTATTCCAAAATCAGACGATTATAAACATATGTCAACATCTCACTTATAATGATATACAGTCAAATCAACTATGATTTCATTCTATTCCCTACCTCAGGGGACCACCAATAGCGAGAAATCACCCATTAACTTTGGGTTGGCAGAGTGATGAGATTAAAAAGGACTTCACTGTAAATTCTCCTGAGAGCAAATCTGGATGTTTTATTTCCAGCTAATCAATTGTAGAATGAAACCCACTGAGAATAAGGTCTGAAAAGAAAATCTATGGCGAAATACATAGATTCAATTTTGCTTATTAAAAAGATGGCATGGACAAGGATCCTCCATCTTCATTTTTTTTACCCCTAAACAAATGCCTGCTGCAATCATGAGAGCAGAGGGCTCTTTTAAGAGAGATTTCACTTTATTTGAGGCAACCATATGACCTGGCAACTCTTTCAAATAAAATATTTATAGAAAATCTGCAAAACAAATCAGGCAGGTAAACTTATTGTTCTACCTTTCCCTAAAAGGAATGAAGTAACCACAGGCAAACCTATTAGAAGTGCCTAAGTAGCAACATTGGAGGGACATATGAAGACAAATAGAAATGAATCCCATTCCATGAAAAAAAACCCCAACCCTCTCTGAAATTTAGGGGATTGTGTGGGCTCCCTGATGAAAACCAAAATATTGAAATATTTAATGCAGTTCCTGGTTTAAATCAATGTAAAAGGGGACACAGAAGAACTTTGACAGTTGGATTCTTGGTTATTGCAAAACAAATTATGTCAATTAAAGTGACTTGTCAAACTGCATTAATTGCAATGCACGAACAGTATGCTAAGTATCAAATACATTATTCAGGCTGGATCTGAATTAATTTTTCTTCCCATTTTTGTGTAAAAGAACCTTACCGATGAACCAGTATAAGTTCTCATTAGAAGATCTGATTCAGATGGAAAGCAAGATGAATTTCATTCATTAAAATATTATTTTCTCTTCCCCAGTGAGCTGCAAATCTAAGAGGAATGTGAAATTGACTGCTGCTAGGCTCACTGATAAGATCCCTAAGCCGAGTTAAAGGGAAGAGCCACAATCACTACCTTTTATACTATTCAGGTAATAATTCTTAATGAATCAGTTGCCCAAGCCTATCGCTTCTTAAATCAACATTATGGTACTAAACATGCAAGATAGATGACATTAAGCTAATACCAAGTGCCATTTTAGAATTGGTGCAATAGATTTTGTTCTCCATATAGTTATGTCTTTGTCTTTCATAGCCAGGCTTTTATTAAAGATAACTAGCTCAGTCAATAAGCCAGAAACCTCCTCCAAAATTACTTTCATAATTCAGAATGAAAATTTTGATCAGCTATGGCCTGTCTGAGCATTGCCTCAGTTATTCTTGCTTTGTTTTCAGTTCTATGACAGGATTTGAATAAGATCATTAATTTGGGCTTCACCTCCTCCCCACTGGGATCAGAACAAGTTGGCAATTGACTTCTAGTTGCTATTGAAGGCACTGGTTGTCCCCTTTAAGGCTATACATGGCTGCAGACATGATGATCTGTGGGATTACCTTCTCCAGTATTCTTTTGCCTACTTAATTAAATCAAAAACAGAATCAATGCCCTCCAGATTCCATCTATTTGAGTAATGCCATCTTACAAGACCTAGAAACTAAGCATTATTGCCACTCCTATGATTTGGAACTCTTATGGTGATCTACTTTACTTCAACCTTGGATTTCAGAAGACCAGATTTAAGGTTCTCCATCTTCCCCAAGAGGAAAGTGTGTTGTAAATGTTAGTACATACTAGTGGACACATGGCTTTGAGTGTTTCCCTTTGTCCTTATGATGTTGTGGATTGTTTTTAGAATTTTGTTATATTTTTTTGAGAAATTTCAATGAGCTTGTTGGACTGTTATTTGCTTAGATCCCTTGGAAATGTATGGTATATAAATAAGTAAATAAGTAAATTTGTGGACTGCAAATAAACAAATGAAATCAATAAAACACCTAGACGTTTTTATGCAAACTTTATAAACATCTCTTTGTAAAAAATATCTCTTCACACATTTATCAACTAAACTTGCAATGTGGCAAAAATGAGAAATTGAGGAAAAAAATGAAACAAATCAGGGGTGAAATCAATTTACCTTCCCTACCCGTTCGCAAATATGAATGCATGCATCATCTCTGCACATGAGCAGGACCTTCCATGCATGCACAGAGCATCAAAAATGGGATGTGATGACATCTGGATGGGTGAGCGGAGCCTCCTGCCATCATCGCTATTGGTTCACCAGAACCTGAAAGAAGCGGCTGAATTGCACCACAGAAACAAATTTATTTGTATATTATTGCTGAATTCTCCCTGTGTGATGATAATCAGTCTAGGGATGAGCAAACTATATATTTATCCAAGTAATCATCAAAGGTACAACTCGTTGATCTTTCTCTCATTAGAGTCTGAAATAGTAACTCAGGAAAGGGCTTAATTTCTTGGAGCAAGTCAAAACTCATTAGTGCATTAAGATAGATTGGGCTGTCAATCTCTGATCACTTCCAATAACTGCATAATACTTTAATTATACAATTGCTTTTTGGCTTTGTGAAGAATGTATCCATAGAATGAACTATTGCTCAAAGTTTTAAACGTCAGCTACAAGCAAAATCATTCTTCAAAACAAACAATAAAAGCTTCCAGTAGACAGGATGTAGTTTCTTTAAAATACTAATTATAGTGAATTAAAAGACTAAAATGCTACTAATTATTTTTTTAATTTCAAGAGAGATGTTTACAAAGCATAGTTTAATGGGTAATATAGTACTTCAGATGATTACTAATGTTGTCATTTTGTCTGACTTAATTTTAATTAATATAAATCACATTGTCATAATTGCTAATTACCATTCTATTTTTGCAAAATATTAAGTTCTCCTTATATATTTACCAGTTTTTCAACTAAATAATACCTTTTGGAGAGTCTGCTTATCAACTCATCACTTAGAAACTTTATATTTACCACATTTTTGGGTGAAAATATACCCACATTGTGGAAGTTCAAATATTTTTATTTGCTTTTGAAAATTTTCATTATACAAAACTTACATTTCTTGAAACTGTTCTTTTCGGAGATTATTGATTGCTTTATTGTTGGCATCCCCATCATTATTGAGATTAAGTTAATTGATGATATCCCTATCTCTCTGCGCTTAAAAGGAATATAAATTGTGATGCTTAAAATAGTATCTTTTGAAATCAAGGCTCAAGCAATGTATGTGCATACTTGCTGACATTAAACAGCACATTTAGAGATGTTTCAGAGTATGTTTAACAATTAGCAATGCAATCCAATGCTGTAGATGGATAATAAAATCCCATAGGTCTCTATTTAGCTTAGAAATAAATTTAAGTTAGATTTAGTGGGGATTTGCACTAAGAACATAGAATAACAGAGTTGGAAGGGACTTTGGATATCTTTTTGTCCAAACCCCTACTTGACCCTATACCATTTGAGACAAATGGCTGTCAAGTCTCTTCTTAAAAGCTCCAGTGATGGAGCACCCTCAATTTCTGTAGGCAAATCATTTCATTGGTTAATTGTTCTCACCATTAGAAAATTTCTCCTTAGCTCTAGGTTGCTTCTCTCCTTGCTTAGTTTCCATTCATTGTTTCTTGTCTTGCTTTCTGTGCTTTGAAAAATAGATCTCAAATATTGGAATCACTGCTTTCATGTCTCCCCTAGTCCTTCTTTTCACTAGACTAGACATACCCCATTCCTGCAATTGTTCTTCATGTTTTCGTGTCCAGCCCCCTAATCGCTCATTCTTTTTTGAACTCTTCCCAGTCTTAACATTTTTTTTTTAATATTGTGGTGACCAAAAACTGTATGCAGCATTCCAAGTGTAGCCTTACTAAGGCTTCTAAGCAGTACTAAAACCTCATGTAATCTTTATTCTGTCTGTCAATTAATGTGGCCTAAGAGTGCATTGGCTGGTGCTGCACATTTTTAATTTATATTTATGTGATGATCCACTAGGATTCCAAGATTTTTCTCTCAGTTACTAAGTGTTGAATCACGTTTCACCTAATCTGTACCTGTATAAATTTTTTTGCTTGCCTTAGTGTAAAACCTTACTTTTCTCCACTTTGAATTTCACTTTGTTAGACAAGGCCCATTGTTCAGGTCTGAGATCCATCTTGATCTTGAGCCTATCTTGTGGGAAATTGGCTATTCCTACCAGCTTAGTATTGTCTGCATATTTGATTAATTTCTCTCCTCTCCTCTCTCCTTTCCTTCTCTTCTCTAGGTCACTTTTGAAGCTATTGTAGAATACTGGGCCTAAAACAGAGCCTTGGAGTAGCCCACTGCTTAGTTCCCTCCATGAGGATGTAGTTCCCTTAAGGACCAAGTCTGTATGTATTATATAGGTGATCATGTTCTGATATGTATGACAAAATATGGCAGAACTATTGCAATGTGAGAATATTTATATATAATCTTTTTGTACCAGTAAGACCTGTTTTCTAATAGGACCACAATAAGTAAATAAGCTTTTCTCTCCAGACCTAACAATAAAGCCTCAAAACAATACAGTGAAAAGTTTAATCAGATAGGAACTGTGTATTAGCCAAGAAGCCATTACATGATCTCACTGCCACTGTTTCTTTCTCCCTCACACACAATGTGCATAGATATGCTTGCATACATTCACAAGATCATTTGTCTGCTGCATTTAACCAGTAAAAATGTGCTCTTAGCAGGCTCTTGGACTTTTGCATTGTGAATTGTATTTCTTTTATTATGATCATGTTATTATTTTTACTGGTTTTCTATAAAATATATTTCTTAGGGCTTAATGAACATAATGTTGTCTGGGTAATTATTGCTTAACATTATAAATTTATATTCTTAATCTCCTTTTTTTCCAGCCACTGGTAAAATAGATTCCATATTTGATAAAGTGACTTGTATTTATTGTATTGCCATGCATAGGGAGAGCCATCAATCACTGATTCCCAAGGCAGAGTTCTCAGAACAAGTGACTAACTTGCTTAGGACATTGCTCCTAACTTGCTCAGAAGGAAGGTGGTCAGGGACTTAGCCTTAATCTTCAATCCAAAAGACTGGAACGGTTGGACTGGCAAAAAACAAACAAACATTCCCTGGCCACAATATCTATTTGTGCCTGCAAAAATCCAGACTGGCTTTTATTGTAGACAAACTCTTTCATGATGAGTAGAAATCCGGGTTTACTTTGTTACATTAAGAGACCTGAAAAATGCTACTGCTAATATATTGATTTTCTTTTTAAAGAAAAGTGTCTGCATTTTGTTGAAGTTCAGTGTTGTAAGGTGCTCCCTCCATCATTATAATGCAGTCAAGTTGCCCTTCAATATTGTTTTTCAGGGCTGATGGCTAAATGTGACCTTACTGCACAAGTACATTCAAGGCTCTAGAACTGTGCTACTAGACCGTTGCTAAGAGAGTGACAGAGATGGGATTAAGCAGTACTTGTACATCTAATCACTTTCCATTTAACAAGCTTGCACAATAAATAACATAATCAATCTTCAAAGCAGGTGCATGCCTTGGAAAGAACAGCATTTCAAAGTAAATATCACTGATTTTATTGCATTTATGTTTTGGTTACCTTTTATCTATCTGTAAAAACTATCAGAATGATATCAGTACTGTGTTTCTAAAGAAGATATAAGCAACCCTTTTCATGTTTTCTACATGTCTGATAGAAAAACAAAAAATCTACTGGCCTTAAATGAATTTAAATACTCAGTAATTTAAACTTAGGATACTGAAGGGACTTGCAAGTTGTTGATGTATCTACCAATAGTTTTTCGCAGTTTCTTGGAAAACGGGTACTAGGATGCTGTTAAGATATAGCAGTGATCAGCTTTTGGAGTGAATGGAAGTGGTCTAGTTTTGTAGTTACTCCTTGTTGCAGAAAATAGTGAGGCTTGGACTTCTCAGAATCAGGAAAAGTTTATTATGGCTGCCAGGTTTAGAAAGTTAGTCAAAGGCCAGCATGTAACTTCTGAACAGTGTTCTGATAGCATACACGCATTCTTATACTTTGACAAAGACAACATCACCCGGAAATACAATGCATCTCTGATTGGTTAAGCTCCTTATTGCTAGGCAGAGAAGCATGCAGGAAACACTAGTTTCATTCTGACTTATGCGGTTAAGCCCTATGTCTGACTTGCAAGGGACTTGGACTCCCAACTAACTCGACCTATTTACAAGCAGGTGTTCGTGGTTTGACACTTGAATTTCCTGAATTCAAGCTTCCTGTCTCAAAGATGCTTTTTGTACCTTAAAAAGCGTAAAAGTAAAAACTACTAAAGATCACCAGGGAGCTAGCTACCTGCGAGACCACATCCTACCTCATACATTCCTGCGGCCGATCCGCTCCCACAGAGAGGGACTTCTCCGGGTGCCATCCACCAGGCAATGCCAGCGGGCGATGCCCAGGGGAAGGGCCTTCTCTGTGGTGGGTCCAATCCTCTGGAACGACCTACCCCCCGACCTCAGAACAACCACGGACCTCCGCTCCTTCCGCCAGAAATTAAAGACACTCCTGTTTCATCAGGCCGGCTTGGCCTAAGTTATTTACCTAGCCTACAGTCTGTACAATAAATTGTTTTAATTGGGTTTTAAATGGGATTATGTTTTAACCTTTTAAATTTTAGCACAGGGATAATTTATTTAATCTGGTATTAATTATTTATATTGTGATACTGTGTGTTTTAACTTCCTGTGCACCGCCCCGGGTCCCTTCGGGGAGAGGGTGCGGTTATATAAATTCGACAAATAAATAAATAAATAAATCATCTAGTCTGACGCTGACTCATTTCACTCTTATGTCTAAAAATTGCTTTATGCCCTGCCTCATCCTAACAGCTGATTCCATGCACCTTTGGCAATTAGTCATGCTGGCCACATGACTATGGAGACATCTTGGGACAGCCCTGGCTCTTCAGCTTTGAAATGGAGATGAGCACCTCCCCCTAGAGTCAAGAACAACAGGCACATATGTGCGAGGGGAACCATTGCCTTTACCTTAACAGCTGGTTGGTTGATACTGCCCATGCAAACCTGCCCCAGAAGAATTCTGTGAAGACTACATTATCTCATTTTTAAAAAATCTAACTTGCTTTGTAGACTGAAAGAATACTACTGTATGATATATCTTTATTTCATCAAAATATTTCACTAAGTACCCCTAAAATTATAATTAAGTGAAGAGTGTTAAAAGGCAAATTATTCAGTGCATCTACCATTGGCTTGAAAGCTGCTGAAAGATTACTCTGTAGCAGTATCTCATCAAATGACAATGAAATGTAAAATTTTGTGGAACTGGAACTCTTGGATATCGCTATCACTATGTTGGACAAAAAAGAGGAGGAAATGTTTTTCATATTTTCCCATGATACAACACTGGAAGGAACTGCCAATATACTAGAAGATGGAAATAAAATTCAAAATCTCTGATAGGAATTCACAGAAAATGTTCATTTCAATACAATGAATTTTAGCAAAAATATGTGAATAGTTTTCTGTACCAAATAATGGGAATGGATAAATATCCTGAGACTTACTGCTTAATCAGTAAGGGGTAGCCCTACTTCCCCCATTTCTTAGTCTTAGCTTTGTTTTGCTCATTTCTAGCTATTTCCACTTCTGAAGGAAAAAAATGCTTTGAGATGTTTACTTGTAATGATTCTAATTCCTATCTCTTGTGATGCCTATTGCTGGGGAGATACAAATTCCTCCTCATCAGCGGATTCTGTGGAACAATCTTTGCATTAACCATGATATATCCTTAGATCAGATAGTGGTCTAAATATAGTTGCAGTTACCACAGGAAGCAGCTATTAGGAACCTGGATAATATAAAGCACACACACACACAAAACCCCCTCCAATTTAAACTTCTTTCTCTGGTGTGAGGATGAAGGTTTAGAGCAGGGCTGTCAAACGTGAGGCCCGCAGGCCAGAGACATCACCCACTGGCCACATCCATGCCCCATTTAGCAAAGAGGGGGGGAAAATCACAATACATCACATGACACTGCCGTGAGTTTGATTCCCCTGTTTTAGAGTATTTGTTTGGTATGGTACTAAAAGCATGAAAACCAGCTTGGTACATTTACTTTCTCACAGACCTACCCACTTCATAGGGAGATTGTTGGGTTGAAAATAGGCAGGAGTATTAGGTACATTCACTTCCTTGAATTATATATAAAATGATGGGATAAAATATAAGTGTAAGTATAGTCATAAGATAAGAAGGATGTCGGAGTCTGTTTTCCAGTGGCTCCACCCTGCTGCATATTGATTATAGTACTGATTGACAACTCTGGAGGACTGAGACCGTCAAATATCCCTTATCATTTGGTATGTGAGAATTGAATATCATTTGGATACTGTTGGTCAAATCTACCTTAGAAGCAGCAGCATCTCATATTAGGAAGTCAATGCATCTTATGCCTATATACTATTTTATCTGACCTCAATTTAGTGGGGCTTACTTTAAGTTAAAAATGCATAGGAGTATAACCAGCATGAAAAAATCTTCTGCTCAGGATGTCCTCTGAGTGACCTATAATGAATTTGGGGCGACTTCATCCTCTTTATACTCTCCTGAAAGCCTATCCCATCTACTAATATCCCAACTATACCAGATATCCCTGTGGGAAGCCTCTCCTCCTAGAAGAATGAAATATTTTGGGAAATATTAAACAGGGCAGAATATTATATTTCCCTAAAGGAAAAATGGAGAAACATGTTTTTTTTAAAAAGCAGGAAACAGTCCCCAAGTATTTCTTAATAACCCACAGCAGATGCCAACACTTAAGAGATGAAGAGCTTATTGAAAGAGGAAGACAAGTATCTAGATAGCTCTATTCATAAGCAAAGCAAATACTGCAGGCAGAAATCCATTCAAGACTGGATATTTTGAAACTCCCTGCAGCAAAGTCTAAACAAAGGCAGAATGGTATAGGATTAGAAGCAGCCCATCTAACACTGGACGAAAGTCATAACCCATGATAGGAATTGCCCAACACCATTCAGAACACAAGCCCCTTCATTGCACCATCCCAGAGCAGTCCAGACTTCAAACCTGGGATCTCAGATAAACAATAAGCCAGAGGTTGATCCGATTAGCTCAGACAAGCACCTAGGATTTGCATTTCCTCTTTTGCCTATGGAGCCAGCTATAACCTCTACGTAACCCCTACATGATCCCAAAGGAATCTGACAACAGCCAATAGAATATTAAAGGACATGTTCTTGTATAGGAACAGGAACGTCAAATACAAAGCTCAAGGAAGGTATTAACCCCACATACACTCTCAACTCCATCTTGTCAGCTGCACCAAAACCACAAACCCGGGTGATTCTGTTCATCAGTAAATGGACCTTCTTTTCAATCAGCCTCCAGCCTCCATTTTGTCTCCAGTGCCTTTCTCCCGGATTGGAACCAAACCAAATGAATATTTTTTTTCCAACATCCCCATGTCCAAAATAATTTATAGCACATCTTCAGTTTATTGTTTTAAAATATAGTTTTATCTTATACTGTCATGAATTATGAGAAATTCATATTTCATTTGCATTTGTTTTGTTAAAGTTAATATGTTCTTTAATCCTATTGTTTTAATCATTCGCTTTTCTTTTCCATATTATTTTATTTATTTGTGTTCTTCCTTTATTATTTTTACAAATAAATCAAGGCAACAAACATACCCAATATACATTCTTCCTATTTTCCCCAGGACAAAAACAAAAAAAGTTGAGATGAGTAACTGGCTCAAAGTCACCCAGCTGGCTCTCGTGGCTAAGGTGGGATTTGAACTCACAGTGTCCTGATATTTTAGCTTGCTGCTTTAATCACTAAACCAAACTGGTTCTGTATCTATTACAGATATAAATAGATACAGTAGATAATGGGTGTACATTATAGATTCCACTCACTTGTGGAATGTGATTTTATTTAGCTTATTTACCTTCATTTGTATATTTAAATTTCATGGTTCCAGAAAGTTACAGGGCGATTAACCACTGAAGGCTAATGGATAGTGAAACAGCCAGGGGAAAAAAATCTTTAATTACCAATTAAGTGAAACCAAGCTCACTATGTTTTAATCAAATGCAATTATCTTGTAAACCCTTAATTAAGGATGCATTCTGATCAACAGCAACAGACACCAATTTCAGATTTTCCCTAATCCAAAAGATATAGCAGGGAGATTAAGAAGGAAATGTTTCCCATGAACTGCCTCGCTTCCACTAATCCTGAACATCTCAATTTTCTATCTTCAGAAATTCAGCCATGCACTGACAACCTTGATTCATAACATCGGAAAAATAATCTAAGTCCAATTAAATGGTTAAAAGACTAATGATTTTTATGTATTTATCAGATTTAGAAACTGCCCATCTCACTCACAGAGCAACTCTATGTCCAATTAACAAAAATCATATAAAAATATCTCAGTAAAAGGAAGTGATTAAAACAAGGATACAATAACTAAAATTGAAAAGGAAGGGAAGAATCTTCAATGTATTATCAACCCCAAGGTTGTGTCTTTCTCTATGAGCTGGCAGAGCCTAGTCTTCAAGCTAAATAGTCTGAAAATACTGTTGGAAAGTACTACAGACTGGATATTATGCACCAGATAAACAGTACATGTGTTGTACTTTTGGGGAGGGAATGTGTCCTTGATAAAGTAAAGGTCATCTACGAGATCATTTCCACCCAACTTGTATTTGGTGCTCTGATTTTTATTGCCAATGTGTAGGACAGGGCATTTATTAGTTGAAATTTGGCAACCTCTGGCAACCTCCTATAAGGAAAATATTTACAAAATGGTTTATCGCTGGCACTTGCCGCCCGCAAGGATTGCCAAAATGTACCCAGGAACGCCCCCAGAGTGTTGGAAGTGTGGGAATAAAAATGGGACTTACTATCATCAATGGTGGACTTGTCCCCAAGCAGGCAAATACTGGTTAAAAATTAGGAAATGGATTACAGAGATCACAGGATACACAGTCGACATGAAGCCAGAGACTTTTTATTGGGAATGAAGCCCGATAAAATAAACAAAGACATATGGTATCTGACCCTCCATATTACTACAGCAGCCACCATACTCTTTGCACAGAACTGGAAGAATGAGTTACTACCCTCAGATAGCAAACTGCTCTGGAAAATCTCAGAATGCGTGGAAGCAGATCGCCTAACAAAAATACTCAGAAACCAGAAGGACTCGGATTATTACAACTGCTGGAATTTATGGTACAAGTGGATGAAACATAGAAAAGAAAACCTACAATAGTCCTAATCGTTCTCTGATAGCTATCGGTTTAAGTGGGTGTATACTTAGACTTGCTTGTTGCAATATATTGTCTGTGTGTGTAATGGGGAAAAAAAATTTTTTTTTAAATTTGTAAATAAAAATTTATTACAAAAAAAAGAAAAAAAATTGGAGTTTCCAATTGCACGACCATTCTGACACTGTCAAAGTTGCTTTGTAGAACAGCAGCACTGTCAGTGGTGTAAAATAATTTTATGTCATAGGCGAAGAGGATGCAGCTGCTTTTAACATGATCACATAAGTCGTTGATGTACAGCAGAAAGAGTGTGGGTCCTAAAACGCTTCCTTGGGAGACACCTCTGTTAACTGGTGCTGGATTTGATAGCACCCTCCCTATTTTGACTATTTATTGATCATGCAAAATGCTGGCGCATAAGCACTATTATCAGGCACAAACAACTAGATGTACCTATGTAGCATTCAAGCTAACTATTTTATTGTATTTTGCCTATAATACAGAAACCTCCCAAGACAATTCCATGCAAAGCAGAATGGATCACAAGTCTTTTACTGCTGCAAAAGGCACTTTCCAATTTTTAAAAAAGTTATTTGCAGCAACAGAAAGATAGAGCCGAATGGATGTGGAAACTACAGCAACAGCTTTGATTGATTATCACAGGGCTGACTCTGTTCCATAAGTGGACTGGTGCTCTCATCTGATTATGTTGTCTGTCTCCGTAGCACAAATTATGAGTCAATGTTGAGGGACATATTAGAACATTTCTTTAGACAATCACTTATTTAATATGCATCATGGCAAATAAAAGGAATCTTGTTTAATCCTTTAGCAGCAATGTCATTAATTGAAATTCTGTAAGACTTATTGGATAAGGCAAATGGTCCTATCTACTCAGCACTAGCCATATTCCATTTCTTTGGCATGCTGGAGTAAAAATCTAAATTGACAGAGTCCAGTAATGATCTATTGTATATGCGCCACAACCCAAGACGTGACGATTTCATATGCCATGTCAAACGTTTATTAATTGTTTAATGTTTATTGGCATCTTTAAAGCGCTCCATGGCAGTGGGCCTGGTTACTTGCAGGACCGCCTACTACCACATACCTCCACTCAACCTGTCCGCTCCCACAGGGAGGGCCTCCTTAGGGTGCTGTCCGTTGGACAATGCCGGCTAGCAACGCCCAGGGGAAGAGCCTTCTCTGTGGCAGGCCCTGCCCTCTGGAATGACCTCCCCCCAGACCTCCGTACTATCATCGACCTTCGCATCTTCCGCCGGACTCTAAAAACATATTTCTTCCATATAGCTGGCCTGGCATAGCTGCTACAATCATGTTATTTTAGAATTGGGTTTTAAATGAATTGTCTCCTTTTTAGCATGGGCTAAATTATTTAATTGTAGTTTTAATTTTTGTAGTATTTTTGTATTGTTTGTATTTGTGGATTTTAAGTTCCTGTGCGCTGCCCTGAGTCCCTTCTGAGAGATAGGGTGGGATAGAAATTTAATAAATATAATATAAATATGGCAGAATCTAAAAAATATGATGGGAAATGCCTAGAACAGTGAAGAAATGAATTACATTTTAGACATCTCTCCCAGCTGATATGAGAAAGGGAGGGAGAGTGACTGAAATGCCATTGTCTCCAAGTTTAATATACAACAACATATACAATTTTATGAAAGATTATTTATCTTTCACCTCTTCTCTCGGAGGCTGTCAGTCACTGACTACTTCTTTCACCTCAACTTATTTTTTATTTCTTTGTTTCCTCCCTAGAGATCACAAAGTGGCTTCACACAATACTGGGAAATTCAATGGAAGGAAACATTCATGATACTTGGATTATGATTCCCACCTTAATGAATGCTGACTTAATTCTTGCTTTTAGTTTTTAGTTGTGTTGGTCCAATCCATCACTGGGTTTGTTGAACCCTGTGCAATTTCAGACAGCAAGATTACACTGAGTAGTGAAATTGGAATCCAATATTTTACTTCTGGGCAGAAGTAAAGATGCCCACTTGGGATCTTACTCTAAATCAAGTATGCCTGCTTCTATTCAACAAGCTGTTTGTGTACCATAAAACCACATGTACACATCAAAAACTCATAAAGTTTCCTCACTTAGAGACAAGTGATTTATTGAAGACATGCAGTTTAGGCTAACATCCTTAACATGTGTGGTGGGATGCACTTAATCAGTTCTGAGTGTCATGCTAATGATGAATTTTATACCCCCAGACCTTTTACCAGACATTCTTGACCACAGTTAATCTAAAGGCTACATTACTTTTCCTTGTTCCAGTAATGGACCCACTTGCAAAATTCTTCCAGCACTGTTACAAAGTCACATCCTGCCAACTAAACTGGCACTTCTTACAAATGAAGGATTTGCGGTTAATTCTTTACTAACAGATCAAAATGGGTGTTGCCTGAATGCTAATTTCTGCAAAAGCACAAATACAATTGTTAAGATGGGGAAGCTCTGGTTGAGGCTAATTCATGTTGGCTAATAAGTTAATAGGCGAGCCCTCAAGCCCTCAGTTGACATGAACTAGACTTGGTATTGTGGTTGTCTTAAGCCTTTTTTGTGAATTTCATTATTTTTCAATAATTAGGAAATGCTGGGATCAAAGAAACAAAAAGGGGGTAATCAGTAAGTGCGTGTGGGGGGGGGAGACAGAACTGCTTTGAATTTTACTCATATCACAGCGATGCCTTTGTCCTGTTCTGTGTCTCAGTTCTTGGGGTTGTCTCCCTTTGGATTAGGTTGGTAATTGTGTTTCTTTGGAATCCATTGGAAATTAATATGTTTGTGAGAGTGTGTTTTTGGGTGGTCTTTGTTGGCTAGGCATTTGGTTCTGGAGATGAGGATCTTGGCTATGGAGTTGATCTGTGCAAGGTGGTGCTGGGATTGTGCATTTAAGTAGCGGTTGGTGTGTGTTTTTTTTCAGTAGGTGGTGTGTTCTAGGGCAGGGGTCTCCAACCTTTGCAACTTTAAGTCTGAAGGACTTCAGCTCCCAGACTTCTCCAGCCAGCAAATTAGGACGTCCAGAAAGGGAAGTTGATTGTTAGCTTCTATTTACATAGTAAATTTTTTGGGGGATGTAGGCTCTTGAGATTTGTGAGGAAGTTGTCCAGTTTTTCCTTCCTGTAATTCCCGCCAAATTACAAAAGTGTCATCTACATATCTAAGCCAGAGTTTGGGTTTGTGTTCAGATTTATCTAAGGCATTGGTTCAAAGTGTTCCCTGTATAGGTTTGTGATGACGGGTGAGAGGGGTGATCCCATAGGTGCTCCTTCTATCTGTTTGTATCTTTGTCCATTGTGGATGAAGTATGTGATGGTTAGGCAGTGGTTGATCAGATCTAGGATATACATATACATATGTGTGTGTGTTTGTGTGTGTGTATGTATGTGTATGTATATGTGTGTGTGTGTGTATACATACATATACATTTGTTTTCTGAGGTTTTCGCGGGTGTTTGTATATAGGTCTTTGGTTGTTCGGGTTTTCTCCCGCGTAGAATTGGCAGTATTTTCACGACGTTCCAATGAAGTCTCATTCATCATCTTCAGGCTGGTGCTTCCAGCTTGGTGCTTCCAGGAATACATATGTATACATATACATATACATATACATATATACACACACACCACACAAACACACACATCCTACATTCATGCCAGCTAGTATCTGGCAGTGAACTCTCTGCTTTGCCAGGTAGTGATATTTGAATATTTGAATACGGGCCTGGATACCACTCATTCCAATATATATTAATTGCTTTTGCTTTTTATTTAAGTTCTAAATTAATTACTTTTGTCTTTTGTACATCACATTTAATAACATGATAATCTTCTGGATTTCATTGTACAGAGGGAAAGGGAAAAACTTCCCAGTAGAAAATTCTATGTATGATATGTCACAGCACGATATCCAAATAGACAAAAGGATGTACCAATTAAGTTGTTAAGCTGGTACTTTTCTTTAAAAAAAAAAAAGAATTGTGATACTGGACTTGTAATCGAAGCCATTATATTATCCTGGGTATATCTGACTGGCCGATTCGCTTCAATGAAATGAGGTGTTAAATTATTTTCCTCATTTGATAGCAGAAACATGTCATGGAATTTCAGTATGAAAATCAGAGGTGGGTTGCTGCTGGTTCGGCCCAGTTCAGGTGAACAGGTAGTGGAATTCAGGCCTGAGTCGCAGAACCGCCAGTGACCCAGGCTTAACATGCCCCATGAAACGGTTCCCTCGCCACCACTGATGTCAACACCATGTTGTATTTTAGTGACTATGCATGCACAGTTCACTGTAAATTGTTATGCACATGCACACAGAACAATTTACATTGAACAGCACACACGCAGTGCATGTCTGGCTTGCACACAAGGGTTGCGAACCCCGCCCTGGGTCCTTTTGGAGAAGGGCAGGATATAAGGGCGGCATATAAATTGAATAAAATAAAATAAAAATAAATAAATAAATAGTAAATCCGGCAGCAACCCATCCCTGATGAAAGAGTATGCTGCCCATTAACAAGTAAACTTCAGCTAGGTATACAATCAGCCTTCATTTTTTTTAAAAAGTAGATTGTTTGTAGAGTGTCTACTGCCACTTTGCAGTCCACAAGATCTGGTTGAGATAGCTGCAGTAAGACTCTGGCATAGGCAATGTGGTATAGTGGCAGCAAGAAGTCAGATGTATTTTCTACCTGTAGCTATTCCACACTGGAAGAAACATGTTTGGGCAGTTTGTGTATAGATCATTGTTCTGACTCCCTCCCGACACAAGACAAATGACTAGACTGGCTGCTATTTGGCAGCTTGTCTGGATTGACTTAAGATAACACGACCCAAACTCTCCGACACTGTTTAACTCTTTGCGTTGTCTCCTGCAAACTGCCCTAAGCACAAAGGATTACTTTTAAAGTCTCTTGGGAGGGGCCAGGCAATTAGGCAGCTGATATCATTCTGCTAATTGCCTCCTCTCAACCCTTAGCCTGACATCCGGGACAAACCAGGTTTCCTCTTCTAGAGCCGACTCATAGGACTCCTCACTAGAGGAATCCATCAGCAGCTCATCCCAAGCCGGCTGGGCCACAACAGATCATATACATGCATTTGGTGTGGACACTGATCGGTTCATAGAGGCGTTTGTGCACAGGGGTTCCAGGTAAGAGAAAATCTGTTGGGCACAGAGACAGGCTTAAAAAAGAGAAGAAAAAGGAAAGCATTGCAAATATTAAGGAAAACAGGCTATGGACCATTTGAATCCAAGAGTTGTAGCTAGAGGAAATGAGATGATCAATATGAGAAATGGATTTATTTCAAGTGCAGTGGTAAGTGGGATGGTAGGAAGTGAGCATTTCCACCATTAGTGGAAGAGAAAGGGAGAGTGGGATGCTAACTTGCTCTACTTACTTCACAAGATTCTTCTAAAATGTCTCTCTGGTCAACTTGGAGCAAGAAAGATGTCCCAGGTTTCATTTGAACTGAATTACAATCTGTCTGGAATGATTCAACCAAACCTCGAATGACAATGTGCTGATTTTATATATGGAATAAAACACATTTCATATTTTATGTATGCTTCCAAAGTATCCTTCGCCCAAAATAGCCAGCTTAATCAGTCATTGGAGAATTCAATTTTCATTACAACTGTTGTTGTTGTTTTTTGCTGAAATTTCTGGACTTTACCCAGGATTGCTTATTCTACTTTGTATAAATTAGTTAGGAAATCTGTATAAATATGAGTTACAGTGTCTTAGTTGGCATGTGTAAATGAATGTTACTGTTCTAACAGGAACACTGATTATCTTATCAAGGCCAGTCATGGAATAAAGGGACAGGCCTTGTCCTGGATTAGCAACTGGCTAAGGGACAGGAAACAGAGAGTAGCATTAAATGGACACTTCTCCAGGTGGAGGGAGGTAAAGAGTGGGGTCCCCCAAGGTTCAGTACTGGGACCCCTGCTCTTCAACCTTTTCATAAATGATCTAGAAGTAGGAGTAAACAGCAAGATAGCCAAATTTGCCGATGACACTAAATTATACAAGGTAGTAAAAACTGAGAGAGAGAGTGTGAGGAGCTCCAGAGGGATCTCTTGACCCTGGAGGAGTGGGCAAACCAGTGGCAAATAAGCTTCAACATTAGTAAGTGCAGAGTGATGCACGTTGGGGCAAAAAAACCCAACTATATCTATAAACTGATGGGGTCTGAACTCCTTGCAACTAACCAGGAAAGGGACCTTGGTGTCCTGGTGGACAGCTCAATGAAGGTGTCAACCCAGTGTGCCGCAGCAGTGAAAAAAGCAAACTCATTGCTAGGGATCATTAGGAAGGGTATAGAAAATAAGTCAGCAAGTGTCATTTTGCCTCTTTATAAATCTATGGTGAGGCCCCATCTGGAGTATTGTGTACAGTTCTGGTCACCATACCTTCAGAAGGATATTATGCAAATAGAAAAGGTGCAGAGGAGGGCAATCAGAATGATAAGGGGGCTGAAACACCTTCCTTACCATCTGAGGCTGCAACGGCTGGGCCTCTTCACTCTAGAACGACGGCGCCTGAGAGGTGACCTGATTGAAGTCTATAAAATCATGCACGGTGTGGACAAAGTAGGAAAGGAAAAATTGTTTTCCCTATCGCACAACACTAGAACTAGGGGGCACTCCATCAAACTTTTGGAAGCTAGACCTCAAACAAATAAGAGGAAGTATTTTTCACCCAGAGGATCACTGGTCTATGGAACTCCCTGCCAGAAGAAGTGGTGACAGCTGTCAGCCTCGACACCTTTAAGAAAGGATTAGACGAGTTCATGGAGAAGAAGGGTATCCATGGCTATCATTATGGATGCCTAAGGACACCCTCCGGGTTGGAGAGATAGGCAGGATATCTCTCGATGCCATTTGCAGGGAATCATAAGCAGGTGAAGACATCTGCTTGGGAAGACCCTGAAGCAATTGGGGAGCCACTGTGTGAGACAGAATGCTGGACCAGATGGGCTGTGGCCTGTTCCAGCAAGGCTAATTTTTATGTTCTTATGTTTTCTTTCTTTCTTTCTTTCTTTCTTTCTTTCTTTCTTTCTTTCTTTCTTTCTTTCTTTCTTTCTTTCTTTCTTTCTTTCTTTCTTTCTTGTATTTTTACAAGACAAGGATTTTTCTTCCCCCAAAGATGTGCTTGCAATTTACTTGAAAGGTCACTTCTCTTTGCTTCATGCCTTTGGGGTGTACCTGACTTTTTCAAACTTGGAACTGCTTGAGACAACAGCAGTTCCACGTTTGCTCAGGAACTAAAGTACTCCTCAATAAACTGCATTTCTGTATTTCTGAGTGTGCTTCTGGTCAGTTTGAGCAGCCAGAAACATTGACGGTAAGGGGTTAAAGTGATCACATTCTGAGCATGCACCATTACCAGCTGCCAGCTTTGAGTGCCTCTGAGTAAGGAAGGCAGATTGCACAAGTGCAAAATCAACACATAAACTCATAATAGCTTTATTTTGCAGTATGTGGCCAGTAAAAATATAAGGACAGGGTTGTTGTTTTTTCTTCCTAGAAGACATCTGAGATTACAAGATGGATAAATTTGCATTTGGAACCCATTGCCCTGTACTTTTTGGTGATGTAATGAATGTATAGTTCTTAGTGAGCTATGTTAAGAATAAGATAAATATTTTTTTAAAAAATAGGAATGATTCATCTTCCTCTCACGTCTTGAAACCTGTGTAATTTTGTAGGTAAATCTGAAAAGGAACAGGACTCTGGCATCCGCAAGCCAGAAAGTGTATGAGTTGGAAGGCACTGATTTCTGGCTAAAAGTAAAAAAGATGATAACTAATGCATGCCCACATTACATATGGGTGTATTAATTACACCCCAATCCTCCATTATAACGTCCATTGTAGGTTGGTACCTATACTATTTATGCATTGATTTAATAATTTTTTTAAATTTCATCCTTTATCTTTAATTTTCTTATACAATAACTACTTTCAACAGGTTTCTTTATTAAGCAAAATATTACCATGCTTTATGTTTTGCTTGAAGTCAAATTTTGATAATGTGTAGATACAATGTATAAATGGTAAAGTCAGAGTATGTGTATGTAACACAGTTGTTGTTTGTTTGTGTGTGTATGTGTGTTTAAACAGTAGCAACATTAAATAAAATCAATGGAAGCACAATATTAAAGAAACAATATTAAAGATTGATTTTCTTTGTAACAAAATTGGCCATGTCTTCAGATTAAACCAGGACAATTTGGGTCAGTAGGCACATTTTGAATTTTGAGAATGTGTCCCCCAGAAGGCTGCCAGTGGCATTTGAGTCTTTACCACATGCCTATTATATCAGTTCATAATGATGCACATTGTTAGGCATAGAAGATCCTTTTGCCAGTCAACTTTGAAGAAGGAAGGATGAAATCACGAAGGGAGGAAGAAATGTCAACTCAATTCTGAGAAAGCAAAACTTATAATAACTCAATCTTATCAGGTGTAAGAAGGGGCAGTGAAAGTCTCTGACAGGCTTTCAAGATTCTGTTATTATAAGGGATAAAAACCATATTCCCCAAATCCTTGTGGTGTCTGTTCCTTGACCTAACCCACTCCAAAGCGTTGACATCCATCTTGAAAGGCTGACTACTCTCTAATCAGAGTAGTACCGAACCCTGACGTTAGATCTTGAAAATGGTGACAGAACTTAAGAGAATGCCATTTCCACAAAAGTCTCCATTTCTGCTCATTAATAGTTCGTTAATTGATCGTCCCCAAGCAGGTGTGGTTTCCAGCAAGCACTACTGCCGGTTTGCTCGTGTGCATGCTTTACGCACATGCGCAGTGCAATTAAAATTGATCTGCGCATGCACAGATCTGAAAAACAAGATGGCGCTGCCCGGGGAACAAGTTCCGGGCCGTGGCACTACTGAACCAGTTCGAACCAGTAGGAACCCATCACTGCGCTCAAATAATCTCTACATTTCTATATAATATTAAAGAAACCTTTCATCACCATCCTCCTAGCTCAGGAACATTTTTTTTCTGAAAACCATTTCAGTCAAAATACTGAGCTGCAGCCTCTCATTTTTATTTCCAAGCATGTTTAAGGGACCTTTTGGGGTCCATAGGCATTTTTATATGTAAAAATGATTCCAGACAGTAGCATGCTGCCTTATGGCATACAAGCTTCCCTATCTCTGTCTCTCTCTCTCTCTCTCTCTCTCTCTTTAGAAAAATTAAAATTGATGTTATTTAACCTTCGATGAAATCACTACTGGGTCCAGTGGTAAAATTAGTGCTGAATGGGATGATGTGTGTGGGAGCAGTTCTATTGCTTTTAGAATGCTGTAGCTGTCACCTGGTAAGAGATCTGGCTGTGAGTGTTTGCAAAGCAGTAGTCAGCATGCAGAGCAGAAGTTAGTCTCAGTATGTGTGCATGATTGCTCCATTGATTGAGAAGCTGCATCAACAATAGCAAAAGAGCTGCCATTAACTCCAGCATCTCTCTTTTATCAGTGCCAGAACAGCACAATGCAAAATGTTTAACCTGAGTTTGGTAACCTGGGCAATATGTCACAACAATTTTAATCCAAAATTTACTGGACCAATTTGTATGACTAGTTAATGCCTATGCCCTATGCCCGTGATGGCGAACTTACGGCACGGGTGCCACAGGTGGCAGGCGGAACCATTTCTTAGGGCACACAAGGCGTTGCCCTGTCACCTCCAGCACGCATGTGTGCGCTGGCCAGCTGATTTAGGCCTTCTTTTGAGGCCATTTTTCGCCCTCTGGAGGTGGGGAGGAAAGCTGTTTTCACCCTCCCCAGGCTCCTAGAAAGCCTCTGGAGCTTGGGGAGGGCAAAAAAACTGTGCCAAAAGTAGGGGGCCGCACACATAGCATTATGGGTGTGGCACGCCCATGCACAACCCCCCTGTGCTCCCCCCGCATTTGGCACACGAGCCAAAAAAGGTTAGCCATCACTGCCCTATGCCTAGATTATGCCTAATTTAAAGAAAAGAAGAACTAGGAGAGACATGATAGCAGTGTTCTAATATTTGAGGGGCTCCTAAAAAAATGAGGAGGTCGAAACCCATGCTTCAGGACTGAAGGTTGTCCTTTCATTGAAAACTGTTCTGACCCCCTCCCAGCCTGTGAAGAGGACAAAGCACAAGCTTGGCTGCTTGCTACTGTCTAATTGCTGAGATTAGGAATTTCTGGCTGTGAGCCCAGATAACTCATGTTCAAACTCTACAGCACGTTTTTTCCACAAGGATTCTCAAACGGAACACGACTCGAGTGCAGATATTCATGACTACGATTTAGACTGGTTGTTTCCTGCAAATGCCCCCCCCCCAAAAAAATAACCTTCCCTATAAGCTCTCTTGGGAGGGGCCAATCAATAACCATCCGTTAACCAATTATCTCCTGCAAGCCTGCCTCTGACGTAACTGCTGCCTTCGTTTCTCAGCCCTGCATAATCTAGCATCAGGGACAAACTGCCCCTGATACTCCCCACTACTCCATGCCTCAATCAATAGAATAGCTTGCCTTTGGAAGTTCTGAGTGCTCAATCACTGAAGACTTTCAAAAAGACACTGGACAACCATTTGTCTAAACTGGTATAGGGTCTCCTGATTAAGCAGTGGGTTGGACTGCTTTCCAAGTCCCTTTTAACTTTATTATTGTGTTTTATGTTCTAATCTGGATGATATTCAGTATATGATTTGTAGAGATGACAATAACTTAAAGATGAAACACTTTTAAAATTCATCCAAGTTATTTTGGTGCTAAGAAAAATGAACTTAAATAAAACATATCCTTATATTCTGCTATCATGGAATTTAATTTTTCTTCTTCTTGTTTTGTATATATAACAAAAATGGTAAATACAGTATATTGTTAAAAGAGTTCTACCCCATCTCCCATAATACCAAGTGTGGCATATGCAACAACTAGCTTTTGCCATAAAGAGCAAACATTTTTAACTATGCAGGAAAAAAATTATGAACACCTTGATAAAGCCTGTGAATTCTGACCCTCATTAGAATCCTTGGGAACACACCTGCCAGCCCAAGGGAAACTACAGATTGTGGCACGTTGATTAATAAAATGATTTGCTCTTATGAATAAAATGAAATATTCATGATCTCTCTCTCTCTCTCTCTCTCTACTCCCCCCAACACACACATCCTGGAGTGTGTATTTGGAAAATTTATAGTTAGTGCTCAGTCTTTAGTTTTAGTTTATTTTATAGTCATTGCACCTCATACAATGAAATTAAATGAAATTAAGTGCCATCCTCAGTGTAGTTATAACTATAAAAATAAAACACAAACACACTTCCTTCACATTCTATACAATTGAATTGAAAACCCAATATTGCAGTAATATTGCACTATACAGTAGAATTCAATATAGTTACTGCCCTGGGATAGAAACTGTTTTTCAGCCTATTTGTCCTTGTTTTTATTATCCTGTACCATCTGCCCGATGGTAATAGTTAAAAAAAAGGGTGCCCATGATGAGATGGATCTTTAAGAATGTTTTGCACTTTCTTAAGGCAGCACAAGCTATAAGTTCTTCCAAAGAAGGGGAGAGGGTAACCATTGATCCTATGGTCAATTACGTTGAACCTCTGGAGTGCTGTCCTATCTGCCACTGTACAATTGGCAAACCATACATAGGTGCAGTAAATTAAAATACTCTCTATGGTGCAGCGGTAGAAGGTCACCAACAGTTTTTCATTCAGTCGTTGTTTCCTGAGGTTTCTCAGGTAGTATAATCTCTGCTGGACCCTTTTAACCAGTACTGCAATGTGACTGTCCAGGTCAGGTCCTCTTTTATGATAATACCCAAAAATTTGCTCTACTCGGTCTCCATTGATAAGCAAGGGTTGGATTTCTGATCTATTATCTTTCACCAGAATGTGTGACATGAGTCCAAAAGCTCAGTAGAGTAAACCTCTGGGTCCAAGTGACCAGATTATATTAATTAGAAGATTTTTTATTCAGATCACATCAAAGCAAGAGCCATGGTGGTACAGTGGTTGGAATACAGTACTGTAGGCTGATTCTGCCCACAACCAGGAATTTGAGCCTAACCGGTTGACAGTTGACTCAGCCTTCCATCCTTCCAAGGTTAGTAAAATGAAGATCCAGATTGTTGGGCACAATAGGCTGACTATATAAACTGCTTAGAGAGTGCCGTAAAGTACTATCAAGTAGTATATGAGTTTAAGTGATATTGCTATTGTATCCAAATGAAAGGCCAATGCAAAAATAAGATTCATTTACCCAAAGTTTTCATGAATCCCAGTGATTAGTATTATAAAAACTTCCTTTCTTGACCTTTTTTAAATAGAGACAGCAGAGAAATTGGGAGAGCATATCTCTTAATATTTCTGGGACCAGGAGAAATTATCCAATCATTTTTCAAGAATCAGATCTCCTTATCCTTGAAAAATAGGTCAATCACAACCAGCATGTGGCTAGTTATAATTAATAAGCACAGACCTCCCACATTCCACCGTTGAAATAATCTCCAAAATATTTTTTTCTTTTAAATTAATTTTATTTCTTAATGTTTAGTGAGAACATATAAAAAGATGTTTCTTCTATCTAGAATTAGATGGAACAGATTCCATGAACAGACTGTCCTGGGTGCTGTCAAAACTTTGGTGAAAAGTTTCCAAATCCACTAAAAGTGGGGTTCACTGGAGGTGATATTCGAAGAAATATAGAGTTGTGATTTAATCAAACAGATGTTCACTCACAAAACATCAGATTTCACCCATTAAACTAGATCTATTCCTTTCTTATACACTGAAGAACACTTACAACTGATAGAAATTCTCTGCAGTTTCTATCTGCAAACTCAGTTGTTGGGATACATATATGGTAAATGTTCTTATCCCTATGAAGCTCCCTTTTAATTATTTTAAGCATGAATTTTATTCAAAATGCTGAAGGAAATGGGAATAAAATATTGGATACATAAACTCAATGTATGCTTCACAAGTTTATAAGCCAGAAATCAAGACCATGCTAATGAAGAATACTGCCAATCAAGATTCAGTCATTGGTTCCTCTTTTTTGGTTGTAAAAATGATAAATATCTAGGTTGCTAAGACTTTTGAAATTCTTTAACAACAACAGTACATATATTTCAAAGGTTGTCACAGAGAAGAGGGAATGGATTTATTTTTTATTGCCCAAAAGACAGGACAAGAATTAAGAATTAAAACTACAGGGAAGAATTTCAACTTAGATATCAGGAAGTGTCTATGGAGATTCCCCGTCATCCATGTCACAGTTGTCTCAAACGTGCTTTTTCAAGAGGCAACTGGACTTTCATTGTTTTTCCTTGAAGACTTTTCACCTCATCCAAGAAGCTTTTTCAGTTCAGAACTGAAGAAGCTTCTTGAATGAGAAGCAAAACACCTCTATTTTATCATAGAGCCTCTATTGAGCAGAGGATTAGACTGGCTTTTGAATTCCTGCCAAATCTATTATTCTATTGCATTAATTAATATTTAATATATATTGTGATACTTATTGGTATTTTGGCATTTCAATGGATTAAATAAATCATGTATTGCCCTGAACATTAAAGCCCATTCCTAACCCTAACCCTAACCCAGTGATAGCTAACCTTTTGGGGCTCATGTGCCAAAAATGGGGGGAGTGCAGTGGGTTCGTGCATGGGCATGCCACATCGATAATGCTATGCACATAAACACAGCATGCATGCGCACATGACCAGCACTCCCCCACCCCCATTTTTGGCATGCTTTTTTCTCCAGAGGTTTTACAGGAGCCTGGGGAGGGTGAAAACAGCCTTCCCCAACCCCCTGGAGGCCCTCTGAAGGCCCTCTGGAAGCTCGGGAATGGACTTCCAGGTTGCTCATAGGGCCAGTTTTAGCCCTCTGGAGCCTTCAGGGGGCTTCCAGGAGGCTTCCCTGAAGTCTCCGGAGGGCAAAAAACAATCCTACGAGCAAAATGGAAGTCACTTCTGTATTGCTCGTTGGGCCAGTTTTAGTCCTCCAGAGCCGTCAGGGACCTCCAGGAAGCTTCCCTGAAGGCTCCGAAGGACTAAAACTGGCCCTACAAGCAACCCGGAAGTGACTTCCAGGTTCCTTGTAGTGTCATTTTTTGCTCTCCAGAGCCTTCAGGGAAGCCTCCCGGGGGTTCCTCAATGCTCCGGAGGGCTAAAATCAGCCCTATTAGCAAACCAGAAGTCCGTTCCTAAACTTCCAGTTTGCCCATAGGGCCAGTTTTTCGCGCTCTAGAGGATTCAGGAAAACTCCTGAAGCATCCGGAGGGTGAAAAATGGCCTCAAAAGAAGGCCAAAGTCAGCTGGCCAGCGCACATATGCCCTAACCCATAACCATTCACTGATCTAGTTCCTAATCTGCTTATTGTAAACATATCTTGTTTCTCTGAGAGTTTGTGATGGTTTAGATGTGGAACAACAAACCCATGAGAAAAACTAACCTGAAAATGATTATTTCAAAATAACCTAGCAAGCTCTAAAGTTGACTAGAGATTTTGGATGAGGAATCTGAATCTCCAGTGCAAATCTAACTGCCTGACTACTATGCAACACTCTCTTATATTCTACTACATTCTCTGTTTCTTCCCTCTGGCCCCCACTCCCATCATTAGGCTATTCTGATTGGATTTTTATTGAATTATCTTACCCTATGCAATCGTTCACAGTATGTTTGGCTTGTTAATATCAATCAATCAATCAATCATTTAATACTTATAAACCGCTCCCTCTCCCCATGGGGACTCGGGGCGGTGCACAGGTAGAATAAAAACAGTAAAAAACATACAAACATCAATAAATATACAAACAATTTAAAAGCCAAATTAAATTCAACCTGTGCTAAAATCCCATTTAACTAACTAAACTAAAATTTACCCAGTAAAACCCCTAGACAGGGGGGCTATCCCAAGCCGGCCAGACGGAAAAAGTAAGTTTTTAATTTAAGGCGGAAGGAGCGGAGGTCCGTGGTCGTCCTAATATCGGGGGGAAGGTCGTTCCAGAGGGCCGGGCCCGCCACAGAGAGAGCCCTTCCCCTGGGTGTCGCCCGCTGACACAGTCTAGTGGACGGCACCCGGAGAAGTCCCTCTCTGTGGGAGCGAATCGGCCGTGAGGATGTATGAGGCAGGATCCGATCCCGCAGATAGCTAGGTCCCGAGCCATGGAGCGCTTTAAAGATGATAATTAACACCTTGAAGCGCACCCGGAAGACGACAGGTAGCCAGTGCAGCTCGCGCAGGAGCGGTGTTACATGGGTAGACCTTGCGGTCCCCATAATTGCTCGCGCGGCTGCATTCTGGACTAGCTGAAGTCTCCGGGTGCACCTCAAGGGAAGCCCCATGTAGAGAGAGTTGCAATAGTCCAGTCGGGATGTCACGAGCGCATGAGTGACTGTGCGAAGGGCGTCCCGATCCAATAGGGGGCGCAATTGGCGAACCAGGCGAACCTGGTTAAACGCCCTCCTGGCCACGGCCGTCACTTGATCTTCCATGGACAGCCGGGCATCCAGGAGGACACCCAAATTGCGCGCCCCATCCACAGGGGCAAGATGTTCGCCCCCTATGGCCAGCGATGGAATGAGCTGGTTGAATCGGGCGGCCGGAAACCACAGCCACTCGGTCTTGGTCGGGTTGAGCCTGAGTCCGTTACTTCCCATCCAGATCCGCACGGCTTCCAGGCACTGGCACATCACCGCTACGGCATCGTTGGGGTGGTTTGGGGTAGATATGTACAGCTGGGTGTCATCAGCGTACAGGTGGTACTCTACCCCAAAACCACGGATGATCTCACCCAGCGGCTTCATGTATGTGTTGAACAGGAGGGGCGAGAGGACCGACCCCTGAGGCACCCCACATACGAGGGGTCTCGCGGTCGACCTCTGCCCCCCTGCCAACACAAATTGCGATCGGCCAGAGAGGTAGGAGGAGAACCACCGTAAAACGGTGCCTCCCACCCCCAACCCCCCCAGCCGATGCAATAGGATACCATGGTCGATGGTATCGAAAGCCGCCGAGAGGTCTAATAGGACCAGGATGGAGGAACATCCCCCATCTCTGGCCCTCCAGAGATCATCAACCAACGCGACCAATGCCGTCTCGGTGCTATGCCCGGGCCGAAAGC
Source organism: Rhabdophis nuchalis (assembly GCA_039707465.1). NCBI lineage: Eukaryota > Metazoa > Chordata > Lepidosauria > Squamata > Natricidae > Rhabdophis > Rhabdophis nuchalis. The sequence continues at coordinate 103,270,869 of CM077643.1, read as the reverse complement.
CGGACTGGCGCGGATCTAGATAATCAACTTCCTCCAGGTGACGGGGAAACTGTTGTGCCACCACACTCTCAACAACCTTCACCAAAAAGGGAAGGTTGGAGACTGGACGGTAGTTGTTCAAAACAGCTGGATCCAAAGAGGGCTTCTTAAGGAGGGGCCTCACCATCGCTTCTTTTAGGGAAGCAGGCAAGGAACCCTCACTTAAGGATGCGTTGACAACCTCTTGGAGCCAGCCTCGTGTCACCTCCCAGGATGCCAGTACAAGCCAGGAGGGACACGGGTCCAATAAACATGTGGTGGCTCGCAGTCGCCCACGTAACCTGTCCATATCCTCGGAAGTAACGGAGTCAAACTCCTCCCAAACAAGATCTGTCTCGTGGCATCCCACTGGGCTATGAATGGGGGCTAGCTCGTTCTGTATCTGAGCGATTTTCTCCTGCAGAAAAGTCACAAATTCCTCTGCTCTACCCTGTAACGGGGCTTCCCGCACCCTCTGTTGAAGGAGGGAGCGGGTCACCCTAAACAGGGCGGCAGGTCGGTTTTCTGCAGATGCTATGAGAGTAGCACAATGATGGCGTTTGGCTACTCTCAGCGCCACAATGTAAGTCCGTAAATGGGCTCTTACCTGTGTCCGGTCAGATTCAGAACGGGTAGACCTCCATCTTCCCTCTAGGCATCTCTTGCGGCGTTTCATCACCCGCAGCTCCTCGGTAAACCAAGGAGCCAGGGTGTTTCGCCGCCGCAAGAGAGGCCGCAAGGGCGCGACCCGATCCAAGGCTCCCGTGGTCGCAATATTCCATGCGGCCACGAGGTCCTCCATCGGGGCGCGGGTCAGGGGTACAGGAACTGGCCCAAGCGCCGTTTGGAACCCATCCGGGTCCATCAGGCGCCTGGGGCGGAACCAGATTGGTGACTCAGGTTCCGCCTCCCCGCGGAGGGGAGCAGCGGTCGGAAAGTCGAGCCGGAGAAGTGAGTGGTCTGTCCATGACAAGGGTGTGATGACTATATCCCCTATACCCAGATCACTCTTCCATTGGCCTGAGACAAAGATGAGATCCAGTGTATGTCCACCCTCGTGAGTGGGGCCTTGAATTAGTTGGGTCAGGTCCATGGCCGTCATGGAAGCCATGAACTCCCGAGCCACCTCGGATGATTCGCCCACCGATGGCAGATTAAAGTCCCCCATGACTAAAAGTCTGGGGGTCTCAACTGCCACCGTAGCGATCACCTCGAGGAGCTCGGGCAGGGCTGCTGCTACATAGCGGGGAGCCAGGTATACAACCAGCAAGCCCAACTGCCTCCCTAGGCCCCACTTCACACAGAGGGACTCACAACCGGTAGTCTGTGGCACAATGGTCTCTCTCGGTTCAAGACCTTCCTTTACAATGACCGCTACCCCACCGCCCCTACCTAGGGCCCGGGGCTGATGAAACGCGCGGTAATATACAGACTATGTGTATTAACTTTCTCCCTTTTTCTGTTCCTAACGATTTGGGCAATTGTAAAAGGATGGAAACAGTTATACATTATGATTACAAGAAAGAGAATCGAACAGTGACTTGTTCCTATTGTCTTCTTGATACAGCCTGAAATGTATAGATAATGCTTATGCCAACCCACCATCAGAATTTGTCACCTGCTATTATGTTTGTGACAATTTCATTTGAAGTGGATCACATAACAGCTACTTTTTCCTCTTCCCAATCCTCTAGTTTTTCAGGTTTTTTAATCATTTTATATGATGAAGAGTTTTTAGAAACAAGAGTGTTATCTTTTCAGTTTTCAGTTAACCTACCATATTTTTCAGAATATAAAACGCACCTTTTTCCCTCAAAAAAGAGGTTGAAAATCTGGGTGCATCTTATACACTGAATCCGGTATTTTTGGCCTCCCAAAATCCTACCCCCTTTGCAAAAATGGCAGTGCATAGCCTTTAGAGAGTGCTCCTGGGGCCTGGGGAGAGCAAAAATGAATGAAAAATGGGCCATTTCTGCTTGTCCCCCCCCCGGGGGGGGGGGAATGGGCCATTTTGGGGTGGTCTGCAGAGTGCAAAAACTTTTTTTTTAATTTGCCTCTTCAAAATCTTTCTGCATCTTATGCTCCGGTGCGTCTTATACTCTGAAAAATACGGTAATTATTACTATAAGGTTATTTGGGAAGGCAATAAAAAAGTTAGTGCACGTAAAGGCTGGCTGGCTGGGAAATTCTGGAAATTGTAGGCCACACATCTTCAAGTTGCTAAGATTGAAAAACACCGCATCAATATGATAATAGAAAATACATTTAACTTCAGCAGCTTAGATTTCAATTCATTTCAATTCATTGATCTACAGCTTATGACTCTCAGAACAAGGTAGTGGAACAAGAAATCTAATCCAGAAATCTAATCCAGATTTGCAGCAGATGTGTACAAGATGTGTACAAAGTTGGATCTGGCTTCAAGCTTTGGATCTGGTAGAATCTTGAAGAAATCATATTTGTCCTGGGATTCATGTAGTAGCTTCTCAATCTAAGGAAACTATGTGTTTGAATAAAGGAGTCATCCAAGCAGTGGCAACAGGAAGAAAATGATCACACCTGCCTCTCAGAGGAGAAAGCCTTAGATGGACTGCCTTAATTTTCTGAAAGAAAGGTGAGATAAAAATCAAATGAACAAGTGAAAGAAATATTAACATTACCCTGAAATATGTATCTCTTTTCAGTAGTCTAATACAGCTAGAATATGTATACAATTCATGTAATTCATACCAGGATTTGTATCTACTACTGAATTGTTTTGTTTTAGTAAGATATGATGGATTCTTCCCCAAAATTTTATTGTTTTAACTTGCTACATTGTTTTAAACCATTGTAAGCTACCAGAGGTATATAGAATTGGGTAACAATACAACCGGAAAATATAAGCCTAAATGTTTTGTCACCATTTGTATTATTCATAGCATGGGAAAGAAATCTAACTTGCCTTTATCTGTCAACATAAGGATTTTTAAAAAATCTTTTCTGTTGCTAGAGTATACTTAATATGTTATGTTTCAGAAGAGGACAGGGTAGTTTCCCAAGATTCTAGTCAAGAAGCTAGCCTTTCAGTTGTCCTGTCCTAATTTTGCAAGAGTTTTAAAGATTTAGGATTTCGGATTTATTAAATTTTTAGACCACCCTTCTCCCTTGCAGGACTCAGGGCGGTATAAGAGGGCGCCCTCTTGTAAGAGGGCGGTGTAAAAGATCAGCACTGATACTCTAAAATGGATCTAGAAAGCCGTCAAAAGCCCTTTCAAAGGATGTCATTGTGCTTCTTTCCAGCAATCAAGCTTTGATTATTTTAGTTCTCAGAATGGAATAGAATGGGAAAGAATTTGTTACTATTGGTCACTTTAAGCACTACCAACTGATTTCTATGATACTTGCTCATCTTTATCCATTGAGGAACTCAAATCCGACAAATAAACACCACAAGTGAAGGGGAGGAGAGAAGAGTCCCCAGATAGAATGCTATTGTTTATTACTTGAAAAGTACTGTTTCTTCACACCAGATGTCCTAAGCTAAGGCATTATGAAAGATCCCCTGTAACAGTTGCCTAGCATCTGCATGTTTATTGTGCAATAAAAACAACCATCTGTTGGAATCTCACCTACTGCAATTTCTCTTCGGAATAAAAAAAAAAAGTACTATTGTCTAAACTCACTATTAAGATAAAAAAAAATATGCTAACATTTCAAACTTCTTTCCTTGCTTAAAAAAATATCGAATCTTAAATTACTTTGTAATTCCAAATTGCTTCAAGGAGCATAATCAGTGCAGGGAAAAGAGAAAATTCATGACTATATATGGGATAGACAGCATCGCCACCAGATGGGTTTGTAACATCTGACAAACCATACTCAAAGAGTAGTCCTTAATGGCACGACATCTACATGGAAGAAAGTAAGCAGTGGAGTGCTACAAGATTCCATCTTAGACATAGCACACTTCAATATCTTTATAAATGACTTAGGTGAGGGAATAGAAGGGGAACTCATCAAATTTGCAGATGACACTAAATTGGCAGGAACAGCCAACACCCCAAAGACAAACTCAGGATCCAAAAATCTTGACAATGGGCCCTTTATAACAACATGAAATTTAATGCGGAGAAAAGCAAGGTTTTACACCCAGGCAGGAAAAGCCAAATGTACAGGTACAGATTAGGCGAAAGGTAGCTAAAAACAGTAACTGTGAGGGGGACCCTGGTGTCCTAGTGGATGATCACTTAAATATGAGCCAGCAGTGTGTGGCAGCAACCCAAACCCCTATGTAACCGAGGGTATAAAAGAGGGTCTTTGTCAGTCTGACGTGGTTCAGACATTTTTATGAGCCTTGCAGCTTTTGCTGGACCTTGTGCACAAATAAACTTTTCCTACTTTAAAGAGCTTGTCTGATTTTCCTACTTCACTAGGATTGAAACGTAGTGATTTCCTAGTTACACTTGTACCTAAGGTAGGACTGGAATTCACCATCTCCTGGTTTCTATCCTGGTGCCTTAACCATTATACAAAACTGGCTCTCAGTTAAGGAGGAGTAACAATTTTCTGTTTTGTTCTGTTTTAAATATTAAGTTGCCAAAATTTACAAATTTTGTAAATTTTGACTGCAAAGCTGGGCTAAAAATAACTTGAGAAGAACTAGCTGCATAAAAAGTCATAAGGAGTTCTATGTGCATATGCGTGCACGTACGTTATATACCACAATTCCACATAGTTTTAGTTTTTAGTTTTATTTGATTTATATACCACTCCTTCTTCAAAGATGGACTCAGGGCGGTGAGTTATTGGGGACTCAATTAAAAAATATTTTATCTCAGAGCATGTTACTAATTGAGAAAAAGACAATAAAGTTCTACAGGAGCAATATTATGACTCAAAGCAAATCTTTATCTTACCTCGATGATGGACAACCTGGATTTGTATGTACTTGCCATTAAGGAATATCTCTTACAAGAATAAAGATCCTCAGTCCGATAGAAATCTTGCCTCCTTTGAGACCAAAAGAACTTTTAGAGGCATAGCAGGTTGTTCTTCATGAATATAATGTAAATTAAAGTGAGAAAAATCTTGGGTAAAAAAAGTCCTGGCACTCTGAGTTGATGTTAAAATAATTTGATAGGTATTTCATATATCAGCAAATATTTGGGTTTAACAGTTGGGTTGTCAGCAAACACAGCAATTTATGTTTGTCACCTTCCATTTTCTTTCAAACATTCTAGTCTTAATGTTATGGCAAGAAGATGAAGAAATGATACATTGCTGTTCTAATTTTTGGCATATATGAGATAGAATAGTGGATGGTACAAATCCATGTGGCACACGTGAAAAAGCCAGATTGTGCTCTGTGCTCTGATTGTGAAATTTAAATACATAACTAAGGTGGTAATAAATCAGTCTTGAGCCAAAAGTCTAATTCAGCTGCCTTAAACAGGGAATCCAGTCCAAAAATGTTTAAATTCAGCAGCATTTAAATTCTGAAGAAGCCTGTTTTTAGCGGCTTTGAGAGAATTTTTAAATGGAGAAGTGGCATGTGAATATTTTAAATGACATGTCTGATATCTACTGATACTTAAGCACAACTGTCAGACCTGCCACCTCACTCCCGCTTTCATTTGCTTTAGTGCCATAGACTCTGTGGGGAGGGAAACCATTTGGCAGGGGGGAAGAGGGGAACTCCAAAGTACTTTGGGCTGGTCAGAGACAACACATCAACACTTGGAATACTGCATTCAGTTTTGATTGCCGTGATGTAGAAAAGATGTGGAGACTCTAGAAAGATTGCAGAGAAGGGCAACAAAGATGATTAGGGGACTGGAGGCTAAAACATATGAGGAACTGGGTATGTCTAGTTTAATGAAAAGAAGGACCAGGGGAGACATGAAAGCAGTGTTCCAATATCTCAGGGGTTGCCTCAAAGAAGAGGGAGTCAAACTATTGTCCAAAGCACCTGAGGGCAGAACAAGAAGCAATGGGTGGAAACTAATCAAGGAGAGAAGCAACTTAGAACTGAGGAAAAACTTCCTGACAGTTAGAACAATTAATCAGTGGAACAGCTTGCCTCCAGAAGTTGTGAATGCCCCAACCCTGCAAGTCTTTAAGAAGATGTTGCTGAAATGGTATAGGGCAGCGATGGCAAACCTTTTTTGGCTTGCGTGCCATAAGTGGGGGGAGCTCAGGGGGGTCGTGCGTGGGCATGCCGCACCCATAATGCAATGCACGAAGCCCCCAGTTTCGTCAGCACATCATTTTGAGTGCTCTCGAGGCTTCAGGGGAGCCTCCTGAAGGTCGCTGAAGCCTCTAGAAGGCCTCTGGAGGGCCTCCAGCGGGCCTGGGAAGCCTCCAGAGCACTCAAAATGACACACCGATAAAACCCAAAGTGACGTCCGATTTGCTTGGAGCATCATTTTGAGCGGTCCAGAGGCTTCAGGTGAGCCTCCTGAAGGTCACTAAAGCCTCTGGACCACTCAAAATGATGCTCCAAGCAAATCGGATGTCACTTCTGGTTTCGTCGGAGCGTTTCGTCCACCTGTGGCATGCGTGCCATAGATTCACCATCACCGGTATAGGGTTTCCTGCCTAGACAGGGGATTGGACTAGAAGACCTCCAAAGTCACTTCCAACTCTGCTATTGTATTGTATTCTGCTATTGTATTGTATTGTACTTCAAGGATGCCTGGATGCATTCCAAGGATGACTGTTCCAAAAACATCTGGTTTGAATATGATTGGACACAAAGGGACCAACAGGAGACCAGACCAGTGGTGGTATTCAGCCAGTTCAGACCAGTTTAGGAGAACTGGTAGTGACAACCTGGGGGGGGGGTCCGCCCACCCACCCCGGTGCTATGCCATCCTATTTAGTCACATTTTCTAAGTCGTGCACATGCACGGAAGGCACACACTCACTTTTTCGGTGCATGGCGAACCAGTGGTAAAATTATGTGAAACCCACTTCTGGACCAGACATGGGAAATAGGGGGATTTCACTAGAGAATTGGTGTGGAAACTTCAGACCTGGCTTTACTTTACTGAACTTAACTTGACTTTAATAAAACTGTATCTTCCTCTTAAAATAGACTCATGGATCATTCTTGTCTAGGGTTCAAATCGAGGCAGGACTGACAACAATTAACTTCCATTGCATTGCAGCTCTACCATTCTGTTGCCTTCCAGATATATAGATTGACTGCAAATCCCTGCTGGGGTGGTCAATCAGAGTTGCACTCCAAACATGTTTCTTTTATTATAAAATTTTATTTTTCCTTTATATACATTCATAAATATACATTCTTGTAAATACTCTTGACAGTTATCTATTAGCTATTAACATTTATCACAATCCTTTTATGAATAGAACTGTGAACTTATGAACTGTGTAGAAAATACAGTTGGGGTCACTTTCTTGCCAAACCGTACCTCCATCTTTTTTCACAACAACCCTGCTCCTTCTGTCTTCTCAACCTCCCTTCTCCTTTCCTCCTCTCCTTGCTTTTTTCTTCTTCCTTTCCACCACTCCTCCTTTCTTCTTCTCCTTCTTACCCTCTTTCCTACTCTTACTTCCCCTCCCTTACCTCTTCCTTTACCTTCATATTCAAAGGCAACAATTTGGAAAAGATATTACTAGAGAGGGAAAATCCTCTTATGATTTTTTTTTCTTGTTTTGGATATAGGCTCATAAAGTAAGTTCTTACACTGTCTGGTTTTATGTTCAAATTTGAGCAAGTGAAGACTGAAAAATAGAGTTGGATTATTTCTCATAGGCCTCCTCATTCCTGCTTCATACAGAAAAACCTGTGCTGGTAGCCATTAAAATAGTTATGTCACCAGGCTGGAAACAGGAGACACTGAGTTGTAATACAATACAATACAATACAATACAATACAATACAATACAATACAATACAATACAATACAATACAATACAATACAATACAATACAATACAATACAATACAATACAATACAATACAATACAATACAATACAATACAATACAATACAATACAATACAATACAATAGCAGAGTTGGAAGGGACCTTGTAGGTCTTCTAGTCCAACCCCCTGCATGGGCAGGAACCTTATACCATTTCAGACAAATGTCTATCTAACATCTTTTTAAAGACTTCCAGGGTTGGGGTATTCACAACTTCTGGAGGCAAGCTGTTCCAGAGGTTAATTGTTCTAACTGTCAGGAAATTTCTCCTTAGTTCTAAGTTGCTTCTCTCCTTGATTAGTTTCCACCCATTGCTTCTTGTCCTGCCCCCAGGTGCCTTGGAGAATAGTTTGACTCCCTCTTCTTTGTGGCACCCTCTGAGATATCGGAACACTGCTATCATGTCTCCCCTGGTCCTTCTCTTCATCAAACTAGACATACCCAGCTCCTGCAACCGTTCTTCATATGTTTTAGTCTCCAGTCCCCTAATCATCTTGGTTGCTCTTCTCTGTACTCTTTCCAGAGTCTCCACATCTTTTCTACATCGTGGCGACCAAAGTAGTAGTTCTGTTTTAGGTCCAAAACCACCTGAGTTATCGTGGGCCAGTCACATTCTCTCAGACCTAGGAAGGAGCCAGGGGGAAATTTCCAAAATCTTGCCAAGAAAACTGCAAGGACACAGTCAAGCAGTTGCCGGGAATCAACACTGACTCAAAGGCACACACACACACACAAAGTATCCTACACAAATGACCATCTAGGCTCTGTTTGAAGTTCACCAGTACTTTACTGAGTGCTGTATGATCATCACTGAAATAAATAGGCATTTCATTACATAATAAATTATTTGAACTTCCTTTAGGCAACCCTGGGGCTGGTATTAAGAAGAATTTTTTTTTCAGTAAACAAAATGTCAGAGGATGAGAAATATTTGACAAGAAAAACCTGTGCATATTTTCCCAAACTGCCATCACCTTTGCTACTTTGATTAATAGGGAACACCAGAGGAAAAAAAGTGCTGGAAGACAAGCTAAGTAGTGAAGGATTGTAACTGACAATTTGCAGTTAAAATACATAGTCCCTGTAAAGCCTATTGATTAATGGAGTTTTTGCTAGCATAAAAAACGTACACACACCTTGGAGGAAAAAGGAAGCAAATCTAAGCAAAGTACAGCTCAGCACGACCCAGCCTCTAATTCAGGCAACTTTGGTTCAATTTCAGTTACATGCAGAAATAACTTTTCTTCATTATTTCTTACGCAGGGATATCCATCATCAGTAACAAACAGGGACAAGGACAACACAGGAGCATACGAAAAGGGATGGCAAAGTAATAGCGTGAGGATTAGCTTCTTACTTTCTGGATCAGGCCGGAGGCACTGAGAAAGGTGCTCGCTATAGTGCTGAAGGAAGCACGTGGGCGTAAGGAGCATGTAGTCTTCCTTCCATAGCAGCAGAAGCTGCAAAATTGCCAGGAGCAGAACACAAGAATTATGTCCCGCGCTCCTTCCATGACCTGGGAATTTTAAGACAACACTGCCATCTACAGCTAGTTAAAGCACTTGCAATTTGAAGTGGTGATTGTTTTCACAAGCAAACCCTGGTTTTTGGCTGACCAACACAATTGCTCTATGAAAATTAGGCGCTACAACCTAAGCTGCTTGTCTCCCGTGCCACCCGTGTCTTAAACCAAGTTTTGAAATTCCAGTCTGAAGTTCACTGGGTTGGCAATGAGGCTGGGCGACTTCTCAATCTGAACTAGGATTACCACAGCACATGCTTAGTCCTATCTCTTACCCTTCCAGCCCACACAAGGAAGACAAGCTTTGCTAGCTAATTACACTGCGGATTGGTTTCTCGGTGCCTGTCTTTTTCCTTTAGGGATTATCCCCTCTCTATAGTTTCAGTGGCGTTCCTTTGGTTTATCATACATTGTGGACACGGGTGACTTTACCCACCCCTTCCCACACTATTGTAAAGCCTTTATTTTTCTTTTCTTTTTTCTTTATGTTACCATGGTTGCACTGATACTATAAAACCCAAGCCGATAGGGGACTAGTTCTTTCAATGCTGCACTCCTCTGTGTGACCATGGAAACTTGGGAGCAAGGACAAATGCTTCAGAAGGGAAGGGGAGGGAGGAAGAAGAGAGGAAGGAAGGAAGGAATCTTTGTAATGCTGTGGACAAGTGGCCGTTTCTCTTCATAGAAACAGAAGGGAAGGGAAGGGAAGGGAAGGGAAGGAAGGAAGGAAGGAAGGAAGGAAGGAAGGAAGGAAGGAAGGAAGGAAGGAAGGAAGGAAGGAAGGAAGGAAGGAATCTTTATAATACTGTGGATAGGAAGTGGTAATGCTAAGGAAGAATGCTTCACCTGGTCTAAATATGGTATCCAATAGGAGATATAAGAATTTCTTCATTGACTTCATCACTGGATCAATCCCAGGATTACAAAGAAAAACTCCACCACATAACCAAAAAACCACCAAAAACTTACAAGGAGCAGCAAACATATTAATTTATCAGGCCAGGAGGGCAGGGCTCCTGTCAATCATTGCAGCCAACTGAACCTGGGGCTGCTGCTATAATAGGATGAAGCTAGTACTCTCTGAAAGGTTTAGGACAGGTGAACCTTTTAGAGACTGAGTGCCCAACCTGCAACCCAAAACCCACTTATTTATCGCAAAGTGCCAACACAGCAATTTAAGCTGAATATTGAGGTTTTACTACTTAAAATAATGATAAACAAGGCAAAGTTCAGCTAATTGTTCTAAGAAAAATGTGCTAAATGCAGTTTTATGCCCTTCATTTTTTTCCCCTGCTTTTGAAATATTATGTTTAGCAACAATAAAAAAGAAAAACTTTGTAATATCATTTCTCTCTTTCTCTCCCCCTCTCTTTCTTTCCCCCTTCTCTCTTTCTTTCTCTCTCTCTTTACCTTCCTTTCTTTCCTCCCTCTATTTTTCTCCCCCTCTGTCTCTTTCTTTCTTTCCCTACCTATCTATATTTTTCTCTCTCTCTCTTTCCCCACTCTCTCTCATGCTCTCTCTTTCTCTCTTTCTTTGCCTCTCTCTCTTTCCCTCCCTCCCTCTCTCTGTGTGTGTGTGTCTCTGTCTCTCTTTCCCAGGGAGGGGAGGAACCCCTGAACTGGTACTGGATGGTGGAAATCTGGAGGCCGATGAGCCCAGGAGCAGTGCGCCCATGCTCAACTGATCAGCTGAGAGCCAAAGCCCAGCTGGCAAGCGGGGAGCCAAGGCATCCCAACACAGACAGCTCTGCAGAAAAAGCAACTGGGGTGTGAGAGTGAGCCCATGCTGATGCAGGATTGCATTGTGTCTCCACATCATAATGGGTTCCTGGAGCAAAAGGGGACCATGTCTCTCTCATTGTGAAGCATTCTAAATCTCACTGTGCTGCACGAGAGGCAGGCCATGGAGGCAGCAACAGAAATGCACCGCCATGAAGGTGGAATGCTTTTTCGTACATTTTTTTTAATCCAGCAAGAAACGTGACAGAGAAACACAATGGAACTGGACTGGGGTGATGGTGCGCATGCCCACAGAGAGGTCTCTGTATGCCACTTCTGGCACCTGTGCCACAGGTTCACCATCCCAGGGTTAGGATAACCATTTTTTATTGAAACTGGAATGCATAGATACAATTTAATGAGTTAGAAGCATGAGCAACATATTCTAACAGGATGTAGTTGGTGGCCAGTACTCATGATGGACCAAACAGAAAATCTGCTTTATCAGAAACAACCAGGCCTATATTTGAGGATTATTTCTGACATCAGGACCTAAACTCCATCTACAGATTTTTAACCTTTATTAAACATCCTTTGCAACTAGTGGTTTATATAACTGGTGACTTCATTCAACTCATTATTACTTGTAAATAAACAATAGACTTCCAAAATTCATATAAACATAGGCTACAAGATCTGGGATATAAATATTTAGCAAATAATTACCCTGTTTCCCCGAAAATAAGACCTCCCAGGTTAATAAGCCCAATTTGGGCTTTTGAGCACATATGTTAAAATAAGCCCTCCCTGAAAATATTGTAACAGAGCAGCAGCCATGAAGTGACCATGCTCACCGTCTCCTGCACCTCAAAAATAATAAGACCTCCCTGAAAATAAGGCCAAGGGCTTATTTCGGGGGGGGGGAGAAAATAAGACCCTGTCTTATTTTCAGGGAAACACGGCAGCAAAGGTAATAAAGAAAATTCAATTCTTCATTGCCAGCTGTCCCTGCTCCGTTCCTTTGAGAAGGAAAGAGAACATGACTGATTTCCCTCAGCAAAGCAAGATAAGATAGATAAGATAACTTTATTCTCATATTTTTAAAAAAATGCAAAGTGGCCAACCTTAAAAATGAAATTCTGTTGCCTGCTCTCAAGAAAAACTACATATCTACCAAAACATAACATACATATCATATATACATACTATATACATGCATAAATATATACCTGCATCCATACATATGTGGGTGTATATACATGAATACACACACATACGCACACGCACGCACACACATATATCACTGTCTATTTTGAATACATAGCAGAAAGAGGAAATTTGAGAGTTCACAAGGTTGACATTATATGGAACAAAACTGTGACTGAATCTAGATGTTCTGCTTTGGATATTATGAAGTATCCCAGAAGGTAACAAGGAAAACAGGTTGTGAAAAGGATGTGTAGCATCCCAGACAATACCGAAGACTCTACTCAAGCATCACTTATATGTCACTATGTCCTGGATAGAAGGGAGTGAATTACCATCCTCACCACTCTTTTCCACATCTTTTCTGCCATCCTCACCACTCTCTACCTAGGGATGTCAACCTGTCGGCCCATGAGTCAAATGGTTCACACGCAGGCTATGCCCATCCTAGCTCCACAAAGGGGAAAACATCACAAAACAACACATGATGGCAACATGACACAGCGAGTTTGACACCCATGCTCTTAAGTTATCTATAAACAATGGTAGTAGCTTCAGCAAGTTGCTAGTAGCAATTATAGAAAATAGCAATAGCTTGGTGTAGTGGTTTAGGCACCAGGCTAAAAATCAGGAGACCATGAGTTCTTGTCCCACTTTAGGAACAAAGCAATGGGTGACCTTGGGCCAATCTCTCTCTCATCCCTAAGGAGGAGGAAATATCTAACCAACTATCTTCTAATTTACAGGGTCCAAGACATACAATTCACAATGGAGGAAGAAACAGCTAGACAATTACCATTAGATATGCTCATCAACAAGTAGGAAATTGGAAGCCTAAACGCCACAGTTTATTATAAGGCCACCAACACGCCACACATTCTTAGTTTCAACAGTACCCATCCATGGTCACACAAAAAGAGCTGCATCAGAACACTATATGTCGCAGTGAGAACCTCCTATAGTACCCAGCAAGCTAAAGAACTGGAGAGAAGATGTCCACATGAACAATTCAAGCATAATGGGTACCCACAAGCATTTATTACAAGACGCCTGTGCAAAACACAAAGTAGAGAAAAGAAAAGGTTAAAAAACAACGATGTGGCACACTCTGCCATATATTTCGGAAGCAGTAGAATGCATCTTCCAAGATCTGCAAGTGGCCATCGCACACTGCTCAGAGGCTACCATATGAGGACAAATTATGCATTGTAAAGATTGTTTGAAGGTGGAAGATACTTCCAATGTAATCAACCAGATCTCCTTCATGGATTGCCCCTGTAGGATAAACAGGGAGGAAGCTAACCACCAGATTGCAAGAACACAAGTGATCGGTCAGAAGAGGAAACCCAAACTCATTGATAGGCTCCCATTGCAATGAACAAGGACACACATTTAATTTTACTAAGCTCGTTGGCCACACAGATACAAAGATAGCTAGGGAAAGGATTGAAGCCTGGGAAACTGACCCCTCATCAGTTAACAGGAGTGCTGATTTACCACCAGTTTATCAAGTACTTAGGAGCCATGGGCTTGGCAGCAGAAGGAAATAATGGCCAATTGTCAGCCATCAACACACACCAATCAGCGAATAAGGAAGGCACAACATAAACATGACTCACAAAATAGTCCAAAGTATATATTCTAGTAGAGAGATGTTCCCAGAAGATGGGCTGAAAGCTTGGAAGAGTAAATCTTTGGTCCTGATGACTGACCTAGATTTGACCTTGTAGCATTATTCTGGGACACATATATTTGCCTTCATTCATAATTTCTAAATTTCTTTAGAACTTATTTTGTTTGTTTTTGAACTCACCTTACCAGACCTAGATGGCAGAGTGTGCTGTTACTACTTTTTATTCTACTTCTTTTGATCACTTCGCATCTCCTATGGCTGCCCATTTTTTTCTGGGGTGAAAAAGTCTATGGAAAGTCTTTCCACCAAATTTTGCTGAAGTTGGGGAAACAGGAGGCTGCTGTATAAGTGTTATTTCAGAGATGTTAAAGAGATTAAAAGAACTTCATTATGTCCAGATATATTAGAATCTTAGAAATACCTGGTTTTGGAGTAGTTTTGGTGTAGTTTGGCACCAATTAAAGGCAGGATCATGGGTTTTAGTCCTGCCTTAAATATGAAAGCTAACTCAGTGATTTTGCCAATCACTCCTTCTCAACCTAGGAAGAAGGCAAGGCAAATCATTTCTGAGAAAAATTGCCAGGAAAATTGGATGGATTTGTCCAGGTAATTGCTACAAATCAAGACTAGCTTGGAGGTGTGCAAAGATGCACAGAGAAAAAGAGAGTCTGCGAACCTTAAAACCATTCGTGGACCAAAAAAAATAAAGCTGTGACTTAAACTATCTTTAAGTTAATAGAGCTGCCATTTCTGTACAAGGAACAAAATGTAAGCATAGCATAAACTATGTATTAAAAAACCGCATCCCATCTGCGTCACATGGAGAATCCTAATGTACAAACCAGGTTTTGCCTTAAAATATGCTTAGAAAAACAGTACAGACAACAATTGACCATTATTTCATTGCAAACATCTGCTTTTTAGTAGATTTTAGGCTGAATGCATATAATTACAGGTATAGTAGTTACTGTGACTCATGTCCTTGTTCTCTCATATTTAGGCTACTGCAGCTGCCTTTGATGACAATGCAGAAGCTTCAATTGGTCCCAAGTGGAGGACCCATCTGCTAACTGGGTGGTAGCAAATTTAGTTGCATTACTCAGTTACATACACTATATATACTATATGCCAATTTGCTTTTGGGTCCTATTAAGAGTGCTGGTTATTATCATTAAATGTATTCATGATTTGGCACCCAGATACTCATTCTAGCTTTCCCTCTCCAGGCTTTACTGTGGTTTCTTATTCCACAATATGCCTTCAGTATAGTTAGCGTTAGGATAGTCATCCTGATGTTGGGTTGACAATATATATAAGCCAGGATTCTTAAAGAGTATATGTAACTTTAAGGACTATGTGGAATCTGATTGGCTGTGCTTCCCAGCTCAATCTTAAAAGGCAGCTGTAAACACAGTTCCTTCCCTTTTTGCTTTTCCTTTGCTTCTTGAATGCCACTGGGGGAGGAGCTGAACATGAAGACGGAAGAGAATCGTTGTTTTGAATTACTGTAAGATAACTGTGGTTTTGGTGAAGGACTGTTTATTGTTAGAGGAGTTAGTATCACTGTTTGGAAGAAGTATTTTAGTTACTACAAAAAGTAAAGACTTTATTTTTTTTACTATCAGTGTTTGATAGTTATTGTGTGCTTTAAGCAACGTATCTCTTGCTGTCCAGCGTATTGCACTATTCCACCCTTTTTTAAATATATATATATATGTTAGATTTTTAAGGGCTGAAAATAAAGAGACCAGGATGGATCCATTTCAGGCTTATTAGCCTTCTTCAGCTGGCCATACTCCTTCTACTGGGATTTGAACCAGGGTTTTCCAGCATTTGAGGCAAGCTCTCTATGCCTTGAGCTATCTGGTATCCCTGATACATCAGCCAATTTACAGGACTCTTAAATGAAGAATAATGATCACAGCTCCTGTTCAGAGGTCCCTTTAAGGCAGTGCTTCTCAAATAGTGGGGCGGGCCCCCCAGGGGGGGCGCGAGGCTCCGTAAAGGGGGGCGCGTTTGACCTCGGCAAAGGATTTAATTTTTTTAAAATTTCTAATGCACTTTAAATCTTTTCTGCTACAGTTAATAAAGCTATTCTTTGTTGTAAATTGATCCACATTTCTTTCTTTTTTTATTCTCTTATACGTTAATAAGGATACAGTGTTATGCAGAGGTGTACTTATAACAATTTTATAGACAAATGATACTATTTACAGTCGCGCGGGGGCGCGCGAAATGTTTTCTTCTTCCTAGGGGGGGCATGACAGAAAATAATTGAGAAGCACTGCTTTAAGGGGAGGAGACTCAACGTCATCCCTCTCTGCCCTTCGACTATATTATATTAATAATATAAAATATTATTATTAATCATCCCTTAAAGAAATTTAACATATATATATATATATATATATATATATATATATATATATATATATATATATATATATATATATATATATATATATATATATATATATATATATATACATATATATATATATATACATACATATACATATACATATATATATACATACATATACATATACATATACACAACATTGCTCCTGGAAGCACCAAGCCCGAAGCACCAGCCTGAAGATGATGAATGAGATTTCATCGAAACGTCGTGAAGATACTTCCAATTCTACGCGGGAGAAAACCCGAACAACCAAAGACCTACATACATATACATATACATACGTACATACGTACATACGTACGTACGTACATACATACATACATACATACATACATACATACATACATACATACATACATATATATATATATATATATATATATATATATATATATATTAAAATCTGTCCCTTTGGACAAGCATTGGGCTGGCTATCTATGAAAAACCTACATTTTTATTTATTTTTAGTAAAATCTCATTAAAAGTTCTATGAAATGAATTCATAAATAAATAAATAAAGAACTGCCGAACCACTTTTAAAAAAAAAAACCCAATCCATTAAAAGTTTTTTTTAAAAAAACAAAATAGGTTTTCTGTATCTTTTCCTGGTTCCTTCAGGTTTTGCAAACCAGATATGATAGTCCTAAGATAATGACATTTTCTGGAAGGTATTAACTTGCTTTAATTAGGATAATTAAAGGTAAAGTTTCCCCTTGCACATATGTGCTAGTCGTTCCTGACTCTAGGGGGCGGTGTTCATCTCAGTTTTAAAGCAGAAGAGCCAGCGCTGTCCAAAGATGTCTCCGTAGTCATGTGGTGGGCAAGGCCTACCACCTAAGGCGCATGGAATGCTGTTACCTTCCTGCCAAATGTGGTTTCTATTTTTCTACTTGTATTTTTACATGCTTTCGAACTGCTAGGTTGGCAGAAGCTAGGACATGTAATGGGAGCTCACTCCATTATGCAGTGCTAGGGGTTTGAACTGCCAAACTGCTGACCTTTCTGATCGACATGCTCAACATTTTAGCCACTGAGCCACCGTGTCCCTTTTAATTAGGATTATAATAGTTAATTTTAATAATAAAATAATACTGATGAAGTATGCTAATCATTTCCTGGTTGCTAATGCCCCATCACCACCACCTCAAAAGGCTGTGTCATACTAAAGGATTCCAGGTAAGTTGTGCAAAGATGCAAATATAACTGAAAATAGAAGGAATATTTGGAGCACAGATATTTGTTTACAAATTGAGAATTCACTTCTTTCCTTCCCAGTTTCCTCATCTGTCAGGCCTAAAGAACAAAGAATGACATGAAGAGAGTCCTCAGAGTTTAGAGTCATTTCGGATAAAAAGATGGGTGGCATATAAATTTAATAAAATTAAAAACAAGAACAGCAATACCCGTAATAATATGGCATTAGAGTCCATTAATATTCTTGTGCATAACCATTTGCAATCTTAATTATTGTGGGTGGAAAGCCGTGTCAACCTATGGCAGCCAAAATCAGAATGATTCCAATCATGTCATTTATGACTAGCAAATGTTATTTAAAGGCAGAAGATTTCATGAACTGCAGCCCAGAGGTGGTATTCAGCAGGTTTTGACCAGTTCTGGAGAACTGGTAGCAGAAATTTTAAATAGTTCGGAGAACCGGTAAATACCACCTCTGACTGGCCCATCTCCCATCTATTCTCTGCCTTCCAAGTCCCAGCTGATTGGGAGGAAATTGAGATTTTGCAGTAACCTTCCCCTGGAATGGGGAGGGAATGGAGATTTTACAGTATCCTTCCCCTGCCACACACCCCAAGCCACACCCACAGAACCAGTAGTAAAATATTGTTGAATCCCACCACTCCTGCAGTCCATTTCATGAGATACATGGAATGGCTAGATAGACGCAAATTTTAGATTGGGATGAAGGGGAGGGAGGACAGGAGAAGGCAGGTTGGTTATACAGATAGAGGTTACATGTGGAGGAAATTACAACTCATGTGTTAAAAAACCATTGTGCTTGTTGAAATCTTTTGATGTATGTGAGTTCAGCAATCTCTCACTCAACAATGTTGTTAAAATCTCATTTTCTCCCCCAAAATAGTGACTTTAAGGTCTGCAATAGTAGTCTTGGGAGGTTGAAATGCTATATTATTACTTTGTTCTTGTTTCAAGTCCTGTCACGCTTGTATCTGTTAATTCTTTTGTGTAAAGTTTTTCCTATTTAAACCAGAAAGGCATTGTTGGCATATGATGGCATTATATCACATTAGAGTAAAAGCATGCAAAGTTCCTCTAATCTTGTTCTATGTACTTGTTGAAGCCTGCAGTGGTTGCTGCTCAATATCATTCTCCTTGTTCTATGAAAATGCCAATAAAAAGTTAAGTCTTGATTTCTGACCCAGATGTTTGTTAGGCATCAATGCAGGTAAAAACTATCAGACATCATAACCAAATCAAAGTAGGTTCTTAAGTAGTTTCCATGGTTTAGATCCTAATATTCTAAATTCTCTCTCTGAGGGAAATGAATGGAGAAAACATCTTTTTCTCTTCTATCACAAAAGAAGAAAAAAGTTATTTTGTAATAGAAGGGATACAACTCCACAATCTCATAGACTATCTTCAAGCTGAAGATTTCAATTCCTACCCAAGTGGCAGGTTTCCACCAGTTACTTACAGTGTACACATAATCATCTCCCTTCCTGAGTCAAAGAAGGAATACTTTTTTTATGTTTTCTCACTATAGTGGGTTTTTGTCTTTCGATTATTTTGTGGAAGAAGGAAATGAGGGAGGAAGTTTCTTGAGTTTCTTGCTCCTTTGTTTACAAATTGAGAAATTACAAATTGATTTGTAATTTCTAAAGCTAAATGGCGTTGTTTTGACACAAAAAAGGAGAAATTACGGTAATTAGGGAAAGCCCAAGGAGACTAAGGCCAAGACATAGTTTTATTGCAATTCCATTGTTCTAAGGTTGTTTGGAGAGATGCCACTATTCAGTGTTTTAATCAGGTAAAAATGAAGGTAAAATGAAGTGTTGAGCACCCTCAAATATGCTTCTGTAGAGTCAGGTTCTAGCAAACGCCATGGCACTATGATATAAAAGGGGTTGTAATAGTTGTCAGAGAAATATCAAGTAGGGCCATTCTCTGCTTTCTGCACCAGAAAAAAAATATCCAAAATCCTGTAAATGAATGAACATCCATTATAAACACAAATCAAAGATATTGTACAATAGATCTTTTCAAGAAGTGGATTCACCTTGTTGCTCAGGGATGCTTACAATATAGTGGACATGAAACTAAATTACCAAGCCAGTTATTACGAGAGCAACCTATTTGTCAGAAATGTGATTTCTTTTCAGTTATATGTGGTGTCATGGGCAATGTTTCTTTTATGGTAAAGGTAGCTGTAAGAGAAATTGCTCTTCAGATCTAAACAGTTTGAATTGCACCTTAGGTTTAATATTAGATTGCATTTGTTTTGAGATACTTTAGGTTTTTGGAGATTAAGGATAAATGAAATCCTGTTGACTGTGTGATGTCCTTTAACGCCATTCATCATTACTTGAGTGCTAAAAGCTGATATCATAAATGCTAGTAAATGTTTTCTGGTGGTAAGTTTGAGGATCTTTAGGAAGATGGAATACAGCGGCCAAGAGCTCCTACCACATCTATTGATCTGTCATTTGCATTCAGGTTTACCAGGCTAGTGAAAAGCAAAATCAGTAATGAGATAAATCACTTAAAGAGAAGCTAATAAAGTTGTCCATCCAATCCGAGGGAAGTAACTCTTGGACATTCAGTTATGAAGCAGGATGGTAGATGAAGGTCCTCTGTTAGTACAAAGCTGTGTTTCTTTCTAATTACCTCAATGCCATTTGCAGGGAATCATAAGCAGGTGAAGACATCTGCTAGGGAATACCCTGAAGCAAATGGTGAGCCACTGTGTGAGACAGAATGCTGGACTGGATGGGCTGTGGCCTGTTCCAGCAAGGCTATTCTTATGTTCTTACTGTATCTACATTCAGCAGATAAAACTGATCCATTGTAATGTAATAATAGCAATAGCACTTATAGACTGCTTCACAGTGCTTTACAGCCCTCTCTAAGCAGTTTACAGAGTCAAAATATTGCACCCAATAATTTAGGTCCTCATTTTACTGACCTTGGAAGGAAACAAGGCTGAGTCAATCTTCAGCTGGTCAGGATCAAAGTCCTGTCAGTGAGCAGCAAGTTAATCTGTAATACTGAATTCTGACCACTGTGCCACCATGGCTCCTATATAGCCTTATTTTTTTTTTAAAAAAAAATTCCAATGGCAATTAATAGAGACTTATAGAGATGGAAGGAGAGAAACTGTTAAAAATCTCTCTTTTTTTGGATGTCTAACGGGTAATTTTTTGGTTCTATTTTAATATTTGGTTTTTGGATCACTAATGTAGAATAATCATATCCAACAGTCCTTGACTTATCACAAAAATTGAGCCCAAAATTTCTGCTGGTAAGTGAGATAATTATTAAGTGAATTTTGCCCCATTTTATGATCTTTTTTTAAAAAAATCACATTTATATCCCGCCCTTCTCCACGAAGGACCCAGGGCTTTCTTGCCACAGCGCTTAAGCAAGTCACTGCAGTTATTAAATTGATAATGTGGTTGTTAAGTGAATCTGGCTTTCTCATTGATTTGCTTGTCAGAGAGTTGCAAAAGAGGATCATATGACCCCAGGACACTGCAAACCTCATAAGTACATGCCAGTTGCCAAGCGTCTGAATTTTGATCACATGACCAAAGGGATGTTGCAATGATTATAAGAAGAAAAATAGTCATAAGTCATTATTTTAGTGTCATAACTTTGAACAGTCACTAAACGTACTGCTGTAAGTCAAGGACTACCTATAATCCAATGTGGCTGGTACCAACAGTGTAATTCTTCCTTTCCCATTGCTTTATTTGCACTTCGTAGTATCATTTTGTACTGAGTTCTGTACAAAAGTGCTTTGGCTCATTAATATCACTACTTTGACTGGGATCCACTCAATGAAGGAAACTAAGGTATAACTAAAAAGAAAAAGAAGTTGCTATAACAGTAGCGGCAAAAGACAGAAAATATAGTAAAAGGCACAACTAAAAAAATAATAGATATAGTAGTAAGCATGCAAATCAGGATGGAGGAAATTATTACTATTTGTTGACTCTTCACTACAGTGGCACAAAGTCATTGTTTTCTCTGGTAACTTCAGAGCAATTATGGTATACCTATCACACCAAGGTTGACTCAGCCTTCCATCCTTCCAAGGTGGGTAAATTGAGGACTCAAATTTTGGGGGGCCTTATGCTGACTCTGGAAACCACAGCCGCGCGAGCAATTATGGGAACCACTAGGTTTACCCATGTAACACCGCTCTTGCGCGAGCTGCACTGGCTGCCTGTCGTCTTCCGGGTGCGCTTCAAGGTGTTAGTTATCATCTTTAAAGCGCTCCATGGCTCGGGACCTAGCTACCTGCGGGATCGGATCCTGCCTCACACATCCTCACGGCCGATTCGCTCCCACAGAGAGGGACTTCTCCGGGTGCCGTCCACTAGACTTTGTCAGCGGGCGACGCCCAGGGGAAGGGCTCTCTCTGTGGCGGGCCCGGCCCTCTGGAACGACCTTCCCCCCGATATTAGAACGACCACGGACCTCCGCTCCTTCCGCCTGAAATTGAAGACTCATCTTTTCCGCCTGGCCGGCCTAGGGTAGTCTCTCTCTCTATGGGTTTTTTAATTGTTTATTTATATTTAGTGGGGATTTTTAGTTAATGGGATTTTAGCACAGGAATTAATTTAATCTGTTTTAAATTGTATGTATTTTGTATATTTATTGTTTTTATTCTCCCTGTGCACCGCCCCAAGTTCCTGTGGGGAGAGGGAGCGGTTAATAAATTCAACTTTATTGTTATTATTACTTTATTACTTAGAAAGGGGTGTGAATCCCAAACTACAAAGTTTACTTCATATTTTACTCTTCATCCTCCTCTTTATGCCAGAACTGATATAAATTAGCACCTTCTAGAGCCATGATGGAGAACCTATGGCACGCAGTCCACGCATTGCACATGGATCCATATTTGCCGGCATGGAAGCCCTTGGCAGCCTTCAGCTCTGGCATGCATGTGTGTGCCAGCCAGCTGGTTTTTGGCCTTCCAGAGGGCCGGGGGAGGCTCTTTTTTTCCTCCCCAGGCTTCAGTAAAGCCTCCAGAGCTTGGGGAGGGTGAAAATCCCCCCTTCTGCATGGGCGTCTCTCATGCATGCGCGATAAAGGAGGTCGCTTGCACATGCACAGGTGGGTGGGCATGCACGCGCACACAGTTTTGTCACACCTTTAGAAAAAGGTTTAGCCATCACTGTTCAAGAGTTTCAAATCAGTGGAGTGGCATTTCTGGTGTCTCATGTCAAAGAAAACAAGTAGCATTTGATGTATAAGAGAAAATGCATTTGCTTTTACACTGAGAGGGAAAGTAACAGAAGCCTCTTTGAGTTCTAGATAAAACTCTTGTCAGTCTAACTGCTATATAGTAAGCCTCATTGAGTTCAAAATATAGTCCTAAAATATAGTCCTAAAAATATAGTCCTAAAGTATCATAGATTTCTTTTTTTAAAAAAAATTCAAATGTCAAGACTCCATTAAACTTGTCTCTGATAATAATTGAAAATGAAATATTGAACTTAAAACATTGGAATAACCTCAGGAAATGTTTAAAGGTCATTGGAAGCCCTTCTAGAGTTAAATTTAATTACATTGTTTATAATTTGCACTACCCATCTACAATGTATACAATACAATACAATAGCAGAGTTGGAAGGGACCTTGTAGGTCTTCTAGTCCAACCCCCTGCATGGGCAGGAATCTTATACCATTTCAGACAAATGGCTGTCTAACATCTTTTTAAAGACTTCCAGGGTTGGGGCATTCACAACTGCTGGAGGCAAGCTGTTCCAGAGGTTAATTGTTCTTACTGTTAGGAAATTTCTCCTTAGTTCTAAGTTGCTTCTCTCCTTGGTTAGTTTCCACCCATTGCTCCTTGTCCTGCCCCCAGGTGTCTTGGAGAAAAGTTTGACTCCCTCTTCTTTGTGGCACCCTCTGAGATATCGGAACACTGCTATCATGTCTCCCCTGGTCCTTCTCTTCATCAAACTAGACATACCCAGTTCCTGCAGCCGTTCTTCATATGTCTTAGTCTCCAGTCCTCTAATCATCTTGGTTGCTCTTCTTTGCACTCTTTCCAGAGTCTCCACGTCTTTTCTACATCGTGGCGACCAAAACTGTATGCAGTATTCCAAGTGTGGCCTTACCAAGGCACTATACAGTGGCATTAACACTTCACGCGATCTAGATTCTATCCCTCTGTTGATGCAGCCTAGAACTGTGTTGGCTTTTTTGGCAGCTGCTGCACACTGCTGGCTCATATTTAAATGGTTGTCCACTAGGATTCCGAGATCCCTCTCACAGTTGCTACTATTGAGCAAGGTACCACCTATACTGTACTTGTGCATTTGGTTTTTCTTGCCTATATGTAGGACCTTACTTTTTTCACAATTGAATTTCATTTTATTAGACAGTGCCCAATGTTCAAGTTTGTCTAGATCCTTCTGTATCTTAAGCCTATCTTCTGGAGTGTTGGCTATTCCTGCCAGCTTGGTGTCGTCTGCGAATTTGATGAGTTCCCCATTTATCCCCTCATCCAAATCGTTGATGAAGATGTTAAAGAGTACTGGGCCTAAAACAGAGCCTTGGGGGACTCCACTGCATACTTCCTTCCATGTAGATGCAGTTCCATTGAGGACTACACGTTGAGTGCGGTTGGTCAGCCAGTTACGAATCCATTTGGTGGTGGTGCTGTCTAACCCACAATTTTCTACTTTATCTAATAGTAGGTTATGGTCTACTTTATCAAATGCCTTACTGAAGTCCAGGTAAATTATATCAACAGCATTCCTCTGGTCCACTGATTTTGTTACTTTGTCAAAGAATGCAATTAGATTCGTCTGGCATGATCTGTTTTTGACAAACCCATGTTGGCTTTTGGCTATTACTTTGTTTGCTTCTAGGTGTTCACTTATTTGTTGTTTAATTATCTTTTCCAGAATCTTTCCTGGTATTGAGGTCAGGCTGATGGGTCTATAGTTTCCTGGATCTGTTTTTTTTCCTTTTTTGAAGATGGGAACCACATCTGCTCTTTTCCAGTCTTCTGGCAGTTCCCCGGTGCTCCAGGATCTCTGAAAGATATAGTTCAGTGGTTCTGAGATCTCGTCTGCCAGTTCCTTCAGAACCCTGGGGTGTAATCCATCCGGTCCTGGTGATTTGAACTCGTCCAGGGCAGACAGGTGCTCACTTACCATTTTCTTCTCTATTTCAACTTGTGTTCCTAATCTGATATTTGTGGTGCTGTTTTTGATTGATTGGACTGTTTTATCCCTTTGTGTAAAGACAGATGCAAAGAAAGAGTTAAATAGTTCTGCTTTCTCCCTGTTGCTTATCATCTTCTTACCATTTTCTCCCAGCAGTGGACCAATTGTTTCCTTAACTTTTTTCTTATTTTTAACATGTTGGAAGAAGCTTTTTTTGTTATTTTTTACTTTTTTGGCAAGCCTTTCTTCATTGTGAGCCTTAGCTTTCCTCACTTCATCTTTACAGGCTCGGGCTATTTGCTGATATTTTGCCTTGGTTATGTCCCCCTTTTTCCACTTTTTATATTTATCCTTTTTGTCTTTCAATTTGTCAGAGAGTTCTTTATGCAGCCATGCTGGTTTCTTTTGGGAACTGTTATTTTTCTTCTTCATTGGTATTGCGCTGGACTGGGCTTTTATAATCTCATTTTTCAAAATTTCCCAAGCTTCTTGAGTTGTTTTCCCCTTGAGGATTCTCATCCATGGAATCCTTCCCAAGCTCTCTCTGAGTTTGTTGAAATTAGCTCTCTTGAAGTCTAAGACTCTAGTTTGACTTTGTTCAACTACTTTTGTTTGCATAATGTTGAATTCCAGTATTTCATGATCGCTTGCCCCCAAAGTTCCTGTAGCTTCTACACCTTCTATCATTTCCTCTCTGTTAGTGAGAATTAAGTCCAATATTGCTGATCCCCTTGTTCCCTTCTCTACCTATAATCAGGATGAGAGTATTTAGACATTTTGTTTTAGAACCAGCAGTCCCGAACCAATTGGCTATTACAATCTGAAGCAAAGCTGAAAGAACAAAGGGATTGCTTCAAATGTTAGAGATGGAAAAATGGACAGCTGTGGAGTTACTGGTATATTTATTCAGGAAAAGAAAGCATATTATTTTATGCTCTTGCATGAAAATTTCTTATTTTAATTTTTGAATTAAACCACTGAGTTACCTTATACCAATGAGAATATTTCAGCATTTCATCCTAAATTGTACAACAAGTGTGAAATCCACTTTTTTCAATAATGATTTCAATTGCTTTTAACGATACATCATCATTGGCATTGGAGGTGCATTGTAACTGTTTAGCTAGCTATTAGAGAGAAGCATGATAATTATGGATGAGACTGAAAATTCATAGTGACTGTAACTCTGTCATTTAATACACAGTATAATTTGGTATATTATTTAATGTTTACTTGCTCTACTTCAAATCTATCTGTCTATTCCCTTCTTCTCTCATCCCATCTGTCAATATACACTACATTTTAATTTTTTTTCCTGAAAAGATGCATAATTTTTAGGTACCATGATTATCTTTTGTTAAACCTGGCTAAATTCTATGTTAATTCTATGGAACTCCAATGTCCACTTGTCCTTCAGTTAGTGTAAAGCTATACCAGCCTAACATGTGTTCAAACTCAGGTTGAATCCCAAATGCTGTGTTTGAAGCCCGAGTGTTGGGATGAGCTCCCATCATTTGCTGCAGCTCCTGCTGACCTAGATGTTTGAAAGCAGGCAAATGCAGGTAGATAAAAACTTTTGTAGCTCATTAATGGGGACCTGAAAGGAGCCCCCAATTAGCCATTACCTTGACAATGGTGATGACATCAGCTAATCCTTTCACCACAATAGCACCCTTCAGTGCTTCTGACATGGAAGTATAGTATGTGCTGTCTCCATTGCCCACTCCATCTGCCTCACTGCAGTTCCCTAACTTCACTCCCAGGTAATGGGTGATAAGTCCAATAAATTTTGCATACTTTGTGCCTTTACTTTAACAATGCCAGAATTATGGAGGAAACATTTATTTAATATGTAGTGTAGTTGAAAACAATTTAAGGTTGTCTCATTCATGGGCTGTTGAAGGGAATTTCACATTCTACTGGCACTTCAAAGGGTCTTAAAGGCCTGCTTCTTTGCCCAAGACTATACAGAGAACAATTGATGTCCCCTTTCTTCCTATATATTTCCTTCTGAGTATGTTTTATTTGCCATCATTAGGTCTTTGTCTTGTGTTTGTGTGGTTTTTTTTCCCTAATGTTCTCTTTCTTTAGATTTGTAAACCATGTAGAATTACTGGGAATTGGGCTGCTGCTTCTCCTCCTCCTCCTCCTCCTTCTTCTTCTTCAAAGAACTCAAATAAGTTCTTTGTCTTCTTCTCCTCCTCCTCCTGCTCTTCCTCCTCCTCCTTTGCTTTCTCCTCCACCATCCTCCTCCTCATCTCATAGGGAGATGGTAGAGACTTGTTTGTTCCCAATAAGCACTAAGGAGAAAAACTCAAATCACACTGAGTCTACAGAAGTGTGAAACACCTGAAGGAGTTAAGGTATATATATTACCCAAGCCTAAACTTCTTGTTTGTTTCAACTTCCCTTTTTTAAACCATAGCAATTGAACTACGATAATGGTAAATTGAGATAAAGCTATTTCCATAAAGCCTCTTTTGATGCTGCAAATAGCCAAGATGCATTGGAAAATATGCTCTAATGCTAGAAAAATGTAGAAGAACAAAAGAAGAGGCAGACCAGCAACGAGAGAAATAGATTCAGTTATCATGGCAATAACACACCGTTGGATACACCATTGGAAGGCATGAAAGATCAGGTTAAGGGCTGATTGTCATAAAGAAAATATGTCTGTGCAGTAATTAAGAACTGACACTGACATGATAGAACATGATCAATTAATCATAGCATCAAACGTTATCCTGAATCCCAAACATTGACTTAATTGTATGCAATTTTTGACTGTCACGAGAAACATGATTTAAACATAAAGATCAATGTCTTAACTAAGAAATTTTTTTTTTTACAGAATTCTAATTTTTCAATACCATAAAAGAAACTGGAGCTTGGGGATGAGTGTGGGGGACACAGCTTGTAGATAAGTAGCAAGTTCTAACCCAATGCTGTCCTCCTAAATATGCAGCAAAACTGGGCAATTTATGGCTAGTTTAACTTTCTTTTCTGCAGCCAGATCTTCGTGTATCCTTTCAAGCTATGATTTGCTTAACTGAATACTGGATTAGGGACAGATTGTCATGGAGAAAATCTATACATATGGGCACTAAGAGTAGACAACAACTTGATAGCACATAATCAGTCAATCAATCAGTTGATCTCTATAGATACATGTGCAATGAAAATACTTTCCTTAACAGGCATAAGTTGAAACATAACAGGAAGTGGGGAAAATTGCTTTTGCCATGACCTGGTGGTACTGAGGCTGACTCCAACAAAAGCTTATTTAAAAAGGATAATGCAAAGACCTATATTATAGATAGGGATTCAAGGCAATAAATATATTTGTGCTGAGCTATCCACAGTAATAACTGTCCCAGAAGGCTTCCATCACAGGTCACCATGAAGAGGGTGAAAGCAGAACAAAATCCAAAGTAAAATCCATCAGCATGATGCTTGCTTGGCAATTTACAACTACTTCTCTAACTTCTTATGCACTGCAAATCAGATTCTAAGAACATTTACTGTAAAGCTAAATTTACTGTATCCCAAGCTGTTGTAGACTGAGTGCTATTTTCAGCCAAGCTTCTATTTGGTGTCTTCTATGTGTCATGTCAATGCTAGCAAGAAGCAAAATCCAGATAGCATTCGCCACTTTAAAAATCCAGAATGCAAGAAAAAAGGCAATACATATCAAGTAAGTAGGCTGATAAGAGTTGTGTAAGAGAAGAGGTATTTATAAGGAATGATGATGCCCCTTCCTAAATGTAGCACAGCACATTATGAAGGATCTGTTATTGACTTTATCCATAAAACTTATTAGTCATCAGAGATTAATGCTAGTCGCTAATACAACTTACATTATTTTGTTCAAGGTTGCTCAAGATGAAAGGTTGTATAACACTGAGTTAAAACAAATTTGGAAATGAAGATTCTTCCTCAAGGTCCAATATTTTAAAGGGGGCATGCATAAGCATACCAGTGTGTCTACCATCTCTGTTTTACTATCCCCATTTATCTTTATTTACTTCCTTTGTTTATGTTTATGTTCATACCTATACTTGTTATCTTGTACATGTTTGACAAATAACTAAGCAAATAAATAAATCTTCCCAGTGTGTGATATTGTGATCACAAGGGCTACCTTTAACCACCTGGTGTACTACATAAACAGTGAAATGGTATTACACACCAGAGAGAGAGAGAGAGAGAGAGAGGGAGAGGGAGAGGGAGAGGGAGAGAGAGAGAGAGCAAGAGAGAGAGAGAGAGAGAGAGAGAGAGAGAGAGAGAGAGAGAGAGAGAGAGAGAGAGAGAGAGAGAGAGACTGACTGTTGCACAGGGTAGGTTGCTGCCGCTTTTACTACCAGTTCGTAACCCACACATGTGTGCACTATTCAATGTAAATTGTTCTTTGTGCATGCGCAGAACAATTTACAGTGAAGTACACACATGTAGTCACTAAAAACCAAAATGGCAGTGGCCCAGTGATGGTGAGGGAACCAGTTTAGGGGTGTGGCAGGCCTGGGTCACTGCCAGTTCTGTGACCCAAGCTTGAATTCCACTACCAGTTTGGCTGAACTGATCCAAACCGGGAGCAACCCACCTCTGCTGTTGCAATACTGGGCCAAATATTCAAGCACACTGATAATACTAGATCATGACTGGAATTTTCAGGAGGTCTGTATTCAAAATGGAGGAAATTCAGAACTTCTTGTTCTATTCCAAGTAAGCAAAAATCTCTTTTGAATTATTACAGTGCCCCTTGGAAGAAAGACTTTAGTGAATCTGATGGACAGCCTTCTAGATAGAGAAACAAAGTGATATAGATAGATATTATTACTCAATTCTACTGGATCATTTAAATTGTTGGGGTTTTTTTCAAAACCATACTCTAGATGTTTTAGATTCCTTTGCTGTGACACATTTTATATTCCTTTGATTGAATTTGGTTAGCTTGGTAATGTTGTGAAATCAAGGTGAGGAATCCAATTTGGAAGGAAACTCATTGTTACAGAGCAGAATGGCGGTGGAAAGGGGATTGCTAGTGTACTTTGTTAGTTTTAGAAGCATTAAAATGATTAAGCAAATTCATCTTTCCACAGCTGCTTACCATTATCCAAGCATAAGAAACTGGGACAAATGTCAGAAAGCATCTGTGTCCTTCATCTAAAGCATATACACTTCACAGAATACATGGTGAGTCCCAGGTCTAAACCAGACATCAAGAGATTACATAGACCTTTAACTGAATCTAGTCAGATTATTAGTAGTTTGAATGTCTAAATTCTTCAGATGATTGCATTCTGTTCATGGTGTGTCTTTCCTGAGAATCTCTTCTTCTATAACATTTGAACTGTGCATTCCATTGCACTGCTTTCTTTTCTCAAAACTGAGCCAGCAACAAGAAAACAGTATTTTGCTAGTGAGAGTTTAAGGGGAAGTTCCTAACAGATTTTTCCCTCTAAATTGACAATGTTTAATTGATTAAGAGTGTTTGGTGTTTGCTGGTTAAAGGCATAGGGCTAACTGCTAGGAGACTTTGAATTCTAGCAATAGCGCTTAGACTTAAATACTGCTTCATACTGCTTTACAACCCTCTGTAGGCAGTTTACAGAGTCTGCATATTGTCCCCAACAATCTGGGTCCTTATTTTACTGACTTCGGAAGGATGAAAGGCTGAGTCAACCTTAAGCTGGTGAGACTCAAACTGCTGAACTGCTGGCAGTCTGCAGTTAACAGAATTGGCCTGCATAGTGTATTCTAACCACTGTGCTATCACTGGCTCTAGTCAGCTTTAGACACAAAGCTATGATGACTCAGAGCCAGTTGTTTTTTCTCAGACATAAGAAAGTGGCAGTGACAAACCACTTCCATAAATGTGGCTGATAAAACTGCAGGGATGTGTACAGATTGTCAACGGGTGTCAAAACTGACTTGAAATCAAATCCTAAAAATGCCCTATAAAATAAAAAGCTTTCACCAATGGTACTATGACCTGCAATATTTATGGAATGTTTGTCTTTCTATTTAGAACAAATTGGTTTATATCTGCAAGCCAGATAAGACTAGGAAAATCCTTAAAGAAAAAGTATCTGAGGAATGAAGTAATTACACTTCAGCTTTTGTGAAAGAACCCAGGTTTATCAGTCCAAAGAATTGAGATGCTGCAGCAGCAATTGGTGGAAGAAGGTTTCCATAAGGAAGAGGGCTCAACAAAGAAGCATGTTCAGTGACAATCAGAAGCAAAAGATTTGAGAAGATATTTTGCACTGTTGGAATCATAAACAATCACCACAGAAGAGCTTTCAGGAGAAAGAAAAGATACCTGAAAAGCATGATAGATTCTATGATAGCAGTAGCACCATAATAAAAGTAGAATTCTAATGTTCCTGTAGAGTCTGTTTCCTGATCTGGGCTACCCCAGTCTTGCAAGTCTGAATTCAAATTCTTGTGCAGTATCATTTTTTTTCCTACCAGCACACTGCAACAAGTTTGAATCATGAGTTTTAATGATATAGAAGGCCCCATCTGTCATTTTTTTTCTAGTGATGGATTAGACTAGTTTTGAATTACAGGTAGTCATTGGTTTATGACATTCACTCAGCAGCAGCAGTGAATGAGTGGGACATTTGACCAGCCTTTGAAGTTACAGTCATCACAGGGTCCCCAGAGTTATGTAATCACAATTTGGGCACTTGGCAACCAGGTCACACAATGGTTGCAGTATCCCACAATTATGTAATCTCCATTTGCAAACTTTCCTTGCTTTATCCCCATGAAGTCAATCATTTTTCAAATTTATTTATTTAGAAACTGCCTTCCTGTTATTCTGCAATTATGCAGATAATTATGGTAGTTATTGATCTAGTTTTTGGCTATAGACTTTCTGGCATTTGAGAAGCACCACCATGTCCTCCCCGGGCTTCTCTTCCAAAGCTCAAACATTCCCAGATCATTCAATCTTTCTTCATGGCATTTACTTTTTAATCCTCTGGTCATCTTTGTTGGATTTCTGTAAATTATTTCAGCTTCTCTAAGACTGTCTAGATCAGGGGTCCTCAAACTTTTTAAACAGGGAGCCAATTCATGGTCCCTCAGACTATTGGGATGGGGGGGGGGGTGGACCAGCTAGATGGGCACGGCTAGGTGGTCATGTGACTAGGTGGGCGGGGCCAATTTAATGCAGTCCATTGAACAATGCAAATAAATTAAACTTTAATTTGTTTTGCTCCTAGGGGTGTTTTATTTACTTTTGTTTGCATGTTTCTCTTTTGGTTGCCTTTTCTTTTTACTAGATCATTTTTTCAGTTAATAATAATAATAATAATAATAATAATAATAATAATAATTTATTATTTCTAGACCGCCCCCTCTCCCCATGGGGACTCGGGGCGGTGCACAGGTAGCATAAAAGCAATATATAAACAACAACAATAAATATAACAACAAAATTTAAAAACCAATTAAATAAACCCTGTGCTAAAATCCCCATTAAACTAAAACCTATTCTATAAAATCCCAAGGCAAGGAGGCTATCCCAGGCCGGCCAGACGGAAAAAGTAAGTTTTTAATTTAAGACGGAAGGAGCGGAGGTCCGTAGTTGTCCTAATGTCGGGGGGAAGGTCGTTCCAGAGGGCCGGGCCCGCCACAGAGAGCGCCCTTCCCCTGGGTGTCGCCCGCTGACACAGTCTAGTGGACGGCACCCGGAGAAGCCCCTCTCTGTGGGAGCGAATCGGCCGTGAGGACGTATGAGGCAGGATCCGATCCTGCAGATAGCTAGGTCCCGAGCCATGGAGCGCTTTAAAGATGATGATTAGCACCTTGAAGCGCACCCGGAAGATGACAGGCAGCCAGTGCAGCTCGCGCAAGAGCGGTGTTACATGGGTAGACCTTGCGGTCCCCATAATTGCTCGCGCGGCTGCATTCTGGACTAGCTGAAGCCTCCGGGTGCACCTCAGGGGCAGCCCCATGTAGAGAGAGTTACAATAGTCCAGTCGGGATGTCACGAGAGCATGAGTGACTGTGCGAAGGGCGTCCCGATCCAATAGGGGGCGCAATTGGCGAACCAGGCGAACCTGGTAAAACGCCCTCCTGGCCACGGCTGTCACCTGATCTTCCATGGACAGCCGGGCATCCAGGAGGACACCCAAATTGCGCACCCCATCCACAGGGGCAAGATGTTCGCCCCCTATGGCCAGCGATGGAGTAAGCTGGTTGAATCGGGCAGCCGGAAACCACAGCCACTCGGTCTTGGTCGGGTTGAGCCTGAGTCCGTTACTTCCCATCCAGATCCGTACAGCTTCCAGGCACTGGCACATCACCGTTACGGCATCGTTGGGGTGGTTTGGGGTAGAAATGTACAGCTGGGTGTCATCAGCGTACAGATGGTATTCTACCCCAAAACCACGGATGATCTCACCCAGCGGCTTCATGTATGTGTTGAACAGGAGGGGCGAGAGGACCGACCCCTGAGGCACCCCACATGTGAGGGGTCTCGCGGTCGACCTCTGCCCCCCTGTCAACACAAATTGCGATCGGCCAGAGAGGTAGGAGGAGAACCACCGTAAAACGGTGCCTCCCACCCCCAACCCCCCCAGCCGATGCAATAGGATACCATGGTCGATGGTATCGAAAGCCGCCGAGAGGTCTAATAGGACCAGGATGGAGGAACAACCCCCATCTCTGGCCCTCCAGAGATCATCAACCAACGCGACCAATGCCGTCTCGGTGCTATGCCCGGGCCGGAAGCCGGACTGGCGCGGATCTAGATAGTCTACTTCCTCCAGGTGACGGGGAAACTGTTGTGCCACCACACTCTCGACAACCTTCGCCAAAAAGGAAGGTTGGAGACGGGACGATAGTTGTTCAAAGAAGCTGGATCCAAGGAGGGCTTCTTAAGGAGGGGCCTCACCATCGCTTCTTTTAGGGAAGCAGGCAAGGCACCCTCACTCAAGGAAGCGTTGACCACCTCCTGGAGCCAGCCTCGTGTCACCTCCCAGGATGCCAGTACAAGCCAGGAGGGACACGGGTCCAATAAACATGTGGTGGCTCGCAGTCGCCCACGTAACCTGTCCATATCCTCGGAAGTAACGGAGTCAAATTCCTCCCAAACAAGATCTCTCTCGTGGCATCCCACTGGGCCATGAATGGGGGCTAACTCGTTCTGTATCTGAGCGATTTTCTCCTGCAGAAAAGTCACAAATTCCTCTGCTCTACCCTGTAGCGGGGCTTCCCGCACCCTCTGTTGAAGGAGGGAGCGGGTCACCCTAAACAGGGCGGCAGGGCGGTTTTCTGCGGATGCTATGAGAGTAGCGCAATGATGACGTTTGGCTACTCTCAGCGCCACAATGTAAGTCCGTAAATGGGCTCTTACCTGTGTCCGGTCAGATTCAGAACGAGAAGACCTCCATCTACTCTCTAGGCATCTCTTGCGGCGTTTCATCACCCCCAGCTCCTCGGTAAACCAAGGAGCCAGGGTGTTCCGCCGCCGCAAGAGAGGCCGCAAGGGCGCGACCCGATCCAAGGCTCCCGTGGTCGCACTATTCCATGCGGCCACGAGGTCCTCCATCGGGGCGCGGGTCAGGGGTACAGGAACTGGCCCAAGCGCCGTTTGGAACCCATCCGGGTCCATCAGGCGCCTGGGGCGGAACCAGATTGGTAACTCAGGTCCCGCCTCCCCGCGGAGGGGAGCAGCGGTCGGAAAGTCGAGCCGGAGAAGTGAGTGGTCTGTCCATGACAAGGGTGTAATGTTGTTTAAGGGTCTAGAGGTCTACTTCAGCAAACTCAGTTTGCAGTAATTTTTCTCAGCCCCCAAGGAGCTTGAGAAATCTCTCTCTCTCTCCCTCCCTTCCTCATGTCCTCTCTGTCTAGCTATCTCTTCTTATCTTCTGGAGACAGGGGAGGTGAAAAATAGGTCATTTTTGCCAGTTATTGGCATCCTGGTGCTTCTGTGCACCCTGTTTTTCACACACACACACACACACACACACACACACACACACACACACACTCCAGAAGCATTCTGCAGGTCAAAAACAGGCAAAAATGGCTCATTTGTTGCCCAAAAATGGGCTGTTTTCACCTGTTTTTTGGCCTTCTGGAGCATCTTTTTACACATGCACACACCTCCAGAAGCATTCTGCCGTGCTTGGCTGAAAAGTAGAAAGGGAGATGTAATTTTCCAGTTTTTCCAGAACTGAAAAAAGTAGAAAAAGAAAATGCTACCCTAATAATATTTTTCGCTTCTGTTCTGTTTATGTTCCAACCCTAACCCATACCCTTTATTTTTATTATGATCTTTATATTTAAAACAACAACAAATCCTGGAATGAAATCTCCATTACTTTCTCAGTGGGTTTATTTTTCTTTTCCTTTCTCTTAGTTTATTTAATTTCTGAAAGTTGTGAGGCTGTAACTGTAATGTTGCCTTCTATTGCACAATATCCTATCCCTGAAATTCCCCAGAAGACTGTATATGTTGGAGAGATGTTGGTACAGTGAAAATCACAACACCACATTTCACTCATGAAAAAAATAGAAGACAAATTAGGGGCAAGGTATTATGAAAAATACCTATCAATATAGTATGCAATAGATAAAGAAATACACTCTAACACGATTATAATCTACAACCAATCTTCTCATGCCAGTCATTCCCAGAATTTTAATGCCTGGGTTAAAACAGAGTTTGCATTAACTGTAAGTCTTCAATTTCCTTACTGCCAAAATGAAAAAAAGATTGACAGCAGTCTTATATTATGAATCTACACTGGTACACTCCTCATCTCTTTCAAGACAGAAATATAGGTGACTTGGTAATAAGTATAGAGGTGCAGCATTCTATTTGCGGTGTTACAAATAACTTTTGTTACAATACTTTTGATATTATGCCATTTACAGATGTTGGTATCACTGCAATAGTGCCTCATATTTTCAGCCTTATTATAGCTGATGTTATTTTTGTAAAATCAATAAATTATATTCACCTACGTATTAAAGATTTATTTTGCTCATGTTACTTATGTATTGTCCTGCACTAATTCTTAGTCAAATTATATTATTTTGGCCATTATTGTGGCAAATGTGTGGGACGTTGGAATAGAACCAGGGGTGGGCTTTAAAAATTTCAGCAATGGGTTTTCCAGAATTTCCGGGGGATCCATTTTTCTCCTCCTCAAGCCTCCACATGGGCCCTGTGCTTACCTCACATCCAAAATGGGCCGTGTGGAGACTCCTGGGAGGGAAGGGGTGGACAGGGACAGCCAGGAGTGAGATTTGGAGGTTCTCTAAACCAGCCAGAACATTAGTTATGGATTCTCCTGAACCAGGATGAACCTGTAGCAGCCCACCCCTGAATAAAATTGGGGAGGATGGAATTCAATTTTACACTCAGTTCTGGAAACTCAGTTGGCGCCGGTAGTTTTCTAAGAATCCAATTTAACTCACAGGGTTGTTTTTCTGGGAAATATTGGAGGAAAGCTTATTGTGCTTCTGGAGGAAAGAGGGAGATTAAAAAAAACTAGGAAACAAATCAATAAAACTTTAAGAAAAGACATTCTGGTAAATGTTGTTTAATACTGAAATTTTCATATTTACAACTTGCAGCATTATGTGACAGCATTGGATTATGTTTCTAGCTAACAAATTGTAACGGAAAGGTCAACCAGTTGTCTGTCTTTCTGGCTACAGCTTCCATTTTTTGCTTGCTTATTTCTAGTATAGTGCACAAGAACTAGAATAGTTCTTCAGTTTAAATCTCTTATACTAGTATAATGCAATGTGACTCAGGACAGATATAAGTAATTCTCTTGTCCCACACACAGAGTTCTTGGCAGAGAAAAGGCTGGTACTTTAACAAAGAAGCTCAATGTGATATCCAAATAAAAACTGCAGATTTCTTACACTAGATTAGTATTTTATATCTGTCCTTTGTGAGTGATAGAAGCAACTATTGTTTCCTTCAAGATTAAATTGCTTCAGTCTGGCAACTAATTGCATGGGGGAGCTTCTCTAAGAGTTAGATTTATTGTTTCTAGTTATGCAAGTACATCATTTTTCTGCATACTGAAATGGAGCATAATTGGACCATTTTTCAAAGCAAATGAAGTGTGCCTATCTGAACATATTATCCTGAAGGGGTGTGCCTCATCTTTACAGAACACTTCTTTGTTAATGGTCTTTCTAGTGTTAGAAAGATAATATTTAGGGAACTCTAGGAAATAGACTTGGCTTCAATTGAAATAAAGGCATGTTACCAAAAAGACATTGACATAAATTATTAACAAGGGTTACATTCATAACTTTCTGATGTGAACATAGCTTTCTGGTGTAGATCACCATTGACCTTTTCATCACAATTATATTAATGTTTGAACATTATTTCTGGCATATTAGACATAAAACAAAATGAGCTACAACCAGGATTTTACTTTTTTCAGCTGTTACATGTTGATGATGCCACTGAGAAGTTCAAAAGGCTAAGCAGGGTGACTCCAAACAAAGGAGATGCTTGATTCAGAGAGACCACCTCCTGATCGCTGATATCTATTAGTTGTGCTATAACTTGTTCCACAAATTTGTTCCATTGTCATTGCAGTGACAAATTTGTTCCAGACTGCTATTGGAGCGGTCTGTGCCTACAGTGGTGGCCATGCCATACAATGTGATGGAAACCAAACCAATAAGGATATTTCAAAAGTGATACAAGGTATTCACTACCTTGAATCCTGTAATGTGCAGAATCAGTCTTTAAATTTATGTTAGTGATTGTGAATCACAGGCAATGATTGTGCTTATTACAAATTAATCGATGTGAGGGGATGTGATCTTCCCTTCACATTTATGCTATATAATTCTTTCATAAAGAGTTAACATTCTTCTACGCTATAGGAAACTAGCCAACCAGATTTTTAAAATAATTTATAGATTCCAACCAAAAATGATGGTATATTATTTTTATTAGTGGCCAAGCACTCCTCTTATACTTTCCTTTTATTGTATCAATAGTTCCTACATTAATATTTTGATCATATGAACTCTTCTGTTGTCTTGGATCTCATTTAATTTGTTCAGTCCACATAGATGGATAGCATCAGCTTTTTC
Source organism: Rhabdophis nuchalis (assembly GCA_039707465.1). Taxonomy (NCBI): domain Eukaryota; kingdom Metazoa; phylum Chordata; class Lepidosauria; order Squamata; family Natricidae; genus Rhabdophis; species Rhabdophis nuchalis. The sequence goes on along the minus strand of CM077643.1, from coordinate 103,232,934 downwards.
AATTCTTGATTATATTGGCTTTTGAAATCTCTCAAGGTCACTAACTATGTTATTAATTGTGATGAATGTCTTGATAATGATAGTGAGGAAGGATGGAATTTTTCTAAGTCATATTTCCCTTGACATTTTCGAACCAATAAATGAACCAGAACATAGTTAAATACCAATATGTATACTTTATTGATTTTTCAATATAGTTTGACATTAAAAATAAATAACAAATCTTGTTATTTCTAGATTTGCCTTAATGTTATCTTTAATATTTCTTTGTATTAAATATTCCAGGCAGGGCTCTAATATTTCCTTCCCCCCTTGGATTTATTTCTCCTCTTTCTATGCATTCTTTTTACATCAGCCACTTTCCTATCCTTTAATGCAAAGATGAACTATGTACATAATATATGTATGTCTATCTTTGTTGAGCAGAAAAGTAGGTGCGCTTCTGCGTAACCTATAGAAACATAATGAGGTCTCTAACAGGCAAATGGTTCACCACTGTGGTGCTCCTACCCCCCCCCCCCCATGAGATGCATCTTGGATATAAGACAATTCAGTTTAAAATAAAGAAATTCAAAATTGCAGCATGTTTTCCAGTAAATGGGCCAGTCCATATAGTTGTGCAATAGCAATAGAACTTAGACCAATGTACCATTTCACAGTGCTTTACAGCCCTCTCTAAGCGGTTTACAGAGTCAGCATATTGCCCCCAATTTATCCTTCTGTTGGAAGGATCAGAGTGATAGCTCTGGAATGGTATCAGATCCATCAATGAATACACAAGGTACCAGATCATAAAGGGGAAAGTATCTTCATGATTTCATGTGGGTTTTATGAAAAAGCCAATAAAGTTGGAAACGTTTGTGTAATCAAAGGGTGTCAAATTCATGGCCTGTGGGCCAGATGCATCATACACTGGCCATGCCGATCCCCTTCAGTTTAATGAAGGGGGAAAAAGTTGTGATACATCACATGAATGACAACAATGTGACGATGTGAGTTTGACACTCCTGATGTAATCAGACCATCTTAAAGCAGTAAATAAGCTAATAAAGAAAACTTACATTTTCATTTATCCATGCTGTGGCCCGCCAGCAGCCAGTGGGAGTGGCAGCAGATTCGGACAGTGAGGAGGTTGGGGAGGAACATGGGCCAATCCTGGAGCCTGGGGAAGGCTCTGCGTCAAAGGCAGAGATGGGGCCAGGGCTGTCTGACAGTTATCAGCTGCCTTTGGAGTCAGACATCAGTGAGGCAGAGGAACAGCTGGAGCCTTTTGCCAGAGTTGCCAGACGACGGGAACAGCTAAGAAACAAGGGTTGACTTGGGAGTAAGGACACAAGTGGATGGTGCGTGCCCCCCCCCATGGGGAAGAAAAGAAGAGTGAAAGGGAAGGGGTGTTTGCAGGAGACAATTAGTTCATTCCTGCATTCTTGCCAAGTATTGCGGCATCTGAAAGATATTGGCCTGGCCACTCTCCAAGCCTGACAAAGGTCGGTAATTGTGAACTATCTTGAAAGACTGTGGGCTGGAACTTTGCTGGAGAGGAATTCACTGTCAATAAAAGGGGTTTATCAGGATGAGGACTTGGCTTCGTGCTGCTGGGGAAGCCTAGGTCAGAACAACCCGTTCTTTTCTAATCGTTCTCTTAAGATGATCTTCGCTATTCTCCACCTACCCAAAAGTGTATTTTTCTTCCTTTGTATTTTATGTGTGAATTGTCACTTGTAGCTGGAACCCCATTGCTTCTTTGCTTCTTATCTAGTTAGCAAATGCCATTGACTGTCATTTAATTTCCTGAAATTTGCTGCCTTTAGCTATTAAGATGAACTAATATGATCTATAGAAACACACACCAAATGTGACCTCCATATAACAAAAGCTAGCAATACCACAGGATTAAGTACATCTCCTTTTTAATTAGAAGAATCTATTTGGTTACAGCAAAATTAGTTTGAAGGACCTGTTTAAATGGAACAGCTAAGTTACTCACATCCTTGAGAACTGTTTTTGTCTGGATTGAAGAAGCTATGGGTATAATTTGCCTATTGTTAAGAGATGTGTTTGGGATGAAGAGTTCTACACTTACCCAAGAGGAGATGAAAACATTTTGGAATTGTTTATGCCATGATGAAATCAATTTTCTTTGGGTGGGAGAAGGTTCTTTTTATACGTATATTTTCTTTTTCTTTTTTTTTCCCTTGTATTTTTTCTCCTTTTTTCTTCTAGTGTGTATTATTGCTTATTGTTCTATTCAAAACTTTAAATAAAAATATTGCTTTTTAAAAGAAAGATAACTCTTTTTGATTACCTTTTTTATCATACTAACTTGTGATTTGAGGACTCCTCTGTAGAAATACCATTATTGAAAAATAAGAACCGAATAAACTAAAATAAACCAAGATTGATAGATAAAATCATATCTAAAATAGAAGGAGAAATATTAAAGGGGGGGACAATATCCATAAAAACCAACTACCAGTCAGAAGTCATTATGACAACTCTTTAATTCCACAGCATATGGACAGGATTAAGCATAGTTTCAACAGGGAAACTCTTTCAATCAAGCCAAATCCAAGAGCACTAGAGAATTCCTGGAAGCCTGGCAGGCTGACAAACTGCCCATCAATTGATAGATAGACATTAAAATATCTACATACTATGCAAAAGACATAATCAACAAGTCAAAAAGGGAACAAAAAGACAAAAGCACTTTCCCACCAGCAACCAATAGCCAGATGAACATAGATTAACAATTAACAATAAGATTAACATCAGACCAAAAATCAAGAAGTACCCATAAGTGCTTTTTCAAGAGGCAGCTGGACTTCTTGTTTTTGTTTGAAGATGTTTCATTTCTCATCCAAGAAGCTTCTTCAGCTTTGACTAAAGGGGAATGGAAGGATTTATATTTCTTGCAGACAGTTGGTCATTTGCATCCTTTTAGAGAGTTGTTGAGGCCATTTGGAGGTTTAATCTGTATTCTCAGGGTCACCTGAGTAGTGCAAGTGGCATCAATGACTCTCTAAAAGAATGACCAGCTGTTTGCAAGGGATATAGACCTCCCATTCCCACCCTCCAGTCAGAGCTGAAGAAGCTTCTTGAATGAGAAGCGAAACATCTTAAAAAAGCAGAAAACCCAGTTGCCTTTTGAAAAAGTACCTTTGGGATAACCATGAACTGGATGAATCTCTATAAATCAAGAAGTAAACAATACTAAACCTTCCCAAAGATTTAGGATAGGCAGATGTTGTTTGATGATGTTAAAGATAGTGTCACAGGATGTAATTGGCTTCAAGTAAAGCTGGTTTTTTGATGCTGGTTTTGTCAATGCTGATGGTGTTCAAATGGTGCCCCAGTTGTTTTGGAATGGTGACCCAAAGTGCCCATTACTAATGGTACTATCTTTGCTTTTGTTTGCTGCAGTTGGTCTACTTTTATTTGCATATCTTTGTATTTTGTTATTTTCTCCCATTCTCTCTCTTGTCTTCTGCTGACCCCAGATTCTACAATGTCCACTATTCAGCTTTTTTTGCCTTTCTTATCAACAATGGTGAAGACTGTGGTATTAAGTGGCAGGTGCTTGTCTGTTTGAATTCTAAAGTTCCATAGCACTTTAGATTCTTTATTGTCTAATTTTGTATCTACTTTACAATCCCATTGACACTTACTTTCAGGCAAATATTTCTAGCAAGTATTCTTATTCTTTTTTTCTACTTTCAAGTATTTTAATTTTTGTTAAATGTGCTTTATCTATCTCTAATTTTTTTTAAAAAAATGTATGTATATACTAAAGAACTATGCAATGGAAATCTTAATAATAAGCAAATAATTCAAGACCAAAACCATTATTATATAACTAGTAATTTGATATGAATTGTAGTTCTTTTTTGTGTTATACTTAACTTTGAATAAAAAGTTAAATATATTGGAATCCTTAACTTGAATTAATATTAATGTGCTCTTTTTTCTTTTTCTTTTCAATATTATAAATTTGCAAACTCATAGAATTTGAATAATATTATATAAATATGAATTGCATTGAATAATATTGAAATATTATATAAATATTACATTGAAATATATGGAGTTTATCATGATTTATAATATCATAATAAAAGGAACAATTTGAAAAACAAAATAAACCAGAAATGGGTGCTCAGTTTCCTTACCTAGTATTATAATTTTGTGATATCAGAGGAACAAGTTGTTTCTTTGTCAATCTTCATATCACAGGAAGCAACAATCAAACTGGTTTTAATAATGAATTTGATGCAAGAATTAGTGATAAACTACCTAGTCTTGGAAACTACAATAGGAGCTTCAAGCTTATTTTTCAAATTTATATAAGTATCCATTTCACAAAGCAAATGACTCTGAGTTCTGAGCTCATTAATGTTGAATCTCTCCTTTCAGAGCTTTCTACAGCTTGGACTAAGCTGTTATTTATGAAATAAACTATCAACAAACTCTTTTCCAATTGGCTGGATGTTGGTATCAATCATTCCTCCCCCCCAACCTCCCTCATAATTAATCTCTTATACAGATGGTTCTCAATTAATGACCACAATTGAGCCCAACATTTATGTTACTAAATGAAACATTTGTTAAATAATTTTTGCCCCTTTTTACAATCATTCTTTCCTCATTTGGTTAAGTGAATCTGGCTTCCCCATTGACTTTGCTCACCTAAATAAATGGCAGTTGCCAAGCATCTGAATGTTGATCATGTGATCCCATGAGGATGCTGCAACAATGTGAAAAAGTGTAAAAACTGGTCATAAGGTACTACGCTTCAGTGCCATTTGAATGGCCACTAAATGAACTATTTAAGTCAAGCACTACCTCTACTCTTAGCTTTATTGGTTCTACATATTAGAAGGCACATTTTTACAATCAACATATTGCTTAGAATTTTGGAAGATCAAAAGCATCATTAGTCTCTCTCCAACACAGAAGGTTGTTTATGTGGGCATTTAGGAGTATACAATACAGTCTATGAAAAGGACTGAAAATGATGTACTCAGGCCTATCATCAATCTTTTTGTCCAAGGGACGTAACACCAAGACACCCTTTAATTTTTAGTTCACTGATTTGGCCCTATGAACAAATTAATGTCTATTCTTTACTTCTTGAATCTTGTAAAAGCCTTGTAAACAACTTAGAATTATGACATTCAGAAAAAGACCTTTAGATATTGCATATATATATTCCACAATGCTGACATATATTCATCCATCAAGGTGTCTACGCTCCACATAATAGGATCAAATAACCTGTCCCATTCCAGAGTTTATCTCTTTATTTCATTGTATCTATTTTTATGTGACACTTTATTCCTGCCCCAAGATTTCTTTTACTATCTTAGCACTTTTATTGTTTGCTATTAATAAAAGAATGTGTCTTGGGTTATTTTTTTTAAAAATCCCTGAGGATGAAGTGTTATTTAAAATGAGAAAGACTAAGATTCAGTTTGCAGTATTAAAATTGTTTTGATTCAGTCTTAGAGAAATCTGTCAGGCTCTCACATTTTCTTTACTGACACTTCATATATTGCCTCCTGAGAAAAGAATCTCTATATAAGCACGAAAACATGTAACTTTCTAAGACATCAAGGTAAAATAGACTTGATTTAAAAGAAATGATTGCTGTTTCTACTGTTACTATGTTGCTTTTTTTTTTTAGGTTTACACAATTAAAATCTGTCAAGCATTTTCATTGTGTAAAAGCATCAAGATACAACAGATTATAAATAGTGGCACACCTAGATTGCACACTGTCCATAAATTCTGAAAAGAACTGACCTTTTCTTTATTCCCAAAGGGAGAAAAGCTGGAAAAATATGGTGAAATGTAGCTTACTATGTGACAAAAGGCTGCATATGGCAGTTTTCTTCTGTGATATGAGCTGCCACTTTTTAGAGGTCACACTAACATTTTTTTTCAGCTGTTTCCCTCCACGTATTCAAACAATCATAATCCTTGAAGGCCCTGGGCCCATAAACAACTCCAACCCAATGCTCAGCACAGGAATTCACACTGAAGCAATGACAGATTCAGTTAATGTGCTGAAGGCATGTATGGGCAGCATTGCCAAGTCTCTTAATCCAGAATTTTTTCATGGACATAATTAGCAGGCAAGCTGATAAAAAATGAGCTGTCTCTTCCTTGGCAACCTGTTTCATGAGAAGAAGGGCAGAGAGGAAGGAAAATGCCAGGCAAAGAACGAACGTGGAATGTCAAAAAAGGTGTAAAAGGGATCCAGAAAATGAATTCATTTTTGGCTGTGGAGCCTATTGTAACTTACTTCAGACTTGTGCCATGTCATGCAATGCCATGCAACATAGAAACTAACATTTCTCCTTAAAATATTGTAGCTCTTTACACAGGGGAAAGCCATCCACTGCTATTCAGAGACCTTCAAAGTATTTAGAATAACACAGCATCAGAACTAAAATACTGAGGTGCCAGCCCGTTTTCAATAGCAACATAACGTTTGTATTTGCCCAGGGTTAAGGCTTTTTGGAAGGTTAGACAATGATATTCCTTCAGTAAGGTTCAATCAACTTTTTTTAAAACTGCTACTGCTAAAGAAATATTATATGTATATGAGAAATGCAAAATTTTTGTTCTTATCCTGTCTTTACATAATCATGAATCACCTCAAAGCAAAGTCAAGGATTAATGTTTTATTACTAAGTAACTGCAAAAAAAATAGGAAATCAAAAAGACAAAAGTCATCAACAATTGAAATACATAAACATCACTAAAGTAGCTTTTGTTGTCATCCTTTTAACCCTGAATATGACAGCAGATAATAAAGAATCATCTTTAATTTTAGAAATAATCGCAGGGATTTTGAAGGACTGATTTCCCAGAAGAAGCATATAGGAATATGAAATAGGATATTGGCTCTGACGTATTTCTCACTTTTCCTTAAAACATAGATGATATGTTTCAATAGCATCATTGTGTCAATTATTTCTGTCTATTTACTCAGAATAATTTTTGACATAATTAAAATGAGTTTAAATGATGCACTGGCTCTTTGATTTCATAGGAAAATATGGGTAACCTATATTGAGAGTCACATAGAATATCCAGATCACAAATTTGAATCAAATCTGAATCTCAAATTCAAAATGAATCTTGACTAACACAACATAAATGTGATATACTATTAGTGTACTGATATAAATCGACATTGTAATACTATCCTGTGTGTATTTTTTTGGAGGGGGGGGGGAAGTTCACAACAGTTGTAACATTACTGAAAAATAGCAAATCAGTGAAAACCTCAGTCACTTTTTTTTAATGATTTGTATTATTTATTTTATTTTATTTTATTAAATTTATACCCCGCCCTTCTCCTTGTTAGGACCCAGGGCGGCGCACAGGCATTATTTAAGAACACAAAATACAATAAATATCTATTAAAATGTATTAAATTAATAAACCCGTGCTAAAACCCAATATTAAAACCCTTGCCAATTATAAATTATTTTCTTAAAAAGTCAGAAATGGGGGCTATCCTAGGCCGGCTTGTTGGAATAAATACGTCTTAAGACGTTGGCGGAAGAGGCGGAGGTCCGAGATAGTACGGAGGTCGGGGGGTAGGTCGTTCCAGAGGGCCGGGCCCGCCACAGAGAAGGCCCTTCCCCTGGGTGTCGCCAACCGGCATTGCCCCGTCGACGGCACCCGAAGAAGACCCTCTCTGTGGGAGCGGATCGGACGAAGGGATGTATGGGGCAGGAGGCGGTCTCGTATATAGCTAGGCCCCGAGCCATGGAGCGATTTAAAGATGGTCATCAGCACCTTGAAGCGCACTCGAAAGGCCACAGGCAGCCAGTGCAGCTCGCGCAGGAGAGGTGTTACGTGGGTTTGCCTTGTGGCACCCATAATCACCCGCGCGGCCGCATTCTGTACTAACTGTAGCCTTCGAGTGCACCTCAAGGGGAGCCCCATGTAGAGAGCGTTACAGTAATCCAGCCGGGATGTCACGAGCGCTTGAGTGACTGTGCGAAGGGCTCCCCGGTCCAGTAAGGGGCGCAACTGGCGTATCAGGCGTACCTGATAGAATGCCCCCCTGGCCACGGCCGCCACATGGTCCTCCATGGACAGCCGGGAATCCAGGAGGACGCCCAAGTTGCGCGCCCTCTCCACGGGGGCCAGTTGTTCGCCCCCAATGGCCAGAGTTGGAATAATCTGGCTGAACCGGGGTGCCGGAAACCACAGCCACTCGGTCTTGGCCGGGTTGAGCTTGAGTTTGTTACTACCCATCCAGATCCGTACGGCCTCCAGACACCGGGACAGCACCTCGACGGCATCGTTGGGGTGGTTTGGGGTGGATATGTACAACTGAGTGTCATCAGCGTACAGATGGTATTCCACCCCAAAACCACGGATGATCTCACCCAGCGGCTTCATGTAGGTGTTGAACAGGAGTGGCGAGAGGACCGACCCCTGAGGAACCCCACATGTGAGGGGCCTCGGGGACGACTTCTGCCCTCCTGCCAACACCCATTGCGACCGACCAGAGAGGTAGGATGAGAACCACCGTAAAACGGTGCCTCTCAACCCCAACCCCCCCAATCGGTGCAATAAGATACCATGGTCGATGGTATCAAAAGCCGCTGAGAGATCTAATAGGACAAGGATAGAGGAACAACCTCTATCCCGTGCCCTCCAGAGATCATCCACCAACGCGACCAATGCCGTCTCGGTACTGTGACCGGGCCGGAAGCCGGACTGGCGCGGGTCTAGATAATCAACTTCCTCCAGATGTCGGGGAAACTGTTGAGCCACCACACTCTCAACAACCTTCACTAAAAAGTGAAGGTTGGAGACGGGACGATAGTTCTCTAATAAAGCTGGGTCCAGGGATGGCTTCTTGAGGAGGGGCCTCACCACCGCCTCTTTCAAGACGGTGGGCAAGGACCCCTCACTCAGAGATGAATTCACAATACCCTGGAGCCAGCCTCGTGTCACCTCCCAGGATGCCAGTACAAGCCAGGAGGGGCACGGGTCCAATAAACATGTGGTGGCTCTAAGGTTCCTCCGCAACCTGTCCATATCCTCGGTAGTAACAAAGTCAAACTCCTCCCAAGATGTTATCTCAAGACCAGCACCGGGCACCTCGACCGGATCACTAGTGGAGGGCAGCTCGTTCCGAATCTGAGTGATTTTGTCCTGCAGAAAAACTCCAAATTCCTCTGCTCGACCCTGCAGAGGGGCTTCCCGCGGCCTCAAATGCAAGAGGGAGCGGGTCACCCCAAACAGGGCGGCAGGGCGGTTTTCCGCGGACGCGATAAGGGTGGCACAATACTCACGTTTGGCCACTCTTAGCGCCACTAAATAAGTCCTAATATGGTCTCTCACTAGTGTTCGGTCAGATTCGGATCGAGAAGATCTCCACCTACTCTCTAGGCGTCTCTTACAGCGTTTCATCTCCCGATGCTCCTCGGTAAACCAAGGAGCCTGGGTGACTCGACGCCGCATGAGAGGCCGCAAGGGCGCGACTCGGTCCAAGGCCCCCGTGGCCGCACTATACCATGCGGCCACTAGATCCTCAGTCGAGCCGTGGGACAGGGACACAGGTACTGGCCCAAGCTCCCTCTGGAACCTTTCCGGGTCCATCAGGCGCCTGGGGCGGAACCAACTCGGTGTCTCCGGTTCCGCCTCCCCGCGGTGGGGTGTGACGGTTGGAAAGTCTATCCGAAGGAGAGAGTGATCTGTCCATGACAAGGGTAAGATGACTAAATCCCCTGTTCCAAGATCACTAATCCAGTGTCCAGAGACAAAAATCAGATCCAGCGTGTGTCCTCCCTCGTGCGTGGGGCCCTGAACTACTTGGGTCAGGTCCATGGCCGTCATGGAAGCCATGAACTCCCGAGCTGCCTCGGATGTCTCGCCCGCCGATGGCAGGTTAAAGTCCCCCATGACCATAAGTCTGGGGGTCTCCACCGCCATCGCGGCGATCACCTCGAGTAGCTCGGGCAGGGCTGCTGTTACATAGCGGGGAGCCAGGTATACAACCAGCAAGCCCAACTGCCTCCCTAGGCCCCACTTCACGAAGAGGGACTCACAGCCGGTCGTCTGAGGCACAGTGGTCTCCTTCGGCTCCAGACTTTCCTTAACGATAACCGCCACCCCCCCACCCCTGCCTAGGGCCCTAGGTTGATGAAATGCACGGTAACCTGGTGGGCACATTTCCACGAGGGGTAGACCCCCCTCGGGGCCCAACCAGGTCTCCGTAATTCCCACCAGGTCCGGGTCCCCCTCTGACACAAGGTCATTTATGAGGGGAGCTTTGTTCACCACGGACCTGGCGTTGCAGAACATCAACCTAGGGCCCCGGCTCTGTAATCCCTGACCGCCTAGCCTACGAGTGGAGCACAGGGGGTTGGGGCAAGCGATCACTCGTAACCAGCGACCACGAGCCCCCAACCCATGATGGACATCCTGTCTCCCACCGCCCCTGCCCCTCCCTAAGACCAACCGAATGGGACGGCCCTCAACAGAGACGACCCCTGATCCCCCCTCCCTAATGGATTAATTAAATTTCTGTTAATTGTAGAATTAACAGAAATGTTTCTGGCTGATGAACAATGTAAGAATCTACTTCAAGCTGAGATCCCAGAAGATTGCATGGAGTAAGACAATTTATTAGATGTTCAGTACAAAATTGGCAAAACTATTGAATACACTAAGGATTAAATGATACAGCAGAGTATAGAATGAATAATTCTGCTGTTCTTTGGGAAATTTGATTTGCATGCTTTTGTGTGCCTTGCTTTTGTTATTGCGATTAATTATTTTTATTATTTTTTTACTATTGCTGACCTAGCCAAAGACACTGATTTAATTGCATAGTCCTGAGAATTAATTGCATAGTTCTGGCAACAATTCCAGAGACTTACATTTACTTTTAATCAGTAAACATGTAGGGTTCTCTCCATCTGGCTACACTGATGGGTGCCAGGCTTCCCAGCACGGAGGCACCGCATTCTTTAAAATACCAAGGGACTGGCAGGTAGCCATTTGAACATAACTCAGGCCAGGGAAGTGAGGTTGAATTTCCATCCATTAATTGTTAACGCTGCTCCATTCCACAATATAGTTCAAGAGAGCCTAGTGGTACCCCTTTCCATATTTCTTAGGCACTAATACAAAATTGAAAATAATTCTCCCACCCCCAAATAAAGTTTGAATGAAAAAAAAAAAGAACACGAGAAAATCAGCGGAAAGTAAAAAGTATATCTGTCTCACTTTCACTTTTCTTTTCTTTTGTTAGGAAACACGTGTCTGCTAGTTGCCACTGAACTAGTCATGCGGTATTAATATCTTAGTGCAGGTAGGATTGTTACTCAGATTTTTAGCAATTGAGTATTCCAGGATAAATGAACTTGTGTCCTAAATTGTTTAGGTTTTAAACATTTGTCTTCACAGAGTTGTTTGCTGAAAAACTATTTTCAAGAAAACACAAAAACAAAAAAGCTGTTGTATTTCTATATGGAGTAGGGATCTGGACTTGATGAACTAAAAGCCTGTTCCAAATATTTCATTTCAGACTTCAATAAAGCATTCATCATAGCTGAAGGTGTGAATGTCTTTCTTGGGTACACAATGGCTAGTGATGCCCTTTTCTTGGCATTTTTGCCATATTTTCCTTTTGCATTCCATGGGGAAATATTTCATGTCCATCAATTTGGCCTTTTAAAAAATGACTTTGCTTGCCTTTGCTATGGATAGTCTGTCTGGTTAAAGATACCTTTGGGCAAGAGGAAGCTGAACATGGTTTCCTTCCTTCCATTCTAACTCTACTTGCCAATGTGGTAGCTGTTAGTTGGAGGCTTGCTGTCCTAGCTAACTTGCTTCTGGAAGATATTGCAGCATAAAGAAAAGTAACTACAGAAAGGCAGGTTAAGCAATGTTAATCTGTCCCAGACCTTCCAAGAATGAAATAATCAATATCACTGCTTTATTATGTTTCAAGAGTACAACAGTTCATCCAACATCCTTTTGTTTCCCAAGCCATAAATACCATTTAGCAATGGATAGCAGCTCCAGGTATACCCAGGTGATGATATGGAAACACAATATAACAAATCGTATATATTTTCTGCAGACAAAATATTCAATTTATCTCTTCTAAAGTAAAGCATATGGTATTTGAGGGATGGGGTAATTTCAGAAAATGAAATTGCAATTGGTATAGATGAGAGAGAGAGGGAGAGGGAGGGAGGGAGGGAGGGAGGGAGGGAGAGGAAGGTAGACTGCTGGTGTCACACAGTGGTTAAAGTGCCAAACTAGCAAAATAGAGATTCATATTCTAGTAATTCTGGCTCAAACTCAACTCTGGTATCAATTGTTGTTTGAATCATCATGCTTGTCCCTTATAGACTAGTATTTTGTGTCTATAATCTTGAACAGCACTTAAATGACCTCTGTGTTGGAGACAGAGTTACAATACTATGCGGAATAAATAACCTAGTTATTCAGTCTCTGGGACTGAATTGCTAGTTTTTAAATAATGTCCATATCTGCTCAATGTAGTTATTCATGTTTAATGTCAGTGATAATATATTCCTTTTATAATTGAGTCATAAAAGCATACATTTCCAGAATAAATAACCTTTTGGAACATATATTTGCTAGCCTGGATAATTAAACCTGAACAAAACTAAGAGTTTAGCAATAGATTAAAAATATCTATTGGGCATGGTTCCAATAATGGTGATTTCATTTAACAATAGTGCTTTGACTCCAGCTGGAAACATTAAGAGTCTGGTACTAGCATTAACATTGATTTATTTACCTAGATAAAGTCTATCATCAAATCTTTTATTTCGTACCATTAGAAAAGTATTTGCCATCTGTGATTCTGATTTGCTTACTTGATGAATGAGACCTTTGGGAATTCTTTTAGTCTATTTAGCAATCCTAAACAGGTCTACTAAGAGATGTAAAGTCCACTGAAAAAAAATTGGATTTACTAAGGAAAGTATGCATAGATTACAGTTCAAAGAAATTACAATGCTTCTAATAAAAAGTCTAAATTCAATAATGTTAAATTTTGATAGACATGTAAATCAGAAAGAGCAACTTGAAATACCCAAGTCTTCTTTTATGGCTTTCAGGTTTTCCTCTGTTCATGAGTGCTATAAAATGCAGTTTTCCAGCACATTAAGATGGGAATGAGAAATGGTAGCATATGCCTTTATATAGATGTAGCACAGCTAAATAACTTTTTAAAGATTCACAGAATTTAGTCTCAACTACCAAAAGGTTGCTATTCTATGCTATATAAGATTTCATCATTAAGTATACTGCTTATTTGGGCTGGCTTCATTTGTCACCCTACATCCAAGCAATTAACTAACTAAGGTTAGTCCCAAAGGTGCTTTTTCAAGAGGCAACTGGACTTTCTGGTTTTTCTTGGAAGATGTTTCATTTCTCATTCAAGAAGCTTCTTCAGTTCTGATTGGATGGTGGGGAATGGAAGGGGAAGGGATACAATATCATTTATCTCCAGTCTACAACACAGTCCTTTCAACAGTTCCAAGAAGGCTCCATGCCCATTTGCACTACTCAGATGACCCTGATAATAATAATAATAATAATAATAATAATAATAATAATAATAATAATAATAATAATAATAATAATAATAACAACAACAACAACAACAACAACAACAATAATAATAATAATAATAATAATAATAATAATAATAATAATAATAATAATAATATTTTATTTTTATATACCGCGTCCTCTCCCCTCAGGGACTCGGAGCGGTGCACAGGGAAAAGACTAAAACACATAAAATATATATACAATAAATACACTAGAATAAAAACAAATTAAACTGATTATCCCTGCACTAAAATCCCCATATTAAAACTAATATTCCCTAAACCCTAAAGCTAGAGACTAACCTAGGCCGGCCAAGCAGAAAAGGTGTGTTTTTAATTTCTGACGGAAGGAGCGGAGGTCCGTGGTTGTTCTAATGTCGGGGGGAAGGTCGTTCCAGAGGGCAGGGCCCACCACAGAGAAGGCTCTTCCCCTGGGCGTCGCCCGCTGACAAAGTCTAGTGGACGGCACCCGGAGAAGTCCCTCTCTGTGGGAGCGAATCGGCCGTGAGGATGTATGGGGCAGGATCCGATCCTGCAGATAGCTAGGTCCCGAGCCATGGAGCGCTTTAAAGATGATAACTAGCACCTTGAAGTGCACCCGAAAGACGACAGGCAGCCAGTGCAGCTCGCGCAAGAGAGGTGTTATATGGGTATACCTTGTGGTCCCCATTATTGCTCGCGTGGCCGCATTCTGGACCAGCTGAAGTCTTCGGGTGCACCTCAAGGGGAGCCCCATGTAGAGAGATTTACAATAGTCCAGTCGGGATGTCACGAGGGCATGAGTGACTGTGCAAAGGGCATCCTGATCCAATAGGGGGCGCAACTGGCGTACCAGGTAAAACGCCCTCCTGGCCACGGCTGTCACTTGATCTTCCATCGACAGCCGGGTATCCAGGAGGACACCCAAGTTGCGCGCCCCATCCACAGGGGCAAGGTGTTCGCCCCCTATGGCCAGTGATGGAGTCAACTGGTTGAATCGGGCGGCCGGAAACCACAGCCACTCGGTCTTGGCCGGGTTGAGCCTGAGTCTGTTACTTCCCATCCAGATCCGCACGGCTTCCAGGCACTGGCACATCACCGCTACGGCATCGTTGGGGTGGTTTGGGGTAGATATATACAGCTGCGTATCATCAGCGTAGAGGTGATACTCTACCCCAAAACCACGGATGATCTCACCCAGCGGCTTCATATATGCGTTGAAAAGGAGAGGCGAGAGGACCGACCCCTGAGGCACCCCACATGTGAGGGGTCTCGAGGTCAACCTCTGCTCTCCTGCCAACACAAATTGCGATCGACCAGAGAGGTAGGAGGAGAACCACCATAAAACGGTGCCTCCCACCCCCAACCCCCCCAGTCGATGCAATAGGATACCATGGTCGATTGTATCAAAAACCGCTGAGAGGTCTAATAGGACCAGGATGGAGGAACAACCCCCATCTCTGGCCCTCCAGAGATCATCTACCAACGCGACCAATGCCATCTCGGTGCTATGCCCGGGCCGAAAGCCGGACTGGCGCGGGTCTAGATAATCAACTTCCTCCAGGTGACGGGGAAACTGTTGTGCCACCACACTCTCTACAACCTTCACCAGAAAGGGAAGGTTGGAGACGCGACGATAGTTGGCTAATAAAGCTGGGTCCAAAGAGGGCTTCTTCAGGAGGGGCCTCACCATGGCCTCTTTAAGGGAGGCAGGCAAGAAACCCTCACTCAAAGAAGCGTTGACAACCTCTTGGAGCCAGCCTCGTGTCACCTCCCAGGATGCCAGTACAAGCCAGGAAGGACACGGGTCCAATAAACATGTGGTGGCTCGCCACGTAACCTGTCCATATCCTCGGAAGTAACAGAGTCAAACTCCTCCCAACCAGGATCCTCCTCGTGGCCTCCCACTGGGCCATCAATGGAGACTAACTCGTTATGGATCTGAGCGATTTTCTCCTACAGATGACATAGGTAAACTTCCAGGTGGCCTCAACAACTCCCTAAAAGAATGCAAATGACCAGCTGTCTGCAAGGAGTATAAATCCTTCCATTCCCCATCCAGTCAAAGCTGAAGAACCTTCTTGGATGAGAAATGAAACGTCTTCAAAGAAAAAGACCATTGTTAAGTGAGTTTCACATTTTCCAAGTTGGCCATGCCCACCCGGTCACATGACTGCTGAGCCACTCCCATAAAACAGGCCACACCTTCTGGCTCTCAAATGAAATTTCAATCGTGGTATTGTTGATATTTGGTTCTTTTGACTAATGAGTTTGCCCACCACTGGGTTAGGGACATAGAGAGAATGAATGAAGACTAAATTGTGAGATAAAGATATGAAGGAAGGCTGAATCAGCTGAGAGGAAGTGGAAGACTACTAAAGGTCTAGTTGGATGAAGGTGATGGGCTCCTGAAAAAGAGAGTGATAGAAAAGTTAAAGAACAAAATGAACTTCATGTAGAGCTATTTAGTTGTAGACTAAACAAGGACCAGAAGCTATGGAGAGCTATCCCAAAGGTACTTTTCCAGGAGGCATCTGAACTTTCTTGTTTTTTCTTCAAAGGCATTTTGCTTATCACCCAAGAAGCTTCTTCAGCTCTGACTGAATGGTGGGGAATGGAAGGATTTATAGTGCTCCTTACAAATTATGTGGCTAAGTAAAGAACCTTTATTCAAGAAAGAATAGTTTGCCACATACATTCACACGTCCCGAATTGTCAAGAAGATAAATCCACAACACATTTCAGTCAGCCGATGAAGAAGCAAACTGTTTGACAGAACAGAAGCCATCTACCAAACTGCTTCCTATGTGTCCTCTGGCATGAATATCTGTTCCAGCAGCTGCATGCACCGTTCTAAAGACTGGACAGTGTCCCACTAACACAGTGATGAGCAGATGGTTGCTGCTGCTAGCTCTGTGGCCATCATCATATCCTATTTAGTGAAAGAAGACATATTTTAGGTTCATGTTTATCCCACTCAGCAAAGGTGATTGTTCAAATCATCTGCTGGAAGACTGATTCATAGAAGACATTTGCAGAATATAACAGAGCCTGTTCACATTTACAAACATAATATTTATTTATTTTTTAAAGTGGAATAATTCCTGGTTTCCATGTCAGCACACAAAATACTCAAGGTCATGTTAGAATCACACATAGGTGGTGCTCTCGCCTCACAATCAGGAGGTTGTGAGTTTGATCCTAGGTAGAGGCAGATATTTCTCTCTCTGGACAATATACCTGTTGAACAAAACTCCGCATTGGCAACAGGAAAGGCATCTGGCCATTAAAACACTCTGCTAGCTCCATTCAGTTTTCCAAACTCCATCCCTCAAGGAATTATGGGGTGATAAAAAGATGATTTTCATTGAAAGTTTTAATAAAAATAGTAAAGAACCAATACAAACTAAAATACTCTATTTTTTTTTAGTGTACAAAGCGCTCCAATCATATTATTTTTAATAGCTTGTTTTATTAATTGATCTGATATACCAAAATAAACTATGGGGGTGTGGGGATTTATTTATTTTAAAAAAATTAAATGGCCACTTAGTTTCTAACCAACTCTGGAGAGCAAAAGTTAAAACAACGTATACAATCCTATTAAAACTCTGAAACTAAGCACATTGAATTATATGTAGAGAAAATCAGTTGTAATAGTGATGGGTACACCACTGAAAAATCTAAGGAAAATCTAAAACAGATCCTCCTCCAGAAAAGCTGTGTGTTCACTAAGTGGTGACACTGATTTGGTGGCACATAATCAATCAATCAGTTAGTCAGTCAGTCATCTTGCAAAGATAACCTTAGAAGATCCTGGGCCAAACATTTTGAAGCTACAGCTACAATATTTTGAAGACTGCAAAGAATATGGTCAAGCATTGACATTATTATTGATATTATGATAAGATCCCCACTTTTTACAGCTATACGTTGATTAATAAAAGTGCAAACATCTGGTCTAATGTGTTCTCAATTCTGTAAATTTCTTGCTGGTCTCTCTGTTCCAGTTTAATTTTAGTAGACATTTTGATTGCCTTATTGATGCCTACATATTTATAATTTGGGGGAAGAGGATTGTAGGTTTGTGAACCATCTAGAATAAGATGTGCAAAACGCTATAATTATGAATAATTTTTTTTTAAATCCTTTCCTATCAAGTTGAATAAATAATCTGCTTAATTTTTGTAATATTAAATGCTTCAATGTGAAGTGCTATTGGATATGAAAAGCATCTATTGAAAATTGTCTATTCCAATAGATAAATGAATGCTTCTTATATTTCAGAGATATACATGCAAGCCTGAAAATAAAGACCCGACATTGAATATCCAACTTTTTTTTTCTTTCGTCACTTCCAAATTAAGTGTATTTCTTTCTCTTTCTCTCCTTCTACAAGGTCAGAATTAAGGGCAATTTATTGTTCTCCTCATAATATTCTGGTACATATTTACTGCAAAGATGTTAGAAATACCTGAACTAAAAAGAAAAAAAAAGATTCCATTTTTTTCTCCATAGTAATAGAAATGGCATGTGCTTCACTGTCCTTCCAACAACAAAAAACTCATCCCCAGCACACAACAAAATTACTGACATACCTTAAAGTACAGTGGAGGTCACAAGAAAAGTTAAATTGCTGACCAACACACTTTTATTTTGTATGTGTGACTTCTACATTATATTTTGATCCTGTGACTCCTGATGACATGGACAGGATGCTGGGACAGCTGAATGCCACCACATGTTTATTGGACCCGTGTACCTCCTGGCTAGTACTGGCCTCCCGGGAGGTTACACGAGGCTGGCTCCAGGGAATTGTCAACACTTCTTTGAGTGAGGGGCTCCTACCGGCCACCTTGAAAGAGGCGGTCATGAGGCCCCTCCTCAAGAAGCCCTCCCTGGACCCAGCTGTATTAGCCAACTATCATCCGGTCTCCAACCTTCGCTTTCTTGCGAAGGTTTTTGAGAGTGTGGTGGCACGACAGCTCCCCCGGCATCTGGAGGAAACTGTCTATCTAGACTCGCACCAGTCCGGTTTCCGGCCCGGGTACAGCACAGAGACGGTATTGGTTGCATTGGTGGATGATCTCTGGAGGGCTCGGGATAGGGGTCATTCCTCTATCCTGCTCCTATTAGACCTCTCGGCGGCTTTCGATACCATCGACCATGGTATCCTATTGCACTGGCTGGAAGGGCTGGGGTTGGGAGGCACCGTCCTGCGATGGTTCTCCTCCTACCTCTCCGACCGGTCGCAATTTGTGTTGGCAGGAGGGCAGAGGTCGATGTCTAGGCCCCTCACATGTGGGGTGCCTCAGGAGTCGGTCCTCTCACCCCTTCTGTTCAACATTTATATGAAGCCGCTGAGTGTGATCATCCGTGGTTTTGGGGTAGAATTCCATCAGTACACTGATGACACCCAGCTGTACATCTCTACCCCTGACCACCCCAACGATGCCGTTGAAGTGATATCCTGGTGTCTGGAGGCCGTGCGAGCCTGGATGGGGAGAAACAGGCTTCAACTCAACCCGTCCAAGACCGAGTGGCTGTGGTTTCCGGCATCACAATATAGCCAGTTGGTACCATCTCTGGCTATCGGGGGCAACTTGGGCATCCTCCTGGATTCCTGGCTGTCATTGGATGACCATCTGACGGCCGTGGCCAGGGGGGCCTTTTATCAGGTTCACCTGATACGCCAGTTGTGCCCCTTTCTAGATTGTGATGCCCTACGCACGGTCACTCAAGCCCTCGTCACCTCCTGCCTAGACTACTGTAATGCTCTCTACATGGGGCTCCCCCTGAGGTGTGCCTGGAGGCTCCAGCTAGTCCAGAACGCAGCCGCGTGGGGGATTTTGGGAGTGTCGAGATACTCCCATATAACACCTCTCCTGTGCGAGCTGCACTGGCTGCCTATGGCCTTCAGGCTGCGCTTCAAGGTGTTAGTGACCACCTTCAAAGCGCTCCATGGCATGGGACCTGGTTATCTGAGGGACCGCCTTCTACCACATACCTCTCTTAGACCTGTCCGCTCTCACAGGGTGGGCTCATCAGGGTGCCGTCTGCCGGACAATGCCGGCCAGTGGCCCCCAGAGCGAGAGCCTTCTTTGTGGCAGCTCCTGCCCTCTGGAATGGCCTACCACCCAACCTCCGCACGATCACGGACCTGCGCCTCATCCGCCGGGCTCTAAAAACATATCTCTTTCACGAGGCCGGCCTGGCATAGCTCTAAATTTTAATCTTATTTTAGAAATGGGTTTTAATTGGCAATTTTAGCACTTTAATTTAATTTATTTTTAATATCCTGTATTTATTGTTTTTTTTACATTGTATTCCTTTCCTGTGCGCCGCCCTGAGTCCAATCCGGAGATAGGTGCGGAATATAAATTCGATAAATAAATAAATAAATAAATAAATAAATAAATAAATAAATAAATAAATAAATAAATAAATAAATAAATAAATAAATAAATAAATAATATTATATTAATATTAATTACAAATTTAGATGTCATGTTAATGAGCATAAGATTATTTGGCTTTAGTTTAGAATATATTAAGAAATATCACCGGATGTTGCATTAAATTATTTATTGTACAATAAAGGTTTCATGTTTAATCTAATTTCTTAAGACCCCTATCGGATTGTTACTTAATGTTTATTGTATAAGTTGATAAAGAAAGAAAAAAAGATGCATGGAGCAAATTAAAACCACAATTAAAATACCAAAAAATATAGAAAGAAAGAAAAAGAAAAATAAGACCGTGGACTTTCTAATTTCCTTTTGTGCAACTAATTTACAATGTTTATAAACATTTATAATGTTTATAAACCTTGTCATATAGTAAGTGTGTCAGATAGTGACACACTTACTTGCAGATAGTAAGTTGATTATATTTGTCATACTGTATGGAATGTATTGTAGGTATAGAACCATTCCTATACCCACAGAGAAGGGAAGGCCTTCTCTGTGGCGGGCCCAGCCCTCTGGAACGACCTACCCCCCGACCTACGCACCACCTCGGACCTCCGCCTCTTCCACCAGCGTCTCAAGACGTATTTATTCCAACAAGCCGGCCTAGCATAACCCCCTGTTTCTGACTTTTATCTTAACAAATTTTAATTCTCATGTTTTTAAAGGGTTTTTAGCACGGAATTTAATTTAATAGTTTTTAAAAAATGTATTTTGTATGGTTTTATATTGCCTGTGCGCCACCCTGGGTCCTTACAAGGAGAAGGGCGGGGTATAAATTTAATAAAATAAAACAAAATAAATAAATTCCAGCTTAATTTTGGACAAATTTATGTTAATCCATGGTTTAAAAACTGCAATGTTTAGATTTATACAACACAATCAGGGGAAAAAAGAAAAACCTACCACATTTTGGTTTAGTGCAATATCTAAATCTGGCCAGAAACACTGTCCACATTGGAGTCCTCCATGAAGATACATTACTCTCTAGAGAGTCAATTGATGCAGCATATTACAAGTTACTTTCTATACACGCATTAATAGAGCAGTAAGTATGGTACATATGTATGAGTTATTTTTTAAAAGTCTGTTATGGGTTAATAAAAAGGGGGGAAAAGACACCCCGAACATGTCCTTTGTACATGGATCTACAAAGTCATCTTCATTTATTCTACATTAATACACACAGGGCTTGCCCAGAAAATGGTCCTGCACTGATGATTGCTTAGCATCTTGTAAGCCAGAGAGCATATTATATTTAATCCCTCCAAAGCCCTATCTTTAAAAAAATAAAAAAACCAGACATAGGGAATAAATAGCATGACTGCTGCTGGCTGTAAAAAGGTGTGTTAGAACTGTTGGAATAAATAATATATTGAACATCACTTTCTTTTCCATTGTGATTATATGTATAACTTTGCTTTAACATTTACAGAAAGTATTTCTTGGTTCAGCAAAGATTTGAATCAAACATTTCATTATCCATTAATAGAAACAAGTCTTATCCCAAGAATGCAAAACCTGACCCCGAAATGATGACAATGTCTCACAGCTCTAGCAAGCTTGCAGGACCCTGACCCTCAGACATGAACTTTCAGTAGCCTTTTCAGTGAATACATGTGTTATGCGGGAGACAGATCTGCCTCTCAGGTTTGAAAATGGAACATTAAATAATTCATTCTCTCTCTCTCTCTCTCTCTCTCTCTCTCTCTCTCTCTCTCTCTCTCTCTCTCTCTCTCTCTCTCTCTCTCTCTCTCTTTCTCTCTCTCTCTCTCTCTCCCCTTTGAAGCCACTACCTTTTGAAAATTTAACACTTGTTTGTGTATAGAAAATCAGGAATGTAAACAAGCAGTATATTGAGCACAGGGAAGCACCTATTTATGTATAGCTTTAGGCATGGGTACCGAAAGATCTGCTACAATTCCACACTTACACACACATACAAACTCAATAAAACATAGAGCAATTAACAGAGCGATTGTATGCGGCTGAGAAGTTTCATATCATAGCCTAAGCTTTGCAAAGTTTGCATCCAAAAAGGTAAAAAAAATAGGGGACAGAGCCATTTATAAAATCTTTTTTGTGGGGGAGGGGGGAGGTCTTTTAAAACTTTGGTTTGCCTCCCTTCCTTCCAAATAACAATCCATTGATATGACTTTCCCCACATGATGAGAGGAAGACCAATCTCATTGACAAGCCCTGTTTGCCCTATTGCCCTTGCCATCAATGTGCAGTGATATTAGTATACCTACATATAATTTATTTCTAATTCTGGGCCAAGGAGGCCACTGCATAATATTTCCTGCCTGCAGGAGAGATTGTTGACCTTCTGTGACTTTGTTCTCTGTTTGGTCCTCCTTTCTTTCTTATCTTATCAATCAATTAACATTTCAATTTTGGAGAGCCATCCCTCTCAGATCCTGTTTTTATTTTGAGGTCTTCTGGGCCTTGCGTTATTTTTTTTTCTTTCGTCTACTCCCATAACTCCAATATATCCTATAGGTTTTCGCTAACATTGATTCAATAGTAATACCTATTTTATATTCCTATCTAAAAAGATCCAGATGCAGCCAATCCATCATGTTCAACTATTTGGTACTTCTACCTGGCTATGTCATTGGCATTTCAGAGGCATGTTTAATTTTTATGCTCTTTTTAAACACTGCTATCCAGTGTTAATTAAGCATGAAGCTTTTAATTGTAGCCTTCTTTTGTCCCCATATTTAGTCTGCCTAACAAGGTAGCAAAAATACTACAATCTACATTCTTAACAGTTGATCATTGCAGCCTTTTCATCTATGCAGTTTTCTTGCCCAACTGGCTCTTTCCAGAATTACCAAAACCAAAATATATAGCAACCTATAATACGATACCCATCTTTCCATTCCATTCATTTTTTTGTCTACCCCTCTCTTTCAAAAGTCTCCTTTTTCTTTTCCATCCTGAAAGAATTTTGTCTTTTACCCCTTGTCATCCATTCTGACTGTAATGTTGTTTCTTGACTTAACTTTTCTTGGTTCAAAATCTTTTCTCATTTGTTTTTCCTGCTGGTATAATCTATATCATCTACTGAAAATGAGCATCAATATTTAACTGAATTAAACATGCGTTTCCTAGTTACCCTCAGTTTTATCTTCCTCTTTTGCCATTTCCGCATCATACTTTTATTGTAAATAACTTGAAACAAAAGCTCCTAGTATGTTCAGTGACAGCACCATATAACTAAGATCCCTAGTAATAAGGATAGCAACTGATGTCCCAGTGAGTTTACCCTGTTTTGTACAAATGCACATAATCTTAGAAAGCCATTTTGCTTAGCAAAATATATAGCAGTATTCTCTGTCTGGAATTAATGACTCACAGTCTCTGGCCCTAAACGATAAATTCAGGAGCCATCCTCAGTTGTCCAGAGCAGTCTGCTAGTACTAAAACAAGGATTCCACCAAGCTCCTGAAATTGCTTTTGTTTCTTCTTCCTTTTACAACCCTCTTTTTTTTTCATTTATGTGACATGTGCTTTAGATTATGTTATGCATGGAGAAACTTCTTTTTTATTTGTATAACCTGTGAGAATATTTTCCTCATAAAAATACATTTAGTAGGCAGACAGGCAGATGAGAAAAGTTTGTTTAGAATAGATTTGCACAGAGCTTTGAATGACTGCTTCAGTTAGAGGAAGCTTTATTTATTCTTCCTTTGTTTTTCATTTAATGTTCAAGCATTATAAAGGGCTCGTTTGAAGCTGTCTCTAAGTGGGTTGCAGTGCCCGTCTTTGTAACTCAGATTAAAATAAATAACATTATAAAGAAACAATAATAACCCAACAATTTAGAGGAAAAGTTTGTAAAAATGGAAAATATAACAATCAAGGGCCCCACATTAAAAGCCATTCCTAACACAACCACATGGCATTCTGGTCTCCATGACTGATGTCTTAGATAAGCTTATAATGAACTGTCTGAAGGCCAGGAGAAATGATGCTCTTCTGATCATGGGACAAGCAATTCCAGACAATACAGAGGATGTCTGAAAAGGCATGCTCCCAAAATCCTACAGATGGCAGTTTCTGAGAACAGGACTCAGAGTACAACCTATCAAGTTTATCAAATGGTGAGATGTTTGTGAGAAACATTTAGGGGTGGTATTTACTTACCTTCCCTACCGGTTTGCAAATGTGTGTGCATGTGCCTATACATGTGCCTGGCATAGCTGGTATAGCTATTTTATTATTTTAGTTGGGTTTTAATTAATGTTCTTAGCACGGGCCAAATTTTATTTAATTCTCGTTTTAACCATTGTGACTGTCTGTATTTATTTGTATTTTGTATTTTATATTTTTTAGTTCCTGTGCACCGCCCTGAGTCCCATCTTGGGAGATAGGGCGGTATAGAAATCGAATAAATGAAATGAAATGAATGACTAACTCTTCAGCGCATGCACTTTTGACTTAAAAAAGGACCTAAATGGGATGCCATAGAGCCTGGGTGGGTGAGCGGGGCCACCCGCGATTTCCACTACCGGTTTGGATGAACCGGTCTGAACCGGTAAAATACCACCTCTGGAAACATTGGTTTTGCAGACATGCAGGTCTTAATCCATGAAAGACTTTAGGTAGCATCAAGCATTCTGAATTGCACCCGGAAGTTAATTGATAATTGGCCTATTCTCAATGTAGGAATGTATTAAGAAAACACTCTTTTCATCTGAAGTGCATATATCCCACTTCTAAATCTCTTCACTTTACTAGTTCAACTCACGTACTGAAGAGTCTTCTGACTAATGGAACAGTCAGAGCATTGAGGATGCCTCATCTCTGTCTTGAAATCTTCTAATTTAGAGACTCTGGTATCCTATTATGGCTATTCTCCTAAATTGACAAGAGTATTAATACACTTACAGTATTAGTATTTTTTTAAGGAACAGATGTTTTTCACAATAAATTTAAAGGACCTAGCAACTTGTTGTTCAGCCCTGCAGCTCTCCTAAGGCAAGAAATGCACCTCTTTATAGAAAAATCAAATACCTGTCCTATTAATTAAGCACTATACTTGTTATCAAAACATACAGCACAAATATTTGCCAAGATTGTTGGTCTTAAACATGATATTCATAACTTACACTATTGCTTACGGTAGTCGTTTTTATCTTGTACTATATAACTACAAACAGTGATTAGAGAATACGCCACAAGAAATGGGATGGAATTTTTTTCCATCCGAATTGGGACATCTGCATTTCTTTCCCACTGTGCCCTTTAAGACCTGGGGTTTTTTTTTATTGCTTTGACTTCATGGATTCCCATCCAGTTTTATACTTGCAATCTTCACACCTGGATTGGCATCTGTGCAGCTGAATTGCAGTTGAGAAAACTTTGTTACCTTTCACTTTCTTTTTCTTGCTGTATTACTTTGAGAACTCAGCATTATTTCAAAAGCCGATGAAAGGAGATGCATCAATATTATTATTATTATTATTATTATTGCTGTATTGTTATTATATTATTGTTGTTTTGTAGCAAAAGCTGAATTAGCTGAATAAATCTACAAAGCATGACTTTTGTTTTGTTTTGTTTAAAGTACTGAAAGGTGCTTATCGTACCCTTGCTATTGATTCAGAAGTCACAGATGGTGCAAAATAGACAGCCAAGATGCTTAGGGAAAGGTCTGATTATACATATATTACATCAGAGCTGAAGCAATTGGGCTGGCTGCTTATTAGCTACTGAAACCGGTTCAAGATCTTGTTGCTGATATATAATATCCTGAACAACTTGGGACCCAATTACTGTCAGAACCTCTTTCCTGATATAGACTTGTGTAATCGTTAAGATCACCCTACTTATACTTTAAGAATTAATTAGAACATTTTCCCCACTAACTGTCTATCAGCTGTGGTCTTGACCAGAAATTAGGAAATATATATTTTTTTTCTGACATATATTTGCTGGCTAAAACAAGACACACAAAAAGAAATGGATCATTTTATTACAATTACACAGATGAACAAGGCAGCAGGATGACACCTGAGTCTCCAGCTAACAAAGGCTTACAATCTAAGTGCATACATATAAGGTGTATTGGGATAACTCTTCCAGTCATGAATTTACAAACTGTAATTGAGATTCAAAAAGGCTCCTATATACTCAATTGTTGCCCAACTCTGCATGTTCATAGGCTATATACAGATAAGGACATACAGCCCTTACACCTCATCCTTTTATTACACAAGACCAAGATGTATTTATGTTCATATTCTAGTTAAAATAATAAATAGTGTATCTATCACTTAATATATACAGGAAATGTGATCCCTCTTCCTGACAAACAGAACATACTAACACTGGAGGCATCCCCCCTTGGGTAACCGAAGTGACTGCCAGTATGTTACAAAACATAGAAGCAAAGATATATCCTAAAGATGCAAGTTGACAAAAAAAATCAATAAAGAATAAACTAAGATAATTGTATAAAGGATAATTATTGCCTTTTGCCATGTTGAATATAGCCTACTGTGCACAGGTAATAAAGATCAGATAAAACTGAAACAACAGTCTAGATCAGAGGTTCCCAAACCTGGCAACTTTAAGACTTGTGGACTTCAACTCCCAGAATTCTCCAGCCAGAAGAGCTGGCTGGAGAATTCTGGGAGTTGAAGTCCACAAGTCTTAAAGTTGCCAAGTTTGGGAACCTCTGGTCTAGATGGAGATTAGAAAGAAAGACTGGCGCCAAGGACAACCAGGATGGGCTCAAGATATGAGCTTCCACTGTAAAAATAGGTAGACCTCAATCAACCCAAACTATTAAGCCTGAGGCATGCCGATTGAAAAGGTAAATGGAAACTAAAATTTCAAAGTTCCTTTTGGGGTGCATTGGGTGAAGTGGAATTTTCTTGGACCACATATAAAATATAGCAAATGTAGAGTAGAGTAGAGTAGAGTAGAGTAGAGTAGAGTAGAGTAGAGTAGAGTAGAGTAGAGTAGAGTAGAGTAGAATAGAATAGAATAGAATAGAATTCTTTATTGGCCAAGTGTGATTGGACACAATGAATTTGTTTTTGGTGCATACGCTCTCAGTGTACATAAAAAGACAAGATACATTTGTCAAGAATCATAAGGTGATTAATGATAGTCATAAGGTACAAATAAGCAATCAGGAAACAGTCAATATCAATATAAATTGTAAGGTTACAAGCAACAAAGTTACACTCATGCAGTCTTAAGTGTATATAAATCACACAATAATGTTAAAAGTTTACAATCTTGTGGGGCCGCATTGCTCTCTTCCCAGGCCACATGCAGTCCATGGACCTCATCTAAAGCAAAATAGACAAGATAAAATGGACATGAGTAAAATCACTAAGCCATAATGGGATGGTCAAAAAAGGTATCAGTTACGATCACTTTATTGAAATCTTATGGTGCATATTAAAAGGGTAAGGCTTCAATCATGTGGTTGAAGCTGTCTTTTTTTTTTAATTTCACATCTGTCATTTGTCTCCTTTCTAGACTAAAAAACCTCAAATGCCACAGCCTTCTTCTCATAAGGAACCTTATCAGTTCCTTAATCATCTTAGTTGCTTTGCTCTGATCCTTATCTAACTTTACATCCTTTTGGAGTTGCAGCAACAAGAATCACATACATTCACACCATTGTTTTACATTAGCGTGTTGTGATATTAGCATCTCTATTTTTAGCACTGTTTCTTATTATCTCCAACATGTTGTTGTTTTTTTTAAATAGCTGCTGCACACTGTGTCGACACCTTGATTGGACTGTTTACAATTATTCCAAGATTTCCTTACTCGTCAGTCACTGCTAGCACTGATCCCGTAATGTGTCAACTCCTCTAATGTGCACAGATCCCTCTGGGGCTCTTCACAATCACGTTCTGTTTTTTTCACTTTGAACAATTTAGTGTCATCTGCAAATTTCACACCCAATCCAGGATGATTTCCAATATATTAAAACGGACTGGTCCTAGCACAGAACCACGAAGGTTCCCCTAGTTACATCCTGCATTTCTGAAAAATATCTATTTACTCTTTGTTTTCTGTTATTTAGCCAATTGCTTATCCATAAGCAGATTTGCCATTTTATTCTATGACTGCTGAAGTTATGGAGAAGTCTTCAATGATGGATTCCAGCAAAGACTTTTCCAAGAACTAAGTGGATAGTGTCTACTAGTTTTCCCTTAATAACAGTTCTATTAATATCCCCAAGAAACTCTAGTAGTTCATTTATTTTACTTATTTGCAGGGCTTAAATGGCTACCTAGCTATCTAATGTTTCTAGGTAGCTCACAACAATCATAAAAACAGAAGTGTCCTTCCCTCCAGGCACTAGACCGCATGGCCTCCCAACTCAATCTTCTTCATAGAGTAATACTTGGGGGGACAGCCAATCCTCAAGGCTTTCTAAAAGCCTAAAAGGGTAGGAAGCCTTCAGATCTTAGGTATAGGTAGCAAAAATAGTAAATGACATCAAAATGGAGTTTTCTATACCTCTTTGCTGCTATATAATGGCAATGTAGATATTTGCTTCCTAGATAAGTTTGTCCTATACTTGTTCCCAGTGAAAGCCAACACTTCTCTGTACATAAAGGTAAAGGTTCCCCTAGCATATATGTGCTAGTCATTCCTGATTCTAGGGCAGTGCTCATCTCCGTTTCAAAGCCGAAGAGCCAGCGCTGTCCGAAGTCATCTCTGTGGTCATGTGGCCAGCATGACTAAATGCCGAAGGTGCATGGAACACTGTTACCTTCCCACCAAGGTGGTTCCTATTTTTCTACTTGCATTTTTACATGCTTTAGAACTGCTAGGTTGGTAGAAGCTGGGACAAATAATGGGAACTCACTCCATTATGCAGCACTAGGGATTCGAACCACTGAATTGCTGACCTTTCTGATCGAAAAACTCAGTGTCTTAGTCACTGAGCCACCACATCTCTTTTTCTCTGTACATATGTACACATAATAACCATGCAAACCCATATTATAGGTGAGTAGCTCTTGGCTCCTTGTCACCTTAAAGCAGTATTTTCACCCTGATGGAACCATAGTCTGGTAAACTAAAGTCCACCAATAAATCAATATTAGGGACTCTTTATTGATATCTAGTGGCCAACCAGAGTTTTGTAACCTAGCTCTGGTGGCCCTTGTTCAGACAGGGAGAGAAGTTCCAGAATTACAATTAAGAACCCCAGGAGTTCCTTCATAGGAATAGTTCTAAGCAGACAAATGAAAAACTTTTGCTTTGTGGATCATGTTGATCTCTCCCCCCTCCGCCTCCCCGTCCCCCCCGTCCCCCGGTTAATTTAGGAAGTGGAATGCAAATCAAATAAATAAAGCTTTTGTGGATTTTTTTCCAGACCTATGACATGCTATATGGATCTCCTTTGATTAATCTAAAGTCATTTGTTCCATGATCAACAATTTGATGAAGTTGCCAGAATGAAATAAAGCCAAGGACATTTTATAAATCAAAGACTGCTTTCATTTTATCCAAGTTCAACTTACTGTATAGCACAGTAAATTTTCCAGAAGATGGTATAGTTGTAGAGAAGATATACTGTAAAATATTCTTCTCCCAAAGTTCAATTTTTTTTCTTGCACATAAAAACCCTCTTAGTGTTCTGACATTCCATTTCATTCTACTGAGGTGCAAAGAGGAATATGTAATAGTTTGAAGTCCTAATTATAATGTATTTATTATTGCTTCTACATAACAGCTTTAACAGAAATCAAGCCATATTAGAAGGAGGATAGCTGGCTGATGTCAGAAATGGGAACGCAAAAATTTCTGCAATGTGCTCCTCACTAGAAAACACTATGGATTTACTATCAATCATAATTAATAACAGATGAACCTTTTCAATGATAGTTTCTGCCTACTATTCTTTTTGCTTGAACACTGATAATCCTATATTGAACACAATCAATATCAGAAAGATTACGAGGTATAAGTAGAGAGAAAACGTAAGGAGAAAGTCATAACATCTTTTAACACGTTTCTAGATTGAATTTCTCAGATTGCACACAATGTATCACATTTAAATTGTAACATAGTGCTCTAGACATCAAAGATGAAAGTGGGTAATAGATTTTGTCAGCAGATTTGATTAGAAATCACATACCTAGAAGTCCTACTTCTCTGTAAGGACCGAATTATTTTGAAATAAGCATGCCTTCCAGTAAACCACCTTCCCAGGTGAAAACTTAGCTAGTTCATCCATATGAAAACACTTATACACATCATTGTGGTAGATTCTCATCATTGTCACAATCACCACCACAGCTACCATATCAGTGCAATAAGAGTTTTAACTGGGACAGGCATCACAAACTTATTACTCTAGAGTGGTCAGATCTGGCTCAACTTGGGGAGGCAGTTCATAGCTATCCTTCCACCTAATGAAGAAGGTGGGGGGAGGATAAAAGAGGAAAAGATGAACGGACAATAAAACTTTGTGTGTCCATGATAGGAAGTTGGAAGGGGAGAATGACAGGTGAGAAGGATCAAAGCAGCCGGATCCTGTTTGTACCAGAATCCCATAACTAGGCACCCTGAGAAATATGCTTATTACTCGCAAACATCTCAGACTTCTCAAAATATCTTGGTGGGCTCTTGTTGGCTGGAAATGGACTGGTCATGGGGGGAGGGATGGGCTGGTGGCAAACCTATGCCCTATTTTGTATCCAGCACGTGAGGTACCATATTTTTCTGTGTATAAGACGCTACTTTTTCTTTAAAATATTTACTTGAAAATGGAGTAAGATCTTATACACAGGAGGCCAAGAGGAGAAGGCATGGCCCATTCCCATCCTCCAGCTCTGCCACACTTGCCGTACAAACCTCTATCTTATATACAGATCTATCATTCCTCTCTCTTCTAGTTGTTTCCTGTATCACATTGCCACTCTAAGTTTCATCTCTATTGTTCTTGTGATGCATGTTCTGCTCTTGTCTTACTCTCTTATCAGATGGCTTCTGCATGGTAATGGCTTGTGGTGTGCTTACTGCAAGAAACTGCATGAAACATGGGGGTGTCCTATACATGGGGGCATTTTATAAATGGAAAAATATGGTACTTTAAGAGCTGGGTTGACTTTACTGCAACCACCACTCTTAGTAAAAGATCCCTTTAACCAAATAGAGTCAACGGTATTTCTTTCCTAAGGGATTGGATTGGGGCAGGTCCAAAAGGAGTTTACTTATCTCATTGGTTTCCAACTCAATTGGGTCACTAAGAGTCAGATAGCATATACATTTGATAAACTATTTGTCACTGCTCATCAGTGGCAGGACATCAGAGTTCCTCAGAGTACTTATTAAATGGGATATGTTACTTGGAACCCTGACACTATTGTTATTATGATTGTATGCACAACAATATGAAATGACAGCTGACAGATGATGTTGGCCTTCATATCCATCAAGTTCTTCCCAAAAATGTAGGATGTCATAATGTATCAGCACAGTATATGAATAGATCCAAGCAATGTGGCTCATTGTAACTGACAGATGGAAATTATATCTATGTGCCGATTTTCTAAATACTGTCCAAGATTTTTTGGTATGGCAACCAGAATGCCAATAACCACAGAGATAATATACCATAATCTTTCAAGTTTGATTTTCAGATCTTGATAGTTTGTGATCTTTTTAATCATTTTCCAATTCTGGCCTTAAACTAATTCAAATAGCTTGTTCTTAAGTAGCCAAAATGATGCCTTCAGTTTCTTTTTTTTAATGTTCCAGTTGTAAGCCACTGTCAGTTTTTTTTCTTATCCTCTATCTCCACAATGTTTGTAGAAATTAATATTCTGATATGGTGAGTGATAACATATTCCTAGAAAAGTTACAGCCTCAACCTTTTGCTTTACATTTCTAAATGTTTCAAGTCATTAGGTGTGGCCCAGGTATTAATAGCTTTAGTGTTTCCACTGTTCAGTTTTATCTTTTCAATTTCTCACTCTTTGGATGTATTATTTACCAATCACATTTTTAACTTGCCCACGTTTGATACTAGCCATCTGTAAAATGTACAGATACTTAT
Source organism: Rhabdophis nuchalis (assembly GCA_039707465.1). Lineage (NCBI taxonomy): Eukaryota > Metazoa > Chordata > Lepidosauria > Squamata > Natricidae > Rhabdophis > Rhabdophis nuchalis. The sequence goes on along the minus strand of CM077643.1, from coordinate 103,200,805 downwards.
AAAGTTTATTCTGATGGCTTCTGATGGTTTAGCCATTCACTATTTTAATTCAAGTACTGTTTGCGATTCAAAACCAATCTATTGCTACTCTGATTTGCTGGCCAATTTCGGGTGCTGAAATTAATTTATAACTATTCAAACTGTACATTATAAATGATAGAAAATATTTGTAGCTCATATGGTAGATATTGGTGGTGGTTTGTTCTCCCAACTTGCTGTTTAGCTTCTGAACATTTTGTCACCAGGCTAGGTGAACATCCTCAGTGGGACTTTGATTGAAGTATCTTGTTTCAGTTCTTCATCCCTTTTATTGATCTCATGTGGTCAGCTGGTCACATGACCGACCAACCACATGAGATCAATAAAAGGGGTAAAAAACTGAAACAAGATGCTTCGACTGAAATCCAGCTGAGGATGCCACCTAGCCTGGCGACAAAATGTTTGGAAACTAAACAGCAAGTTCAGAGAACAAACCACCACCAAAATTGTACATATTCATACTTATTTCTCACTCTATGCAGTGAGACAAATTAAAATCTGTTATATGCCACCTGACACCCAGAGACTCATCATCTTCTCTAGGGAAAAAATGTTCCATGAAAGCCAGGAGCTTCTGATAGCACTGGACTGAGTGTCCTATAAATATATGGATTTAGAAAATGGTGCATAAACTCATTTTTATTGTAAAGTGAAATTATAAAAGGGTCAGGGGTTTTTTTTTTGTTGGAAAAGCCATTAAGGTTGAATAAAGCTTGAAACAGTTGATAGCACTGAAACGCTCTTCTAAACAAATCTGTTGATATCAATAACTAATTACATCCCAGTTCCAGCTCACTAACACAGATTGATAGTTCCATTATAGTGTTTAATTAGACTACTTTTTAATTTATCAGTAAGAAATTATCTAAATGGCAAAGGAGTGGATGTCTATAAGGCGGAAGGGAATAAACTAGTCAAAGGGTACAAAATTGTGTCATCACTATGCACATTTTGCTCTGATGAGATAAAGGAAGCCTGCAAGTTTGTCCAGCTTCATTTTTGTCCAAAAATGATTAATTAGGATCATATCTGACTGTAATTTTAAAAACCATCTAACTTGTTCAAATTTATTCTCCCAGAATTTATTATATGCTGTCTGGGGAATTGTGGGAATTGAGCTCCTAAAGTTGCCAGGTTTGAAAAATAAATGGTGCTGTTCCTTGGAATAAGTAAAGCAGTTCATCCAGCATGTCTTCTCCTGCTTCAAATGCTTCTGCAGTTCCACACCAACATTTTTGAGTTAACCGGAGAGGTTCTTTAAACATTCCACTAAGCAGGCTTAGTACAGTTCTCATTATTTGCAGGTCCATTTGAATGCTAAAGGGCTTTTCCCATTGCTAAAATGAAGTGCTATCTACCCATCCTTGAAATGGCACAAAACCATCCTAGCATAATATTGGCTGCCCCATTGTCAGTTTCTATTACCCTGCTTCTATTGCTCTGTTTTGAATCAGTGGAGGCATCTTAGATTTCTTCAAAACAGGACTATAAAATACGAGCTGAAAAAAATTCAGACAACCATGAAACACTGGTAGGAAGATCACATTTTCTGGATTTTTCTTTGCTGCTCCTTTGGATTTTTACAATCCAGATTGTATGGTCCTAATTCCAGTTCATACCTATCCTGGATAACATGGACAAAATTGAGAACTGAGAAAAGATGTAAAAGAAAGCAATCCATTCTGATGTGGTGTAGAATTAAGACAGGAGACATTCAGGCTCAGATTCACCTCAGCAGTGGAAGGCAAATTATTTTGAGTCAGTTCACTATTTTTCAATCCAATTTACCTCACAGAATTCTTGTTATGCAGAAAAGTTAGGGGATAGAATTTGGAAGACATTTGGCATCACGTCTCTCAGATGCCAAATTTAAAAAATCTGACAAATAAATATAACTATTTATGGACTTTTTTGCTGAATATGAATTAAAAATAAATTGGAGATGTGGGGATTTACTGATTAACAAGGGTTGTTTATGAGAAGGGAACCATGATATATGTAATTTGGCAAAGCAGAGGTAGTAATTATCATGTTTGTAACTGCTACAAAAAGATTGGAAGTTACTTCTTTAGATATTTCTTTTCCTTAGTCTTTTGAAGTCTTACACTTTTTCTTTTTTTCCTTTCATATTTCTTTCTTCTAATTTTCATTTTATATTTCTGTAGCATTTTAATCTCATGTAAAATCATCTTTTCATAAAATTATATTTAAAAAATGAATCTGATAAATAAAAAGTGAGTACTATTATCTATTTTTTTTTCTCCCTTGGAAAATCAGTGGAATATTTTCTATTACTTGGCTTTAGATTTCCAATTACTAATTCTTTACAATACTGCAACAGCTTTTTATGATATGACATCCTTTTTTTATTCCATCTCACCCTCAAACCTTCGGCTAAACTTGACTCAAGCTAAAACACCTGTTGAGCACAAGAAACAATGTTCAAAAAGGCATTCAAAATGATCATGGGGCCGAAACTCAGGGACTAAAGAAGGTAATGTTGAAGAAAGAGTTCGAGTATCTGACCATGAGAAAAAAGAAAGATGGATATGGAAGAAATATATGGATTTATGTAATTAACTAATATAACTTTTATGATTTCTAATTTGTAAGGAAAGATGATATCTTGCTGGTGGAATGTCATTTTATATTTTTGATTTTACATATAAAAGGATGTTTTGACAATTAATTAAATTGAGGCTTAGAATTACTAATTGTAAAATTAATATGGGAAACAAAGATGGAATTTTGTGATTAATTGACATAATTTTTATGATTTGTAATTTGCAACGAAAGATGGCTTCTTATGTTTTTCTTTTTTGAATATGTCTGCCTTATTTGTGTTTGTTTTTTTCAAAATAAATAAAAAAAATATAATTAAAAAAAAAGAAAAAAGAGAGATTGACCATGAAAAAACCATGTACTTCTTCTACACATGAAATAAAGAATGGGAAGATGGAAAATGAATACTTGCTTTCTCACAATCTAATCATAAGCAATATGATTCTGAATACTAGTCCTGGGAGATCTATGTGGGAACAGATCCATTGCTTCTTGTGCTGATTTCTGGGGAAAACAAAACACTTTACAAAATAGGAGTCCCTTTTATTTTGCTTTGAATGATTATTGTTTCACCTTATGTTTGACTATATGTGAATTTTTATTCATTTATTCATTCATTTTGCACTCTGTATTCATTCCTTGTACCTTTTCATTCAGAGTTTCTGTTCCTTATTGTTTTTATTGGACCTTTTTTATTTCCTGAATAATAACAGCTTCCTGGACACGAGCAGAAATCCATGTTATTCTAACTTTTTTTTTAACATTTAGAAATATTTTTCAAGATAAATATCTGTTACTAGGGTTTAAAATTATACCCAGCTACTATGCAGAGTTATGACTATTTAGAGTTTTTCCTTTTCATCATTTTTTCACCAATCTCCTCATTTTTTAGAAGTTTCTCCTTTTGTAGTTAATTGTGACCGTGCAAGACTAGTCCAATTTTCTGTTTTCATGTGTAGTAAATATAATAGCATTATGCTTACTGTTTCCTATTGATTACTTATTGATTGCAATTCACACTAGATTATGATCACTGTTTAGGATTAAGTGTAAGAAAGCTTCCCTCTGGCTGGTTATAAGACAAATTTTTTAAAGACACAAATATTTGGAATATAATATTTGGAATATGATTTATAGGTCATGTTCTGAACATAAATATATCTAGTCTATATGTGAGTGATTGAAGTCCTTCATTAGGATATCTATTTCTTTTACATCTGTCTGATTTATTTCAACATCTTATGATTTCTCTCACTATTTTGATAAGGTGAAAGATAATATATCCTTAATTTAATTGCATCTTGTGGACCGATAGTATCATACATTCAATAGAGAAATCTGGTCTTCAATTTTTGATTATATCAGCAAATCAGATGTTGTCTGTCTTCAGTTCCTAAATTCTTTAGATAAAGAGGAATACGTAAGCAGTTAAACCTATAAGAATAAATCAAGGGGGATTGAACTTGGCACTCAAAAATCCATTAGAATAGTAAAAATACACCTCCTGAATATTTAGATGAGCAACAGAAGTAACATGCTAATCATATTATGGGATCACACATGGTACACGGAGGCTTGTGGGCAGGTACAAAAACATCAGTCATGTGTCAATGAATGAACTCTGCTTGTTATTTGCTCAAGAAAAAGCATGTGCTATGGTGGCACAGTGGTTAGAATGCAGTACTGCAGCCTACTTCTGCTGACTGCCAGAGCCTACAGTTTGGCAGTTTGAGTCTCACCAGCTCAAGCTGGATTCAGCCTTCCGTTTTTCCAAGGTTCATAAAATGAGGGACCAGATTGTTGGGAGCAATATACTGATTTTGTAAAATGTTTAGAGAGGGCTATAAAGCATTGTGAAGTAGTATATAAGTCTAAGTACTATTCCTATTACTATATGAAATTTAGTGCCTGGAGAGAGGAAAAAATTGTCTACTTATCTGAGAGGTCAGCAAGAGGGCATCTTTATTTAAAATAAAGGGAGGGTTACACCTTTTTGGCTTGAAGCCTATTGGGCAAAGCATACTGGGCCCAAGGAATTGCTGGCTTTTTCAGCTAACACTTGGAAGGGAAGCTTTTGTTAGATTTTATCACTTACTTAATATAAATAGCAACACCTCTACCAATATTCACATTCTTTAACTTTCCTTGTAAAATCTGTATCCAAGAATGACTATAGTCCAATGATGTTCTTCATCCAATCAGGTTTTTGCTCAATGTTCTTACAATCAAGCATTTTTATTCCCCACCTTGGCTTCAAGTCTTCTATCATTGGCACAGTCATGCTTATAGACCATATCTTTTAGAAATGCTGACTTTTTCCAGCCTCTAGGAGTTGTGGAAGTTATACATCTTGACCAGGCAAGTTTAATAAAGTCTTCCTTGGCACCTCCATGAAAGGTAGATCCTAACTCTTGGTCTCAGACTTCATTTCAAGCAGTTTGCAGAATGGCAGGTAAATCTTGGCTGCATATGATAGCTTAGTCATTATACTGCCATGGTAAAATATATAATAGAAGTACAGCTACTATTATGGCTGTAATATGAGACTAAGGGGAAATTTGTATTTAGCTGAACTTCCAGAATAGTGAAAAGTATACCATTCTCTACGGAAGTATTATTTATTATGTCTAGAAAGAACAGCTTTTTCACATCCCAGAGACCCGATTTGTTATTTATAAAATTTCTGACAAACCTTGAACTAGCCCTATATCTCTAGTTATCCCAGCAATGTAGGCAAATACCACAGACCAATTTCCCCAAATCTTTGAAGACTTAAAAAAAACCCTAATTATAATTTTCTTTTCTTATTATCTGCAATCTTAAACTGCTTGATTCTCATGAATAAACCAACGAGAAATAAAATCCCTTTCTGGATTTCAATCCTTTCCTCTACTTTGATCACAATGCTCACTATGGTTATTGATTTTTGAATTCCTACATTTAGTTTAAGGGAGGGAGGGAGGGAGAGAAGGAGGGAGGGAGGAAAGAAGGAAGGAAGGAAAATCCAGTTTTATAATTTTTCCCCGTTACTGGGATTAGGAGGAGAAAATGATAAAACTCCTGGCAATTCCATTTACCTTTTTAAATGATTTTTTTTCACTGTTTCATCACAATTTGTAAAAACAAAAGGCCAGTTTTTCTCTGTTCGATTTAGAGAACTTGTTTAAAAAAATTCTATAGAGAACAAGTGACCAGAGTGGAAGATGCATTCCTGCCATAGTACATAGTAGCTAGATTGGAGATATTTGCCATACGTTGGGGCTAAATAAGTATAATGCCATGTATTTCTATTCTTAAGAAATGGTCGGTAGCCCATATTGGCACCAGGGCAAATTTGTAATGTGGATCAGTGCTAAGGCATTGTTTTTTGATTGTAGCGGATCAAATGTCCATACTACAAAAGTAATTATAGAGAGAAAAACTAGAGTGATTAGATTAAAGAGAAAGTACAGTAATTGTAGTTATGTGAATTGTAGTTCCAACACTTGGAAGTTGAATCTAAGTTCAACTGCACTCTCAATCCTTTATTTGTGTCTTGGTCCTATCACTATTTCCCAGTCTAATTTATACCACATTGTGGGGGTTGAAAGGAAGTAATGCTTCGTATACTTGCTTGAGCTTCTGGATGAAAAACAAGACATAACGTTTAGTTAATGGGTGAAGAATAAATAAATAATGAGGATCATGGATCCAAATTACTTCTTTGAACAATATCTAAAATGAGAAAGTGAGACATAGCTAATTTATCCTATTTTACACTCCGCTTAAATTTCAAATAAAAAAGACTTACCTTTCAAAAATTTTAAAGTTCTAAAATTTCATAGATCCAAATAACATCCAAAATTAAATCAGAGTCCAAGGCAAAGTGTTGCTCAAAGTTCCAATTTATTAAGGTCTTGACGACCATCTTTAAAGCGCTCCATGGCTCGGAGCCTAGTTATATGCGAGACCGTCTCGTGCCCCATACATCCCTTAGACCGATACGCTCCCACAGAGAGGGCCTTCTCAGGGTGCCGTCGGCCGGACAATGCCGACTGGCGACACCCAGGGGAAGAGCCTTCTCTGTGGCGGGCCCTGCCCTTTGGAACGACCTACCCCCTGAACTCCGGACCATCACCGACCTCCGCCTCTTCCGCCAATGTCTAAAGACATACATTTTCCATCATGCCGGCCTAGCCTAACCTCCCATGGGGACTTTTAAAAAGTTTTAAATTGGGTTTTAATTAATAATTGGTTTTAGCACAGGTTTGGGATCTAATATATATTTTAAATTATTTATGTTCTATTTTTGTATGTTTTTTAAATTTCCTGTGCGCCGCCCTGGGTCCTTTGCGGAGAAGGGCGGGATATAAATGTAATAAAATAAATAAAAAATAACTAAATAAATAAATTAAGAGAGTCATGTTGCCACATCTGGGAAAACCTGAATCTGAAAACTTAATAATTATAATTAATTTATTATATTTATGAACCGCCCCCTCTCCCCAAAGGGACTCGGGGCGGTGTACAGGAAAATTAAAAAACCATCTAAAAACATATAATACACACAAATTAAAAGCGAATTAAACTACCCTGTACTAAAATTTAAAAACCATTAAAATTACCACCCATTAAAACCCAATAAACAATTTGAGAAAACAGACTGGGGCGAGAAGCGTAAATTAGGCCAAGCCGGCCTGATGAAACAAAAAGGTTTTTACTTTTTGGTGGAAGGCGCGGAGGTCCATAGTCATTCTAATATCCAGGGGTAGGTCGTTCCAGAGGGTCAGGCCCATCACAGAGAAGGCCCTTCCCCTGGGCGTCGCCCGCTGGCATTGCCTGGTGGACGGCGCCCGGAGAAGTCCCTCTCTGTGTGAGCGAATCGGCCGAAGGGATGTATGGGGCAGGATACGATCTCGCAAATAACTAAGTCCTGTGCCATGGAGCGCTTTAAAGATGATAATCAACACCTTGAAACGCACCCGAAAGACCACAGGCAGCCAGTGTAGCTCGCGCAGGAGTGGTGTTACATGGGAGTATCTAGTGACTCCCATAACTGCCCGCGCGGCCATGTTCTGGACCAGCTGTAGTCTCCGGGTGCATCTCAAGGGGAGCCCCATGTAGAGAGCATTACAGTAGTCCAGACGAGACGTCACAAGCGCATGAGTGACCGTGCGAAGGGCATCCCGGTCCAATAGGGGATGCAACTGGCGCACCAGGCGAACCTGGTAAAATGCTCCCCGGGCCACGGCTGTCACATGGTCTTCTATAGACAGCCGAGAGTCCAGGAGGACGCCTAAGTTGCGTGCCCACTCCACGGGGGCTAGATGTTTGCCCCATATGGCCAGTGATGGCGTCAACTGGTTGAACCGGGGCGCCGGTAGCCACAGCCACTCAGTCTTGGACGGGTTGAGCTTGAGTCTGTTCCTTCCCATCCAGATCCGCACGGCTTCCAGACACCGGGACATCACTTCGACGGCAGTGGGAGATTGGACTTCCCAGTTTTCCCCACCCAGTTTAAAGTTCAAGCTCCTGCCCCCACACCCAAAAGCCCATCACATGGTCCAATCTCCCACTGCCATGCTGGCAGTTCCACCCATCCAGTTCCGGTCAGGTGCAGAGGTATAGAGACAAAGGATGACCTTGGATTCTAGAAAGGAATTTTATTTTGGCAACATCAGATTCTAGTCCTTACTATTCCCCCTCCCAATTCCCCACTAATGAAATGGCATAGTAGAATAGAATATTAGTGTGGCAGGCCAAAGATTCCAAATGGAACTGGCTGCAGGCTTGATATTAAATATTCTTCCCATGAATTCTAATGATTGTTTTAGTCTCTGTAGACTTGTAAAAATTGGACAATTCATTTCCCCCCAAATTCTGTAGGGGAAAGAATCATCATGCTGATTCGTTAATAGGAAAATAGAAGAATTGTGGTCCATTGGCACCAATTCCTCATTTCCTTAAAAATAAAATTTTGCAGTTATTCAGTGTTCAATTTTTAATTCAAGCTGTGAATAAAGGCAAATAAAATATGAACAGTTGGGAGCATTGAGATGCTCAGAAGAAGTGATACTTCTTTAATAATTGAAAGCATCAGCAATATCGCTTTGGGTTTCAGTAATATTCTAAAAAAAATGCAGTATTAAAAAATGTAGGTGGTCTAGTAATCCAAAAGACTTCAACACAAACAAAAGGCAATGTTTTGTAAGATGAACTATTAGAACTGTTCTAGAGGATCCTACGGCAATAAACAAAGCAAACTGCAGGGGGTAGAGAAATCTGTTTTAAAAATTGGCAGAGAATATTACTGGAAATCATCCTCTTGATGCTACAGTCAGCATTATCTCTTAGGAATTCATACAGTTCTGGTTATTATTGCCTTTAGCCATTTCTTTATCCATATCCCATTGTGGTAGTTTTGGACAACCTGCTATTCTGGCATGAGATCTAACACAAATGCCTCCAGCCTTGACCATCTGTTTGTTCATTGGTCATATTCAGGGTTGCCAGATGCCTTTTTCACTTGGTGTAAAGCCCCATACAATATTCCACAACAAGAGATCAATCACACATACCCCTTAATCTTTTTAGTGTTTTAATATCCTACTATGTAGGAAAATCAATCTATTCTTCTTTTGAGTTTTTGTGGGGTTTTACACCTAAGCATTAGATCAAATATAAATAAAGCATCAGAAAATATTGAATTCAATTTTAATAATGACTTTCAATTAAAAGCTTAGCCCTGCCAACTGAACTCAATGTGTATTGCAGAATACATTCAAGAAGCTCCGATTTCAAGCAGAAGTCTGGAGTTGCTACATTAGGAACTGATTTCAAGCAATTATCCCTATTCCTTCTTCCCAAAGTATTCTCAGACAGAGGGTTCATGCTCTACCCAAGGAATTAAGAATTGTGTTTAAGATTATTAGACAGATTAAAGGGACTAAAATAAAACAATATGAAAAAGCAATAGGAACTCAAAACAAAGTGTAGAGAATTAACAATGAATTTAGAGACACTGGTGATGTTGAAGAAAATATGTTTCATAGTTCTTATAGAGAATTAATGTTGGAATAAGCAATTAACAAGCAATAAAAGCCACACAATCACAATATTAGATATGTGACAAAAATGTTCATATAGAGTTAATAAAAATGGAAGAATAGCCTCAGCACAAAAACATTTCTTATGTGGTCTTATTGTGACTGTTTTTGACTTACTTGGAGACCTTCTGAAAGTATGTTTATTTTGGCCTCAATATAATTTGAATTGTGCACCCTATGTTTTCTAGTAAAAGTGAGATATGCTATTGCATTGTTCTTCTACCTTTTGACTCCCTAGTTTGCATGTGAGCTATGTACACAAAGAATTGGTAATGTCTGCCCATATCATAAACAACAGCCAACAGATGATTTTAGACCCACAAAAGAAAAAATAACCGTTTATTCTGAAAAGTCAAACCATTTTTCTAACATCACTGTGCCCCACCTGCAGCACAGAACTGGCTGTAAACTGGCTTTACAATGGCTATTAATTTACAATGGCTATAAAGAGAGACTCTTATGAGATGCTAACTTTTGACTACCACTAAAGTTACTGTGTCAGTGTGCTGCCTTGTACGTTGAAAGCGTCAGCCAATATATTTGCCTTCTTCAACAGATGATATATAGAAAGTAAGTAGATACTTAACTGGTTTCCTTAGCAATAGACATTATTTTTTTCTGAGTTACAGAATTATAGAACCAAAAGGCTAGAAATATCTTAATCCAATCCCCCGCCCATGACAAGAATCCTCAGACCCTCTCACATAAACTGCCATCTACAGATTTGCAACCTTTGTTTGCAAATCTCCAGTAGTCAATGTGACTCAATAAGACTGTTTCAGAGGTCTCTCTGCAGAGTCCGCCAATCCTTAATCCAAATGCAGTTCCATGAAGGATATTTAACATTATGCGGCATCACATAAACAGAAATCTATGGAGATTACTATTTAGAACAAGTATTCATCAGACTCTATGGCACCAAAGAGTCTAATGCACCCTTTCCCCTTCAACAGTCCAAGATGAGTAAAAATAAGAAGAATTCAAAACCAGGCCAAAACAGCAGTGCAATGGTATAAAATAAGAATGTAACTTTTTAGTGGCCAGGATTCAAGCTGAACACGGTGGGAGAGAGCTAAATAGAAAGCAGCAATATTTATATATTGAATAAAGATAAAGGTTCCCCTTGCCCATGCGTGCTAGTCATTCCCGACTCTAGAGGATGGTGCTTATCTCTGTTTCAAAGCCAAAGAGCCAACACTATCCAAAGATGTCTCCATGGACTAAACACCGAAGGTGCACAGAGACCTGTTACCTTCCCACCAAAGGTAGAGCCAGCACTGTCCGAAGATGTGTCCATGATCATGTGGCTGGCATGATTAAATGCTGAAGGCACACGGAGTGCTGTTACTTTCCCACCAAAGGTGGTTCCTATTTTTCTACTCGCATTTTTACATGCTTTCAAACTGCTAGGTTGGCAGAAGCTGGGACAAGTAATGGGAGCTCACTCAGTTATGCAGAGCTAGGGATTCAAACCGCTGAACTGCTGACAACAAGTTCAGTATCTTAGCCACTGAGCCACTGCGTCCTATATTAGTATATATTGAATACTTCATATACTAAGGTGAACTAATGTTTTTATGTTGGGTTACTTTGTTTAAATTCATGCCTGGCTTATTTTAGGATTTAGTTTTTCTAATTATTTTATCTCAAATGAATAAGAAAAGGAACTGCTATCTTTTGACCAGAGGACATCCAGAGGCCACAGAAAGGGAGATTTAATGATGATTGAGAGGGAATTATCAATTACTTGTCACTGATACCAAAGAATGTGATATTCTAGCCAACTGATCAAGGCTGAACAGCAATTTCAGATGAGGTCATTTTCTCTATAGCTATATGAATGACAACCAGTTTAACTACGGCATAGCCAATAAGGAGCTTGAATACTTTTATGCAGTCTTCCTTGGTGAGTCTAGGAAAGGAAGACTTATTACACCTACATCATGTTGCACATTTTTTTTCTTATCATCCAAAATGATTTTAGAATGGTATTTTATTGGATATATAAAAGCAGCCTTACTGCCTAAATGTAACCATTTCCTGAAATAATCACCAAGGAAAATACACCTGGTTCTGTGAATAATTTGGGGTGGGCTTCTCCTATACCTTAATGGCAATTGATCTCCCAGAAAACAATGCAATCTATTTAATCTCCAGAGTATCAAGCAGGTAGATTGGAGTTTAGTGAATTACACCCAAGGGCTGTCTCTAACCTTCAGTGGTGGTGCTATATTATTTCACTTTTTGACAGTTTAATACAGTTCCTGATCGTTAATATGATTTTAATATCTGACAGTGCAAAAGGGTAATAATGTTGTGGAGCTGGTAAAGTAGAGCAGAATAAAATAGCCATCACAGTCCGTGATTCACTGCTGTGTATGTCATCCCTGAAAAATATGTTTTATTGCCTTGGTGTGGCTTCGTGGCTCAGGGAAGGCATCATTCATCTCAACACAGAGACCTGGAAGAAGCATGTTAATTCCACATTGTGCCAGGTTTCCACCTGTGATTAACAGGCTCTACTCACTACAATGTGCATTTCAAATGTCCCCTCAGTGACTACAAATTTCCTCATGTGGTGGCAAGGCAGCAGAGAAGAAGCAAGAGAGCTGTCCACACCACAAATGGCACATGGTCTATGCAATTCATTATTTATGGCCAAAATGGCTTGCCTGGCTGAGGCCCAGCAGGGTTCCAGGCTACAATAGGTTCAGAAGAAGGAATACTCCTTTTGTTTGGGGTCACCAACCTTTTAGCAAGTCTTATTTAGGTCAGGAGGAAGACAATTAACTCACCTTTTCCACAACCCTAGAAAGGGGAGGTTAGAAACTGGATGAAAGTAGTCCAGGCAGGTGAAATCCAACAATGGCTTTTTTTTTTAAGTAGGGGGCAAACCAGGATCTTCTTAAAAGCTCCTGGTTGTTTGCTTGAAGTCATTTCATTATTATTGAACAAGGTAATGTTAGCAACATCATGCAATCATCATCATCATGTAACACCAGATAAACAATCAAGTTCAAAACTATACCCAAATTAAGGAACAACCAAGCAGAAAACTATGCTTCCACCAACATTAGCAGGGAAGCTATGTATAGAAGCAGAGAGCAAATTCCATACTCACTAGCCCAGATGATGTTACCTAATTGGGTAATGAAACACCTGCAAGCAAATGACTAAGCACAGGGGGCACCAAGGAATCAGCCGGTCAAACTTTAAAATGGTGATAAAAAGATCAAATAAATCAGAGTTGAAATTCAGTCTGAGAACCAGAATGTCAGCAACATTTGGCCTAATGGAGATTTTTGGAAAACATACTTTGGTGATATTTTGGTTGATCCTAATATAGATACTATGTAGCTGTAGTCTTTGGATTAATTTATCCAGTGTATAAACACTGTTGATTGCTTTTTCCAGGGGGAAAAAGCTGCTAGTGAGAAGAGGGAGGGATTCAGTTTTTCTTTCTTTCCCGTTTCCACTTGCCTTGGATGGCAAGGAGAGAAAACTGTTCTATTTATTATTATTATTATTATTATTATTATTGTTGTTGTTATTGTTATTGTTGTTGTTGTTGTTGTTGTTGTTGTTGTTGTTATTATTATTATTATTATTATTATTATTATTATTATTATTATTATTATTTGCACAGTATTTCATCATGTATTATAATATATAAAACTTTACTTAAAGGTAAAGGTTCCCCTTGCACATATGTACTAGTTATTCCAACTCTAGGGGGGGGGTGCTCATCTCTGTTTCAAAGCCGAAGAGCCAGTGCTGTCCAAAGACGCTCTCCGTGGTCATGTGGCCGGCATGATTAAACGCTAAACGTGCCTAGAACACTGTTTCCTTCCCACCAAAGGGGGTCCCTATTTTTCTACTTGCATTTTTACATGCTTTCGAACGGCTAGGTTGGCAGAAGCTGGGACAAGTAACAAAACATTAAAAATAAATTTAGGAAGAATAAGGGGAAGAATGGGTGAAGGTAACAAATAATCCATAGGAACTAACCAAAGAGATTTCAACATTATTTCTCTGAATTCTGACTTCTTTATATTTTGCTTCTCTTGCTGCCAGACAGCATTCCCCTGCTTAGTGGTAATAAATTAGACCATCATTACTAGCAAGAGGGTTGTGAAGATAATAATTAACAAATGAAGAAGCTAAAAGATTTATTGGTGTGGCCTGATCCAGGATGAATTTCCGTCAGATAGAGTACCATCCTGCTCTCATTTGCTTGTAATTAGCCTTGCCTTTATTACACTGTAAATACTGCTTTAATTACTGTACTATCTGGCTCAAGAGATGGGATTTGATAGGAAAAGCTTAATGGTTTCAAGAGCAGTGATTTCTCCCAACTCCATGTCTGATCTTGATGTAACAAATGTAAGCGAAGAAGAAAAACCTAGCAAAATACACAAACGTATTTTAACTCATCCGATAAATTATCCTGCTATCTGAATCTTTCTGTATGATGATTGTGAAGCAGCACCATACTCAAGCAATACCCCACCAGGATGTAGTCTACCAGGTCAGCCTCAGATACTTTTAGATGAAGATAGCAACACCAACTTTTCTTATTCCATGAATAGAGGTCATCTGCAATAGTAATTGGACCATACGGCACCAATTGTGAGAATGTTAAACATGCATTAAGATAGGTTGTACCATCCAAGGAAAGATTGTTTGGCATAACTATCTTTCAGAATAACAGCAGCTGAGTCCAGGAAAAATAGCCAAGGCAGAATGTGCCATCTGAGACATCTCTGCCCTGTAATAAACCAAAACTAACAATGCTGATTATTTGAAATGTAGCTAAATTTTCCAACTGAAATAGCATGCTACTTCAGAATGGATAACATTTATTCTGAATGGTTCCTCCTGGGTTTAAATTTCAAGAAGCAGATTAACAAAATGTAAATTTTTGCAATTCAAAAAGCCTTTTTTTTTATAAAAGGCAGGCCTTGATACTTCCAAGGTATGGCCTGTGAGAATAAGGAAAATAGCCTTGACAGATCTTGTATTCAAGATCTGTTACTAAAGCAACAAAGAATGAAAAATATTTTAAGTCCACAAGAGATAGATAATATTTGGAAGCTGCTCAGATAGATATTTCCCTAATTCACCAAAGTACAAGGAGGAGGAGGAACTACAGCACAACCAGTCTTGCAAGGGTTATGTTATTATAGCCAGTCTAAATAAAGGTTGCTTAAGCCTTCCTGTGGAATTTATTTGTTAACCTGATTTACTTAGTGCAGGGGTCGGCAACCTTAAACACTCAAAGAGCCACAAAGGTCCTAAACAGAAGGCCCCATTCAATTCTGGAGCCGGACAGAAGTTCAGTTCCCCCTTCATACAGTCTCCTCCTAGCATGGCATCCTTTTTCCTCTACCTGTTGTAACTGAAAGCCCTATCAATTGTGCCACCGACCAGTGACAGGGAGCCGCAGCAGAGGGATGAAAGAGCCACATGCGGCTCCAGAACCACAGGTTGCTGACCCCTGACTTAGTGGAATTGACATGCAAATGAAGGCAAATGTATGTGTTCCAGGATAATATTGCAGGATCTAATATGGATCAGTCACCAAGACCAGATATTTAATCTTCCAAGCTTTTGGACTTGTGCTGGAGCCCATCCTCAAATAACATCTCTCTCACCAGAACATTCTGATGAGAGAGGTGCTCCCTGAAAATGAGCTCCAGCACAAGTTCAAAAGCTCAGAAGAGTAAACCTCTTGTCCTAGTGACCAACCTAGATTGGATCCCAGAACTGACATAATCTGAAAGACTGGGTTTTCTTTTCTGGCCTAGGATTAGACTCTTTCTACAACTCCTGTGATCTTTTTAATGTTACACTTGTTTTTTTCCAGCATTTATACTTTCTGGGGATTTTTTTCCTTACCTTTTTACTTCTTTGAAATGAAGTCTGTAATCCCACTAACCCAAGACTATCTCTAAAGATCTAGGTACAAGATAGGCAGCACCTGATTCAGAAATAATATTTGCGAGTAGATCTGAGTATCCCAGTAAACTGCAGATTAAGCATGAGCCAGTAGTGCATTATAATGGCTCAAAGAGTCAATGCACTCCTAAATTGCATCACTAAAGGTATAATGTCAAGTTTTCAAGAAGTGATAGTTTAGTTCTCTGCTACATTGATTACACCACACCTGAGATTCTGAATCCACATTCAGTTGCTATGATACAAGAAGAATGCTAATAAAACTGGAAAAAATATAGAGAACAGCTGCAAAGTTGGCGAGGAGGTTTGATGCTAAATCTTATGAAGAACAGTTAAAAGAACCAGGTACCCTTAGCCCAAAAAGGAGTGGTCTAAGGAAAGACATGATAGCAGTTTTCCAATCCTTGAAAGGCTATCCCGTAGGTAAAGGAGTTTATTCTTTGTAGTGCCTGAGATGACATGAACCAAGAAGCTTTACATTGAGACTCCAAACTTGAAATGAGGAGTTTTCCTCCTGGAGTCAAAGGTGCTCCATCAAACAACAGTTTGATAGCCATCTAGCTTGGATGGTCTAAGGATTCCTGCCCTGATTGGAATGGGGTTAGATTAGAAGAGTTGAACAGATAGAATATGGGGAAGATACAAAATAACAGTCATTTGTTAACTTTAAACATAAAATTAAATTTGTATAACTTAATATGGCTAGTAAACCAGTTGTCTTAATAGTACATCACATTCATATGCTATCAGCCCTAGCCTTCCAGTGGTTGAATATACCTTGCTGTGTGACAGAGGCTTCCTTGGGACTAGGACACTGAGTTTATATGTCATCTTTCACGAGCACTTCTCAAATCCCTCTGTCCTAAGTTCCTATGTCTCTCCAGAGTAAAAACTGAGAGGATGTGCTCTGTACTACTATGTTTGATTGACAGTTCAAACACCCCAGGAAAGACTAATGGGCAATGAAAAAACAGGATAGAAAGTTCTATGTTCTCCTCTACTACTCAGATTTTCTTCCTTATTAAAATGTAGGAGCATCTATGCTCAGCAAAATTGAAATAGGATGAGATAAGCAATATCCAACTTTGAAAAAAAGCCTTAAAAATTTGCTTTGGTAACCAATTGAGAATTATTTGCAAGTTGCAACCATTATTATGATTGGTCTTAATTGGAAGAGAGACCTTTCAGTGAAATTCTTATTCTGGTTCTTGGATTTTAAGCTAAAGAAATATTCCAAAGTATTTGTTGTGAACTTCAAAGTGAATCCATGTTTCTGTTAATGCTCTAAGTTTAAAGCCAAAGAAAGAAAAATATTGGTATCTTTAAAAGTCCAAATAATAACTTTTGAAATTCTATATTAAATAACAAATAGTAATATTAGCAAAAGAAGTCTGATATCTTCTTCTTGATATATGGAAAAATATGAATAAACTGCTTTAGTTAATTAAATGTATTGGCATATTCTTCTGTTCTTTTAATTTAGAGAACAACATTCTGAATTAAATTACACATTTATTAGAATTTCTAAATAATACATTGATGGGTTTGTTTGTTTATTTGCTTTAGCATTTCTGTCCAAACATTCATAAATACTGGATAAACATTATAGGCAGAAAGATAGTTAGGATTGTTGACTTAAGTCCATACTGAACACTTCACAGACTTCAATTATTATTGACAATTGCCCTGGGACTTGAAAGCAAAATAGTAGCCTACACAGGAATCATATTTTAGCCACAAGAATAAATGCTGCTGGTTTCTCAAGAATGGCATTATAACAAAAAGGAAGGTCAACTTGGTCTTTATGTTAGCCAGAGAAAACCTACAGCAAGAAGGTATTCAGACAAACCAGACTTAACAGACTCTTGTCTTGTGTCTGCCAAATTGAAAGACACATACTGCCTTTCATTCATTGACCATAGCTACCCAGTCACCGGAACAGCTGGAAATGACTATTCAAACACTATCTTCAAGAAGTGAAGGTCTGCCTGATCTATGTATATAAATGACACTATATCTTTTGGCAGGGGCGCAGTGGCTCAGTGGCTAAGAGACTGAGGTTGTCAATCAGAAAGGTCGGCAGTTCGGCAGTTCAAATCCCTAGCACCATGTAATGGAATGAGTTCCCATTACTAGTCCCAGCTTCTGCCAACCCAGCAGTTCGAAAGCATGTAAAAATGCAAGTAGAAAAATAGAAACCACTTTTGGTGGGAAGGTAACAGCATTCCGTGCACCTTTGGCATTTAGTCATGCCAGCCACATGACCATGGAGACATCTTAGAACAGTGCTAGCTCTTCGGCTTTGAAACAGAAATGAGCACCGCTCCCTAGAGTCAGGAACAACTAGCACATATGTGCAAGGGGAACCTTTACCTTTATATCTTTCTAGTTCTGAAGAAGTACCTTTTTCCTCCAATCTCCATTCCATATACATCTTATCTTTCATGATTACAAATATGACCACATTTATCAAACAATTGCTAATTGTTTTGACAAATAGCAATTGTTTTAAAAGTTGGAGAAAAATAAATATCTGTCAGACCTGCCACAACCTGAACCTCTAAACAGAAACAATTATTGGCTCCATTTGTCGAGAAAAGTATAATTTTATTAGAAGTCAAGTGTATTGCAGTAATGCTTAGCTAGAACTGAGAATCACACACCAAATTCCTCACCCTTAACTGACTCCCATTGCCTACTTCCCATAGCCACTCTAGTTCACACAAGATGTATCCGTAACAGTCAGTTTAAGGAAAGGTTGGTATGCAGCTGCCTTCTTTTTCCAGCCATGTGACCTGGAAGTAGCATCTCAAGGTGATACAGAATTTGTTTTCATTTCAGAATTGATAATTGAGATTTCATGGGAAATTGTCACCACACAGCAGCAAAGCGAAAGCAAGAATGAGGTAGCAGCTGACAATGTCTTTTCATAGAATGATGAATCTTGCCCCCTAACTATATCATAGAATGTGGAGGCTTGACTTGATTTCAGTTACTTCTTCCGCTGTAAGTAAACCAAAAATAAATAAATGCAATCACTGCAATCATGCATCAATTGAAATAAAATGCAGAAACAGCTTACTGTGTGAGTGGTGCAAATGAAAATATGTAATCTTGAGATGAATTAATGTTCTTCCCCAAAGAGATTAATGTAGTTATGCCTTTTGGTGAGATTCACATGTCAACTGATCAGCTTTTCTCTAGCTAATAAATATAAAGAATACATGTGATTCTTATTTTTACTGAATCAAATAAATATTACATGAATTGGCCCTCAAGAGTTTGATTGAGCTCTTCCTTACTGCGGTTAAATGGCCTATTGGGCTTCCTCCTGGTATTGTTATTTTTGCAACACAATAAATAATGAGCACTTTTATGAATCCAGTTTCTGCATTTCCTCAGAACTTTGGCACAAGGAGATTACATAAAATTCTATCTTTTTAATGGTCATGAAAGCAGATCTTGGCTGCCACATTGGACAATGGGAAAGAACGCTTTCAACTTCTGGGACTATGTTGGACCATACATTCCTTAAATTATCCCCATTAACCAGTGTCTTTTCCATCAGCTGCATCAGGCCTTCCAGTAACAGAAGGCTGGAGGGGGATAAAAAATGGGTCCATGCAGCTAGAAGTGCTTTGATACCATTGTAATGTGGGCATAAAATCAAGGAACATATGTAGAAGCATCTGCCCACAGCCAGAAAAAACACATAAAAATATGGAGTTGTGAAAAAAGTTTGAGAGATTTTATGACAAGAAAATGTGTTTTTTTTATTGAGCACTATGGGAACTCACAAAAATGTTTTTTTCCCCAATTTTTGATGTTTTTGCTCCTTTAGTTATTCATTAGTTATTTACAATACAAATTCTCACAGAGAAACCAGATAACTTGCAATAGGTTTTTTTTTTCTTCCTCAGACCTGTAACAGGAATACTAGTGAACAATGAATCTATCACTTACCAGAAGAACTTGTGGGTCTTTGCCAATAAAAGGCAAATGATGCACAACTGTTCTTTTGGAGCTTATATTCACATAACTAGATCATGCTAAGGTCTACCAGTTGCAGATAACAGAACAGAATAACAGAGTTGGAAGGAATCTTTGAGGACTTCTAGTCCAACCCCCTGCTCAAGCAGGAAACCCTATGCCCAAATATTTTGATGCTGACATCAATTTCCTTTCCACAATTAACAGCTTTCTTCTAATTGAAAATGCTGAGATTCCTTATTTAAGAACTGCAGCCAACTCAATAAATGTTCAATGCTAGAACAGTAGTAAAAGTAGATCTCCATGATTTATTTTTTTTAAAGATGCTGTAGGCATTTGGGAAGGATAAAGAATTCTAGATACCCAGTTGCTGCTGTAACTTAAGAACTGGTACTGGCAGCTGGCAGCAGGTTGACTAATTGGAACATGAAGTAGATTTCTTTGTTTCCTGAGTTTGTTGCTATTTGGATAAGCTGGTGATAGTCTCATGTTGCATCTTTAATTAAGTCACGATTTTCTAGAATGATAATGAGAAAGATAGAAGAAAATGAAAAACAACAAATGACACTGAGAACTAGAAATTATATTTTCAGAAACAGAGAAATTATACTCATTCTTCTTAGCAATCTTTGTCTGAATTCTACTTCAATACAATTTGTCTAGATTTTAACCATTTTACCTGATGAAGAGTATGAAAGCATTTAGCTACTATTAAATGTATAATAAAATATTGTCGTGTGGGTTTTAATATTTTTATACCATATCTTAGCAATTTTATTGCTTTAACTGTGTTGATTTTAGTTTCTTAAATCTATATAGTACAATAATATCTTTAAAACTATTTAAATAAAACTAATTTCGCCTTCTTTTTTAAAAATGCATGTTCTCTTTATTTGTAATTGAAAATATCCAGTTGTAATTATCAAATATTACATCTTACCAGAAATAATTATCTCACATAATTCGTTTGAAATGTAACCTCATTAAACAATATTGCCATTTGTCACTTGAAGAAAAGTTATTTGAACTTAGGCCAGTTTTCTTGGTTAATCTTCCAAAAAGCCAATACTGCATGTGGCTCATTCATCATGTTTTGTTTGTAAGCATGAGAAGCAGTATTCAAATGATTTTAAATTGATTCAAATGAACCAAGTCCTTTCTCCTCTTTTGAAACGTGGAGATCTTCTGATACCAGCTCTTACTGGCATCAAGTAGATAATGGCTTATCTTCTTAGTTACTTTGCCAGTTTGGATTAAAATAGGGAATTAGTAATTTAATTTTATTAGTATTTTCTTTCCTTTTCTTCATGCGATTTCTAACACATACTTATTTATTCTAAAATATGCTTTAAAAAGTGCATCCCTTAGACTGATACGCTCCCACAGAGAGGGCCTTCTCAGGGTGCCGTCGGCCGGACAATGCCGACTGGCGACACCCAGAGCCTTCTCTGTGGCGGGCCCTGCCCTTTGGAACGACCTACCCCCTGAACTCCGGACCATCACCGACCTCCGCCTCTTCCGCCAATGTCTAAAGACATACTTTTTTCATCAAGCCGGCCTAGCCTAACCTTCCATGGGGACTTTTAGAAAAGTTTTAAATTGGGTTTTTAATAATTGGTTTTAGCATAGGATCGGGATTATTTAATATATATTTTAAATTATTTATCTATTTTCTATTTTGTATATCTTTTAAATCTCCTGTGCGCCGCCCTGGGTCCTCTGCGGAGAAGGGCGGGATATAAATGTAATAAAATAAAATAAAATAAAATAAAAAAAAGTTACACTAAAAATTTATTTTATTTTATTTTTTTTATTTAGATTTATACCCCGCACCTTCTCCTAAAAGGAACCAGGGCGGCGCACAGGAGATTTAAAACATGACAAATGTTACAAAATACAAAATTTAAAAACATATTAAATTCCTATCCTGTGCTAAAATCGATTAAAATCCCCCGAATTAAAACTATCTAGGAGAAGTCACAGCGGGAAGTAACGCTAGGCCGGCTTGATGGAAAAGGTGTGTCTTAAGACACTGGCGGAAGAGGCGGAGGTCTGAGAGGGTCCGTAGTTCAGGGGGTAAGTCGTTCCAAAGGGTAGGGCCCGCCACAGAGAAGGCCCTTCCCCTGGGTGTCGCCAACCGGCATTGCCCGGCCGACGGCACCCTGAGAAGGCCCTCTCTGTGGGAGCGGAGCGGACGAAGCAATACATTGCAAGCAGTGGTGGGTTCCGATCCTGTTCCAACTGGTACAGTTGGAATGGGCCCGGCGTTGTCTACATGGGCATGCACAGCGCACGCATGCATCTTAGCATCCAGCAATGCCTCCACAATGCTCCAGCTGCTCAGCGGAGCATCACGCAGGCGCTGTAGGTGCCATGCGCAGAAGTGCTGAAGACTTTAAAGACTGATAAGGAGTGCAGGTGGGCAGGTGGGCCCTCCAGAGCACCATACCAGAATGATGCCCAGTGCTCCAGGCAGGCTTCAGTACGCCCGTACCAGAGTGTACCGCCTGCAACCCACCACTGGTTGCAAGATAAAACCAAGGGTCTTTAACCTATTTCTCAAACTGTTAACCAAGGGTCTTTATCCAGGCTCTCAAGCTGTTAAACAGCTTCATCCAAATACTGGTGGCTTTTATTGATGTCCATAGGTGTTTGAGAAGAAATGCTGGAGGCATTGGTTGGATTTGTATTCTGAAGCAAACACAACTGATCCACACCTCCTGAGCTACCTTGCAGATCAATACATGGTTCTTCTTTAACATCCACAGTACAGCAAATTTTTTGAGGGAACCCAAAGACTTGCCTTAAAACATATTTTCTATAAATGCCACCTCAACAGCTTGAAATCTGGTGGGTATATGCATAGGACATTGAGCCACAAATGCCTTAATGCATTAAAATACAAGAGGACTAGTATTATTTATAGAGATATTATTCAGGGAGGAACATAAGAACATAAGAACAGCCTTGTTGGAACAGGCCACAGCCCATCCAGTCCAGCATTCTGTCTCACACAGTGGCTCACCATTTGCTTCAAGGTATTCCCAAGCAGATGTCTTAACCTGCTGATGATTCCCTGCAAATGGCATTGAGAAATATCCTGCCTATCTCTCCAACCCAGAGGGTGTCCTTAGGCATCCATAATGATAGCCATTGATACCCTTGTTCTCCATGAACTCGTCTAGTCCTTTCTTAAAGATGTCGAGGCTGACAGCTGTCACCACTTCTTCTGGTAGGGAGTTCCATAGACCAGTGATCCTCTGGGTGAAAAAGTACTTCTTCTTATTTGTTTGAGGTCTAGTTATCAAAAGTTTCATGGAGTGCCCCCTAGTTTTAGTGTTGTGCGATAGGGAAAACAGTTTTTCCTTTTCAACTTTGTCTACACCGTGCATGATTTTATAGACTTCAATCAGGTCACCTCTCAGGCACCATCATTCTAGAGTGAAGAGGCCCAGCCGTTGCAGCCTCAGATGGTAAGGAAGGTGTTCCAGCCCCCTAATCATTCTGGTTGCCCTCCTCTGCACCTTTTCCATTTCCATAATATCCTTCTGAAGGTATGGTGACCAGAACTCCAGATGGGGCCTCACCATAGATTTATAAAGAGGCAAATCAGGTCCATGGGGAAAAATCGAGTCCAAGCAACTTATGCATCTCAGTTTTTCTTTGCACTTAAGGTATTTTCATCATATTCCAGTACTCCTATTTTAAATATACCTATCAACAGCTATGTCATCAACTCATCAACAATCAGTCAGTTGAGCTTAGACAAAAAGAAGCTGATATAAATAAAATATAACCTTGAAAGGAATATTATTTGCAATTTCCTGAGGATTTTTCCATTTGACTACTCCACTTATTTTTCACTGTTAAAGGTTTCTTTGTCATTCACTTATTTATTTTCATAAATCATTCATCAATAGCACACTTATGTTTGTTATTTCCATTTCTTGAGAGGTGTTATAAAGAAATAAATATCTGTACTTGCAAAAGCAAGAAAAAATCCAGTAAGATCCTTTGTAAATAAGAATAGTTGAGTAGGACCACCTCAACCTGCATGTTTGCTTCCTTCATGATTATCCTGCTTGTTCAAGACCTCAACCATATGTTGAGTAAGATGGAATTTAGTGCACATGGCAGAAATCTATTTAATTTTTTTATTGCTTGCTTAAGGAAGACATTAAAATTCTAAATTACTTAGCTCACTATATGCAAAAGAGACACAACAAAGGGATAAGATTAATGCCTATTTTACAAAACAACATCCTGGAATAGTCCCTGACATATATAAAAATACATTAAATACAGAAATAACAACAGAAGAGATAGAAAACGCAATTAGGAAACAGGCCAATGGGAAAACTCCAGGGCCAGATGGATTACCAGGAGAACTTTATAAAGGCATCTGGGAAACTTTAGTACCACAAATGAAAGATTTATTCAATGAAATATTGGATAAAGGGGAAATGCCCCAATCATGGACTGAAGCTTTTATCTCCTTAATCCCCAAACCCGACTCAGACCCAACTCAAATTCAAAATTATAGGCCCATATCACTCCTAAACGTGGATTATAAGATATTTGCGACAATTCTGGCCGAAAGATTGAAACCGTTCCTATCCGATTACATTCATCAAGACCAAAATGGATTTTTACCAGGCAGATATTTAAGAGACAATGTAAGGATAGTAATTAATTGTTTAGAATATTATGAGGCACACCCAAATAAAGAAATGAATATAATTTTCCTAGACGCACAAAAAGCATTTGACAGGGTTAATTGGGAATTCATCATACAATTACAAATTATGGAATTCGGCCCTAAATTTACCAAAGCAGTTCAGGCTATATATACAACACAATCAGCAAGATTATTGCTCAATAAGGCACTATCAGATTGGATCCCAATACCTAGAGGTACTAGACAAGGATGCCCGCTATCGCCACTTTTATTCATCTTGACACGGGAACCCCTTCTAAATAATATTAGGCAAGAAAAAAATATTAAAGGTCTGTATACTAGAGGGGAAGAATACAAGATACAGGCATTTGCAGATGACCTGGTCTTTGTGATGGAAGAACCCCTGATTTCAGGACCAAGGCTAATTACAATAATAGAAGAATATGGAGAGGTGGCCGGGTTAAAAATTAACAAACAAAAAACTAAAATGTTGACAAAAAATATGACAGGGCTACAAAAACAACAAATACAGAAACTATTAGAAATTGAAATTGTCAAAAAAGTTAAATATTTGGGAATTTGGCTAACTAATAGATGCTCCGCAATTAAAGAATTAAATTATCATAAATTAATAGGTGAAATGACAAAACAACTGGAAAATTGAAATAAAATTCCGCTATCACTGTTAGGGAGGATAGCTGCCATAAAAGCATACATCCTCCCAAAATGGATATACTTATTCCAAACAGCTCCCACAAAATTAAATAAAGAATTCTTCCAAAAGTTAGACCACATCTCATTAAAATTTGTATGGCAAGGAAAAAAAGCACGCATAAAAAAGAAAATGCTTCAGGAACACAAGCTAAAAGGAGGCTTGGGACTCCCAAATTGGGAACTTTATCATCATGCCTCTATTTTGATCTGGGTGAAAGATTGGATTACCCTAACAAGAGGACGAATATTATCAATAGAAGGATATGATTTGCTTCAGGGATGGCACTCGTCACTTTGGCCCAGGAATAATAGACAACCCCAAAGCTTTACTACTCACTACATGAGGGCAACTCTTTATACGACTTGGCAAAAGATTAGGCAACAATTTTACACTCAAATTCCAAGGTGGCTAGCCCCAATTGAAGCTGCAACCTACCCAACTGTCCATAATCCCAAGAGAAATATAACATACGGAGACTTAATAGATGAAGGGGGCAATATTAGAACAAGGGCAGATCTACAGCTAAGGGGTTGGGAGATAGACTGGTGGCCATATAATCAGGCAGTATCTAAATTTACTAAGGACAAATACGAACCCGGAATATACTCAACAAACCAAGATATAGATAAGGTTCTATGGGATTCACCAACCAAATTCATTTCTAAGGCTTATAAATTATTACTACAAAGGTATATAGGCGAAGAAATAATCAAAGGCACTATGATCGCTTGGGGAAGGAATATAGGTAAGAACATCAACCTTGAAAACTGGCAAACCATTTGGAAAAAGTCCATGAAAATGACCCTCTCATCCTCCTTTAAGGAGAATCTATATAAAATGCTTTACAGATGGTATTTACCACCAGCTAGAATTGCTCACATGTTCCCAAACTCATCGGACAGGTGTTGGAAATGCAAAACAGCTAGGGGCACATTTTTTCACCAATGGTGGACTTGCCCAATCTCTGTACTACTTTGGAAAAAAATACAAAATTGGCTCATGGAAATAACAGGCACTAATTTCCCCCTTAAGCCTGAATTATACTTGCTCGGTATTAAACCACAAGAGATCCCAAATCAGGATTGGTACCTCTTTACATCACAACAGCGACCAGAATGGCCATTGCACAGCAGTGGAAAAATAACAACCCACCAACTGAAAGCTTAATCATATCTAAAATCTTCAGCTGTGCGGAATCGGATAAATTAACGTATATCTTAAAGGACAAGTCAACCTCAATCTATGCCCAATCCTGGGAGAAATGGTACAGATGGTATGGTAAGAGAATGACGGATAACAAAGAAACCAACTAGATAGAATAACAGCGAAATAGATATAAGGAGTTATAAGACAATACTATATTTAAGACAATGTTATAGACTCAAATGTAAGCATCCAAATATGAACACAAATAACAACTGATGTTAAACTGGGACAAATATACTTCTTAAATCAGGGGAGTAGATATATCCCCGGTTTGTATCCCCCTACCCCCCCCCTTTTCCCTTGTACGTCCTCTCCAATACCCCTACCTTATACCTGTTAAATGTTTAACTTTTTATATATACACTAATAAAGATTACTTTTTAAAAAAAATATATTCTAAATTACACAATCCCTAAAAGGCCCCAAGAGCATAGTCTCTCCTCTCTGCTGAATAAAAACTAGGACTCAGTATCATCTCAACAACTTGTACTGTTTGCTCAGAGGTGTATTAACCACTAAGCAGACTAAGCACGTGCTTAGGGCACCAGGCCCAAGGCGACATCACAAAGTTGGGGGTGGAGGTGGGAAATCAATGAAGATTTGTACAATATGTACAAAGGAGGGCAGCACCAAGATTTGTCAGTGCTTAGGGCACCAGTGAGCCTTAATCTGCCACTGTGTTTGCTGCAAGGCTTCTTCTATATGCACAGAGGTGGAAGGACGTATGCCTTCCCACAATGGAAAAATGCAGCTAATGAAACTGACTGAAATGGGAAAAATTGACAGCTCTGATCAAAAGTAAAATTTTGACTGCTTTTCTTTCTATATGGAAACCGATTTTGAACGGCATGTTTGATAACCTTCTCTGTGGCGGGCCCGACCCTCTGGAATGACCTTCCCCCCGAAATTAGAACAACTACGGACCTCCGCTCCTTCCGTCTAAAATTAAAAACGCACTTTTTCTGCTTGGCCAGCCTCAGTTAGTCATCTGTTTATTGTTTTAATTGGTTTTTAAGGGGTTTAGTTTTTAGCATTTTGGGTTTTTAGCGCAGGGATAACTTGTTTAATTTGATTTTTATATATTTATGATGTATTTATGTTTGTATGTTTTTTAATTCCCCTGTGCACCACCCCGAGTCCCTTTGGGGAGAGGGAGCGGTCTATAAATTAAATTTTATTATTATTATTATTATTATTATTATTATTATTATTATTATTATTATTATTATTATTATTATAAACATAAATATGAAATTCTGATGTTGAGATATGATCATTAGATCTGTGATGACTATAGACTTATGGGCCACTGGTGGAGTTTAATAGATATACATTTTATTTAATGTTTTTACATATTTGTTTAAATTAAGGTAGATAATGTTTTATTATAGATATTTGCTTATGGAGATAAGTAGTATTATTATGTGTATTTCTGGAATTGCCATTATAATGTTTTATCGGTTAAATGCTTTATTTGGAGTAAGAGATTATGATTATTATGCTTTATTATTATTGAACTGTTTGGTATGTAGATCTTTTATATTTTATTTTGTATCCATTTTCTTGTTGATCTAAAACAAGACAATATTTTATTTTATAACTCTATTGGTATTGAAAAAGTTTGGAAATAACTTTTATTTCTTTATATGTCATTTTGAGGAGAGGATTGTATTACTTTTTAAAATTCTTCCCTGTTTATTTTCTATTTTAACATTTTCTTTTTGAAACTTAATAAAATTATATATTAAAAAAACAACATACAGACAGGTAAAACTCAAAAAATTAGAATATCATGCAAAAGTTCATTTATTTCAGTAATGCAACTTAAAAGGTGAAACTAATATATGAGATAGACTCATTACATTCAAAGCAAGATAGTTCAAGCTGTGATTTGTCATAATTGTGATGATTATGACTTACAGCTCATGAAAACCCCAAATCCACAATCTCAGTAAATTAGAATATTTTCTAGGTGCAATATTCTAGGCTCAAAGTGTCCCAATCTAATCAGCTAATTAGGCCATAACACCTGCAAAGGGTTTCTGCACCTTTAAATGGTCTCTCAGTCTGGTTCAGTAGGAATCACAATCATGGGAAAGACTGCTGACCTGACAGTTGTGCAGAAAACCATCATTGGCACCCTCCATAAGGATGGAAAGACTCAAAAGGTAATTGCAAAAGAAGTTGGATGCTCCCAAAGGGCTGTATCAAAGCACATTAATAGAAAGTTATGTGGAAGGGAAAAGTGTGGAAGAAAAAGATGCACAAGCAGCAGGGATGACAGCAGCCTGGAAAGGATTGTCAGGAAAAGGCCATTCAAAAGTGTTGGGGACTTTCACAAGGAGTGGACTGAGGCTGGAGTCAGTGCATCAAGAGCCACTACACAGAGACAGATCTTGGACATGGGCTTCAAATATCGTATTCCTCTTGTCAAGTCGCTCCTGAACAACAAACAACGTCAGAAGCGTCTTACCTGGGCTAAAGAAAAGCAGACCTGGTCTGTTGCTCAGTGGTCCAAAGTCCTCTTTTCTGATGAGAGCAACTTTTGCATCTCATTTGGAAACCAAGGATCCAGAGTATGGAGGAAGAATGGAGAGGCACACACTGCAAGATGCTTGAAGTCCAGTGTGAAGTTTCCACAGTCTGTGTTGATTTGGGGAGACATGTCATCTGCTGGTGTTGGTCCACTGTGCTTCATTAAGTCCAGGGTCAATGCAGCCATCTACCAGGAGATTTTCTTCATGCTTCACTTCATGCTTCCTTTCACAGACAAGCTTTATGGGGATGCTCACTTCATTTTCCACCAGGACTTGGCACCTGCCCATACTGCCAAAAGCACCAAAACCTGGTTCAATGACTGTGGGATTACTGTGCTTGATTGGCCAGCAAACTCGCCTGACCGGAACCCCATAGAAAATCTATGGGGCATTGCCAAGAGAAAGAAGAGAGACATGAGACCAAACAATGCAGAAGAGCTGAAGACCGCTATTGAAGGATCCTGGTCTTCCATAACACCTCAGCAGTGCCACAGGCTGATAGCTTCCATGCCACGCCACATTGAGGCAGTAATTGCTGCAAAAGGTCCCAAACCAAGTACTGAGTACGTATGCATGCTTATACTTTTCAGAGGTCCGATATTGTTCTATGTACAATTCTTGTTTTATTGATTGCATGTAATATTCTAATTTTCTAAGATTGTGGATTTGGGGTTTTCATGAGCTGTAAGCCATAATCATCACAATTATGGCAAATCACAGCTTGAACTATGTTGCTTTGCATGTAATGAATCTATCTCATATATTAGTTTCACCTTTTGAGTTGCATTACTGAAATAAATGAACTTTTGCACGATATTTTGATTTTTCAAGTTTCACCTGTATATGCAAAAAAAGATACTTTGGAACTCATTTTCTTAAGCAAAAATGACAATCTTTGCAGCACTTTTTTTTTTTTTTTTTTTTTTTTGCTAATGATGAGCAACTTCATCTTTGGGAAATTTGTTGGAGAATTTATTCTGTCTCAGGAGATAAATTTGCATACACTTTTACACAAGGTCTGGTGTAATGAGGTGATTAATGAAACCTCCTAGTTTAACTCTTACAATTATTTCAATCATTCAGGCCATTGATGTAAGGCTACCACACAAGGGATTCTGCTTCAGGATGCTATGTTCCACGATAATGTCTTCCATTTACAATATGTAATTCTAGGTGTAAATATATAAAAAATATGATTAGTGTGTCATTGTGTTAATCTCAATTGCAATCAAGTGGCATACAGAGTTGATTTTCCTTCTTTGGTTAAAATATTTTAACAAAATATTAAAATAAGCAGCATATTGGATTTGTTGCAATACAGAACAATTTTGATCAATTTTACTTCCAGTGGAATAACTGAGCTATAATAGAAAGTTTGACAATAGCATGTAAGATATGTCATTGAATTATGCCATACAGTAAATACAAATCAGATCCATTGTGAATTGCTGTGGCATTACAGAGATCAGTGTTTGGCTCTCATATTTTGAAAGGAAATATACTCTTACTGATTTATAGTTTTTCCAACTTAAAATCTGTCTGATGATTCTTATTGCTATTAATGATTCTGAACAAATGTTGAAAATTAATTATATGTCATGCTAGAATACAGATCCAATAAGCTCTTCCCCAACACATAATTTTATCACCTTCAAAAAAGTTGCATGAAAAATTGTGCATGTGTTCAGATGACAGGGGGGTAGTCAAAGAGTTCCATTGATGTGGTGAAAATGCCAATCTAAACTCAGTTGAAACCACACACTGGTCTGAATAAAGCATAATAGGATACCCCAAGAAATCAAACATATTTATTTGATGGTATTGCAGGCAGAACTAAGTGCTACCTTAAGAGCCGTGGTGGCACAGTGGTTAGAATGCAGTAAAGGTAAAGATAAAGGTTCCCCTCACACATATGTGTTAGTTATTCCAAACTCTAGGGGGCGATTATCATCTCCGTTTCAAAGCTGAAGAGCCAGTGCTGTCCGAAGATGTCTCTGTGGTCATGTGTCCGGCATGACTAAACACCGATTGCACACAGAACGCTGTTTCCTTCCCACCAAAGGTGGTTCCTATTTTTCTATTTGCATTTTTACATGCTTTCGAACTGCTAGGTTGGCAGAAGCTGGGACAAATAATAGGAGTTCACTCCGTTGTGTGGCACTAGGGATTCGAACCGCCAAACTGCCGACCTTTCTGATCAACAAGCTCACCATCTTAGCCACTGAGCCACCACATCCCTTTAGAATGCAGTATGGCAGGCTAATTCTGCTGACTGCCAGAGTTCAATTCCCACTGGCTCAAAGTTGACTCAGCTTTCCATCCTTCCAAGGTGCATAAAATGAGGACCCAGATTGCTTAGGAACATCTGTAAAGCACTATGAAGTGGTATATTAGTGTAAGTGCTATTGCTACTTGTGAATGTTCATGCAGAAAGGGCCAAGGGTTCACATGATCCAGAATAGGTTTTCTATATGCATACAAATGGCTTCCCACAACATTTCATTTACATTTTAAGAATTAAGGGCATAAATTATTTTCAGATCTGAATATGCAAGTGAATTTTCAATATCCCTCATTTATACTATCTACTTTTATTGCTCTTTGAAGGCTTCTAATTTGTGCTGGAATTCTTCCAGTATCTTTGGAATCCTACCCCATTTCCCCACTTGCTATCAAGCTGAATGAAAGTATAAAGGGCTAACATAGCTACCTAAAAGTAGTAAAACTGAAAATAAATAGCATCAATATTTTAACTGCTTGGAAAGCTTTAATCAATTTTTAATTTGCTTAGGATATCTTTTTTTACCTTCAGTTTAACTTCATTCTGAAGTGCAACATGGAATGGTATTACACAAGCTGCAAACCAACAGCATGCATACTGTTTTAAATTCAACCAACAACTAGTTTTTTTTTAATGGCTATGTTCCCCCCAAAAATTGTAAAGATATCTAAATTCATGTTAACATTAAGTTCATTTTTTTCCTCCACGAGGCAAAATGCTAAAGAATGACAGAATATCCAATGAGCGTATGCTTAAATGGAATAAGCCTGCTTCAGAATTATTGTGGTTCATTGCATAGTCAGCCAGATGTTCAAACTGGATTTGGCATTTTTGTCTGCCTCATCAGACAGTCAGCCAGGTGTTTGGACTGGATTTGACATTTTTACCTACTGACCTGAGTTGGGGTGGGTGGATGTGTTATTTGATGGTATTAAGAAAATCATATCAGGATATAGGCTGCTCCACGTAAAGCTGCCTTTGCAATTACATTATCATCATCATTATTATTTTTAAACATGAAATTCAGTTAACTCAGGGGTTCCCAAACTTGGCAACTTGAAGACTTGTGAATTTCAACTCCCAGAATTCTCCAGCCAGAGAATTCTGGGAGTTGAAGTCCACAAGTCTTCAAGTTGCCAAGTTTGGGAACCCCTGAGTTAACTGAACATTTAAATTGTGTCACAAATACCATTGACTAGTGCTAATGGTTGATATGGGTTGCTGCCAGCATCCTAGGTATCAACCAACTATCTTCTTAAAACATATGAGCACAGTTTTTTTGCCATTCCGCTGATGTTATTGCAGGAAGTTGCAATTTATTGATGTGATTTGTAAAGTTCTTGGACATGGTACCAAGTGCCCCGATGACAACGGGTAACCCTGTTACATGTTTCATCCATAGCCATGTAGTTTTGATGGCCAGGTCGTGGTACTTGATGATTTTTTTCCTGTTCTTTTTCTTCAACTCTGGCATCTCCTGATACAGTGATATCAATAAATTGTATGGTTCAACCCTCATATCTGGCATGTTGTGTTCCAAAATATCACTGTTATTATTAATAATAAAAAATTATTCTTGTTGTTGCTGTTGGAATAAAGGAGGAACTATTTTACATTTTTTCATCTTTAAATAGAAAAACTTTCAAATCTTTACCATTGATTCAGATAGGTATACATAATAAACAGAACTGCAGATTAATAGCTCTGTAGCAATCAGAACTATGACTAAACTAATCAGGTCTCAAGCAATTGCAAGAACAAGAACATTTAAATTCAGTTCTCATTGGTTCCTTTGATGAAATTATAATTTCTTTAAACATTTCAGTGTGTTTCCAGTCTCTCAAAAGGCAGTCTATCAAATGCCTTGCATTTGTTTATGCCTATTATCAAGTCAGAGATTTGCTTAGTTCTGCATTAAGGCAAACCCATCCTATCTCAAACATCAAGAGCAGGTGTGTCAAACACAATTTCATTGAGGGCTGCATCAGGTTTGTGTTTGATTTATTGAGGTTAGGGTGGGTGGGGCCAGAGTGGGCATGGAAAGCATTATGTCACTTGTGTTGGGGGGGGTAACCTGTGGTGGCCAGGCATTCTGCCAGCAAAAAAGGGTTCCCAAGCTCTGTTTTCAGCTGCAACAACCTCCTGCAATCCTCTGCCAGCAAAAACAGAGCTTGGGAGAGCCATGTGTGGCCCTTGCAAACTCCATTTTTGCTGGCAGAGGCACCACAGGCCAACAGTATTTCCAGGGCAGGCCCAAGGGTCAGATCTAAGCACCCTGTGGGCCAAATCCGGCCCCCAGGCCTTGAGTTTGATACTCCTGATCTACAGGACATCACATTGGGAACAGAAATTTTTTTTTGTGTTGAGCAAACATTTTGGTATATCTGTGCATATTCATTGCTAGGAAACAGCAACTTATCTGACAGTTGCCCAGTCTGTTGCTCTTCCTCCTAAGTCCCAAACTTATTCCCACATACTATTATGTCTTTTTACATGTCAGCATCTAAAATTTTCACTGAGATTGGTTATATATATTCTGATGGCTGCCTCATAATATGATCTTTGAAGCTAACATAAACAGTATCTAAATATTTTAAATACGGTTGTGGAAATATTAATTAAGAAAGCTGTAATAGAGAATATGTCATCAACTTTTTCATTTTTGTTACGGCTTTAGGGTATTTATACTGTTTTGTTGAGAGGGGGGGCGGAGAGGGGAAGGGAGGGAGAAAGAGAGAACAAAAACAAGTCTCCATCACATGATTAACAGATCTGTTACATTATCCTTACAACTGGAATTAATATTCAATACATTATACACATTCTATTTCCAAACATTCTGACACTATGTACATTTCCATTTCTTATTTCAATTGTCAATCCATTCATACCATTTCTCCCATATGGCATAATATTCCAAATCATCCTTTCCCTTTAACTCTAATGTAAGTTTGTCCATTTCTGCACAATCATATATTTTTTGGATTACTAATCCCTCTGGCGGAATACTATCATTCTTCCAATACTAAAGGCAACTATCAATACAATACAATACAATAGCAAATTTGGAAGGGACCTTATAGGTCTTCTAGTCCAACCCCCTGCCTAAGCAGGAGCCCTATGCCATTTCAGTCAAATGGCTATCCAACATCTTCTTAAAGACTTCTAGGGTTGGGGCATTCA
Source organism: Rhabdophis nuchalis (assembly GCA_039707465.1). Taxonomy (NCBI): domain Eukaryota; kingdom Metazoa; phylum Chordata; class Lepidosauria; order Squamata; family Natricidae; genus Rhabdophis; species Rhabdophis nuchalis. The sequence continues at coordinate 103,166,571 of CM077643.1, read as the reverse complement.
CAATTTCTGGAGGCAAGCTGTTCTACTGGTTAATTGTTCTAACTGTCAGGAAATTTCTCCTCAATTCTAAGTTTAGGTTTAGGTTTATTGGTTTTTATACCGCCCTACTCCCGAAGGACTCAGTTGCTTCGGGAGTAAGTTGCTTCTCTCCTTGATTAGTTTCCACCCATTGCTTCTTGTTCTGCCCTCAGGTGCTTTGGAGAATAGTTTGACTTCCTCTTCTTTATGGCAGCCTCTGAGATATCGGAACACTGCTATCATGTCTCCCCTAGTCCTTCTCTTCATCAAACTAGACATACCCAGTTCCTGCAACTGTTCCTCATATGTTTTAGCCTCCAGTCCCCTAATCATCTTTGTTGCTCTTCTCTGCACTCTTTCCAAAGTCTCCACATCTTTTCTACATCGTGGCAACCAAAACTGTATGCAGTATTCCAAGTGTGGCCTTACCAAGGCATTATAAAGTGGTATTAACACTTTTTTAAAAATCAAATTTATATCCCACACCTATCTCCAGATTGGACTCAGGACGGCGTTCACGTGATCTTGATTCTATTCCCCTGTTTATGCAGCCTAGAACTGTGTTGGCTTTTTTGGCAGCTGCTGCACATTGCTGGCTCATATTTAAATGGTTGTCCACTAGGATTCCAAGATCCCTCTCACAGTTGCTACTATTGAGCAACGTACCACCTATACTGTACCTGTGCATTTCATTTTCCTTGCCTCAATGTAGAACCTTACTTTTTTCACAATTGAATTTAATTTTGTTAGATAGTTCCCAATATTCAAGTTTGTCAAGATCCTTCTGTATATTGAGCCTATCTTCTGGAGTGTTGGCTATTCCTGCCAGCTTGGTGTCATCTGCAAATTTGATGAGTTCTCCATTTATTCCCTCATCCAAATCATTGATGAAGATGTTGAAGAGTACTGGGCCTAAAACAGAGCATTGCGGTACTCCACTGCATACTTCCCTCCATGTAGATGCAGTTCCATTAAGGACTACACGTTGAGTGCGGTTGGTCAGCTAGTTACTATATTTTATTCAACTTGATGCTCACTATATTCATCCTTAGATATTAGTCACAGGGATTCTGAGCTGGATAGAATTTCATCCAGGGGTAGGTTGCTTTACTGCCGGTTTACAGCATTACTGCCGGTTCGCAACCCGTGCACATGTCCTATTCAATGTAAATTGTTCTGCGTGCATGCTAAAATCCAAAATGGCAGTGGCCAAGTGGCAGTGAGGGACCACTTTGGGGATATGACAGGCCTGGGTCGCTGCTGGTTCTGTGACCCAGGCAAGAATTCCATTACCAGTTTTGCCAAACCGGGCCAAACTAGCTGCGACCCATAGTTCTGATTTCATCTCGAACTATGTTCAAATATTCTGAATATATACCATATTCCCATAATATAATTTTAAATGCTTCACTTAATTACAGGAGAACTTGAATCTTCTTACAGTCAGCATATGGAAACTCATTTTGCTTAGGAGAGAGCTCCATTCCCAGGTCCCCTCTCCTCAACTGCATAATGTTCTTAGCAATGTTGCTTGTTGCAAACATCAATGAGCTCAGAGGGAAATATTACAAGGCTCCTAAAGACAAAATGGATCCCTCTATGCTTTTCACAAGCTGTCTGACGATAGTCCCTGCTGACGATATCTCCAAACATTGGTCTCTGAGACTTAGCTTCCTACATTCTGTTTTTTATTAAGGCCCAACTGAGCAGTTGACATTTGACAATATTCCTACTGAGATGTACCTTTATGTGCTGGCCCTTGGATAGCTAAAGTGTATCAACAGATGATTATTTTTTTCTCCAAAAGGAGCTTTGTGCTTTGGTGCTTCAAAAATTGATAGATGAGGCAGGAGCAGGACTTTGGGTCAGAAGGGTTTTAGAACAAGGCATGGTTTCAATTGAAAATGTGGTAGATTGTCTACTAACCAGAAATATCCCATCCCTGGGAATAACCAGGTTTGTTCTTTAGTGACATCTATAGATAAGCAGTTTTCTGTTTATTTGTTTCATTTGAATGTTTGCTACTTTGAGATTTCAGCTGATTCGCTACTGAAACCTGTTTTGCAATTTTTCAAAAAAAAAAATCCCTGAAAAAAATGGTAGTTTTTTTTAGTCTCAAGATGCTTCAGATATTTTCTTTGCATTTTATTTTGATTGCTTGAATTTACTGCTGGCGTTTATCATTGTAATCCTTTTATTTTACTAGCATATATGCTACATCAAACAGCTTGTGTGAATTTTGTTCTACATGATGCATATTTCCACAAGAAATAGGCACAAAAATCAAACAAGTAACTAACAACTCACAATTTTCTGCCAGGGACCATAAACACCTCATAACTCAATGTCCCTAAGGCCTTTTGGAAAAGCCAATTTTAATTATCCTTCTAATGCCAGGTTCAGAAATATTTTTCTGTAGCAGTTAAAAGCATCAGGCTAAAATCTCACAGGCCACGAGTTCTAGTCCTACAATAACCAAGGAGGTAACTGGGTGTTTTGAAGCCAATCAATTATCTCTCAGCACTAGGAAGGGGGGTAATGACAAATCACTTTTGAAAACGTTGCAAAGCAAACTGCCTGGATTTGTCTATATACTCACCAGTAGTCAAAACTGTCTCAAAGACAGAATATATATATAATTTCCAGAATCATGGGGAGTTTACAGATCTCAGGATAAATGCTATCCCCCCAAAAAAGAAAAATACTTTGACCACGTAGAGAACATTCCTTTAGTCCACATAAGAGGTAAGCAAGGCATAAATGATTGTGAGTAGTGACTTATGATCCAGAAAAGGTTGTAATGAGCACACAAGATGAAGATTTACAAAGTCCTCTTTGTAAAATGTCATTTGCCCCTTGTGTTGGAGTTGTAAGTCAAGAAGGACTCCAAGGTTATGGACTAATTTAGAAGGAGAGAGCGGAAATCTACATGGAATTAGAGTTGAAATATCCCTAGTATCAGATGGTTTCTTAACCCAAAGCTACTCCATCCCACTGACATTGAGGCTGACCCTTTTCCATCCTATTCAGTTCCTAACAAGTTTCAGAAATTGTGACAGTAGTGGAAGATGCTAAAGTTATGATATTGTTTTGATTATATATATATTTCATCATTCTGAAGCCTCCTTGGCTGCTTGTGAAAGACAGTGGGAACCACATGGTTATTTGATAGTTGTGAAAATAGTTGAGATCCATTGGAAGGAAATATTTTTAAGAAACTTTATTCTTCTCGCTCTTTCTCTTTCCTTCTATTCCCCCCCCCTCTCTCTGCCTCCGCCTTGCCTCTCCCTCTGCCTTTCCCTCTTTCTCTCTCTTTCTCCTACCTAGAGTTCGCTTGTAGTATTACATTGTTCATACATATAGTGATGATCTACATCCATGGTAATAATCATTCTTATGTAATTAATTTTATGTCTTCATGAGAGAAACTGTCTGCAGATACTTGGGTTGCTGGCTAGGCTAGTAGAAGGCTCTGACAAACCACTTCTATAACACTACCAAGAAAATTGCATGGATGTGGTTTGCAAAAACTGAGACTAATTCAAGGACACCTCTGGTTCTTAAAATAAACCAATCATTTTGATGTTATCTATGAATACTGTCCCAAATCAATCCATTTTAAAATCAATCCATTATACACAAGAAGATGTCAACAAAGATATAATTGGCGTTCTTCATGTTACTGAAAAAGGACAAGGACATTCCTATACATTTCACAGTATCACAGACAAGAGATTGGCATTAATAGTCTCCTGTATTCCAAAACAGTTGTAGGCTTGTGGAATTGTCAATTGCTAGTGCAAAAACAGGAACACATGCAAGAGAACAAGATTTCATAAAAATTACCACAAGTATATCATAACATCATGCAAGATCAATCTCCATATCAATCGGAATAGAGCTAGAAAAACTTTGGAGGTTTTCTAGTCCAACCCTGCTCAAGCAGGAGACCCCAGGTGTGAAATCTACTTACTTTTGCTACCGGTTTGGTAGCAATGTGAGCACATACACGCAGGATCTTCCTCACATGCACAGGATTTTCCACACATGTCCAGGAAGATGGGTGAGCCTGCTACCAAGTGCACCTGGCAAGCAAGTAAACAAACAGCGAAGTCAGCGAACAGTGAGGCGGAGGAAATCCACTATGCCAGGAAATCCTGCTTTCTAGCTAATATAAATTGTGTGGCACAGCTGATCGTCAGAAAAACCTATTTGCCCGAACCAGTAGCATTTTTTTTTTACTACCAGATCGGGTGAACAGCTGGCATCTTTGCTATAGGTTCTGGCGAACTGGTCTGAACCGGTAGCATTTCACCCCTGGAAGTCCCTATATACCATTTCAGATAGGTGGCTACCTAGTGTTTTCTTAAAAACCTTCTGTGATGAAGCACGTACAACTTCTGAAGACAACCTGTTATGTATTTGTATGGAAAGTTGTGCTACAGATCCAGAAGTTTGCTCCCATTCTATACTCTGGGATTATTTTGACAACTATACTTGAGCTTCCTTTTGTGCCAGATTTTATTCTATTTTCTTATGCTAGGTGGATTTATAAAGGTTTTATCTTCCTGTTATAGACTAGTACTGGTGTAGCAAGTAAATTAGTTTTTTTTTAATATTTACAGGTCTTTGGTAAATTCTTTATGGTGAGGATTTAGTGTAAGACTGTGGTTTTTAAAGGAATAATTATTGTTTACCTTAAGGAAATATATCTGCAATTTCTCTAATGGTTACATCCTTAAATCATAAAAAGCCTTTGGAAATAATTAAGTATAAGACTTACTTGATTGTCTTTTTCATTTGCATGTTATAAATAAGCTGAAATCAATGGTAAGTCATAATAATAAAAAGACAACTTTATCTGAAGACACATCTATTCCATCTAGCCGGCCTAGCGTAACCTCCATTACTGACTATTAGACAGTTTTAAACTTGGGATTTTAATTCGGTTTTTAGCGCAGGGTTTTATTTATTAGAATAAGTTTTTTAAATTTTATATATTTTGTATGTATTTTAGCATCCCTGTGCGCCGCCCTGGGTCCATTTGGAGAAGGGCGGGGTATAAATTTAATAAAATAAAATAAATAAATAAATAAATAAACCTTGTAACGCTGTCACATAAGGTTTGAAAACAAAACAAAACTCATTGATCTGTCCAGAATTCCATCAGCTACTGCAAGGAGGGTGAGTGAAGAGGGATAAGCTATTAAATGAAGAATACATGAATTGCACAATGAGCTTCATAACCATAACTTCATTTTTAAAATAGAATAATGGCATTAAAGGGGGAACAATGGCTCAGCGGTTAAAGATGCTGAGCTTGTCAGCTGGAAAGCTGACAGACCAGATTCAAGTCCCAAGTACTGTGTGGTGGTGTCTAGCAGTATAATACAATAATACAATAGCAGAGTTGGAAGGGACCTTGTAGGTCTTCTAGTTTGAAAGCATGAATATGCGACTAGATAAATAGGTACCACTTTAGTAGGTTCCATGCACTTTGGTGTATAGTCATGCTGGCCACATTACCATGGAATAGAATAGAATAACTGAGTTAGAGGTCTTCTAGTTCAACCCCCTGCTTAGCACACTTAGAACCAACACTCATTGATTTGTTATTTAAAAAATCTTGTTTTTATAGCCATTTTTAAAATCTGTCTATTATCACTGTAATTTATGATTTTCATCAATAAGCAAACTTTTTATATACTCAAGGCATCACTTCTGGGTTTGGATTTTAAAATAGATGAGATGACCGCCTGCTGAAGAGACTTATAAAAAGTACAATGCACTATTATTTTCATCTACTATCCTAACATAATCTTGCAGTGACTGAATGTTAAATTTCGAAAAATTATTCTAAAGTAAAAGAAATAATTTTCATTTTGATGCCACTTCAACCCAAAGTTCTGAATGACTTTTCCAAGACCTTTCCTGGAAAAAAGGCCATAGGCTCCAACGAAACGTTCTGAGATTGCTCCTCCAGGAATTATTTTAACACTTGGCTTTCCAAATAAATGATCCAGAAAAATATCATTGAATGTCAATATGTGCATATAAATATAATCTGATCACATGACTATCCAGGGAATTCTGCAAAAGATTCTGTTTAAGTAACCTCCTACTACAGCTGCAGAACAGAGACTCTTTCATTCATCGTCATAGTGTATATATCCCTTCCAAGAGAAAAAGATAAAAGATTTCCCCAAAACCAATGCATCTTCTGGAATGGTGTGATTGGAACATTGTAGTTGTGTAGGGAAATCAAATGAATGTATGGATGACATCCCCTTGCATTAGAAGCATTGACTTTTCTGTTTGTGCAATACAGCCCTGGGTCCAAGCCATTACATTTCACAAACAAAAGTGTATTTCCCAGGTTTTAAAAGCATAGACATAAAATCATATTTTCACCCCGCATTTGACAATAGTGTTGCACTTTCATGTTGATAATATGTACTAAGATAGCTCTCTCTTGCTTGAATTGCTAGTAAATTTCAACAGGAACCATCCACTTTTCATCAATCTGCCAAAACAAGAAACTCTTGCTGGTTTGTTTTGTGATTCTAAACACTCTACGCCATTTTTCATTCTATTATAGAGATTTGTTTTAAACGATTTTGCTCTTTTGTCCAATTTTCATACTCTAGCTGAGCAGACAGGCTGTAAAGAATGTTCCACTTGGCACAATATTAAGAAAGTTAAAATCAGGAGAGAACCAGCACACATACTACACTCACACTGCACAGATCCGGAACACATTTAATAATAATTTACTTTACTATTTATTATTACTTGAAATCAAAGGGTGGCTAAGACATTGGATCTTATTGTAATTGTGTCACTCAGGCCCTATTCACCTGCCTGTTGAATTATTACAATGCATTCTATATGGGGTGCTCCTTAAGGCATATACAGAAACTTCAGCTGGTGCAAAATGCTGTGGTTCTGGTAGAGTGCACAGGATACCTCTGCTGTATGAGCTCCATTGGTTATCAGTTTGTTCCATGTACATTTCAAGGGTTAGGGTTGAAGGACTGACTTTTTCTGATTTCTTCTGTCCATCCAACAAATCCAACAAAATGTGCATGCTGCAGATTCTATTGTCTAGGAAACTACATACAGTGGACCCTGTTGTGGTGCCTGCATTGTACAATGTTTCTCCCTCCAGGGATGAGGGTAACCCCATCATTCCTGAGGATCTGATTATATCAACAGGCCTGCAGACCTCAGGGAACAAGTAAAATCATGAGGTGGCTCTCTTATTAACATCCTTCTGTCCATTATTTTCTTTTTCTGCTTTTACAGTTTCTAATATTTTTAAAATAATTTGTCAGATTTGGGTCAATGTCAAGGTTCCAAATAGCATCCAAAATTAAATCAGAATCCGAGGTAAAGCTTTCCTCAAATTTAATAAATTCCAATTTATTAAGAGACCCATGTTAGCACATCTGGAAAAACCCGAATCTGAAAGCTTCCCAGTTTTCCACACCCAGTTGAAAGTTCAAAATCTTGCCCCCACACCCACAAGTCCATCACATGGTTCAATCTTCCACTGCCATACTGGCAGTTCCACCCATCCAGTTCCGGTCAGGTGCAGAGGTGCAAATACAAAGGGTGACCTTGGTTTTCTAGAAAGAATTTTGTTATGGCTACACAGTATCTAACTCCATACAATCCCCCATCCCATTTTCCCACAACAGAAAATGCATAGTAGAATAATCAAAAGTGTGGCAGGCCTAAGATGCAAAAGAAAAGATGGCTGCAGGCCTAACATAATTATTATATAGTGTTTTTAGGTAATAAGTGTTTTATATAGAGCCTATCTTTGTAGGGAGGGAAACTGAGGAATTAACCCAGATAAAAATAACCAGGGAGGAGGTCCTTGCATGTCTTGTTAAACTAAACACTAACAGATCACCAGGACCAGATGGCATCCATCCACGAGTTCTCAAGGAACTTAAAGATGAAATTGCTGATGTCCTTGCCAAAATATATAATCTTTCCCTCAAATCAGGCCTTGTGCCGGATGACTGGAAGGTAGCGAATATAACACCTATCCTCAAAAAAGGATCCAGAGGTGATCCAGGAAATTACCAACCAGTCAGTTTGACAAGTGTCCCAGGTAAAGTGATGGAAACCATCTTAAAGGATAAAATTAATAGGCACGTAGAAGAGAAGGCACTGCTGAAGGAGAGCCAACATGGCTTTTGCAAGGGCAAATCATGCCTCACTAATCTGCTGGAATTTTTTGAGAGTGTCAACAAGCACGTGGACAAGGGAGATCCAGTTGACATTGTTTATCTGGACTTTCAGAAGGCCTTTGACAAGGTCCCGCACCAAAGGCTCTTAAATAAAATTGCCAGTCATGGAGGGGGGTAAAGAGTGGGGTCCCCCAAGGTTCAGTACTGGGACCCCTGCTCTTCAACCTTTTCATAAATGATCTAGAAGTAGGAGTAAACAGCAAGGTAGCCAAATTCACCGACGACACTAAATTATAAAGGGTAGTAAAAACTGAGAGAGTGTGTGAGGAGCTCCAGAGGGATCTCTTGACACTGGGGGATTGGGCAACCCAGTGGCAAATGAGCTTCAACATTAGTAAGTGCAGAGTGATGCACGTAAGGCCCCATCTGGAGTATTGTGTCCAGTTCTGGTCACCATACCTTCAGAAGGATATTATGGAAATGGAAAAGGTGCAGAGGAGGGCAACCAGAATGATTAGGGGGCTGGAACACCTTCCTTACCATCTGAGGCTGCAACGGCTGGGCCTCTTCACTCTAGAACGACGGCGCCTGAGAGGTGACCTTATTGAAGTCTATAAAATCACGCACAGTGTGGACAAAGTAGAAAAGGAAAAACTGTTTTCCCTATCGCACAACACTAAAACTAGGGGGCACTCCATCAAACTTTTGATAACTAGACCTCAAACAAATAAGAGGAAGTACTTTTTCACCCAGAGGATCACTGGTCTATGGAACTCCCTGCCAGAAGAAGTGGTGACAGCTGTCAGCCTCGACACCTTTAAGAAAGGATTAGACGAGTTCATGGAGAACAAGGGTATCAATGGCTATCATGATGGATGCCTAAGGACACCCTCCGGGTTGGAGAGATAGGCAGGATATCTCTCAATGCCATTTGCAGGGAATCATAAACAGGTGAAGACATCTGCTTGGGAATACCCTGAAGCAAATGGTGAGCCACTGTGTGAGACAGAATGCTGGACTGGATGGGCTGTGGCCTGTTCCAGCAAGGATATTATTATGTTCTTATGTTCTTATATAGAAGGAATGGAATGGAATAGTTGGCCAAGTGTGATTGGGCACACAAGGAATTTGTCTTATATGATGATGTTGTAATCCATTCAGTCATGATCAACTAGCCATGAAGAACAACAGCCAAAAATCAGAGAGAGAGTGTTCTCTACTATAACCAAGAGATGTAAAGGTATTGACAGACCATGAAACAGCAGCAGAGAAATAGGACAGCCAATCAAAATACACCAATTTTGAAGTAAAAAGAAAAGTGAAATTTCAGACCATCTCGACACAAACCTTCTCAATGTGGTTGGAAAAGTGTGTTCTATCTGCGGTTACTGAATCATGCAGAATACCTCTATTGTCTGATTTTAAAAAATCAACTTCTACTTATGTGGTGAAATTTACTTTCTGGACTTCCTGCAATCTTCCCTTAAAATTAATCTGGACAATCCCCTGAGGAGGTCTTAGGAGGGCCTCAGTTACAGGGATCAGCATACTGTAATTCTATTCATTTGCAAGTATCTGATGCACTGCAGAGGGAATAATACTAGTTGCAACAGAATTTCATTGGTTGCTTGACTAATATGATATCCAAAATCAATCCATAGAGCTTTGAAGCAGATAATTAAAAAAACAAACTATCTGGGATATGGGCAAATGATGAAATGTGTCAGGACATCACAGACAATATCATTAGATATTTGCATATGGGGTCACAACTAAAGAACAAACAGGTTAGTGTTTCAAAAAGACTTTTTACTGCAGACAGTCTTGAAGTTCAGTATTAAGATTAAAATAACAATACAAGAATTCCAGTGAGAACTGTACTTTCAAATCAGAAACCTATATATAAGCAAATCAGGAATGGCTTTGGGCTTTTTTCTTTCTTTCACTCTTTCTTGTCCTTTTTGTCAAAGAGAGACAAGCTGTACCTATTGATTGTTTTGGAGGCAGCTATTCAACATTTTATCTGTCTGAAAACCCAGTTCTCACACTCCTTCCCTTTTGTCAGCTTTCACAACAGTAACATATTAATGAGCTTCAGTAAAGTTTTGTCTTCGTGGCATGTTGCCAGTGACTTTGTATGAGCTTCCAGTCTTTACCTTTATTTATTCCTCTCTTTTCTTTCATACAAATAGCTTTGATATAAACAACAAAAGAGAAACTGCAGAATGCTGCTGCCAAGGTGAGTCATTTATCCAGGACCATAGAGACTCATTTACCTGTCACTATGGGCACATTGTAAAGAAAGCCATCGGAAGAGAACACCTAGAGATTTAATTATCCTTGTGTAATACTCTCTGGACTATTTAATTGATGTGCTGCTATAGATGCATAGAGCAGAAGAAAAAAAAGAATCTATAGGTTTAAAAGGAATCCTCTTGGGAAGGGGTGAAGCTGTGTTTGCATGCATCCACACACAAATATGTAATACAACAGCCAACAATTGTAGAACAACTTATTATTTAAAGCTGGTGGGAGAGAATTGGTTTTTTTTTTAATAGATCTTTACCACAGATCACTAAGATTTTGTGACTTCTAATTGTTTAACAGTAGCAATAACTTTTCTCCCTCAACTGTACTAAATAAATAGGCTTCAGAAAAAGGATATTCAGAGAGAAATTGCTTTTCACATGAAAGGATCGTGAATTCAGTTCTTCCACTAAAACAAGTTCCCCGGCTGAAGTCCTCTGGTTTTAAATCTAAATATACCGTACATTTGTATTGCTTTCTGATCCATTATTTTGCACTTTGTTTCAGCTGGTGGTTTCCAGGATTCATCGCAGATACACAAGTTCATGAGAGTGGAGGTTCATTCTCTGAGCATGTGGGCTGGTTTCCAAATGTTTTGTTACCATGCATTGTTGGTGTTCTTCTGCTTATAAGTGCTTCATGTGGACTTGTGATGGGAGGGTCGCATCAGGTATGGGTCTTGCGATGGGTCTTGTGAGGAGTCAGGTGTGGTTTACCTCAGGTGGGGGTCTTGTGATGGGTCTTGTGATGTGGAAGTCTATTACAGTGAGGGTCATTGGGAGGTAAAGTTTTGGTTGACTTGGTTAAAAGTTGATGCTGTCGCTGATTGGTTGTGCAGTTGATTTGAATTATCAGGCATCTGTAGGCTAGTTGTAGGTCGATGTGTCTCTTGATGGAATTGCTTGAGAAATGCCATGCTTCCCTAAATTTCACTGAAGATGTTACCTAATGTAGTAACAAAACATTTAGAAACCAGCCCACAAGCTCGGAGAATGAACCTCTACTCTCTTCCTACACCTGAGAAATAGCAAATGATGAAATGACAGGACCAATTTGCCTTAACTCCAAGAGAGTAAGGAAGAATAAAGAAAGCTAGGTTGATCTACCTATATAAAGAAAGGAATGGAAGGGGAGATAATTCCTATGTAGAAATTCTGCATGAGATTCCAGTTACTCAGCATAGCTCAACTCTGATTTTTTTTTCCTTTAACAAAATGCAATGTAGAAAGAAGGCCATGGGAAGGTGCCTTAAAAAGATTGACACTTCTGCAGCCAAACTAGACTTTGTTCTGCTAGAGTGCCATAAAATGAATAGAATGGAGCTGGAATGTCCTATAGTCCAGCCCCCTGCTCAAGCAGGAGAAGCTATACCATTTCAGATAGGTGACTGTCTTGTCTCTTCTTAAAAACCTCCAGTAATGGAGCACCCATGATTTCTGAAGGCAAACTGTTCCACTGGTTAATGGTCCTCACTGTTAGGATGTTTCTCCTTAATTCCAGGTTGGTTCTCTTCTTGATTGGTTTCCAATCATTGTTTCTTGTCCTGGCCTGTCATGCTTTAGAGAATAAATTGACCTCTTCTTTATGACAACCCCTCAAATACTGGGATACTGTTATCATGTGATTTGATTCTTTTTTTTTTATATTGAAAAAGTTTTATTGGTTTTACATTTTTTGTGTAGGGTAGGGTAAGGGATACAAAGAAATTTTGAGAGCATTCACGTCAGAGTCGTCGGCCCTTCCGAGACCTCAAAATACACAATAAAAAAATAACAAAAAAAAGCATTTTTCATAATACTACAAGGTAAAAGCAAGTACATATACCTAAATTCTCAGTTCCATGCTGTCAGACATTTACAAAAAATCCAGAAAATATTATGCAAAATTGTTCAGAAAAATCAAGGCAAAGTTATTTTTTCGATCTAAGTCTTTTGGCTATTGTATCTTCTTTTTCTCCTCCCTGGCCCCCAGCGGGCGGGGCCGTGGCCCCCTCCGTCCCCCCTGGATCTTCCCCCAGGGCAGAGGAATGTTTTTTAAGAAAGGCTTCCGCCTCAGCAACTGTTTTAATCCTCACTCTTCCTCCTTTCCAGAACACCAGCATCCCTTCGGGTGTCACCCACTTGAACCAAATCCCATGATCAAACAATGTTTTAGACAAGAAGGAAAATTTCCTTCTTGCATCTCTAATCTTTCTAGGGATCTGCTTCAAGATAGCAACCGTTTTTTGTTGGTAGATTAATGGACTTTCTCTCTGCAGTTTCAGGATTTCCTCTCTGGTTGACCTTCTAACAAATTTCACATGTATCTCTCTAGGCACTTCATTTATCCTGGCATATGCTGAGTTAATTCTATAGGCTAGGTCAATGTCCCCCCTGATCTCATCTTTAGGTTTTTGTAAATAGTCTGCTAAAATTGTGCTCATAAGATCAGGGAGGCATTCACCAGATTCCTCAAGAACGTTCTGAAATCTCAAAAAATATGTCATTCTTTCCATATCAATCCTAGACACATGCCCGTCTGTTTCCCCAACCTCTTTAGTAACATTTTTAATCTCTCCCTTAACCCCCACCAACCCCCCTTCCTATTCTTCAGTCTTCTGTGTGTTTTCCAGCACTTGCTTCCGAGTGTCCAATAGCTCCTTCTTGAAATTGATGTTTTCAGCCCTCTGGGCCTGAATTTCTTTTACCAAAGTTTGTATAACAGTTTCAAGAGAAGCCATCCGTTGTTCTAAACTTGTCAGTGCTGTTTCTTGAGCCATCTTTAACTGTTAGAGTCAGTGCCACCAAAATGGCGTTTTCAGGGTGGGGTTGGTGAGACTAACCGGGAGCCAAAAGTTCAGATCAAGGTTGAAACGTTGTAAAATTCAGGAACCAAGAGAGACACAATTTTCCAACTCAATAGTTATAATAGCGAAGGTAATCCAGAAAGGAACCACAAATCCAACAAGAAAAAAATTCTTCATTAATATCCAGAGAGAGTCCCAATTGTAAAGAGACGCTGGGAATTTTCCATAGTTAAAATAGTCAGGCAGGGACAAAGAAAAGCCACCTTCCACCGCCCATCTCAGAGCCCAGAGGAGAGAGTAGAAAAATAAAAAAAATTTTAAACCAGCCAGACCTAGAAACAATGTTGCAAGTAGCCGCATACCACTTTCCCTTGTTAGAGACAGTCCGGATTTAAGATTTCCGCTTTCTCTTCCAGAGAAACCATTTTAGAGTGCCGCTTAAGTCCGAGGGGTTTTTTTTGAAAACAAACACCCCCCTCCCAGTCCGTTCAGCCTGGCTGGCAGTAAGGGAAAAAAAAGTATTTTTAAACTCACTCTCCCTCGCAGCTGAAGCCTCGGCAGACCTTCCGATCTCTTCCGCTCAGCCCTCTACATTGAAGTGAATGGCGCCGACAGCCGTTGGCGAAGGGAGAACCCCCCGCAGCATGTTCCTCCTCACCTAGGTCGCAGAGGGGATCGTTCTCCCCACCGCCGTGAGGAAGAACGTCTCCTCCGAGCCGACCCTACGGGAGACCTCCGGTAACCGGAGTGTCTCGCCCCCGTGGGGGGGCAGAAAAGGCAACAAAGCGGCGAGCGAGCCCCAGGCTCGCCCGTCGCCGCTGGAGCCGGAACCGGAAGCCCGATTTGATTCTTGTTATGATGTATCTGATACTTCTTTTCTTTAGACTAGCCAAACCCAAAACCTGCAACAGTTGTTCATATGCTTTAGTCTCCAGCCTCTGATCATCTTAGTTGCTCTTCCCTGAACTTTTTCCAAAGTCTCAAAATCTTTTTTGTAGTATGGTGACCAAAACTGGTTGCAGTATTCAGATGGGGGTCTTACTAGGGTTTTGTAAAGTCACACTAATACTTCACATGATCTTGATTCTATTCCTCTGTTTATACAACCCGGGATTGTATTAGCTTTTCTGGTGGCTGCTGCAGAGTGCTGACTCATATTCAAGTGATCATCCACTAGGACTGCAAGGTCCCTCTCACAGTTACTGTTTTTGAGCCAGGTCTCACCTAATCTGTACTTAAACATTTGGTTTTTCCTGCATTAATGTAAAATTTTGTTTTTCTCCACATTAAAATTCATTTTGTCGGATAGGATCCATTGTTCAAATTTGTCAAGAACTTTTTGGAGTCTGAGCTTGTATTCCAGGATGTTGGCTAGTCCTGCCAGTTTAGTATCATTTGCAAATTTGATGAATTCCCTTTCTATTTCCCCATCTAAATAATTTATGAAGATATTCATGTGTACTGGGTTTAAGATGGAGCCTTGTGGTGTCCCACTGTTTACTTCTCTCCATTTGGATGTAGTACCATTAAGGACTACTCATTGAGTATGGTTTGTCAGCCAGCTACAAATCCATCTCATGGTGATGTTGTCTATTCCACATTTTTCTAGCTTACCACGAAGTAGACTGGTCTACTTTGTCAAATTCCTCTAAGTATACTATGTCCACTCTACAGCATTTTGCTGGTCTACTAATTTAGTAACTCCATCAAAGAATGAAATAAGATTGGTTTGACATCATTAGTTGATATTTCTCCTGCAAAAGGTGAAGGGCAGTAGGATCAGTAGGATCCTACTTTCTACTTGGTGATCAGTAGAATCACTTTGGTAATTGTGTACTGAGCATATAAAATCCAGACAGCACCATTGGCAGTGAGTTAGAACAGAAGCAATAGAAGCTAGAAAGGGGTTGAGCAGGGGAAAAGTAAATGTTATGCTACTTTAGCTTTCTGTTGACTCAAGGATCAATGGAGAGAACTGCAATCCAGCCATAGGAAAAACTCATAAGCATCCAAACTATTCACATGGCAAAGCCTTATTTCCTCAGGGTAGCCTCTGCTGGTCTGCCACCTCAGCTTTGGTCAAAGGCATGCACCACTCAAACCCAATGAAGAGGCTCAAAAGCCGTACATCAAAAATAAATGTAAACTCTACCTTTTGCTGCTGTTGCTTTTCAAAATAAATAGATTTTTAAACATGAGAACATGCAGGAATAACCAAAGGTTTTGTATCCTGTTAATGAAGTTTCTGATCACACCACTGGGATCATCAGAAGGGAACAAGCCTGCACAGTCCCTGCCTTGCCACTGAGCTGCATTCACAAAGTGTGTAATTAATTGTTACTGTTCATTTATTTACACAAATCAATGCATTTACAACTGAGTATCACCTGGTGTCAATCTAAGAATAGAAGAAAGACGAGGCAAAGTACAAGTAGTATTACAAATAGTCTTTCCTTCCTGTTCCTTCAACTCTGTCACAAAGAAATACTGGCTGCCATCTTAGATGAATCTGCCAATTCATAAACCTGGATGCTTCTAAGAAGGCACAGCAAAAGAGTGAAATCAATAACTTGCAATTTAACTTGCCATCTTTAAATAGATACACTTACTTAATCTCTGTTAGCTAGAACTACAATATAAACCTAACCCATTTTCTATTGTGACAAATTTCTTTCTTGCTTTAACTGATACTCACTCTTTATCAGAAGCACATTATATTGATTTTAATGTCATCCCCAAAACAACTTGATAGTTTCTGTCACTTTTTTTCATGGCACCCTAAGAACATTGGAGGGGGGGAGGGAATGAGATAGTTTAAGAATGTGTGAAGGGAGATATTTGGGGTGCTTGTAAAGTGAATCTGGAGAGATTTGGACAGGTACAGTACTGATAGATTTGGCCAGGCATATACCTGCAGAGGAATAGAAAATAGAAGATATATGAAAAGTAGCAATAGGACTTAGGCTTATATACCATTTCACAGTGCTTTTTACAGCCCTCTCTAAGTGTTTTACAGAGTCAGTATATTGCGCCCAACAATCTGGGCCCTTATTTTACCAACCTCGGAAGGATGGAAGGCTGAGTCAACCTTGAGCGAGTGAGATTCAAGCTGCCAAACTGCTGGCAGCTGGTGATCAGCAGAAGTAGCTTGAAGTAGCACATTCTAACCACTGTCCAACCTCGGTAAATGAAGATTTGCATACAGATTTCTAGGATGGACCTGAGGAACCATCCAAAGCAATAGAAAAGAGAGAAGATAGTGAAAGTGGTAAGAAAGGCAGAGAAGTTGAGACTCCAGTTTCCTTCATTTCTATAACTACAGGAGATGAACTACCAGTGGAGAGATCATCTTTACAGACTGGGTAAAGGAGGAGTTGGGAAGGATGAGAAGATTGGTGGATAAGTGGCAAGGAAGACTTCCACATTAAGCTGGGAGCTCTGGAGAATGTAGACCAGAAGACAGACTGGAGTCAGAAGTTACCAATTATAAGTTAGAAAGAAATTCATTGGACTAGTTGAAACTAGGATTGCATGTGTTTTTATTGTCTGTTGTTGTGGCCATAGGTTAGCCACGCCCCCAAGGCTGCACTCTAAGACTGCTTGGGAAACACAAGGAGGCAACAGGTAGAGCAAAAGCCACCCAGTGGAATTAAAGCACAGTGCTAGACTCCCTTTCAACTGGAAAGGGAGTCCTGGAAACTATAAAGTTTCTGACAACAGAGATTGTATAGTAGGGATAGGTTGATGAGGGAAAATGAATGTAATAAGGTAACAGCAATAGTGTTCCAAAATGGTAGCCACTAAACCAGCACCCCCAACATTTTGAGCACCAGCGACTGGTTCCATGGAGAAAGGTTTTTCCATGATCCAGAGGGGGAGAGGCTTTGTGTGCTACCTGCATCCTGCGGATGGAATTTAGCATGTTTGTGTGACCCAGTTCCCAGACTAATGGACTGGGAAAAATCTGACAGGAGACTTTTGGCTAGCTATTTCAGGAAAATGTAGAGCAATCTAGAGAGAAGGCAGATTTACATACCCAAATATTTTTGGAGAACTAAAGTGGTTGTATAAAGCAATGATAATAGTCTTTTTTAGAAAATGTGTTTTTATGGGATCAATTTTTAGAAAACTATATATTTATGCAAAAAAAACCAGATTAATCTACATATAATGGAATCTACATATTGTTGAAAAGAAATATAGAAAGGAAAGGAAATATATAAGAAAAATTATATTGCAGCTTTTTTACAAGGACACAAAACAAGCTACATTCGGGAAGCTCCTTTTAAGTTAATAATGTCAAGTAATTCAGGGACTTGTCTGAAAAGCTGATATAGAAGTTAGATTTATCTATCCATTGGAGAGTTTAAAGAGCTTTTCCTAAGTCAATGGAACTTTTATGTGTTTTAGAGTTCAACTTTATTTTTATTTATTTATCAAATTTATTGGTTGCCCACCTTACCACAGGGTAGCACTTCAACAGTTAATCATTTTGGTTGAAGACAAATGCAACTGAAAAATTACAGACTGGGGAAAACTAGTGTAAGCTGTTCCTCCACTATCCTTAATCCATATATTTGCAAATAAACTCAAATATTTAGTATTTACCTTTTTAAAGTTGTCATTTCCAAAGGAAATCAGAATGGTGTAAGATAGAAACTGTAGAATTTTTCACACCATTGAATTCTACTTGGACCACATTTTTGGCATTGCAACCATAGTAACTATCTAATAAGACTATAATCCTGTACAAACTTATAAATCACACTGAATATAAGAATGCTTATTTCAGAATAGATATTTACCATTGATAGAGAGAGTGAGTGAGTGAGTGAGCAAATGAGTGAGTGCTATCAAGTCACTGATTCTTAGCAACCACATGGGCAGATTTTCTCCATCACTATTAGTCCCTAGTCTGGCCATTGATAGGTTTTAATGTCACCCATCACCACTATAATTGAATCCATGCACCTGACCATTGGTCATCCTCTTCATTTTCTTCCCAAGAGAGCTAAGTCTTTGCACAATGTGCAAATGTCTAGGTATAACAATTTGACCTCATATTTTCATCATTCTTCTTGACGTTTTTCTTAGAGCATGGATATTATTTGTATTTTTTGCCTGCCAGAGTTGTCATTTTTTTCCTTGAGTGAGAACTCTGATTTCATTTCTTTTCATGATCCATTTGTTTGTTTCTTACTATCCATAAGAACACTGTTGTCCTTTTGAACACCAAAGTTTAAAAGCACCTCTTCCTAGCCTGCATCTTCAAAGTCCAACTTTTGCTTCATAGAATTTTATTAGAAATACCATTTCTTGCATGATTACATTTGTAGCTTTAGACCC
The DNA here is from genome assembly GCA_039707465.1 of Rhabdophis nuchalis. Classification (NCBI taxonomy): domain Eukaryota; kingdom Metazoa; phylum Chordata; class Lepidosauria; order Squamata; family Natricidae; genus Rhabdophis; species Rhabdophis nuchalis. The sequence goes on along the minus strand of CM077643.1, from coordinate 103,147,914 downwards.
ATCATAGTGTTCGAATAGCTTGTCAAAGCCTTCATGGGTGCTTTACCAAGTGCTAATCTGTGGCATATATTTAGTACTTGTTCCTTTATTATTGATGGTAGGCAGTGGTGGGTTCCTATCAGTTCAGACTGGTTCAGCCAAACCAGTAGTGGTTTAGCAGACTGGGTTGCTAGAACCAGTGACCCAGGCCTACCATGCACTCGAACCAGTTCTCTGGGTGGCACCGTAGGCACCGCCATCTTGTTTTTTGCTTCTGCACATGCGCAGAACAATTTTTATTGCCTTGCACATGTGCTCACAGCGCACCTCAAGCACACATGTGCAGCGCGCCCACAAGCAAACCATCAGTAGTGACTGCCAGAACCCACTCTGAGGGCAGGTCTTAAAAACAGAAGATATCTAGCACTTCAACATCTTCATTGTCAATTCTAAGGCTGGTTCTTGTGTTTGTTGTCATTAATTTAGTTGTCCTCATATTTCATTTCACTCCCATATTTTCATTATTCTTCTTGACCTTTTTTCTTAGAGTCTGAAGATCATTTGTACTTTCGCCTACCAGAATAGTGTCAACTGCATAGCACAAGTTATTGATGTTTTTTCCTCCAGTTTTAAAACCACACTCATCTTCTTCCAATCCAGCTTCCCTTAATATGTATTCAGCACATAGGTTGAATAAATAAAGAGGGACTTTACGTCTTTTTGCACTGCTCTGTCAACATACAGCTGAGGTTATTTATTTCAACTAAAACCATTTGTTTCTTTGTGAAACAGTCACATTTTATCAAAAATGAAAACCAAAATATTTTGTTCCATATGACAGTCCACTAAACATTTCCTATATTTTGTCAAACCTTCAAATACATAACTCAATTTAAAGTAATGACATTTATTTATACATCCTATTGGCTATATTTTATTCTTTTTTACTTTTTTGTGTTTTAAAAGCGTACGTTATACTCTTTTCCTTTTTGTTTAGTCTTCATGACATTTATTGATATGACTTGCTGTGCTTAAGGCAGAGGGGAAATTTTTAAGAGACACTTAAACAGGACCTTTTTACATTCAATAGAACTATTTTCTATAGAAAATAGAACTTGCTATGCAGATGATAGCTAAAGGAAATATAGAGTGATTTGATTCCAAAATCTAAAAATAAACTTTGGAGGACACTTTTAGAACTAGAATAAGGTAGCAATAGTGACATCAACATTCACAATTAAAAATTTATAATGTTTGAAAATTAAGCATAAACATAAACAGGAAGAATCTGAAATAAAGTATCCTTGAAATTTTCTCTTTCCGTCATGTTTTTATCAAAGACAGACTCTATCTCAAGAATATCTCACTACACAGCATTTATATCCTAGTTTATGTGATGAAACAACACTATATTAACTTGGTTGACAAAGACAGGATATTTACGTGTCAATATTTACGGGCCCATTTCATAATCAATATATGGAAATATATGATATATGGAAAATTGCAACTTAGAAGAGGAATAAATGATACAGATGGTTGATAAATTGATTTATAAAGTAAACATTTATTAATAAGATAAATAGAAGTAATGTATCCGCTTAGAGGCAATATAATGAGAAAAAGAGGGGAAAGTAGTGAACAATGCAAGAGTAGTAAACGGTTAATGTGAAAATCATGAATGGAAAAGAAATTTGTAAAAGAAACTACAATGAAAGAGGCACAAGTGCAGGAGAAGAAAATACAAATCTTGCATGAAAATCTATGAAACGATAGATCAATCTTCCAGAAGAATAAATGGAAAGTAAATATAAATAAAGAGGATGTAGAAGAGTAGAAAGAATTGCGTTATCTAATACCACAAAAAGTTAACAGAATTGCACTAGTATGAAACATGAACAAAACTGCTTGGTAAGATGATGAAGTGAAAAAGGCCTGTAGTTGGGAGAAAATGCATATAAGAGAATTATTGCTGAAGTACACAGCTATTCAGACTACAGTATTGTGTTTTAATCCAGCCAGAGTCGCTTAGATAGTGAGGTGGCAGCATATGAATGGAATGGAACGGAACGGAACAGAACGGAACGGAACGGAACAGAACAGAACAGAACAGAACAGAATAGAAGTTTTTGTTTTCTTTTTTTAAATGACCCTGTAATGCCTTGCATTAGGGTGGAGTTGAGGCAACTGAATGGAGCGTTTACTGGCTAGATGCCCTTCCTGATGCCTACATGGAGTTCACAGCAAACAATAATGGTACTCATTGCACCCAAAGAGAGAAATAGCTGCCAATACATAGGAATGAACTCGCAGCCTTCTGATTGTGAGGTGAAATCTCCACTTCTAGACACAATACAATACACTCTCTTTAATTCTTCTCGTTCAGAGAAAAAATGAATTGCAATAATGTCAAAAAAAACCCCAAGGGATAGGTACAATTAAAAAAGGCAGAGAAACTGCAGAAGTATTTGGATAGTATGGAAGTATAGAAGTTCTTTTGGAACTTTAGAAGTGAGTGAAAAGAGCTGAGTAAGTATTCTTCATCTTAATTCCATTGAAGTGAATGGAATTAAAAATAACATGATGACATGATTTGGAGTGAAACTCGACTCTGGAAATGAGAACGTCAGCGATATATCAGCGTGCAGAACAGAAATGAATGCTGTCAATATTGGTGTGCAAGAAAAAAAGGATGAAAAGAAAATCAGAAGTGTTTACGAATATTAAACATGGTAAAACTTCAGGAGTAGTTTATTTCAATAGAGAAACATTAATATATAGTTGTGTGCTTTGCTTATGTTTTTGGCTGTACAACCTCTTGTGTAAAGGCTTTATCTTTGGTTGACAGTTTTAAGAATGTCATTTATATTCTCCAATACAACAGCAAAAGTAGCATAAGTGACTAAAAATCTTTCCAGTTGCTAGTTTAACTTAAAAAAAAGAAAGGATTTAGCAGAGTTTTGATAAAAAGAGTAGATTGATCAAAATCTGAAGTGTAGTGTGATTTTATGATGGGCAGATATGAACATATGAATGTCAGTTTATTATATCTGTTTTGTTTAAAGAAAATATATGAGCAGGTGAAGAAGACTGAATTATGGAATCCTACGTGAGAATCTGGACCTGAAGGTTAGCTGCTAAATATAGCAAGGGAAGGAAGGAAGCAAAGCATAATGAAAACAATATTTAAATAATGAAGAACTGAAAAAGCTTCTTGGATAAGAAGCAAGAAATTTTCAAAGAAAAAAAAAACCAAGAAAGTCCAGGTGTCTTTTGAAAAGCACTTTGGGACAATTTAAATAATGGTTCGATGTTGAACAGAGATTAATATAAAAACATGAAATATCCCTTTTAAAAAAACATGGGTAAATCAATCTATTGGGAATGCTCATGAAATCAGAAATGTGTTGGTTAGGAAAGTAGATGTAAATTAACTTTTGTATAGAGATAATGCCATGCTTTAGCACAGAGGCTAAATGATTTGCAACAAATCTGAGACTGTACGCTTGTAATGTAATATATGGATACTACAACTTATTAAAGACACAAATGTTTTCATTTGATGATGAAAATGGGGTCAGCAACTATGTTGTATATAAATGAGCTGGGAGGAAATCTTAGACGGTGTAAATACATTTGCTTGCCTTGGGAAAATATTTACTGAAAATGGAAAGTAGATGGAGAAAATTTTAAAATATGCAAATGTTGCTTGAAAGATATATTATGTGCTCTCTTGCAAGGAATGGGAGCATGGGGCAAATAGACAATCAAAATTATATCAAATTGATGAAACCCTTTAAAAAGACATGGGAGGACTTAAAAAAACAAAATAGTTATCTGAACATATGGACTTATTGAAAGCAAGAATGGTTTCTAAGAAAAATAAGTAATGCTGAGATATACTGTAGTGAATGGTGTCGATGCAAACTAGTTTTAGCTATGTTCCATTTTGTTTTTATATTTTTGAAATTTATATTCTAATTTCTTATTCTTTTTGTGCGCTTTGCATAACAATGCAAACATAAAAAATAAATAGTGTGATGCTTATATACAATATATATGCAGAATTTCACCAGCTCATAAATAAGGTTGATCACGCATGCATATATCCTGCTCCCTACATTCCTATGCATATAGCTCTATGCAAAGATCCCTGGAAAATTTAGCTATCTTGGAAATATCAGCAGCTCCACAATATTGCATTTTTAGCACTGCAACTGGAAACTTTGCCTTATTGGGATTTCAAATCTTAGTCATGGCTGTAAAATCCTAACAAAAAATATATGGAAGTATTTGTTTTATGCACACGTGGCTATTTCTAACTCTACACCTATGCAGTGCTTGTTTGCCTAGAATAGGGGAATATAACTTTTTATCTGCAATGGCAATTCTAATATAAGAAGTTGCTTTACAGTGAGATGATGGCATGTAAATTTAATAACCAAATAAAGTAGTTTGATTTATGCTTTAATAGAAACTTTCAAAATTTATCTACCCCCACAAAATTACTTATCAATAACAAAATGTATATAGTCTTCAATTTTTATATTTTCAAACATTTGTCAAACTACATGCATAAACAAAAGCAAACCTTGGAGGAAAAAAATGCAGGGTAATGTGTTTAACTAAAGGCTATTGTTCAGCAAAATAAGAAAAATATATGAAGTACACACACACACACATATACATATAGATACACACACACACATACATATAGATACACACACACACATATAAAGAGAGAAATACAAGACATTTGCATGTATCTTTTAAAAACTGCAACTAATAAGGTAATATAAATCACTGTTTAAAGACAATTGAGGATAGAAGATGCATAATGACCAAAAGAATAAATATTTTCTAAAATAGCAATAGCAAGAGCACTTAGACTTATATAACACTTCATCTTCAATATATCCAATAATAAAGTATGTTTATATCCTACTCTGATTCATTATTGGTAACATTTTCTAATAATTTTCAATTCCATGTGTACTTTTTTTAATCTAACCACAGATAAGATAAATCCTGTATCCTATAAAATTGTTTATCTTCTTGTTCTCTGATTTCATAAGTAAACTTACTCATTTCAGCACATTCCATTGTTCATATCATCAATCAAATATATAGGTGTACAATTATTATGATTATGAAACAGTCATTGAGTATAACTATTATTACCTCCTTTTTATGTGAAGCATACTACATTTAAAATAAATTTATATTATGGCATTTCATTATATCATCCTGGAATCATCCAATGGTATTACATCTTTATATTCTCACTTACAGTTTATATAAAATTCCATTTTATCCCTCTAGTGTATATAGATACACATTATTATCATTGTTAATCATTTATTAATGATTAATCAGTTAATCATTAATCAGTTAATCATTTATCTACAGGATCGGATCCTGCCCCATACATCCTCACGGCCGATTCGCTCCCACAGAGAGGGACTTCTCCGGGTGCTGTCCACTAGACTTTGTCAGCGGGCGACGCCCAGGGGAAGGGCCTTCTCTGTGGTGGGCCCAGCCCTCTGGAACAACCTTCCCCCCGACATTAGAACAACCACGGACCTCCGCTCCTTCCGTCAAAAATTAAAAACACACTTTTTCTGCTTGGCCGGCCTAGGGTAGTCTCTTCTTTTAGGGTTTTCTTAGGGAATGATTGTTTTAATGGGGTTAAGGGGTTTTTAGGATAGTTGGTATTTTATAGTTGTTTTAGTGCAGGATATGATTTAATGTGATTTTAATTTTGTACTTTGTTCTATGTTATCTATTCTTAATTTACCTGTGCCCCGCCTCGAGTCCCTTTGGGGAGAGAGAGTGGGTTAGAAATAAAATTTATTTATTTATTTATTTATTATTATTATTATTATTATTATTATTATTATTATTATTATTATTATTATTATTATTATTATTATTATTATTATTATTATTATTATTATTATTATTATTATTATTATTCAACTATAACCATTTTTATTTTGTCTTATACATAATACTCAAAATTTAACTAAGTTTAACTTAATTTTTGTTGTAATATTTCATCATCCTGTATCCTTCCAGAATAATGCCATCCAATATCTCTTGCCATTTGTAAAATCTGTATTCTAGTTGTTTTCTTGATAAGTCTTATGAGGACTTCTCTTAGCAACTTGTTGTTCATTGCATATCTTTTAAAGACTTGAAACCCTCTGTCTGTTCTTTCCATCAGCTTGTCTTTGGTTATCACTGGTGCTTCTGGCAAATGTACTGTCATTATTTCTGCCAAATTTTCTCCTCCTTTTATCTTCCATGTTTTGAGGTCTAAGATAGAGTTCCGGTTCATCAACCTCTCCAATGTCAACAATTTTCTTATCACTTTGTTCTCAAATTTCATCATCATTTTGTAGATATTCTCAGTTCTTCCTCCCATTCTTTCTACTCTTTGTTCTATAATCTCAAGATTCTTTTCAATGTTCTCTGTACTTATTAGCATTTTTTGGATTACTAGCATAGTTTTTTGCAAAATTAATTCCTTTTCTTCTTCATGTTGCGCCATTTTTCCAGATTGTAAACACTGCCACTAAAACATCCAAGGCTTATTGCTAGATGTCAAACAAATTCACTATAATCTTTCAAGTCCAGGCTTTCTCTTTACTCCAGTCTAGCTACTGATAATACTCCAAAAGAACACCTGTATAAACAACTTATGCTCTTCCCACTGTTCCTTTCAACAAACAAAATGAAGGACTTTAAAATATAACATATAAGTCAAATGATCAAAGGAATTAGTGTTTCTAAGCCTCCAGCCTCTAGATGGAGTGTTACTTCTTTTTCCTCTGTTTTACCCTTCTCTTTGTTATGAGGTTTGAGAAAAAACTGCTTAAAAGGTACAATCCACCAAACGTTATGAAAAGGAAGAGATTCTCAGTTACAAAAAGTGAGGAAAAATAGAAGAAGAAGGAAAAAGAGACCAGTCCAATTTAAAAAGTAAGAAGCATTTGTAAGAAATCCATCCAAAAAAATGGAGTTAAAGAAAGAAAGATAACACTCTAATTTTAATACAGGCTTAATCCGCCACTTACTCTCTTCTGTCTTCAATTTTAATTTTACTTTAAGTCCTTTTGGGTATTCTCTTCTCTAATAGTAAAGTTTATCTCACCAATTTCAACACTGTCTCTCTCTCCTGCTCAACTTCAGTTCAGGGGTCTGCCCCAACTTTATGCAGCTTAAAATGGCTGCTTCTCTTGTAGCCGGCAAAAAGAACCTCTTCCTGGATCATTCAGGGACTTTGCGATGTCCCTATGATCAGGAGGACATGCCCTTCTCTATCAGAGTCTCTACGGAACGGTTTAGGTCCAAAAAGAACCGTCCAGTAACAGAGATTCAACAGCAATCTTGGAGCTTCAAGATTGCTGGGTTGTAGCGACATCAGGCCCCGCCTCCAACCTTTACAGCTTGAAATAATTTGAATCATATTATTTAAAGGACTGTCTGTCTCCAAAAAAATTTTCCCAGGCCCTGACTTCAATACCTGAGAAAATTCTAGAAAATATAATCAAGCTGTGGGTTTACAAGCACTTGGAAAAGAGGAAGGTGATTCCATACATTCCAATAAAGCATCTCATAAGTTGATCATGGCCTCCTTCTTCATATAATGGAACAATGTGGGGTAATCACTTACAAAATAGATTCACAGCTGGTTGAAAAAAAATGTACCTAACACAAGGTACTTAATGGAGGGAAGTATGCAGTGAGATAACTCAAAGCAAAAATATAGCAGGTTATGGAAAATAAGGAATAGAAGATTTACACAGTAATGTTGGGGAAAGGCTGTACCTCAGATTCCTATTGATTTAAACAACCAGTGCATTACTTTATATTTTTGGACACGTGTCATAAAGAGAGATACACTTCTTAGAATGCAATAATGATTCCTATGAAATGCTTTTATACTGTAATGGCTCCCTTTTGAATACATGTCATATATTAATTTTGTGCTGTGAGATTCATTGGTTTTTAGAGATGTTTACATTCTTTTACATTATATTCCAACCATTTGGAAACTAGCAGAAAAATAATGGACATAGATGCTGTATAGTTTTATGATCCCCAAAGCACTGTATTATTGAAATGGAAGAACATCCATTCTTTGTCAAGCATAAAAATGATTTGAAGAAATAATCTATCTCTATATCTTTTTAACACTATGGTAGTGGAACTAGTACCATATAAATTTTGGATTGAGTATATTAAGAACATAAGAACATAAGACTAGTCTTGCTGGAACAAGCCACAGCCCATCTGGTCCAGCATTCTGTCTCACACAGGGGCTCCCCATTTGCTTCAGGATATTCCCAAGCAGATGTCTTCACCTGCTTATGATTCCCTGCAAATGGCATTGAGAAATATCCTGCCTATCTCTCCAACCCAGAGGGTGTCCTTAGGCATCCATAATGATAGCCATTGATACCCTTGTTCTCCATGAACTCGTCTAATCCTTTCTTAAAGGTGTCGAGGCTGACAGCTGTCACCACTTCTTCTGGCAGGGAGTTCCATAGACCAGTGATCCTCTGGGTGAAAAAGTACTTCCTCTTATTTGTTTGAGGTCTAGCTATCAAAGGTTTCATGGAGTGCCCCCTAGTTCTAGTGTTGTGCGATAGGGAAAACAGTTTTAGTTTACATGACTTTTTTTTTATTCCGGCAAGTAAACTGAATTAAATATTCAGTCTGAACCAGCAGACGCTCTTCAAAGCCTTATGGAGATGTTAAATAACAAAAGTGAAAGAACTGATCCCTAACACCTTCCCACAGGAGTAAGTAGCCACTATTCTCTCTTTTGAACTGCCACTGATTGTAGCTGGCTGCTAAGAAAAGGGAGGAACTTTTTATAGGACAATACTTCCAAACCTTGGTTCCTGCAGATGGTCCAGAAGAATACCATGATTGATATCAGATCACCAAGGGTTCCCAAAAGACTAAGGCAAGCACATTATCCCCATCCAAATCCTAATAGAGGTAATTGTGCATGGCTAATTTTCTATCTAAATAAGGCACTTTGTATTAGTTAGAAAACTTCTCAACAGTATTCACACTCAAAAGAATGTTTGGAAATCAGATTGTAGTTTTCCAATACTTCTGGATTCAAAGGTGTTGACGACCATCTTTAAATCACTCCATGGCTCGGGGCCTAGCTATATACGAGACCGCCTCCTGCCCCATACATCCCTTCATCCGCTCCGCTCCCACAGAGAGGGTCTTCTCCGGGTGCCGTCGGCTGGGCAATGCCGGTTGGCGACACCCAGGGGAAGGGCCTTCTCTGTGACGGGCCCGGCCCTCTGGAACGACCTACCCCCCGACCTTCGCACTACCTCGGACCTCCGCCTCTTCCGCCAACGCCTTAAGACGTACCTATTCCAACAAGCCGGCCTAGCATAGCCCCCCGCTTCTGACTTTTTATGTACAAATTGCAATTTGGTAAGGTTTTAAATGGGTTTTAGCACGGGTTTTAATAATTTAATATGTTTTAATGATATATATTGTTTTTTATTGTGGTTTTAGTATTGCCTGTGCACCGCCCTGGGTCCTAACAAGGAGAAAGGTGGGGTATAAATTCGAAAAAAATAAATAAATAAAAAAGAGGGCTTATTAGGGAGGAAGTAAAGCAACATTGGAAGGGAGGCAGTGGCTCAGCGGCTAAGATGCTGAGTTTGTCGATTGAAAGGTCAGCAGTTCAGTGGTTCAAATGCCTAGTGCCATGTAATGCTCCCGTTACTTGTCCCAGCTTCTGCCAACCTAGTAGTTCGAAAGCACATAAAAAATGCAAGTAGAAAAATAGGGACCACATTTGGTGGGAAGGTAACAGCATTCCATGTACCTTTGGCATTTAGTCATGCCGGCCACATGACCACAGAGATGTCTTTGGACAGCACTGGCTCTTCGGCTTTGAAACAGAGATGAGCACTGCCCCCTAGAGTTGAGAACGACTAGCACATATGTGTGAGGGGAAGGTTTATCTTTTAAAGCAACACTTTTTTAAGGGCTACCAGCATCAATTCATCCCAGAATCACATCTCCTTGACCATCCCAAAGAAGAAGGCCAGAGGATTACAAGTATTTGACTATTCTGCTAAAGATTGACTGACACCCAAGTTGCATGTTTCCATCTCTAAATTGAACAAACATAGAAAAAGAAAATTATGTGGCCTTGTCTGTTTTAGTCAGCTCCTGAAACCTTCTATATGTCAGATACCTGAAGGAAGACATGACTTTATTTCTGCAACATCATGGAATATGCCAAGAACTTCAAGGTTTCAAAAATGATTCCTTTTAGCAAAGTTCAGTATATTATACATGAAACTTCAAGGACATTTTTTTTTTAACCAGGAACATTCAGTATTCTCCAGAGAATTTCCAAAATAACTTTTTTGGAAACTCAAGTTTGATGCAGTTGCCAGAGATAACTTCCCACAAAGATCACTTGTTTTATTTTATTAACAAGCGAGCAGAGTCTATTTTCATCACACAGTGCTTTATTAAACTGTTTCTTCCACACTTATAGCTCATAACAGAACAACAGGCTTGACTTTGAAAGTGACCTACATTGTGCTCTTTATTGTTCAGAATTCAGCAGCTTGTTGGAAGCAAAAGCCAAACTGCTCACTGCTTATTGAAGCAAAAATAACAAGTGAATACACACACACACACACACACACACACACACAGAGGTGTGTGTATGAACTAGTTAATTTTTAACATATAGGAATACATACATTTATTTCAATCTTCATTTGTTCCCTTCAATTTTATATTTAGGATTTTATAGCTATATAAGGGTTGTTGTTGTTTTTTCTGGGTATGCTTCCTGGTATATACTGTCATTATTGCTTTCATGAATTTCCAGCATTTTACTGTGTTTGGACAAATGGGGATGGAGTTGTTTGTTGCTTGTTTTTAGAGACTCTAGTTCATTAATTTTCAAATCCCAAACAAGAATATTGGAGGAACCAGGTTTGAAATCAGGCATGTTCTGGATTCCTCTGAGACAGATGTTGAAAAGGCCTCTATATAGCCTGATAATTACAAATACACTGAAACATCTGCCTTTGATGGTTCAATTTGCCCTTGATTCCTAAAAACAATGTATTTTATTTATTTTTATTTAATTACATTTGTATACCGCCCTTTCTCCCTTGCGGGACTCAGGGCGGTGAACAGGCAATAATAAAAACCACAATAAAATATCCAATAATTCAATAAATATACTAGAAATTCTAAAACTAAATTAAACAATGGGCCTGCTCTAAAATACCTTATAAAACCCCTAATAAAACAAATTAAAAACTACGCCAGGCCGGCTGCACGAAATAGATGGGTTTTCAGGGCTTGGCGAAAAAGGCGCAGGTCCATGGTTGTGTGGAGGTCAGGGGGTAGGTCATTCCAGAGGGCAGGAGCTGCCACAGAGAAGGCTCTCCCCCTAGGGGTCGCCAGCCGGCATTGACTGGCCGACGGCACCTTGAGGAGGCCCTCCCTGTGGGAGCGGACTGGTCGGAGGGAGGTAAAAACATGCCTCTGAAATTCCACCTCCTCATCCCCACTCAGCAGTTTCTCATCATCAGCTCTTATCTCATCTTCTTGGGCTGCCGAGTTTAATGGTGGCATATCTCTGTTGAATATGTGCACTTCAGAATCCTAGTGCAGGGAGCATATTCCCACATGACGTGTTGCTAGTTTACAGACAAGAATGATAAATCAGTTTGCTTAATTTGACATACGGGTAACTGCACCAGAGCATTACATATTCTATGAAACTTCTCCTAGAGAGGAGTTTCAAAATAAGCCTATCCAGGGTTGATGCAATGCATTTACAGGAATAATCTAGAAAAATACAGCTGTTGCCTCTGGAAAAGATGGGAAACTTCTTTATTTCAATCTTCATTTGTTCCCTTCAATTTTACATTCCTTGTTCAATATGGCTGCTTCTCGTTTCATTGCCTTCACAGTGGGCATTTTCAGCTTATATTAAATTGTGCAACTAGTTATTCTTGTAGGTTGCTTTGTTGAACAAATCCTTTCAACTTCTACTCATTTGTGTGTTCCCTGCCTTCAAATCCACAAATCCCCTGCACAATGTAGTTGTGGCAACACATCTTCTCTAATTTTATTTTGTTATGTCAATATCACGCACCAAAATTCATCTTTCCATCAAGATATCAAAATACTTTGATATAACTCAATTATTTGATATACAACATTTTTTCTCAGTTAATGCTCATGATCTTAGACCAAAGCAGAGCCAAGTATTTAGATTTCACCATCAGATTCGAAATAGGGATCCCTCTACCCCAGACAGAAACACACAGATTGACAAACTTTTAAGAGATTATTTTTTGCTACATCCTGCTAGGCAGGAGATAAGGGCTTCCTGCACCTTACTAAAAGGATCTGAAAACTATTTATCCAAACTCACATTTGGCTTTTCAACAGTAAGAAATTTGGCTGTACAGAAGAAAGAAAGCAGCTGAAAATGGCATATGTCTGTTAGCAGTAATTAAATCAAAATGCAAAGTTTCAGAGTTCTGTCTGCTCCTGTTAAATGTTCATGAGCTGTAAAACCTCTGATTAAATTTTAAGCAAGGGAAAATGTGCCAGCTTTCTGATACAGAGAGGCTAATGAAGTACATGGTTTGCAATTATGAAAGTGTGCCAACTTTCTGATACAGAGACACTAATGAAGTACAGGGTGTGCAATTAGGAAAGTGTGCAGTATGACGATGCTACAAGAAAAACTGTTGGGCCTAATACCAAGGACACAGCAAGACTGCACAGCAAGCAGTTAGGCAGTGTTGACTGACTGCCTCTTACCAGCAAAAAGTGAATTATGTGGGATATGCCCAAATTTATCTCCAGCCATAGAAAAGCTCTACAAGTCACGGCAGAAAGGCTTAGATAAAAGCTTGCTGCTTCTTTCCCAACAACCTTCTGGGACTTAAGATGAGCTTTTCATGGTTTGGTCCAGCACTTTCTCACCCCTTTCATGTGGCTAGATTCCTCCCCTTTCTTTCCCTTGCCAGGAAAAGCAACTGCAGCAAGGGAAAAACTAAGGAGAAGGTGAGTGTTGGGTAGTTTGTTTTTTGCATGGACCATTTTAAGTGAAAACTGACCATTTCCATGAATAAATGCAGCATAGTAGCAAGGACATCATTGTAGGGCATCAGGGCCTAATAGCTTTAAGTGACCGTAGAGCTGAAATATGGACGAACAATTATTGTTCAGAATAATCCCTTTCATTATTCAAAAATTTACTTTAGATGAGAGACAGGGCAAGATTCTATCTTGTTTTTCTTTTTGTAAAAAGAACTATCCGTGAAAGTTTTTAGTACTTTTCTTCTATAATCATACCTTCTAGGAGGAAAGGGAAAAAAACAAATCATTTACTTTTTTTTTTAAAGTTTAAATTGCTATAGGTTAACTTAAGTCATCTATCTTACATTTTGTAATTTATAAACGCCATAAAGACATACCTGCCTGCCTGCCTGCCTTCCATTTTGCAATCTGCCATCCCTGTGGCCAATTGCAACCTCATTGTCATCACTGCTAGCAATCTCAATGCAAATATCTTCTCCTGCTGCTAATAGCTTTAGGAAAAAGGTAATCAAAGATGTGCTGAAATTGTTGCAGTGGAAGGACTTTAAACTCTCACAATCAACAATCTCTGTATAGCTGATATTCTGGAGAGAAAGGATTTTTCTGTATGGATTATTCCTGCATATGTGCATGTAACCCAGGCATATTTACTCAGATATGTGCCTGACTACAACCTCATGCAGCTTAAAGTTTTCCCCATTTGATACAGGCAGGTTATAAATACATGCAGATATGATTTTCTTTGCTGTTTTATTGTTTTTAGTAATTGTTTTGACTATTTTATAGTTTTAGAATTGTAAGCCGCCCAGAGTCACATGGCTGAGATGGCCACCTATAGAAACTGAAAAAATGAACTTATATTTATAAATTAACAAGGAATACAGACTATAAGACGTAATAAAATAAAATTATTTTGATAAATTCTCAGGGTTGACCAAGGAGAGATTCAACCTAGAAATAAGGAGAAATTTTCTGACAATGAGAACAATCAACCAATGGAACAGCTTGCCTTTGGAAGCTGTGGGGGCTTCATCACTTGAGACTTTCAAAAGAGATTGGACTGCTATTTGTTAGAAATGATGTAGGGTCTCCTACTGGGGGGGGGGGGGTGTTGGACTAGATACCTTCCAACTCTGTTAATCTGTTAACTTTAATAATTCCAAGAATCAGAATGTGCTGGCTGACTTTTGAAAAAGATCAAGCAAAATGGCTGTGCAGGCACTCACATATGTAGAAGAGTAGGAATAGCTTGTGAAGCAACAACATGAGGCTTATCTCAGGCAGTTCCTGTATGGAATTTGTAAGGCCTTCTATTAATTTTGAAATACTTCTTTCAAAAGTTTTATAGAGCCTGTGTGTGTGTGTGTGTGTGTGTGTGTGTGTGTGTGTGTGTGTGTGTGTGTGTGTGTGTTTCAAGATACTTTTTTACTCCTGTCAACTTCTTGGACAAGTCCCTGCAACTTTCTTGGCCTGATTTTGGAAGCGTTTTTTTCATTCCCTCCTTCCAAGGGCTGAGGGAAAATTATTTGCCCAAGATCACCCAACTGGCTTCATGACTAAGGTGAACTAGAACTCATAATATCCTGGCTTATGTAGAATTTACAATGAAGATTATTTTGTGACTGGGACAATGGACAATAGGAATAGTGCAGAAGCTCCTGCATATAAGATAAAATCTAAGTTTATTTGACTCTCTTTGAAAGAACAAACCAAATCAAAAAGTTGTGAATTGCATGATAACTAACATTTTGAAGATTATATGGCTTTCCTGTGTTTCTTATGTATTTGGAGAATGCTGGAGGACTTGGTGGCATGGTAGGCTCTCTGACGACATGAGAAAGAACCCAGTTAGCATTGTCTTATTAAATGTTACCTCAAGTTCTTTGGGGTAAAGGAAATTGCTGTTTCATTCACTTTCTCACCTCTCAGCTTCTTTCATCTGGTTACAATCTGAAACTTTGCTGCCTCTTGTGCTGATGGAATGTTCCTATTATAAAATTTAAGTGTTTCAAGGATTTCATTGAGAGAAACAGGGCAAAATAAGTACTATTCTCCCTTGTTATTCAAATTACTGATTCAACATATAGAAGTAATTGTTGTTTCCAGCTAAACTTTGCAAGTAAAATGTAGGGTAGCCTAATTGCTCTGTATACCAATGCAAACAATTTCTGTCCAGAAGACTAACGTTTCAAAAGTACAAATGAGATGTATTCCCTCTGAATCCCACCTAAACATATACCTTCTCTAGTCAACTCTAAGCATATATAAGGGCATAGATTTAATCTAAGCTTAGCATAGATGTGCACAGTTATAATTCTAGTTACAGATCCAGAATTAAGAAGGGTTTAGAGATTAATTCATGGCTTATTTAGCAGCCCATTTCATATATGTGACTCTAGGCAGCTTGCAATAAAAAAGATAAAACAGATGAAATACATAATATAACAATAAAAACACATAGCAGTTGAACTTCACAAAATGAAGTTCAACACAGCCAAGAGATAGGCTCTGTCGCACTCCCAGGGCTTTAGGCCCAGTTTCAGAATTAGTTTAGAGGACTTTATAATAAACCAGGTTAATAGATTAGATAATCTAATCTCAGAAGGAATGATGTTCCAAAGGGTAGGCACCATGGCAGAAAAGGCTCTCCTCCTGAGGCCTACCAGCTATCATTTCTTAGCCAGTGGCATCTGTAGAAAGCTTCTCCTGCTAGACCAGGTGGGACAAACAGAAAAAAATTGAGCAAAGGTGGTCCATGAGTAACCTGATCCCAAGTCATTAGCATCTTGAATTGCACTCAGAAAAAACACAGCAACTGAAACCTACACATATTTTTCAATGAGAGAATGCTGCAACATCTAATCTGAGGTCATGAGAAAATGGGAACACTTCACGCAATCCAAAACTTAGCAAAGGCCCTCCTAGCGGCAGCTATCACTTGCTCCTCAAGTGGGAGCCCTTTGTCCAGGAGGACTCCAGGTTTGTTTGAGGTAATGCCATCCCTTCCAAAACCAAAAATAAAAGGCTGATGGAACCAGGAAGTCCAAAATCTCAGAGCTACTCTGTCTTGTTTGGATTGAGCCAAAACTTATAGTACCTCATCCAGGTCATTGCAGAGTCCAGGCGTGGATACAGAACTTCCACAGTATCACTTGATGACATAAAGTCCCTCTGAGTCCCAACCACACATATGGCAAAATGGCCACCAGACAAGGTGGGGGAATAAAGGTTGTAGTCTCAGGAGCCAGGCCAATACCAGTGCCTCTGCCTGCTCTGCCTCTGCCACAACCAATTCACATCCTTATTGGCATCTCCTATTTGATGGAGCACCCACTTGCAGATCTTCTAGATCTCTGCCATTATTATTTATTTTATTAAATTTATACCCCGCCCTTCTCCTTGTTAGGACCCAGGGCGGCGTCACATCACCTTCAGCCCAGCAAAGATACAGCAGTCTCCCTCTACCCAAAAAGACAGTAAGCCTCCCATAATGTGTCTAATGCCACTAGCCTTCTTTCTGCTGCCAGGTTCATCAATGCTATCAATGTGAAAACTGCACAACAGTTGGGGGTTTTTTCACTTGGCGGTCCCACCACCCAGCTGCCACCTTCGGCCCCAGGCAAACAATCCTCCATCTGGCAGCATGGAAGAACAGGTAAGTTATTAATAGGAAATTACCTCTTACTCTGATTCAGTCATATAAACTGGCAGGTTGCCTAGATCTAAAAGGTTTAGTCCTCTTTTCTTCCCATCCATCATCTTCAGCCTCACAGAAGGTCCTTTGCCATGAATAGATTAAGTCCTCTGCTGGTCCTCTTACTCTTTAGCACTCTTCTCCTGGATCATGCTTCAAATGCTTGATAGGCTTACAAACTAATGAGCTTTAAGCACTGCAAAAACCACTTAATCCATTTTATGATGACTAGCCACACTTTATCTGGATTAAAACCAAGAATCCATCTACAGCTTTCTAAGTCCACGTTAGCCATTTTAGCTGCCAACCATCATCTCTGTTTCTTAACATCTTCTTCCTAAATCCCTGTGGGTATTTTCTTTGTCACAACTTCTCCTTTACTATCCCTTATCTACCAGTGCTCCCGTACTATGTCAATTATTTAGAATTGTTGATTATACTAATAGCAGGTACCTATTGATGCCATTGTTTCTGTGCCAGCCTCTTATGTGACCTGCTGATCTGTATTACTATACATCTGCTGATTGAACATCCCTGGTGAACCATTTCCAAATTGTGCTATGGATGAGGATTTCTTCCACAAAGGATCTGTACTTACAACTGATTCTCCTGGGGCCCCAAAAAGTCAATACAGCTAGAAAGAATTCAAACTTTGCTAATGTGCTTTGCACCAGTCTGCCCCTCCTTCCTCTCCCCCAAAACTCCCCACCAGTGATCAGGGTTAGATCAGGGTTAGAACTATACTTTGTGATCCACAAAACCCAGTGACCCAGAGACAGAAACCATTCTCCACAACAAGCCCACATTATTGATCAGTCTTCAGTGTCATACCAATACCAGCACTCACAAAAAGCCATAAAAAAGAGCATTTAAAATTATTTTTTTAAACTGAAGTAGAACTTCAGTATTTCTACACCATAGTCTATATCTGGGTTATCTGCTGGAATATTTGGAGTCTGCTGTACTGTGCTTTTTAAAAAAACATTCTTTCTATCTCTCTCCTGGAAAAGAAAAGCAGGGGAGTATTTCATATATATTTTTAAGTTGTTCAGGTGAAACTTTACTTTATTAATATTTCTAAGGATTATATCACACCAGCTCTATTCATCTAGTTCATAATAATAATAATAATAATAATAATAATAATAATAATAATAATAATAATAATAATAATCTTTATTGTCATTGTAATAAGATTGTAATGAAATTGCAATGAAATTCTTCCCTAAAATGAACCAGCTGTAGGTCTTTTCACGCTTTATTATTGTGCCAATATGACTCAAATTGAATTACTTTTCCCCTGAATTTGTAATTGGTCATTTGAAAAAAAATCATATCCTTCTACATATTTTGAAAAGCTGAATTGATTCAGATCATAGTTGGTTTGCAAAAACCTACAAAGCAGTTCTTGAGAGATGTGAACTGATAGAGTATGCATGGACCCATTCTATAAGCCTGATTGTTCCACTCAAGGATGAAGCCGATTTTATACAAACTGTAAAATAATTTTCGTGATGTATAAGGATTTGCAAGCTAACTTTTTTTTATTGAATATATTGTATGTCTGACTAGTAAATTAGCAAAATGTGGAGTTTAATAGCTGATTTTAAATTCTTTCCTTCATCATGTTATTACTCATCTTGGAAAACAATTGTGTTTTCCAAGTAAAACTCTTGTGTTAGTTATCATGCTGTTTTCCTTTGCCAAGAGTGTGATCTCTATTTTTCATCTATAACAGGTACCTGTCTCAATTGTAGTGGTTGTATTTTTGCTAAGAATTTGACAAGGCACTTGCATAACTGAATCACACACATTTTTCCTAGCTTATTTGCATTGTAGCGCTTTGGAGTAATGAATGAGTCCATCACTGCTTTATAGGATATAAGATATAGTCCAATCTCTGTCAAATCTTCCTACACATTGTTTTTCTGACTTGTTTCATTTACTGAGAATGTGATGGCATTACTGCTCTGCAGGCTATCAGGATTTTTAAAAAGAAAAGCCAAGATGGTCGATGATCCAAAGGCCTTCAGCATTTTGATATTACAGAATGAAACTTATTGTATTGATACATCTTCTGAACACATCTGAAACCAGTTTTTAAAGCAATAACCACAACTCTGGATAAAATGACACATGTCTATTTTGTAGCTAAAACTGAAGCAAAAAAAACCTTTTTCAAATCTTTACTTTGCAGGTTTCTGAAACTAAATTTTGTAGAAAAAGAAAATAATATTTATATAGTTTCTTTCATCTCTGAAATTTTCAGGGTAGATGATAGGAGTTCATCTGTTAAGGATGATATCCAATATTTTTTTTAAAAAACAGAAATAACACAACTGTATAATAACTTGGAACCACTGGATCTTACTGAAATTACTGGGATATTTTAATTCAGTAATATTCAAGAATTAAATATGTTCACAAATCAAAACATTGTAAAACAAAGAGAACTTTGATAGCCAGAGTCAATGTTTGTTAAAGTACCACCAGGAAATACAGTTATAGAAATATACCAATTATGCCATACAGTTATACTTAATAATACTTAAATAAGGTGGACTGGCAACACCATAGCTAAGCAATGTGATTGTAAAGCAAAAAATAATCAGGAAATCACCAGATGAGATCGTCCATCAATATGGGGTGAGGTATCATCAATATGCTGATAATATTCAATTTTACATCTCCACCCAGGTGACCTCAGTGGAGTGGTACTTTTCATTTTGTGGGGCCTGGAAGCTGTGAGGATCTGGATGGAGGACACCAGGCTTCAGCTGAAGCTTGTTAAGAAAGGTAGCTGTGGTTTCAAGGAAACTCAAGATCTGTAGGTTTATTATCTTTATTTAGGAATGGGCTGACACTACTCCAGACAGATCTCATATGCAATCTGAGGGTTCTCCTAGACTCTTGATTCCTGATCAAAGAGCAGGTGGCAGTTATGGGGAAGAAAGCCTTTATGTAACTTCATGTTATACACCAGTTATGCCCTTTGCTGAATCATGAGTTACTCATGCTCCAGTCATTTCTCAGCTAAATTACTGTGATGCATTCTACATGGGGCTACACTAGAAGAGTATTGAGAAGCTACAACTGGTGCAAAGCACCACAGTTCTGAAGGCCCCTCAGATGGCACATATAACACTGCTGTTGCACAAGCTGCACTTGTTATCAGTCTAGTTCATGCCCAATTCTAGCGTGTTATTTATCACCTTTAAAACCCTTTATGGGGTTTTATGGTTTTATGGTCTAGTTATCTAAGGTGCCATCTCATCCCAATGGGATTGGCCCATCCCACTCATCCCTGGGACAGAAGCCTCATTTGGATCCCATCACCCAAAGAATTTTGGCTGGTCAGGTCCAGAGAAACAGCCTTTTCTGTTATGATCCCCAGCCTTTGGAATATTCTCCCACTGAAGGAGATGTGAGCCCCCACCCTCCTGTCCTTCAGGAAGAATCTTAAAATCTGGCTCTGCCTACTGGCAGAGGTGGAAAGATCCCCACCTCCATGTTGTCTCTTTTCAGTGTTTAGTCTTTATTAAATCTTATTTTAATCGTCTTATATTATCATATCATTTTGTAAGCCACCAAGAGTCACTGCAAAAGAAGGACAGTAGCATAAACATTTAACAAATAAATAAGATAGCATTACCACTAACTACAAAAAAGAATAATAATATCCTCTTTGACATATCACCAGTTTGTGCATATTCCAAACTATCTTGTAAATATTGACGGTTTGGAGGTTTTAGAACCAAAAGACAAGTGCATTTTAAAACAGCAAGAATTGACCCGTTTCATTCTCAGTTCACATTTATTAATAATGAATCAGCTTAATCTGCTACATTGCCAACTATCAAAATCTCTCAACAATTTGCAATAAAAATAAAATAAAATTGAGACAGTAAAAAACTGTTAAAAGAGCAATGAAAGCAATAATAAAATAGTTAAAATGCAGAGTTAAAATCAGCAGTTAAAAGCCTCCCAAAATGATGTGATCTAATGACATTTTAAAACCTGATAAAGATATTAAACCTTTCGGCTCTGCCATGAATAGTTTCTGAAGAATGGAAGCAACCCAAGTTTATATCCAAGTCAAGCTTAAGGCAACTATAGAACATAGATTATCTTTAGAAGATTCATATAGAAGGAAGCCATCTCTGAAACAGCAAGGATCTAAGGCTACTGAATACTGAATAGTCTTGACTTATTACCACAATTGGGACAAGAACTTTGGTTGTTGAGTGAAGTGGTCATTAAGTGAGATGTCACATAACTGCTTCACTCAACAACTGAAATTCTGGTGCTCCCATTAATGTTCATTATGCCGATGGAGTCCCAAGTAAGGCGCTCAGGATAATTCCAGGATAGGGGATCCCTGGGGAATGCTAGTGCAGGCGACTTGTGGGTTGGAAGGTGCTGCAGTGTGGCATGAAATAAAAACCACTCATGGAAGCTTCATCAACCACATAGCTCACCAATACATACAAAGTACCCAGCTTACCTTCACTGTTTTTCTCCAGCTGCTAACAACCACACTCAGCCTACACAAACTGTGTCTTTTTACCAAAGCCACCTGGTATCATTCTCCAAGTGAGCTCCATTCTTGTGATTGCCTTCGGAAGCCTCCAAATCTCTCCACTATGGTATTAAAATCTTCCATGCCAAAGCAGGATTTTCAACTCCAGAGCAACTTCCCATTGACATTGTGGGAAAACTGGCAGTGAAGATTGCAACTGGCCATCACATGATTGTGAGGCACTTGGTAACTGCTTATAAATGGGAATAAGTTGACAACACCCAGATCACAATCACATGATTATGGGGTCATTGCAATGGATGTAACTTCAGTCATGATGCATAAATCCCTTCATTCTGTATTATTGTAATTTCAAGTGGTCACTAAAAATATGTAAAATCCTGCTCACTAACATGTGCACATGTGAGTGGTTTATTTGTTTTATTAATATTCACCAGCAATTCCCTTCACCAAAAACCCAGAACTGTCCCAATTGAGCCCAGCTAAAAGCAAACCAATGCTAGTCTACAGTGCAATGGCCAATGAGTCCACAAGGAACATGAAAATTCCCAAAACAAGCTGTAAGTCCAACCAGGCAAATTAAACCCACAATAGGGTTCATGAGTCAAGAATCCAGAGTCCACTAGGGACAGTGTCAGTCCAAAGCAAGGCAGGAATTACGATGACCAGGAAACACACAATTAGGAAATGAACACATTGTTCTCAGCATTGTCTCCATCTCTCTGCTATGCTAAATAGCCAGCTTCTGGTGCAACACATTAAGAGGCATGAAGCTGCAGCCTCGCGAGAATTTGGGCTGACCTTTACTGCTCCTGCTTTTTCTCTGTCCTATGTGTTCCCAGATCATTGACCAACTGTACTTGCATATTTTTCCCACCCAAAGCCTCAGGACCATCCTGCTGGAACTCAAAGGGGGAGCATGCGCGAAGGAATGGCGGCGGAGGTTTGAGGCGATGCTGACCGGAGGCCCATTTGGCTTCGGAGGACGCGGCCGGCCCCTTTGGGGTGATCGGCAAGGGCCGGCCCAGCAAGTTGAAGACCCAGCCGTCACACTGAGGCCTTTCCAACGCCGGTGAGTGTGACGGCTGAGACGGGAGGTGCGGGGGGAGCCCGGAGGAAAACGCCGGGAAAAAAAAGAAAAAAAAAACGCCGGCAGGCCGGAAAGTCGGAGGCCCTAGCGGAGGCCAAGCAAAGGCTGGAGGCTCTGGTGGACTGATAGAGCGGTGGCAGAGGGAGCGCCGGAAGGCCGGAGGCCCTGGCAGAAGCCGGTGGAGGCCGGAGGCCTCAGATGGAATGGAGCGGCGGCGGAGAGCGCCGGAAGATCCTGAGGCCCTGGCGGAGGCTGGTGGAGGCCAGAGGCCCTGACGGAGCGGCGGCGGAGAGCGCCAAAAGGCCGGAGGCCCCAGCGGAGGTTGGCGGAGGCTGGTGGCCCCTGGCGGAGGGAGCGCCGGAACGCCGGGTGGTAGGAAAGGCGGAGCGGCGGCGGAGCAGTGGCGGAGCTGCGCGGACCATCTCAAACCCGGCGGAGGCCCCCGTGGAGCAGCGAGGCCGGGTGAAGGCCTCCACAGGGGATGGCTGGTGAGGTTGGCGGCCGCAGAGGGACGGGAGGCGCGGCGGACCGATGGAGCGCCGGAGGCCCCAGCAGAGGCCTATTGGAGTGGTGGAGGCCCTGGCTGAGGCCCTGGTGTGGGGTGGCGAGCCTGCGACGCGGTGAGGCCCTGTGGAGGCCTGATAGAACAGTGGAGGGAATTTTCCTCCCCCCCCCAGGACTCCCCGATAAAACATCTACGGGGAGGGGGGGCGAGAGCGAAGCAAGGCCAGCCCAAAGGAAAAACAGCTCCAGCCACCCCGTGGAAACCCTCTACCCGAGGAAGAACTGACTGACTCTTATGATCTATTTTCCCTGTTGATTTGACTTGCACTTGCACTTTATCTATGCGTTTCCTCCCTTTAAAGCCAGCAATGGAGCCACGGGATGGTTTTTTATTCAAGGTCCGACCTCCTCGATCTACGAGAGTCCCCCCTCTCGCAGGTTTGGCCCCTTAGTTTTATCTCGGGCCCACCTCAAGGATGGGTTAATTAATCCAGAGAGGTGGAAAAAACGCAAGCTCAGGGGGTTTTTTAAATAAATTTTTAATTAGGCTTTTAAGGGGTTCTGGGGTGGGGGAGGGGTTTAAAAAAAGATATAGACAGATGGAGATTGAAACAGTGATCAATAGTAAGGGCCAGGATAGCAGTCGACGGCGGGAAGCGGAAGGCGAAAGGAAGGGGGATACTCGAGTCGTTCCACAGGAGGGCATACCAATTCAGAGGGTCGTGGGGAGGGGCAGGACCGAGGGGAGACAATTTTCATCCTCCCGGTTGGTGGCACGTAGCCGTTGGTTGCAAGCGGTCGGGTGCCACAACCCCCGCAGGCTAGGTGGCCAGGGAATACAGAGCCAGGGTCTGCGGCTGATGTTTTGCAACGCCAGGTCCGTTGTCAACAAAGCCCCCCTCATTAGTGACCTTGTGTCAGAGGGGGAGCCGGACCTGGTAGGGATTGCGGAGACCTGGTTGGGCCACGAGGGAGGTCATCCCCTCGTTGAAATGTGCCCACCAGGCTACCGCGCATTTCATCAGCCGCGGGCCCTAGGCAGGGGTGGTGGGGTAGCGGTCATTATTAAGGAAGGCCTGGAGCCGAGAGACACCATTGTGCCTCAGACCTCCGGCTGTGAGTCCCTATGCATGAAGTGGGGCCTTGGGAGGCAGTTGGGCTTGCTGGTTGTATACCTGGCTCCCCGCTATGTAGCAGCAGCCCTGCCCGAGCTCCTGGAGGTGATCGCTACGGTGGCAGTGGAGACCCCCAGACTCATAGTCATGGGGGACTTTAATCTGCCATCGTTGGGCGAATCATCCGTGGTAGCTCGGGAGTTCATGGCTTCCATGACGGCCATGGACCTGACCCAAGTAATTCAAGGCCCCACCCATGAGGGTGGACATACGCCGGACCTCATCTTCGTCTCGGGCCAATGGAAGAGTGATCTGGGTATAGGGGACATAGTCATCACACCCTTGTCATGGTCAGACCACTCACTTCTCTGACTCGACTTTCCGACCGCTGCTCCCCTCCGCGGGGAGGCGGAACCAGAGTTACCAATCTGGTACCGCCCCAGGCGCTTGATGGACCCGGATGGGTTCCAGACAGCGCTTGGGCCATTTCCTGTATCCCTGACCCGCGCCCCGATGGAGGACCTCACGGCCGCATGGAATAGTGCGGCCGTGGGAGCCTTAGATCGGGTCGCGCCCTTGCGGCCTCTCTCGTGGCGGCGAACCACCCTGGCTCCTTGGTTTACTGAGGGGCTGCGGGTGATGAAACGCCGCAAGAGATGCCTAGAGAGAAGATGGAGGGCTAGCCGCTCTGAATCTGACCGGACACAGGTAAGAGCCCATTTACGGACTTACATTGTGGCGCTGAGGGTGGCCAAACGTCATCATTGTGCCACCCTCATAGCATCCGCAGAAAACCGCCCTGCCGCCCTGTTTAGGGTGACCCGTTCCCTCCTTCAACAGAGGGAGCGGGAAGCCCCGCTACAGGGTAGAGCAGAGGAATTTGTGATTTTTCTGCAGGAGAAAACCGCCCAGATACAGAGTGAGCTAGCCCCCATTCATGGCCCAGTGGGATGCCACGAGAGAGATCTTGTTTGGGAGGAGTTTGACCCCGTTACTTCCGAGGATATGGACAGGCTACGTGGGCGACTGCGAGCCACCACATGTTCATTGGACCCGTGCCCCTCCTGGCTTGTACTGGCATCCTGGGAGGTGACACAAGGCTGGCTCCAAGAGGTTATCAACGCATCCTTGAGTGAGGGTTCCTTGCCTGCCTCCCTAAAAGAGGCTATGGTGAGGCCCCTCCTCAAGAAGCCCTCTTTGGACCCAGCTCTCTTGAACAACTATCGTCCAGTCTCCAACCTTCCCTTCTTGGCGAAGGTTGTTGAGAGTGTGGTGGCACAACAGTTTCCCCGTCACCTGGAGGAAGTTGACTATCTAGATCCGCGCCAGTCCGGCTTTCGGCCCGGGCATAGCACCGAGACGGCATTGGTCGCGTTGGTAGATGATCTCTGGAGGGCCAGAGATGGGGGATGTTCCTCCATCCTGGTCCTATTAGACCTCTCGGCGGCTTTCGATACCATCGACCATGGTATCCTATTGCATCGGCTGGGGGGGTTGGGGGTGGGAGGCACCGTTTTACGGTGGTTCTCCTCCTACCTCTCTGGCCGATCGCAATTTGTGCGGGCAGGAGAGCAGAGGTCGACCCCGAGACCCCTCACATGCGGGGTGCCTCAGGGGTCGGTCCTCTCGCCTCTCCTGTTTAATGCATACATGAAGCCGCTGGGTGAGATCATCCGTGGTTTTGGGGTAGAATACCATCTGTACGCTGATGACACCCAGCTGTACATATCTACCCCAAACCACCCCAACGATGCCGTAGCGGTGATGTGCCAGTGCCTGGAAGCCGTGCGGATCTGGATGGGAAGTAACGGACTTAGGCTCAACCCGACCAAGACCGAGTGGCTGTGGTTTCCGGCTGCCCGATTCAACCAGCTTTCTCCAACGCTGGCCATAGGGGGCGAACATCTTGCCCCTGTGGATGGGGCGCGCAATTTGGGTGTCCTCCTGGATACCCGGCTGTCTATGGAAGAGCAAGTGACAGCCGTGGCCAGGAGGGCGTTTTACCAGGTTCGCCTGGTTCGCCAATTGCACCCCCTATTGGATCGGGACGCCCTTCGCACAGTCACTCATGCCCTCGTGACATCCCCACTGGACTATTGTAACTCTCTCTACATGGGGCTCCCCTTGAGGTGCACCCGGAGGCTTCAGTTAGTTCAGAATGCAGCCGCGCGAGCAATTATGGGCACCTCTAGGTTTGCCCACGTAACACCGCTCTTGCGCGAGCTGCACTGGCTACCTGTCGTCTTCCGGGTGCGCTTCAAGGTGTTAATTATCATCTTCAAAGCGCTCCATGGCTCGGGACCTAGCTATCTGTGAGATCGGATCCTGCCCCACACATCCTCACGACCGATTCGCTCCCACAGAGAGGGGCTTCTCCGGGTGCCGTCCACTAGACTTTGTCAGCGGGCGACGCCCAGGGGAAGGGCGCTCTCTGTGGCGGGCCCGGCCCTCTGGAACGACCTTCCCCCTGATATTAGGACGACCACTGACCTCCGCTCCTTCCGTGTAAAATTGAAGACCTATCTCTTTCGACTGGCCGGCCTTGAATAGTTCTCTCTGTCTATTGACTCCAAATTTTAGTGGGTTCTTAATTTTATATTTTTAGCACGGGTAAATATTATTTAATTCTATTTTAATGTATGTATGTTGTATTTATTGTATATTGTTTTTAGCTTTGCCTGTGCACCGCCCCGGGTCCCTGTGGGGAGAGGGTGCGGTTAATAAATTTCAATTTCAATTTCAATACCTCAGCCAAATCACTCTCGGCCAGCTGCTCATTCAGTCACTTTCCCATCAACTGCTCCACCTAGTTTGGACTCACAGCCTGAGAGCCATCAGCTGTCTCCCCTCCAAATGTTGCCAGGCCTAGCTCATTCTCCTTCAAGCTCACATCCAGAGGAATCATTAAAAAATGATCATAAACTGAGAACTACCTGTACAGGATTCCGAAAATAATAACCAGAACTTTGCAATTTTGCCTAGAATGAGTTGGTAGACACTATCAAATTCAGGGGAGTATTAGCTTCATGATTTACACATGTCAAGACACAAACTTGGAAAACAAGTTTGATTAATGTGCAGGAGAAAGCTTTGGAAGGTTCCTCTTCAGGCCCTTAATCTAGACATAATTCTTTGAATAAATAGTTATTGCAAGCTCAACTAAAAAGCTATTAGGCATGTATTCTCAACAGCATCAAATGAAACATGCCACTAACAAGATAAGTGAATGTGTTAATCTCAGGAATGCAAGCCTGGGTCTGAAGAATTCACAAATAGCACTGGGAACTATTGCAAATAACAGTTAAACCAAAAAAAACCCCAAACACCCCAATTTTCTTCAACCTCATTGTTTAATCTAAAGGATCCTGTTGCCCAGCTGGGAACTCTGAGTACAATAGGACCCCTACTTGTCTACTTGTGAGGATTAGCTGCAGTGGTGAAAATCAATTTTTTTTTACTACCGGTTCTTTTGGCCATGGCTTGGTGGGCATGGCAGGGAAGGATCCTGAAAAATCCCGATTCCCTCCCCGCTCCTGGGGCCAACCAGAGATGGCATTTGCCGGTTCTCCAAACTACTCAACATTTCCACTACCGATTCTCCAGAACCTGTCAGAACCTGCTGAATTTCACCCCTGATTAGATGGGAAAGGCACTTTTCTGAAGTATTTCTTTTCCTTCCTCAGTAGATGGGTCATTGATGATTGGGGAGTTCAATCCCTAGTACTTTCTATTATGGTTGCTATTGACCCCAGGGGTATTGCTGCCCCTACATAAAGCTTCTGCTTAATGTCATATACCTGCAGAGATTCAAGAATCACTAGTATTGAATATATTCAATTTTACATCTTGACTTTAAGCTGTACAGGAGACGTATTCGAGCTCCTCTTGCTGCAGACTAGCTTGGAGAGGAACAAGCTTAGTTTCTAGCTCTGTACCAGTGGTGAAATTCATCTTTTATTTTACTACTGGTTCTGTGGGCATGGCTTGGTGGGTGTGGCAGGGGAAGGATACTGCAAAATCCCCATTCCCTCCCCACTCCTGGGGGAAGGATATTGCAAAATCTCCATTCCCACTTCCCTCTGAGGGGAAGTAAGAGGTGGTATTTGCCGGTTCTCCGAATTACTCAAAATTTCCGCTACCAGTTCTCCAGAACCTGTCAGAACCTGCTGAATTTCACCCCTGCTCTGTACGCAGAAACTTTCTGATTCCTGAAAGATTCTATCATTAATTCTGGATAATATAGTGCTTCCCCAAGAAGAATACATGGGGCTCCCCCTGAGGTGCACCAGAGGCTCCAGCTAGTCCAGAACGCAGCTGCGCGGAGGATTTTGGGAGTGTCAAGATACTCCCATGTAACACCTCTCCTGCGCGAGCTGCACTGGCTGCCTGTGGCCTTCCGGGTGCGCTTCAAGGTGTTAGTAACCACCTTCAAAGCGCTCCATGGCATGGGACCTGGTTATCTGCGGGACCGCCTTCTACCACATATCTCCCTTCGACCTATCCGCTCTCACAGAGTGGGCCTCATCAGGGTGCCGTCTGCCGGACAATGCTGGCTGGCGGCCCCCAGAGCGAGAGCCTTCTCTGTGGCAGCCCCTGCCCTCTGGAATGGCCTACCGCCCGACCTTCGCATGATCACGGACCTGCACCTCTTCCGCCGGGTCCTAAAAACATACCTCTTTCACGAGGCCGGCCTGGCATAGCTCTAAATTTTTAATCTTTTTAGAAATGGGTTTTAATTGACAATTTTAGCACGGGTTCAACTTAATTTAATTTATGTTTAATATTCTGTATTTATTGTTTTTTACATTTTATTCCTTTCCTGTGCACCGCCCTGAGTCCCTTTGGGAGATAGGTGCGGTATATAAATTTGATAAATAAATAAGGAAAGAAAGAAAGAAAGAAAGAAAGAAAGAAAGAAAGAAAGAAAGAAAGAAAGAAAGAAAGAAAGAAAGAAAGAAAGAAAGAAAGAATTAGGATTCATTTTCCTTTCCTTTTTTTTCCTTTTCTTTAATGCTTTTCACTTGCTATTTTCCATTCTTTTCCTGCATTTTGCATAATGTTGCATACACTGAAAGGGAATAGCATGATGGCAGTAAATAGATGGATTGAGAAATATCCCAATCCCTGAAAAAGTAATCACTAGAGAGAAAACAGCATCTAATAGATATATGGCTTTATTTGGTCTATTATTTTATTAAAAGTATTGGAGTATCCCCATTATTTTCAGGGATATGCAAACAAGGAGAAATTTTAGGATATTGTGCAAAAGTCCTTATAAATATGCACAGACTTCTAATCTACTTTATTTTCTTAGTGAGAAGGAAAAATAATGTTGTATAAGGGATATGTTGTGCAATAGAAACAAGAAACCATTCTTAGACTTCTCTGAGACAAAATAAACACCACAATAGAAAACCATAATAATTGCAATATTCAGGAAAAGATATGAGACTATTTCATCAGGACAACCATATTCTCAGATTATCTGTATAATAATATAGATATAACTAAAGTAATTAGATGAGTCCTGATCTGATAAAGTAGACTCAACTACTGGTAGTCCTTATCTTACAACAGTTCATTTAGTGACCATGTGACATTACAATAGCGCTGAAAAACGTGACTTATGATCATTATTCACACTTATGACAGTTGCAGCATCCCGATGGTTATGTGATCAAAATTCAAATGCTTGGCAACTGGTTCATATGTCCTGGGGGTCATGTCTCACCTTTTGCAACCCTCTGTCAACCAAAGTCAATGGGGAAACCAGGTTCACTTAACAACTGTGTTAACTACTTTGACAACTGCAACGATTCACTTAAAACTGTGGCAAGTGAAGTCATAAAATGGGGCAAAACTCACTTAACACATGTGTTACTTAGCAACAGAAATTTGGGTCATAAATTGAGGATTATCCATACTTCTAGATATAGGTGAAGAACTCTATTTTCTATATTATTGCATTAAAAATTACCAAATTTAAATGAAACCAGTCTAGGGCTTTTTAATATTCTAAGAGGTCCTTGGGAAAACATTCATTTGGCAACCCCTATTTTCTTCTCACTGCGATCTATGTTGTGGTGGTTTTCTTCTGCTGCCAGCTTTTGTCTTGAAATCAAGGACAAAGAATTAATTACTGAGGGAAAATCTGATATGACTTCTAACATGTTATTTTGACCGATTAGTTTTACTGACTTGAATAATATTTGTGTGTGTGTGTGTGTGTGTGTGTGTGTGTGTGTGTGTGTGTGTGTTACGTTTTTGAGCTGATCAATAAATAAGTCAGGGAGACTAGGATAGATCTAATTTGAGCTTATCTATCCTAGTCTCCCTGACTTATTGATCAGCTCAAAAACGTAACACACATATAAAAAAATTACACAATGGAACTCATGGCTTTCTTTCTAGATGGTCTCTGGTGATGAGCCGAAAGGCAGAAAAGGAAAAGCAGTGTGCTTCCTCCCTTAATTGGGGCCCTAGCAGGGTGTTGTGGAAACAAATATATATATTTGAGCTCCGAGGGGGGTGCGCCCCTCGTGGAAATGTGCCCACCTGGCTACCGTGCATTTCATCAGTCCCGGGCCCTGGGTAGGGGTGGGGTGGTGACGGTTATTGTTAAGGAAGATCTTGTGCTGAGGGAGACCGCTGTCCCTCAGACGACCGGTGTTGAGTCCCTCTACGTGAAGTGGGGCCTAGGGAGGCAGTTGGGCTTGCTGCTTGTATACCTGGCTCCCCGCTATGTAACAACAGCCCTGCCCGAGTTGCTCGAGGTGATCGCCGAGATGGCGGTGGAGACCCCCAGACTTTAACTTGCCATTGGCGGGCGAAACATCCGAGGCAGCTCGGGAGTTCATGGCTTCCATGGCGGCTATGGACCTGACCCAATTAGTTCAGGGCCCCACTCACGAGGGAGGACACACACTGGATCTGATTTTTGTCTCTGGGCAGTGGAGAAGTGATCTCGGAACAGGGGATTTAGCCATCTTACCCTTGTCATGGACAGATCACTCTTTCCTTCGGATTGACTTCCCAACCGTCACACCCCACCGCGGGGAGGCGGAACCAGATACACCCAGGTGGTTCCGCCCCAGGCGCCTGATGGACCCAGAAGGGTTCCAGAGGGAGCTTGGGCCAATACCTGTGCCCTTGCCCCGCGACTCGACTGAGGACTTAGTGGCCGCATGGTATAGTGCAGCCACGGGGGCCTTGGACCGAGTTGCGCCCTTGCGGCCTCTCACGCGCCATCGACTCACCCAGGCCCCCTGGTTTACCGAGGGGCTGCGGGAGATGAAACGCCGCAAGAGACGTCTAGAGAGTAGGTGGAGATCTTCTCGATCCGAAGCTGACCGAACACTAGTGAGAGACCATATTAGGGCTTACTTAGTGGCGATAAGAGTGGCCAAACGGGAGTATTGTGCCACCCTTATCGCATCCGCAGATAACCACCCTGCCGCCAGGTTCGGGGTGACCCGCTCCCTCCTTCACCAAAGGCCGCGGGAAGCCCCTTTGCAAGGGCGAGCAGAGGAGTTTGGAGCTTATCTGCAGGACAAAATAACTCAGATTCGGAACGAGTTGCCCTCCACTGAAAGTGGCCCAGTCGACCTGTCCGATGCTGGTCTTGTGAAAACATCTTGGGAGGAGTTTGACTTTGTTGCTACCGAGGATATGGACAGGTGGTTGAGGAACCTTAGGGCTACCACATGTTTAGTGGACATGTGCCCCTCCTGGCTTGTACTGGCATCATGGGAGGTGACATGAGGCTGGCTCCAGGGCATTGTGAACACATCTTTGAGTGAGGGGTCCTTGCCTACCGTCTTGAAAGAGGCAGTAGTGAGGCCCCTCCTCAAGAAGCCGTCCCTGGACCCAGCATTATTAGAAAACTATCGTCCAGTCTCCAACCTTCCTTTTTTAGCGAAGGTTGTCGAGAGTGTGGTGGCCCAACAGTTTCCTCGACACCTGGAGGAAGTTGATTATCTAGACCCACGCCAGTCCGGCTTCCGGCTCAGTCACAGTACCGAGACGGCATTGGTCGCGTTGGTGGATGATCTCTGGAGGGCTCGGGATAGAGGTTGTTCCTCTATCCTAGTCCTATTAGACCTCTCAGCGGTTTTCAATACCATCGACCATGGTATCTTATTGCACCGACTGGGGGGGTTGGGGGAGGGAGGCACCGTTTTGCAGTGTTTCTCATCCTACCTCTCTGGTCGGTTGCAATGGGTGTTGGCAGGAGGGCAGGGGTCGGCCCCGAGGTCCCTCACATGTGGGGTTCTGCAAGGGTCGGTCCTCTCGCCACTTCTGTTCAACACCTATATGAAGCCGCTGGCCGAGATCATCCGTGGTTTTGGGGTGGAATACCATCAGTACGCTGACGATACTCAGCTGTACATATCCACCCCAAACCACCCCAACGATGCCGTCAAGGTGCTGTTCCGGTGTCTGGAGGCCGTACGGGGCTGGATGGGTAGCAACAAACTCAGGCTCAACCCGTCCAAGACCGAGTGGCTGTGGTTTCCAGCACTCCGGTACAGCCAGATTAGTCCAACACTGGCCATTGGGGGTATCCAACTAGCCCCTGTGGAGAGGGCGCGCAACTTGAGTGTCCTCCTGGATTCCCGGCTGTCCATGGAGGACCATGTTGCGGCCATGGCCAGGGGGGCATTTTATCAGGTACGCTTGATACGCCAGTTGCGCCCCTTACTGGACCGGGGAGCTCTGCGCACAGTCACTCAGGCATTGGTGACATCTCGGTTGGACTACTGCAACGCTCTCTACATGGGGCTCCCCTTGAGGTGCACTCGAAGGTTGCAGTTGGTCCAGAATGTGGCCGCTCAGGTAATTATGGGTGCCGCAAGGCAGTCCCACATAACACCTCTCCTGCGCGAGCTGCACTGGCTACCTGTGGCCTTTCGGGTGCGCTTCAAGGTGCTGACGACCATCTTCAAAGCGCTCCATGGCTCGGGGGCCTAGCTATATTCACGACCGCCTCTTGCCCCATACATCCCTTTGACCAATCCACTCCCACAGAGAGGGCCTTCTCAGGGTACCGTCGGCTGGGCAATGCCGGTTGGCGGTGCCCAGGGGAAGAGCTTTCTCTGTGGTGGGCCCTGCCCTCTGGAACGACCTTCCCCCCGATCTACGTACCATCGTGGACCTCCGCCTTTTCCGCCAACGTCTTAAGACGTATTTGTTCCAACAAGCCGGCCTAGCATAACCCCGTTTCTGATTTTTTATAAGGATAATTTTAAATTTTAGAGGGTTATTATTTTTAGCACAGGGAATTATTTAATTAGTTTTTAAAAATTTTGGATTTTTGTATTTTGTATGTTTTTAATGATGCCTGTGCGCCGCCCTGGGTCCTTTTTTAGGAGAAGGGCGGGGTATAAATTAAATAAAATAATAAATAAAATAAATATATATATATATATGCTGGTATTGCCATCCTCGGGTGTTTTCCCGTGTATATAGCATGGAGTTGTTATAGCAACATTTTGGCAAGATCTCACTTGCCATCCTCAGGCTTCGGTCACATATATTACCTACACCCGTGAAAATCTACGAAAGCAAATATATGTGACCGCAGCCTGAGGATGGCAAGTGAGATCTTGCCGAAACGCTGCAATAACAATTCCATGCTATATACACGGGAAAACACCCGAGGATGGCAATACCAGCATACCTACACCTGTGAAAATCTACGAAAGCATATATATATATGGACATCAAAAGACCTTGAACACACAAGTTTTCAATTTGTCGTGAATTGTTATTGTTTAAAATGTTAAGATATTCTTAGAAATGCAGTTCCCCTGACTTGCAGCACATTCTATCACTTCAAAATTCTTCCTTTAATATGTGGGTAATGCTTTAGTTGTCCTTGATAGTAACAGAGGAAAACCATTTTTTCCTCTGCAGTCATATAGCAGAACTAAAAGCAGAGATACCATATGGCAATTCTGTATTCATTTGCTTCGGTTTTTTCCATCACCAGGTGTGAGGCATTGAACAAAAAATATGTTGTTGTAATATGTGACTTTTCTAGATAACTAAGCCTGACTTGATCATCTGTGAGCAAACTGACTGTGTGACAAGTGCTGAAAGCAGTGGAAAAGCCATCGTCAGGTAGTGCTACCATCTGCTACCATTCATTGGGGAGACGAAAAGCTGAAAGATTTTCCTTATTTGTGTGACTACCTAGCTTACGCCTCTGATTTAATAGCATAGTAGAACAGAGTGTGTTTAGATTATAAAACTCCCAATGCAAATGCACACATGATATTACTTTTGCTTCCAAAATGATCACTTGGATAACTTTATTTTCTTGACACACTGTCATTGTTGCAATTTTCTGGAGCCTGCTATCTGGTACATCTAGTCCTCAATAATCTCCAGCACCATCTTGTCACAGCTGGGAGCTCAGACAGCACCTCACATCTTGATAACAATCCAATATCTAAATTGATGATCAGGTCAACATTTTGAAGCATGGATTCCACCTTGCCTAGGCAGGTTATCGCTCAAAACGTCACCAATTAAGGCTCTGAAATTAAACTTCTGGAAATGTTGTTCTGAAATATGATATCCCCTACTCAAGAGTTTCAGCAGAATAAGTAAATTAAAATAAAGAGTATCAAATATACAGGGATGGGGACAAAATTAGATAATCTTATGCATTATTATTTTTATTAGTCATACCAAAAGGAATCGAAGTGTAACACCCTGCTGCAGCAGCATTTTTCTAACCCAGAGTAAGGTCATATAATAATTCACTGGTTTTCCCCATACATACAGTATACAGAAACTTCTTGTATTATTTTCAACTTATCATTCCCTTCCCAATACATTACTGCAGAATGACTCAGGATTGCTGCTAATGCCACCCTAGATTGGTATTTTTGCCACCCTAGATTGTGAATGTTTTAATTATTGACATGCTACAATAGGTGGTTGGTTAACTATCTCCAGTTTCTTGAAAATCCTGCCTTCCTTCTGCAAGAAACTCAACCTCTTTTAGTCATGTTTTCCTAAAAATAATACTTGGTCTTAAATTAATGTTTGCTCCAAAAGACCCATTAGGGCTTATTTTCCCATTAGGTCTTATTTTGGGGAAAATACAGTACTAAAATGCATTTCTTGGCTGATGATCTTAGCTGAAGCTTATTTTGGGGGATAGGGCTTATATTATGAACAACCTGAAAATCATACTAGGGCTTATTTTCCGGTTGCGTCTTATTTTCTGGAAAACATGGTAATAGCAGAGGGGTGTCTCTCTGAGACTGGGATGCCTAGATTCGTGATTCAGGAACAGAAACAACTGGTATTCAAGATCTATCAATTAAAGGTTCTCCTATTTGTCACTCTGAGCAGGATCACTATTCAAGAGGACACCCAGACTGTGCATCAACTATGAGGAGTGTAACTCCATCCCAAGTTATCAATGGAACAACTCCAGAATCAGGGGACCTCAAACTTCATAGAAACTCAGTTTTGCTAGGGTTGATTTGCAGTTTGATGCAAATCAGACCTGTCCAGAAGCTCACAGAAACCAGGGCCTAAATAAGAATCCCTGCTTTTATAACCCAGCCCAGAGATGTACAACTGAATAGTATTAGCATACCAGTAGTATCTTACTCCATATTGATAGATGACCCAATAGCTTTGTGTACTGTAGATGTTGAATAGGAATGGAGAAAGTACTGAACCTCTGAAAGCAAGGGCTTAGATCTAGACCTCTCTTATCTAAAAAAAAACCAACTGAAACAGACCTCAGGAGAACCACTTCAAAACTGGCTTTTGCTTCAAGGCATGTGGTGAAACAAGTTAGTAGCCTAACCCTAACCCACATAAGATCCAAAATGGAATGAAAGCCAATAAGCCACAATAGGTATGGCCCAACACTCTTTCAGAACACAAGCCCCTTCATTGCATCACCCCCAGAGCAGTCCAAACTTCAACAAAACATGGGAGCTCAGACAAACACCTAGTATTTGCATTTCCTCTTTTGCCTATAGAGCCAGCTATGACCCCTACATGACCCCATAGGAATTTGACAACAGCCAATAGAATGCATGTTCTTGCACAGGGACAGGAAGCTCAAGTGCAAAGCCCAAAAAAGCTATTAAAAAATTCTCAACTCCATTTTGTCAGCTGCGGTTCTGCAGCTGACAAAAAATGTGGTTCTGCTTCATCAATAAACCATCTTTCCAATTAGCCTCCATGTTTCCAGCATCTTTCTCCCAGCTTGGAACTGAACCAGATGGATATTTCTTCCCACAGTGGGATGAAGGGTTTCCACATTACCCTTTTTATTGCAACTAAGTAAACTGGTTCCAGGTAGTTTGCTTCTGACCTTTCCAGAACTAACAATCTCCTGGTCTGGATAATTTGTTTGAATGCACAGAGGCATTCAAGCAGAGAAAAGGGAGGAAGGGACACCAATGAGAAAGAAGCATTGGGAAAAACTTTTTTTTCATTAAAAAGTTCTTCAAACTTCATGTTATAGCATGATCATTTCATCAGCATCACAGGGCAATGCAAATGCTAATCAAGAACAATTTCCAAGAGATGCATTGGAAAAACCTGATGCTCAATTTTTACTCGTGGAAATTCTCAAGGGGGAGTGGGGGGACAGAGAGAAGGGGAGGAAGGAAGGGAGATAATTAATTTATAGGTAAAGTTAGGCTAAGTGAATTGGGAAATTGTATTTTTTTTTTACAAAATGAAATTGAAAAAAATCCATTTTTCTTTTAGCAAGGTCTACATACAGTAGACAATAAAATAAGATGCTGTATTTGGCAATTGTATTCTGATTATAAATTAAAGGGAAAAAATGGAACTAGAGTTCTTTGCACTGATGGGAGGAACCTAAAAATGGACCAAATCAGACAGGGAGAAACATCAGACATGAGCCAACATGAAATGATCCTATTAACAACTGCTTTTGGGATAGATTTGATTAAAATTGCCTTGACTTCAATATGTGTTCAGCTTACAAGAATATTAGCCTTTCTCGAGCTTTTAATAAATGAGGAAAGAAGTGATCCCAAGGGACCAAAAAGTCATTACAGAATTAATTCTCGGTAGCTAGAAATGCACATCAGCTCTTTGTGTGAAAGGATGGATCAATGAGGGCTGAATATTGCCAGATATGGAACTTATTTTTTCTAAACTGGATTGAAAAGAAAGCAGAGGAATTGCATGTGAAATCTGATAGCAGAGTAGTCACTTGCCTAAGGCTTTTATATTCCAGTCCTCCACGTTTACACGCTATCTAATGGAAGTCATACCACAGAGGGTTTTTTGGTCAAATTCAGAGACAGCCTATTCAAAGGTTCTTTTCAAGCCTATGTAGGAAATGCTGTATATAAGAAGCTGCATTAATTCAAAAGAAATAATAGATAAAATTTAAATGTTTCTACTTGTCCAAACTAATTTATCACAGGTGTAAGAGATTTCCCTGAAAATAGCTGAATTATAAATAGACCACAAAATTATGTTCAACCTTTGCTTCTGCTTTTACTCTCTGCATAAACAGTTAACTCATTCCTAATGCACTTTCTAAAAGTTGGTTGACCCCATAATATATATAATAGTGCCTTGTCATACCTATGGATGGTCTGTGTCTTCCTCATTCTTGAGTCTTCTACCAGGGAGGTCAGAGGGTTCTGTGGAGTATCTTAGCTGTCTTTAACATTGTCCTTCAGGACAGACAGCCCTGTTCCTTGGATCTGTTGGAGCCACTCTCCTAGCTTAGGATTCACAGCCCCAAGTGTTTCTAGCACTATTGCACCACCTTGGCCTTTACTTTTCACAATGTCTGTATCTGCTATTTCAACTCTTGTTATTATTTTTCCAGCCTCTCATATTCCTTTTTCCTGGTGCTGTTGTCTCTTGGCTTCCCAATGCCTATTACCATCACTATCTTCTGCATATTGTCTACAACCACAATGTCTGGTTGATTAGCCAGTACATCTTTACCTTTTTGGATGCAGAAGTCCCAAAGAATCTTAGCCCTGTTTCTCAATTTTCTGTGGAGTCTCCCATTTGGATTTCGGAGCACTGTGCAGATGTTTCTATATACAATGCCAATTCCTTAATTGTGCTACTCAGTTATGCTGTTCCTGCATGCATATACTGATGCTATGTGCTACATTGCCTCTGAGGCCTCTGTATATAGTCTGGACATGAGTAGTAGTCCTGTCTAGAGTAGTAGCTATCTGCTTCTATATATTTGGTGCTGAGTACTTGTTTTTGTGCTGCTATAATCAATGTCTAGTACTTTTAGTCCATACATTTCCAACCACTGGTAGGATTTCCCAATGCCAGCCATTTTAGCTGTCTGCTGATGGTACATCCCATGAGAGTGATATAGGTCAGTACAAGAGCACAGTTAAGAAGGACACTGGGAACAACAGCAGAGGCTAAAAACACAATTGCTGACAGATAAAGCAGTCACCCAAGACTCAATATTTAGATAGACCAGTCTGAGCTCAGCCTGGATTGACTGCAGGAAAGCCTATGATTCAAAGCCACATAAAGGGTTTCTGATTACCTGGCACTAAACAAATTAAATAGGACAATAAGGACTTTCCTCAAGAACTGAATGGTACTGTAGAAGTGAACTCAAGTCAGCTCACACAAATAACCAATTAACATATGCCAAGGTGGTGCACTATCCACACTCTGTTCTGGATAAGTTTGAAACTCCTCAACTAGATAATCACAAGGACTGACTATGGATACAGTTTACTACCGATCACCTCTTCTACATGTATGGCATCAAGATATATGCTACAAATGAACAAGACATCAACATACTGATCAGTCTGACATGGATTTGTAGTGAGGACACTGGAATGACATTCAGACTGGAGAACAGTAATTGGATAATAATTAAAAAAGAGAAGGTAGTTAAAACTGATGGGTGGAATTACCAGCAGGCTATATAATAGTCATGCAGACAAGTTACAGGTACCTTGATATCCCACACTTACATAGGGACCACAGTGAGAAAGCCTGGAAGGCAGAAAAATTTAAATACTACTAAAGGATAAGATAGGTCTTGAAGACACAGCTCAATGGAAAGACAAGATCTATTCAATCAACATGTATGCTCAGCCAATCATCAGATATCTTGCTGATATAGTGAGCTGGCCAATGGAAAACATAAAAACATGAAGAAATGGTTTCTACCCTAAGTCCAACTGTACTTCAGCTGGAAAGAGAAAAGGTAAGGTTTAGTAAGTGTCGAAGCCATTGTCCTAGATCAGTGATGGCGAACCTATGGCACGGGTGCTACAGGTGGCACGCGGAACCATTTCTTAGGGCACGTGAGGCATTGCCCTGTCAGCACTAGTGTGCATGTGTGCCCTGGCCAGTTGATTTAGGCCTTCTTGTGAGGCAGTTTTTCACCCTCTGGAGGCTTCAGGGAAGCTCCTGAAGCCTCTGGAGGTGGGGAGGGGAGGCTGTTTTTACCCTCCCCAGGCTCCTAGACAGCCTCTGGAGCCTGGGGAGGGTGAAAAAAGCATGCAAAAAGTAGGGGGTCGCGGACATAGAATTATGGGTGTGGCACGCCAACGCACGACCCCCCTGCGCTCCCCTTGCTTTTGGCATGCGAGCCAAAAAAGGTTAGCCATCACTGTCCTAGATGAAGCCCAGAGCATCCAGGACAGTAAGAGGGCACCCAAAAATAAGCTGCTGGGAGAGTGCCTGGAGCAGCACAGACATTGGAGGAAGATTAAGCAGAGGAAATGT
The DNA here is from genome assembly GCA_039707465.1 of Rhabdophis nuchalis. Classification (NCBI taxonomy): domain Eukaryota; kingdom Metazoa; phylum Chordata; class Lepidosauria; order Squamata; family Natricidae; genus Rhabdophis; species Rhabdophis nuchalis. The sequence goes on along the minus strand of CM077643.1, from coordinate 103,108,099 downwards.
CATGGATAGATTCTGCATGGGGGATGTATCATCAAGAAACAACTAAGGTGACAGACACTGGGAAATCCTACCAGAGCTTAAATAAAAAGCAGCACTGGGGCATATATCAAAAGATCACAAATTGTAATTCACTACAGCCATTAAAGCAGAAATACCTATATGAGAAAATCAATCTAAGGACTACAATATGTAGTATGAAGAGGTTAGGCTAGAGTGGTAAATTGATAGGCTATGAAACTCTGTGCAGGAACCCCATCTGATATTCATATTTGATTACTTCTGAAAATATCCTTCTAAGCAAGCATGGTGTTTTAAAATACACATACAACAGAGCCTCTCATAGTTAAAGAATATGCACACCACAAGATCCTTTATAGAAAAGCAATTTTGCTTCTATGTATCTCAATCTTTATATCTAAAAATTCTTCAAATACATTCTCTACTTTAGTAAAATGTTTTTGTGCTCTAGCTTGTGTGAACTATTGGCTTTAGAAGATGCTTGTACAGTACCAGAAAAGTGAAGTATAAATCCTTACCCATCTATGAAAACAAAACTGTAAGTTAAGGAATACTATATATGGCTGTTCAAGTACTCTCACCTTCAAGAGGAGAATATACAAGTAAGACCAGTAGTGTGGATTAATTTTAAAAAAAAACCTTAAATATGACTGATCCTCTATTGATTTGAACAGGCTTTTCCATACAAGTATGACTCATGCTATATACAAGGCATATAGAAAAACAATATATTGAATGAAACAATATATTGAATGAATACAAATAAAACAAGGGAATTGTGATAGGAATTCAGAAAAGGGTAGCAAGGAAGGAAACAGGAAACTAACTACCATTGCAAAAAATATTCTTGATTTCCAAGAGCAGAAGATTGAGAAGACTCAGAATAACTTTACCTTAATTACAGTAGGTATGAATTGAGCAAGTTGTTCACTTTCATAGTCTTTCGAGTTTATTGGCAAGTCCTACAAAGTTGGCAAATTCAAGAGAGATGAAGGACTTGAATTTCTGTAAAAATCATTATTGCTAGTAAGGTAATGTGCTGGAGTATACGACTGTGGCTTAAAGTGTTTTTATAATAAAAATAGAAGTGAGAAAGAAGTGATATCATTATGGGAATTTAATATAGACCACCTGGACAGACCGAAGATAGAAATGAGGTATCTTTGTGTCAGATGACATGTGCATAGTGACAATGAGATATTACAACTACAATGACACCTGCTGGAAATGTAACTCTGCCAAGAATCAGAGGTGCAAGAAATTCTTGCTCTCTTTTGTTCATAATTTCCTTGATCAGGAAGTGGAAAAAGAAACTAGTTTGTCACAAGCAAAACATTTTCTGACAGAGCTGCATCCTTTGAAATCAATTGCCTCAGCAAGGAATACATTTCTATTCACAAGGAGTCTTCAAACAGAATATGGATTGCCATCTTTCCTATAAATGCTCAGCAAACCAAGTGTGGGTTTGACTAGATGACCCTGAAACATTTAGAAAGTTCAAATGAAAGTGGGTATGTTCAAGAAAAGCTGGGTACGATTGTTGTGCACCAGCCAGAATCAGTTTTGTTGCAATGGGTAGCTCTACAAATTTGATAATTAAATAAATAACTGACTTTAGGAGAATAGCATAGAATTCTTTATTGGCCAAGTGTGGACACACAAGGAATTTGTCTTGGTGCTTTGCTGTCAGTGTACATCAGTGGTTGTCAACCTGGTCCCTACTGCCCACTAGCGGCGTTCCAGCTTTCATGGCGGGCGGTAGGGGTTTCGTCCAATACTGAAGCACTTTCCTTTTTTAATTTAATTAACTTCCCTACTTTATAAATCACCGTTACTGTGGAACCAGTGGGCGGTTAGAAAATTTTACTACTAACAGAGATACAAAAGTGGGTGGTAGGAATAAAAATGTTGACTAGCCCTGGTGTACATTTGTCAAGAATCATAAGGTACAACACTTAATGATAGTGATGACAAATTCAGTTCTAATTCCATTTCTAAGGATTGGGTCTATCAGCAGTTGTCTGAAGTTCTCTGTGCTTTCTCAATACAAAGTTTAAAGTTTTAAAGGTTAGTTACAGTAGCTGGATAAATTGTTTAGATTCTTATGTCTAATGTTTTGAATGAAGTTAACCCTCAGTGCCGATTAATGCCAAATATGCTTCAGCTAACCTCTTAAGTACAGACTTCTTTGAAGTTTAGATTTTTGACCAGATGCAACATTAAAAGTTTAACAATAAAACCTGTTCAGAAAAACAGAACCCATATGTTATATATGTGAGTGTGACTATGTGTGTCTCTTACAGACAAAAACTCTGGACTCAATTTGCACTTAAGTTGTGCATGTCATTTAACTTCCTAAGTACTTATTTCTACTGCAAAGAGAACATCAGTCATTATTTTAAAATTTCAAACTACAATTGAACATGGTATTGCCATATTCAATAGAACATCTGTATATCTCAAAGAAGGGAAAAATAAAATTGCCAACTATTACTACTATATAAATTGCTCTGTCCTTTGACAATCACTATTTTCTGATAGTTCCCTAATATACATGTCCATATGCACATAAATACAAGTAGTTCAAATTGAGTTGGCAGGAGCTTCTTCAAAAATAAATTGAAATGAACCTAATAATAAAATATCATTTACAGAATAAAAGCTTCAATTCCTTTCAGATGGAAAAAAATTCAATTATTATATACCAATTCAGTAAGCATTTGAGATAAAATTACTTTGAGTTGTTGTCAGTTTAAGCATCTCTACTAATTTCCATCAATTTTACACAGCTATTAGCTTCTCTGACTAAGCAAGATTGCAAGATCCATACATGCCTTCCAGTTTCACAATTTTCCTTCTCATCCAGGGCATATTCTATTTCCAGTTACATAGAAAGGGACATTCTTATATATGCATGTATGCTTATTTGCATGCATGTTTGCATGTATGTATGCATGTATGCATATATATATATGCATACATGAGAGATAATTATCACAGCTCCTGTTCAGAGGTCCCTTTAAGGGGAGGAGCCTCAACGTCATCCCTCTCTGCCCTTCGACTCATCCTAGAGATCATCCAGACAGAGAACCTAATTAGATTACTGCTGTGTGACATTTTTTAGATATGTGTTAGATTTTTTTAAGGGCTGAAAATAAAGAGACCAGGATGGATCCTGGTTTCGGGGATTACCTACACCCATGAAAATTACCAGCATACCTACACCCATGAAAATCTACGAAAACATACATACATATAGATAGATAGATAGATAGATAGATAGATAGATAGATAGATAGATAGATAGATAGATAGATAGATAGATAGATAGGTACGATATTTGTTTTCTGATGTTTTTGCGGGTGTTTGTATGTAGGTCTTTGGTTGTTCGGGTTTTCTCCCGCGTAGAATTGGAAGTATCTTCACGACGTTTCGATGAAATCTCATTCATCATCTTCAGGCTGGTGCTTCGGGCTTGGTGCTTCCAGGAGCAATGATGTGGAAGGCTTGGTGCTTCCTGGAAGCACCAAGCCCGAAGCACCAGCCTGAAGATGATGAATGAGATTTCATCGAAACGTCGTGAAGATACTTCCAATTCTACGCGGGAGAAAACCCGAACAACCAAAGACCTACATAGATATATAGATATATATATATATATATAGATATATATATATAGATATATAGATATAGATATAGATATAGATATATAGATATATAGATATATAGATATATAGATATATAGATATATAGATATATAGATATATAGATATAGATATATTTATTTATTTATTTATTTATTTATTTAAATTTATATCCCGCCCTTCTCCACAGAGGACCCAGGGCGGCGCACAGGAAATTTAAAAACATACAAAATACAATAAATATAATTTAAAAACTATTAAATAAACCTATCCTGCGCTAAAACCAAAATTTAAAAACCCAATTTAAAACTATCTAAAAGTCCCCATGGGAGGTTAGGCTAGGCCGGCTTGTTGAAACAAATGTCTTAAGACATTGGCGGAAGAGGCGGAGGTCGGTGATGGTATGTAATTCAGGGGGTAGGTCATTCCAGAGGGCTGGCCCCGCCACAGAGAAGGCTCTCCCCCTGGGTGTCGCCAGTCGGCATTGTCCGGCCGACGGCACCCTGAGGAGGCCCTCTCTGTGGGAGCGTATCGGTCTAAGGGATGTATGGGGCAGGAGGCGGTCTCGCATATAACTAGGCCCCGAGCCATGGAGCGCTTTAAAGATAGTTGTCAAAACCTTGAAGCGCACTCGAAAGGCCACAGGAAGCCAATGCAGCTCGCGCAGGATCGGTGTTATGTGGGAGCACCTAGTGGCTCCCATAATCACCCACGCGGCTGCGTTTTGGACTAGCTGTAGCTTTCGAGTGCACCTCAAGGGAAGCCCCATGTAGAGAGCATTACAATAGTCGAGTCGGGACGTCACGAGAGCTTGAGTGACTGTGCGAAGGGCAGCCCGGTCCAGTAAGGGGCGCAATTGGCGCATCAGGCGTACCTGATGAAACGCCCCCCTGGCCACGGCTGCCACATGGTCCTCCATGGACAGCCGGGAATCCAGGAGGACACCCAAATTGCGCGCCCTCTACACGGGGGCCAGTGTTTCGCCCCCAATGGCCAGAGTTGGAATAATCTGGATGAACCGGGGTGCCGGAAACCACAGCCACTCAGTCTTGGCAGGGTTGAGCTTGAGTTTGTTACCACCCATCCAGATCCGTATGGCTTCCAGACACCGGGACAGCACTTCGGCAGCATCGTTGGGGTGGTTTGGGGTGGATATGTACAACTGAGTGTCATCAGCGTACAGATGGTACGCCACCCCAAAACCACAGATGATCTCACCCAGCGGCTTCATATATGTGTTGAAAAGGAGGGGCGAGAGGACAGACCCCTGAGGGACCCCACATAGGAGAGGCCTCGAGGTCGACCTCTGCCCTCCCGTCAACACATATTGCGACCGACCAGAGAGGTAGGACAAGAACCACCGCAGATGGTATCAAAAGCCGCCGAGAGGTCTAATAGGACTAGGATAGAGGAATAACCTCTATCCCGCGCCCTCCAGAGATCATCAACCAATGCGACCAATGCCGTCTCGGTGCTGTGACCGGGTCGGAAGCCGGACTGGCGCGGGTCTAGATAATCAACTTCCTCCAGGTGTCGCGGAAACTGTTGGGCTACCACACTCTCAACAACCTTCACTATATAGATATAGATGATATAGATATAGATATAGATATAGATATAGATATAGATATAGATATAGATATAGATATAGATATAGATATAGATATAGATATAGATATAGATATAGATATAGATATAGATATAGATATAGATATAGATATAGATATAGATATAGATATAGATATCCCACCTTTATTATTTTTTAAAATAACTCAAGACAGCAAACATACTTAATATTCTTTCCTCTCTTATTTTCCCAACCACAATACTCCTGTGAGAAGGTCTAGGACAATTTGCTGCAGCCAATTTGCAGTAGTCAACTCACCATGGCCAACTTACCGCTACCAACTTGCCATGGGCAACTCACAGTGAGATAACTTAACACAAAATAACTGTACTCTAGACCTGTTCCTCTCTTCTCCTCCTGCTTCTCCTTCTCCTTCTTCTCTTGTGTTGAGTTGTCCCATTCTGTTGGTAGTGGCAAATTAGCCATGGCGAGTTTGCCATGGTGAGTTGTTCCATTCTGCCTATGAGATAGGTTGGGATGAGAGAGAGTGACTGGCCCAAGGTACCCAAATCACGTACTTAGAAAAGCCTTTAAATTATCCTTTCTATTGCTCAGGGAATGGAAGATTTGTTACAGTATGGTTGCTTACTTCAATAATAAGTTTAATTTTATTTTAATGCAGTTTACTATTCTGTTTGCTTATTAATTATTTCAATTTATATAGCTGCCTATCTCAAATTCAGGATTCTGGGCAACTAAAACTATGAAAAGTAAATGTAACAATATAACAATAAACCAACACACATAGAAACAGCTGCTGGGATTTTAAAAACCGATAACGTGTAGCTTTTGTACTTGAAGGATCATTTTCCTTCCTGGGATCATGCTATTAATGCAAACTGAGTTCATATTCTGTCAGACTCGGAACAGAAACTTCAGGTTTCTATACATGAATTTTAATTAGAATAATTTGCTTCAAAATTATTCCATTCACAATCGATCACTTATAAAAGAAATTATGAAAGCAGTTGAAACAGGAACCAATTTGGTAGTTATTCTTGATCCTATAAACGAATTACTTTTTTCTTCCTATCAGGATTGCTGCTATATGATTTTTAAAATGTATTTTAAAAACTGACTAGATCATCCTGTCTTTGTCCATTATATCACTATCCCTTCTTATAAACAGCATTGCTAATATCTTAATCTAGAGCAGGACTAGGGAACATCTCAGATGAGAACAAAAGTGGACTGGAACTGCTCACAGTTATGCACAGGAGTTATGTTCCTCCTCCTCCTCCGCCTCTTCTTCTTCTTCCTTCACCATGCCCCTTCCTAGACCCATCTGATACGTATTCCAACCAATTCTGTTTTCCAAGCATGAAACCGTTGAAGGAGACAGTGACAAATATTGATGGATACAAATGCCATTTTCTCCTTTCTCTGATTCCTTCTTTACCTACTTGAATTAGAACTCCAATAGATTTGAAGAATGTAGTAAAAACTTCAAACTTTAGCTAGAAAATATTTTCCATATATTTTCAAGAGTTTTGCTTCTCTGTGATATAACTTTTTACTGCAGCTTCTAGATCATGGAATGGTAACAGTAACAATAACTCATTTGTCCTTTCAAAAGTGACTCTCTGTCCTGAAAAGCACTGGGGCAAATACCGTACATTTCATAATGAATTTTGTCTGTAAAACCTGCACTCAAGACCTAGTTCCTCAAAGCCATAATTATATTATAGGCTAATCTGAAACCTCTATCCTTTTAGATTATATTAATGAAGTATTTATAATCCTGAAAGATCTGTTACTTTACCCAGAAGGTGTTTGCTTCATCACTTGCTCAAAATATAAATATTTAAAAAAACCAATCGTTGTGTAAGTTGATGCTAGCATGATTGTCTCTTGGGTATGACAAACTTACAGATCTGAGACTTATGCTCCATTTACATTCGGATATTATCATTAATGAACACATTACAGCCTACACTGTCATCTTTTATTGCTTACACATTGCTCCTTATAAAAATTAATCATGATGTTTCTGATTAGTTACAGATGCAACCCAGCAAAGACAAAATGTGGCAGTGTGAACATTAATGAGGATGTTAGATTTCTGTCATTGAAAAGTATTTATAAAAAGAGGGGGATGCATGATTAGTGACATTTTTGTAGAGAAAATTAAAACAGAATTACAATCATGTTTTCTCAGTCTGAGCACCATATTCCCTTCCATTTTTTCTCTAGTTTTCATCTATTACTTCTTGATATTATATGCAGCTAGCTTATTCTAAAGTTGCGACACCTACACTTATATTCTACAGAAATTGAAAATTAAAATGTAGGTAAATAACTTCTTCTTTATATGTATTATCTGTCAACCCTGAAGCTGACCTGACCAGAGCCATCTTGGAGCTTCAGTGTTGCCACACTGGAGCTGAGGAATAGGGAGTGAGGATTAGAGATTGCTGTAGTTGTGTAGCAAAAATAATATACTTTCTCTTGGAAACCAAGGACGTTCTCACACCTGGACTGTGGAAGGAGGTCACCAGACAACAGACAGTGTCTTGATTGGACCATGTGACTGTTTGATTGGGGTTGTGGGAAAACTTTCTCTTTTAATTAGGTGAAAACCGTGGGAAATTTCAGAGTTGATTTTTACCAGATCTGTGCCAATATAATATTTCCAATAAAGCTATTCTTTGAGGATTTCACCTAAATTCTGGTTTAGGCTTATTGGTCCAATGTTTGCCATCCTCCTTTACATCATCATAACTAAAAAAAAAGTTGTATGATAGCATGTTGTTCTTAGATATTGGGTTGAATAATTACCAGTACAGTATTTGTGCACATTTTAGTTCAGGGAAGATGAAGAATCGTTTCCAACCATACATTGTATTTCAGAGCCTATCCTGATTCCACCCCAACTTGCTATGTGTGTATATAACTGTGAGATGGATGTGATTTTAACATTGGCAAAAGAAAGGAGCAGCAGACTAACTCTGAGGGAAGGGATAAAACAAAGTAGACTATTGTCTACCAACATCTCAGAATCATCTTTCAACATGAGTTACCCCAAATGGCCCACTAAGTCCACTTAACTCTTCTATATTAGTTAATGGAATTGTATCTCCATTTTCAATAGCTGACCACTTTGCTGCCAAGTTGTATATACATCTTGATTTAAATATAGTAATAACAATAGCAATAGCATTTAGAATTATATACCACTTCACAATGCTTTACAGCCCTCTCTAAGCCGTTTACAGAGTCAGCATATTTCTTCCAACAATCTGTGTCCTCATTTTAATGACCTTGGAAGAATGAAAGGCTGAGTCAACTTTGAGCTGGTGAGACATGAACTGCCAAATTGCAGGCAGCCGGCAGGCAGCAGAAGTAGTCTGCAATACGGCCACCACAGCTGTATGTTTCACAGATATGAACATTTGCATGGCACAAGTTTTAATAAAATGTTCTGATTATAGTTTTATTGAAGCAATAATTCTAATCTCCCTTCTCTATATGGGACTTAAAGAAAAGGCATTCCTTTTCCTTATGTCCTGTCAAGCAGCCTACATAGAGAACAAGAGAAAAGGTGTCATTTTTTTATGGGCTAGAAAACGAAAGTCACATACGTAAGGCACAGAATCCCATGATCTCACAAAGACTTTCTGTACTTAATAGGTAGTTAGGTCTTCCCTATTAACAAATAATAAGCAGTCAAGAATGTAAAATAGACAGAAGGTCTGACTAAGGTCTAGAAACCACCAAAAAATAAGGTAATTTCAAATCCTGGAGAATTCAAATCAAGATTTCTTTTTGGGCCAAACTGAAAGTCTAACAAAATAGGTCAATAAAATTTTTCAAAGCAATGCTTCAATATGACAAATGTTTTTGTTTCTATCTCCAAATCCTTTGGTGTTTCTTTGAGATGAGCATCTTTCTCACAACATACCTCATCCAAACAGATTCCCAAACAGGAAGAGGCACCTGCTTCAAAAAAGTGCTTCAAATTACTCAGGCATATTTGAAGCACTGCATATACAATAACTTAATTCATAGATTCAGTGGTTTGTCTGATGTATCTAAGATTGTTATTATAACTTCACTTCTATTTGTGGAGAATGCTAAAAAAGATTGAATGGTGTGATTGGTTGCCTGCTCATATTGGTGTCAAAGGAGCCAATAAGATTTAACAACCTAGGAGCCATTCTTGCTAATCAGAATCCATTTCGGATAGCATGGTTCATATTACATTGGACTTCATTCACTTTCTCACCTCTCAGATTTTTTTAATGTGGCCACAAACTTTTTGCTCTTTCTTCTGCTGATGGAGTACTGCATTCCTGGGAGGACCCAAGGTGTTCAGCTCAGTTCTCAGCATTCTAGGTATGGTCTCAAGGCTGTCTAATCTGGTACACAACATCTCAACCATGAGTGACAGGCTAAAATATGCAGACAGTGGTTTGTGTATTCACTATTTTATTAATGTCCCTTTCTCTGTGCCAGTTGTTTTTATGTGGCTTACCTCTTTCCACAATATATTGTACTACAGCAGGGGTCAGCAACCCATGGCTCTGGAGTCACATGTGGCTCTTCCATCCCTCTGCTATGGTTCCCTGTCACCAATCAGCACCACAATTGATAGGGCTTTCAGTTAGAACTGGTAGAGGAAAAAGGACGCCATGCTAGGAGGGAACTCTATGATGGGGGAACCAGATTTCCGGTCAGCTCCAAAATTGAATGGGGGGAGGCTTCCGGTTAGGACCTTTGTTGGTCTTTGAGTGTTTAAGGTTGCCGACCCCTGTACTACGGCAACCTCTTTTGGCTGCCTTTGCTAAGTAAGTAACAATCATACAGTAGTCTTAAGAAATCATAAATTTGACTCAATCAAGGTCTACCAGTGATGAAGAGAGCCTTCCAAAGTAGGACCAGGCTTGCAAATCAGTTATTGCAATGCCATAAAAGGCAATCAGGAGAAGCACTAATGATTAAGCTAATGCACATCAGTGTTGTACACAATCTAACACTCCAAAAAAGCAAGTGGAAAAGAGGATACTTATATCTTAAGTAGATTTTGAATGTTTAAACAGGATTAAGAGCTTTCTGCATTTGTTTAGCACAATCTAGATTCTTGGCAGTAAAAAATTAGAGATTACTATATTATTCTATACTCCTTCATACTGTCATTGCTTCAAAATAGGTAGGGAAGATGTTTAAAAAATGTTAAAAGTCTCCAACTGAAATTTCATAACGTAGGTATCTGAAAATGAGTCTTTCTTCCATGCTATGTCCATTCCATAGTGCCAAAAATATGGCAGGTATCAGTGTTTTAATACTTTTACCCTGTCGTCCATTGAGGACCTGTACACTGCATGAGTCAAAAAGAGGACCATAAAAATATTTACAGACCCCTCACATCTGGGACATAAATTGTTTCAACTCCTACCCTCAAAATGATGGTTTAGAGCACCACACATCAGAACAACTAGACACAAGGACAGGTTTTTCCCGAATGCCATCACGCTGATAAACAAATAATTCCCTCAACACTGTCAAACTATTCACTAACGCTGCATTACTATTACTATTAGTCTTCTCATCATTCCTATCACCCATCTCCCACTAAGGACTGCATGACTGTAACTTTGTTGCCTGTATCTTTATGATTTATATTCAAGGTGTTGATTATCATCTTTAAAGCGCTCCATGGCTCGGGACCTAGCTATCTGCGGGATCGCATCCTGCCCCATACATCCCTTCGGCCGATTCGCTCCCACAGAGAGGGACTTCTCCGGGTGCCGTCCACTAGGCTATGCCAGCGGGTGATGCCCAGGGGAAGGGCCTTCTCTGTGGCGGGCCCGACCCTCTGGAACGACCTTCCCCCCGAAATTAGAACAACTACGGACCTCCGCTCCTTCCGTCAAAAACTAAAAACTCACTTCTTCTGTCTGGCCGGCTTGGCTTAATTGACCCATTTACCTCAAGCTGAATATTCAAATTGTTTTATTAGGGATTTTTAGGGGTATTAGTTTTTAGATAGTCGGGGATTTTAGCACAGGGTCTAGGTTTAATTCATTTTAAATTTGTATTACAATGTCTGTTGGTTTTATATATGTATTTTTAATTCCCTGTGCACCGCCTCGAGTCCCTTCGGGGAGAGAGAGCGGTTTACAAATTAAATAATAATAATAATAATAATAATAATAATAATAATAATAATAATAATAATAATAATAATAATAATAATAATAATAATAATAATTATTATTATTATTATTATTATTATTATTATTATTATTATTATTATTATTATTATTATTATTATTATTATTATTATTATTATTATTATTATTATTATTATTATTATTATTAATATTAATATTATTATTATTATTATTATTATTATTATTTTGATATTGTTTCCTGATTACCTTATGATTCTTGACAAATGTCCATTCCATTCCATTCATGTGTGTGTGTGTGTGTGTGTTACGTTTTTGAGCTGATCAATAAATAAGTCAGGGAGACTAGTATAGATCTATTTCAAGCTTTTTAGCTCTCATTAGCTAGCCATACCCTTACTGGGATTTGAACTGGGATTTGATCAGCTCAAAAACGTAACACACATATAAAAAAAAATTACACAACGGAACTCATAGCTTTCTGTCTAGATGGTCTCTGGTGATGAGCCGAAAGGCAGAAAAGGAGAACAGTATGCTTCCTCCCTTAATTGGGGCTTAACAGGGTGTTGTGACACAAATATATATATATGGGAGGAAGCATACTGCTTTCCTTTTCTGCCTTTCGGCTCATCACCAAAGACCATCTAGACAAAAAGCTATTAGTTTCGTTGTGTCTTTTATATATATGTGTGTGTTAGGTTTTTTTAGCTGATAAATAAATAAACAGGGAGACTAGGATAGATCTATTTCAAGCTATTTATCTCTCATCAGCTAGCCATACCCTTGTTGGGATTTGAACCAGGGAAATATTACATGTGAGGCAGTTGTAATTGCCACCAGACCACTGATTCTATCCTGATCAGCTGAGACAGGGGAAATAAATATATGCTTGTGTCACAACGTTTCGGCAAGATCTCACTTGCCATCTTCAGGCTTCGGTCAGGCTGAAGATGGCAAGTGAGATCTTGCCAAAACGTTGCAAAGACAATCTCATTCTTACATTGGAAAACACCCGAATACAACAAGACCAGCATATATATGTGTGTGTGTGTGTGTGTGTTACATTTTTGACACCCGAATACAACAAGACCAGCATACACACACACACACACACACACACACACACACACACACACTTGTGTCACAACACCCTGGTAAGCCCCAATTAAGGGAGGAAGCAAAGCTGCTTTTCTTTTCTGTCTTTCAGCTCATCACAAGAGACCATGCAGACAGAAAGCTATTTGTTTCGTTGCCTTTTGTTTCCATTTGTATTTACGTTTGTGCTGATAAATAAATAAACAAGGGAAACTAGTATAGATCTATTTCAAGCTATTTAGCTAGCTGATCAGAGCTAAATAGCTTGAAATAGATCAGCTTACTGGGATGTGACACAGATATATACATACACATACACATACACATATACATATACATACATATACATATACAATATCATCACACTCTTAAATCATTGCATCATTTGTACAGAAAAATGTCATCATTTTTCTAACATCAGATTTGTTAAGACCCTTATAGGAAAATGTAAAGTAAAGATATTTTTCCAGCACTGGATTATTTCCAAATGGCAACATCAGACTCCATCACTGCTCTGACCAACCTGAATTGCATTCAGGTTGGTCATTTCAAAATGCTATTTTGTTCCTGAGCAAAAGTGATTTCTGTTTAGCTTATTACATGCAAGGAGTATTTCTACCTTTTTTGCACTTGTCAGCTTCTGTTCTAGAGCTACCATTGTTCTCAGAGATTTTGGAGATATTTAGAAGATCTTTAATCAAACTCTGAGGCTGCAGATCCACTGGTAGCAGGTGTCAATTTTACCCTACTTGCCCTGCCAGGCCTTGCTTGGCCCTGCTCCTATATCAAAAAGATTTAATGCATTTCCTGTCTTATTCTCATCCTCTAAGGATGAGTCTTCTGTGAAGACTATGAATATTTATTGGGTATAAAATTACACATGTATACACAAACACATATCTCCTCAAAATAGCTTTGCAGACAGATGCTTAATTATGGTTCATGAAGCTGGTTTGTGAATGTTGAAATGACTTTTGCCATTAAGCCTCTCATAATTCTCTCTTGAGGCATTTTCTGTATCATGAAGTGATGGTATAATATGAGCATGCAACAAATATATTTTCAGTACTTTTAACAGAAAACTCTCCAAAGATAAAAGATACTTAATACGCAGGAAATGCCGGTGCTTTTCAGGTGCATTTTCAATATGTGTATATTTAAAGAATTTCTGAATTCGGCAGCTTTACAAAGCCCCAAAAATATACAAACTAAATTGGAAAAATGACAGTCTAAATGAACAAGTAGCTCCAACATTCAACCTGTCATCAGAGATATTAAATTTCCTCCTCAAAGAAGGAAAATGTAATAACATAAGGTTGTGCAGATGTTTGATAAATATGGGTTGCGTAAAAAATACTTTGTCTTGTCACAAACATGAACAAATCAACGATGTCTGGTTCTATATCTCTTCTAATCTTAGTATAAGGCTAATTTCTAAGATAATATATATTTGACTTGCTAGGAGATGTTTGTAATCTACTTCATTGTTCTGGGAATGGACCACTTTTTAAGATACGTTAATAAGCAGGATTTGGTCTTGCCATCCAGTTGTTCCATATTGTATGGATGTCAATTTAGTTTGCTAATGTAAGTATTACAAAAATTGGAATGTATCTGTTAATGAAGAACTTTCAATCCATCCTGCTTGAATTATTGCAATTCAATTGTTACATAGTTTTACATGCATAATAGTCGCCAGATTTCAGAGGTTGGGTTAATTAATTATTGTATGGGTAGGCTGTTACCCTTTGAATTGTCTCTTTAATATTGCAATGGGAAGATTAGACAATATAATTCCCTAAGGTCAACATTTAATTTGCTGCTTGAAAATTAAGCTGTATTACATTTAAGCATTAACATCCATTATAATTTGTTGTAATGCATTTATTTGTGAGTTCTTATTTTATCTCTTTCTTCCCTATTATACTGAAGCAATAAAATTTTACAAACAATTGAAACAATGCAGTTATGTCGATCTGTTTGTTTAATGTTCACTTATCCTCTGTTATTGTTTTTGTGAGCAGCCTTCATGCCACTCCATGAGGCATGGAGGCTGCTCACAAAAACAATAACAGAGGCCCAATTGGAATGTATACCTAAAAGGAAAAAGGGCACCACCAGGTTCAAGAGGACTCCAATGTGGCTTACAGGAGCTGTTTGGGAAGTGATCAAAAGCAAGAAAACCTCATTTAAAACATGGAAGGCTTCTCCAAATGAGGACAACAGGCAGAAACATAAATTCTGGCAGAACAAATGCAAGGCCATCTCTAAAGCGCTCGACTTTCCGATCGCCGCACCTCACCGCGGGGAGGCGGAACCGGATATTCCTATATGGTTCCGCCCCAGGCTCCTGATGGACCCGATAAGGTTCCAAAGGGAGCTTGGGCCAATTCCTGTGGACTTGCCCCGCGACTCGACTGAGGACCTAGTGGCCGCATGGTTAAGTGCGGCCATGGGGGCCTTGGACCGAGTCGCGCCCTTGCGGCCTCTCTTGCGGCGACGAACCACCTGGGCTCCTTGGTTTACCGAGGGGCTTAGGGGGATGAAGCGCCACAAGAGACGCCTAGAGAGCAGATGGAGATCTTCTCGCTCCGAAGCCGACCGAACACTAGTGAGAGACCATATTAGGACTTACTTAGTGGCGATAAGAGTGGCCAAACGTGAGTATTGTGCCACTCTTATTGCATCCGCAGATAACCGCCCTGCCGCCCTGTTTGGGGTGACCCGCTCCCTCCTTCAACAGAGGCCGCGGGAAGCCCCTTTACAGGGTCGAGCAGAGGAATTTGGGATTTATCTGCAGGAGAAAATCACTCGGATTCGGAACGAGTTACCCTCCATCGACAGTGGCCCAGTCGAGCGGGCCGAGGCTGTTCTTGTGACACCATCTTGGGAGGAGTTTGATTTTGTTACCACCGAGGATATGGACAAGTTGTCAAAGAGACTTAGGGCTACCACATGCTTATTGGACCCGTGTCCCTCCTGGCTTGTACTGGCATCCTGGGAGACGACACGAGGCTGGCTCCAGGGCATTGTCAACGCATCTTTGAGTGAGGGGTCCTTGCCTGCCGTCTTGAAAGAGGCGGTAGTAAGGCCCCTCTTCAAGAAGCCGTCCCTGGATCCAGCATTATTAGAGAACTATCGTCCCGTCTCCAACCTCCACTTTTTAGTGAAGGTTGTTGAGAGTGTGGTGGCTCAACAGTTTCCGCGACACTTGGAGGAAGTTGATTATCTAGACCCGCGCCAGTCCGGCTTCCGACCCGGGCACAGCACCGAGACGGCATTGGTCGCGTTGGTTGATGATCTCTGGAGGGCGCGGGATAGAGGATATTCCTCTATCCTAGTCCTATTAGACCTCTCAGCGGCTTTTGATACCATCGACCATGGTATCCTATTGCGCCGACTGGGGGGGTTGGGGTTGGGAGGCACCGTTCTGCGGTGGTTCTCATCCTACCTCTCTGGTCGGTCGCAATATGTGTTGACAGGGGGGCAGAGGTCGGCCTCGAGACCCCTCATATGTGGGGTTCCTCAGGGGTCGGTCCTCTCGCCCCTCCTATTCAACACATATATGAAGCCGCTGGGTGAGATCATCCGTGGTTTTGGGGTGGGATATCATCTGTACGCTGATGATACTCAGTTGTACTTATCCACCCCAGACCACCCCAACGATGCCGTCGAGGTTATGTCCCGGTGCTTGGAAGCCGTACGGATCTGGATGGGTGGTAACAAACTCAGGCTCAACCCGTCCAAGACTGAGTGGCTGTGGCTTCCGGCGCCTCGGTTCAGCCAGATTATTCCAACTCTGGCCATTGGGGGCGAAACACCGGCCCCCGTGGAGAGGGCGCGCAATTTGGGTGTCCTCCTGGATTCCCGGCTGTCTATGGAAGATCATGTGGCAGCCGTGGCCAGGGGGGCATTTCATCAGGTTCGCCTGATGCGCCAATTGCGCCCCTTACTGGACCGGGGGGCCTTACGCACAGTCACTCAAGCACTCGTCACCTCTCGACTCGACTACTGTAATGCTCTCTACATGGGGCTTCCCTTGAGGTGCACCCGAAAGCTGCAGCTAGTCCAGAACGCAGCCGCGCGGGTGATTACGGGAGCGCCGAGACACTCCCACATAACACCTATCCTGCGCGAGCTGCACTGGCTTCCTGTGGTCTTTCGGGTGCGCTTCAAGGTTTTAACGACCATCTCTAAAGCGCTCCATGGCTCGGGGCCTAGTTATATGCGAGACCGCCTCCTGCCCCATACATCTCTTAGACCGATACGCTCCCACAGAGAGGGCCTCCTCAGGGTGCCGTCGGCTGGACAATGCCGACTAGCGACACCCAGGGGGAGAGCCTTCTCTGTGGCGGGCCCAGTCCTCTGGAACGACTTACCCCCTGAACTCCGCACCATCTCCGACCTCCGCCTCTTCCGCAAGTGTCTGAAGACACACCTATTTCACCTAGCCGGCCTAGCGTAACCTCCACACTGACCATTAGATAGTTTTTAAACTTGGGATTTTAATTTGGTTTTAGCGCAGGGTTTATTTATTAAAATAAGTATTTTAAATTTCATATATTTTATATTTTGTACGTATTTTAACATCCCTGTGCGCCGCCCTGGGTCCTAACAAGGAGAAGGGCGGGATATAAATTTAATAAAATAAATAAAAAAAATAAATAAGGCAACAATCAGGAAAGCAAAGCAAGACTTTGAGGAGCGTTTAGCTAAAAACACTCAAAGAAATAACAAGGACTTCTTTAAGTACATTAGAAGTAAGAACCCAACTGGTAAGGCCATTGGACCATTAGATAACAATGGAAGGCAAGGGATTATTAAGGAGGAAACAGAGATTACAGAGAGACTCAATGAATTCTTTGCTTCAGTATTCACTAAAGAAGACAGAGATCACATGCCTAAAACAGAGCCTATCTTTGTAGGGAGGGAAACTGAGGAATTAACCCAGATAGAAATAACCAGGGAGGAGGTCCTTGCATGTCTTGTTAAACTAAACACTAACAAAATCACCAGGACCAGATGGCATCCATCCATGAGTTCTCAAGGAACTTAAAGATGAAATTGCTGATGTCCTTGCCAAAATATATAATCTTTCCCTCAAATCAGGCCTTGTGCCAGATGACTGGAAGGTAGCGAATATAACACCTATCTTCAAAAAAGGATCCAGAGGTGATCCAGGAAATTACCGACCGGTCAGCTTGACAAGTGTCCCAGGTAAAGTGATGGAAACCATCTTAAAAGATAAAATTAACAGGCACATAGAAGAGAAGGCGCTGCTGAAGAAGAGCCAACATGGCTTTTGCAAAGGCAAATCATGCCTCACTAATCTGCTGGAATTTTTTGAGAGTGTCAACAAGCACATGGACAAGGGAGATCCAGTTGACATTGTTTATCTTGACTTTCAGAAGGCCTTTGACAAGGTCCCGCACCAAAGGCTCTTAAATAAAATTGCCAGACATGGAATAAAGGGACAGGCCTTGTCCTGGATTAGCAACTGGCTAAGAGACAGGAAACAGAGAGTAGCATTAAATGGACACTTCTCCAAGTGGAGGGAGGTAAAGAGTGGGGTCCCCCAAGGTTCAGTACTGGGACCCCTGCTCTTCAACCTTTTCATAAATTATCTAGAAGTAGGAGTAAACAGCAAAGTAGCCAAATTCGCCGACGATACTAAATTATACAGGGTAGTAAAAACTGAGAGAGTGTGTGAGGAGCTCCAGAGGGATCTCTTGACACTGGGGGATTGGGCAACCCAGTGGCAAATGAGCTTCAACATTAGTAAGTGCAGAGTGATGCACGTTGGGGCAAAAAAAACCAACTACATCTATAAACTGATGGGGTCTGAACTCCTTGCAACTAACCAGGAAAGGGACCTTGGTGTCCTGGTGGACAGCTCAATGAAGGTGTCAACCCAGTGTGCCACAGCAGTGAAAAAAGCAAACTCATTGCTAGGGATCATTAGGAAGGGTATAGAAAATAAGTCAGCAAGTGTCATTCTGCCTCTTTATAAATCTATGGTGAGGCCCCATCTGGAGTATTGTGTCCAGTTCTGGTCACCATACCTTCAGAAGGATATTATGGAAATGGAAAAGGTGCAGAGGAGGGCAACCAGAATGATTAGGGGGCTGGAACACCTTCCTTACCATCTGAGGCTGCAACGGCTGGGCCTCTTCACTCTAGAACGACGGCGCCTGAGAGGTGACCTGATTGAAGTCTATAAAATCATGCATGGTGTGGACAAAGTAGAAAAGGAAAAACTGTTTTCTCTATTGCACAATACTAGAACTAGGGGACACTCCATGAAACTTTTGGAAGCTAGACCTCAAACAAATAAGAGAAAGTATTTTTTCACCCAGAGGATCACTGGTCTATCACTCCCTGCCAGAAGAAGTGGTGACAGCTGTCAGCCTCGACACCTTTAAGAAAGGATTAGACGAGTTCATGGAGAACAAGGGTACCCATGGCTATCATGATGGATGCCTAAGGACACCCTCTGGGTTGGAGAGATAGGCAGGATATTTCTCAATGCCGTTTGCAGGGAATCATAAGCAGGTGAAGACATCTGCTTGGGAAGACCCTGAAGCAAATGGGGAGCCACTGTGTGAGAAAGAATGCTGGACTGGATGGGCTGTGGCCTGTTTCAGCAAGGCTATTCTTATGTTCTTATGTTCTTATCCATGAAGGAGGGATGAGAAATTTCTACAGTCCAGCTTCTTTGAAAGTCAGTGTTTGTAAACCAGTGCTTTGGGGCCACTTTGTCCCTCCCTTTCCCTTGGCAGCACTTTTCTCAACATATCAAACCAATATTTCTCTATTAGCAGGAAATGTAATGTGATACCTAAGTGTTTCTCTTGCAAGAAGCAAATCAGGCAATTGATCCACTCTGAAGGCCATCCTACTGTCAACAGCAAAAGAAAAAGCTTTTGCTCACAGCAAGTTTCACATATTGAAATGGCATATCATATAACAGTTAACATTTACTTTTCAAATACTGTATACAGAGTAGATCTAGTCTAGTATAATACACAAATATATTTGACTAATCTGAAATTGCTTAGGTCTCGTGCACAATTTCTAAACATTTCTTCTTCCTTATGACAAGGCTACAAGCTGTCTGCATCTCCAGGCTTGCCAAGTACAGCAGGCTGCCAGGCACCTTTGTATGTACATATATATATATATATATTTGCAAGAGAGGTAGGCTGCCACCATTTGCATGATTTATAAATACTAAACCTCTGCCTGAACATACAATCTGAACCTAAGGCAGTACTTAAATAAAGACAGACTCTTTCCCCACAGTTTTCCATTACTCTCCTTAAGACAAAAGTGTACACCCAACAGTCTAGCACATGGCTGTGCACATGGCATCACTCCTCAGGCTAACCAAACAGTAGGGAAATGAAAAGTGTTCCGTGAATTGACTGTTCCATGCATGAAACAGCTGGGTTCAGGTAATGTACGCACACTGATTGAAGCATGTAAGGCCTGGGCACAGGCATTGAAGGGCAAAATTGATCAAAAAAAGGACAAAATAATTGGCAGCAGTTAAGAAAGGGTGAGAGGAAGTATTGTAAAGATTAGGGAGAGGGAACAGGGCAAATCACATGGGAATGCAAGTGTAGCAGAAATGTCCTAGGAAGACTGTTGAGTGGGATGGTACAAAAAAAGCCCCGTAGGAAGGGAAGGGAGGTTGGGCTGAATCACATCAGTCTCATCTTACTTTCCTTGCAAGACCTTCCCAGCGTTTGGCTCAGGCAAAATCCCGAATAACCAAGATGTTTCAGATTTGAAGTTTTGTGGGGGTGGGAGTAAATCTTTATTTTAAAAAATGCAAAACAATGTAAGGAAAAAGTTAGAAAACAGAAAAGGGAAAGGGAAAGGGAAAGGGAAAGTGATAGAGCAATACTTAAAAATAGAAAAAGAAAACAGACCGATAGCTAAGGAAGTCGTTTCCTATCTACCTCACGGCACTTACATTTAAAACCACTTATCCTCTTCAAAATTACATAACACAGTTCCCTTCTCCTCATTTTCTGCTCTTATTAACCTGTAAATCCAGAAATCGTCACTTCTCCATTATCCATTTCCAGTAAAATGTTCATAAAATCCAAAAAAATACTATTTTAGAAAATCAGCTGTTGTTCCCTCCCTTTTCAAATAAGTCAGCTTATCAAGCTTTTCAAATAAGTCAGTTTCATCAAGTCGGCCTTACATAGCCTCCGCTGTTGACTAGTATAGATAGTTTTAAAATTGGGGGGGGGGGGGTTAATTGGTTTTAGCGCAGGATTTCATATTTAATAGATTTTTAATTTTTTGTATTTTTGTATTGCTTGTATATTATTTTAATTTTCCTGTGCACCGCCCTGGGTCCTTTCGGAGAAGGGCGGGATACAAATCGAATAAAATAAAATAACATAAATAAATAAAATATCCATTTCTTTAAATTCAGCCATCTTCACTGTATGTTCCGTCATTGTGGTTATTTAAGTATTCTTCCATTCTTGCACTTTGTGCATGTAATAAGGTCACCACAATTATCATATCTAAATTAATTGTCTATAAGTCAATTCTAATCACCCATCCATAAGTCTTAAGAGAAACAATTCTGGTCTCATCTGGATGTTATTTTTTAAAATGCTCTGCATCTTCCCATGTTTCTGTGTCCAATCTTTTTTACTTTTTCACCATGCTTGGTGAAGTGGTGGGAATATTTTAACCTTCAAAAAGGTTAGCAAGGGGTTCTCTGCAGGGTGGGAGCGGCCATGGTGGGTGTGGCCTAGTCAGCCTCCTGCACCATGGGGGGGCGGGGCGGTTTTGCTCTCCCTGGGCTCTGGAAGCTTTCCTCAAGCCTGCATCCAAAATGCGTAGGGATTCTGGGAGGGGAAGGGAGGGGGAGCCAGCCAGGAGTGAGATTTTGGGGTTCTCTGAACTACCCAGAATCTTAGCTAGAGGTTCTCCTGAACCCTTGAAAAACCCCAGCTGCCCACCCCTAGAAGTGTCACTTCATGCTTTCTATACTACAATTATTTAAAATATTCTTATACGGCCTAGATGATTTTTCCAGTAACATATATAATCATGCAGATGTTTTAAGTTTTAATTTCATTAGACCTGTACCAAGTCAGAATTATTCAACCAGGCTTCCGGTTCCGGCTCCAGCGGCGACGGGCGAGCCTAGCGCTCGCTCGCCGCTTTGTTGCCTTTTCTGCCCCCCCACGGGGGCGAGACGCTCCGGTTACCGGAGGTCTCCCGTAGGGTCGGCTCGGAGGAGACGTTTCTCCTCACGGCGGTGGGGAGAGCGATCCCCTCCGCGACCTAGGTGAGGAGGAACATGCTGCAGGGGGTTCTCCCTTCGCCAACGGCTGTCGGCGCCATTCACTTCAATGTAGAGGGCTGAGCGGAAGAGATCGGAAGGCTTGCCGAGGCTTCAGCTGCGAGGGAGAGTGAGTTTAAAAAGACCTTTTTTCGTTGCTGCCAGCCAGGCTGAACGGACTGGGAGGGGGGTGTTTGTTTTCAAAAAAAAACCCTCGGACTTAAGCGGCACTTAAAAATGGCTTCTCTGGAAGAGAAAACGGAAATCTTAAATCCGGACTGTCTCTAACAAGGGAAAGTGGTATGCGGCTACTTGCAACATTGTTTCTAGGTCTGGCTGGTTAAAAAAAATTTATTTTTCTACTCTCTCCTCTGGGCTCTGAGATGGGCGGTGGAAAGTGGCTTTTCTTTGTCTCTGCCTGACTATTTTAACTATGGAAAATTCCCAGCGTCTCTTTACAAGTGGGACTCTGGATATTAATGAAGAATTTTTTTCTTGTTGGATTTGTGATTCCTTTCTGGATTACCTTCGTTATTATAACTATTGAGCTGGAAAATTGTCTCTCTCTTGGTTCCTGAATTTTACAACGTTTCAACCTTGATCTGAACTTTTGGCTCCCGGTTAGTCTCACCAACCCCACCCTGAAAACGCCATTTTGGTGGCACTGACTTTAACAGTTAATCATGGCTCAAGAAACAGCACTGGCAAGTTTAGAACAACGGATGGCTTCTCTTGAAACTGTTATACAAACTTTGGTAAACGAAATTCAGGCCCAGAGGGCTGAAAACATCAATTTCAAGAAGGAGCTATTGGACACAAGGAAGCAAGTGCTGGAAAACACACAGAAGACTGAAGAATTGGAAGGGGGGTTGGTGGGGGTTAAGGGAGAGATTAAAAATGTTACTAAAGAGGTTGGGGAAATAGATGGGCATGTGTCTAGGATTGATATGGAAAGAATGACATATTTTTTGAGATTTCAGAACGTTCTTGAGGAATCTGGTGAATGCCTCCCTGATCTTATGAGCACAATTTTAGCAGACTATTTACAAAAACCTAAAGATGAGATCAGGGGGGACATTGACCTAGCCTATAGAATTAACTCAGCATATGCCAGGATAAATGAAGTGCCTAGAGAGATACATGTGAAATTTGTTAGAAGGTCAACCAGAGAGGAAATCCTGAGGGCGCAGAGAGAGAACCCTTTAATTTACTAACAAAAAACGGTCACTATCTTGAAGCAGATTCCTAGAAAGATTCGAGAAGCAAGGAGGAAATTTTCCTTCTTGTCTAAAATTTTATTTGATCATGGGATTTGGTTCAAGTGGGTGACAACCGAAGGGATGCTGGTGTTCTGGGAAGGAGGAAGAGTGAGGATTAAAACAGTTGCTGAGGCGGAAGCCTTTCTTAAAAAATATTCCTCTGCCCTGGGGGAAGATCCAGGGGGGACGGAGGGGGCCACGGCCCCGCCCGCTCGGGGCCAGGGAGGAGAAAAAGAAGATACAATAGCCAAGAGACTTAGATCGAAAAAATCTAAGTCTTGATTTTTCTGAACAATTTTGCATAATATCTGTATCTGGATTTTTTGTAAATGTCTGACAGCATGGAATTGAGAATTTAGGTATATGTACTTGCTTTTACCTTGTAGTGTTATGAAAAATGCTTTTTTTTTTGTTATCCTTTTATTGTGTATTTTGAGGTCTCGGAAGGGCCGACGACTCTGACGTGAATGCTCTCAAAATTTCTTTGTATCCCTTACCCTACCCTATAGAAAAATGTAAAACCAATAAAACTTTTTCAATATAAAAAAAAAAAAGAATTATTCAACCAAACATTCAAACTGCAATATATTTTGGTAGGTTTTGATCTGGCCATATCTAGACCTGCCCTTTTTTTAGAGCAGTGTTTCTCAACTTCAGTCATTTGAAGATGTCTGGACTCCAAATCCCAGAATTCCCCAGGCATCAGAAGCCTACAAATCTTCAAGTGGCCAAAGCTGAGAGAAACATTGGTTTAAAGAAATGATTTAGCAAACCAGGGAAGAGATCTCTCACATTTACTAATGCAGGCATGTTATCACAGCCTTTTTGTCATCTTCATAAAGATAATGTTTGCAATGTTTACACTACTAAAAATTTGCCTCTAGCATTTCTAGACTCATCCTGTGTAATATCCAAAGCTCATATTACATCATCCTGTGTAATATCCAAAGCTAAAATCTGGAAATAATAACTTTCAGTCACAATTCATAAGAGCTTGATCTAAAATGATGATCTCAAGGTGAAAGGGTTTCCTTTGTAATGCCCTTATCAATCACTCAGACTTCTCTGTTGTGTTCTCTTTTTTGTTAATAAAGGAGAAATACTCATTGTCTATAGCATGGTAGGATTCAGTGAATGGAAGAGACTCAACTATAGTGAACAAGGAATATTTTTTTAAAAAGAAAAGAAAAGAAAGTTTGTACCCAAAGCAGAAACTGGAAAATGAAAAGAAGTTATTTTTAATACATATGAAACCAAGAGCCTTTTATATGCCTGAATTGCTATTGAAGTCTGGTTTGATGTGATTACAAGGAGCTATTGTTTCATGAATGAATTTTAATCCTTTTGGCACAGCGAGAGAGGGTATAAATTTGTGAGCTAATTGGCATGCAGATCATTCAACTGCTTAGGTTCTGATTTGAAAGATTCAGAATGAATATGCCCACTTTTATTGAGGAAAGCTTTCGAAGAAGTGAAGGAATGCACTGTTTTGAGAAGCTTTACAAAACCGTGTCAAGTGGAAAGAGAAACATGTATATCGATAAGGTCCTTAAATTACCCCAAGAGCTGAGATTAATAATGAACAATTCAGTCAAGCATGGTCCTATTCATTTTCACTTTTATTCTTTCCCACATCTCAGATGTTTAAGAACAAGATCTAGCACATTCTAGGTTTAACAATTTTTCTCCCACTATGGATAAAAAAAAACATGGCAGCTACTGCATAGAACTTCCAAATAGGGCCATAGCTTGGAGTTATCATAGAATGGTAGATTTAAAAGGATCTTTTGTTCAAAGTCTTACGCAGAAAAAGAATCCACATTGGACCATCTCAGACAAACTGGTATCCATCTCTACATGAACATGTGCAGTGAAGAAGGAGGGCCCATATCTCATATACAGTTGCTGAACTACTAATTCTCGAAGTAATTATTTGTACCAATCAGCTCAAATCCCCAGCTCAAATTTCTCTAGAAATATCTATGGAAGAAATGGCTGGTTCTCTAGGCATGTGTAACCAATCATTTCATATATATGCTAGTTTAAAAGGGCATATTACACTAGTTGACACATCTTGAACACCAGCTATACTTTGTAGACATTTAAGATAGCTTTGCCTAGGGAAAGGAGGAACATTCAAAACTGTTTAAAATTGTCAACAAAAAAATTGGGTGATTTTTCTGAATTTCTCCAGAGGAAGGAGAAATCTGAGGGGGGGAGATTGACGGAAAGAACCCTTTCATGATGAATTCTCTTGAAATTAAACTACAGTTTAGTAAGCCTGCTGGATAAATGATTGTACACTTAAAGAAAATAATTTTATACAACTGCACCCTGAGAGAAATATGTGAATGCAAAAATACCAACCTTCGCCCATAATAATTTCTGTGAAATTTTCTTCTCAAGAATTTCTAAAGCAAATTATCTTTAAGCATTAAGCATTGGTTGGAAAACTGCTGGACAATTTCTCTACTGGACATGTGGACTTGAAATTGAAACAATGGAATTATATTATGTGGGACATAGGCATACAAAGGTGAGGCATGGAGGAGAAATAATGGAATAAGTATTGTGATACTGCAGTACAAGAACCATTGCATTTACTGCACACACATATATATAGGAAGCAGACCTTGCACTATGACATTGCAACAGTCATTTTCTCACTCTGACAAAACTGGCAGATTCCAAAGATGTCTCTAGACTGGGAAAGGCTTAAATTTAAGAGGAAATCTGTCAGACCATGCAAAGTGTTCAGAAAACAGTGTCTTAATTTTTTTTTTTAAAAAACACCATGCTTTCACACTGGTTCACTTGGATGAAGAGTAGGTAAATTCCATATAGAACATTGTTTATTATATTCCAACATAGATAAACATTTAGTTGATTGAATTC
This sequence comes from Rhabdophis nuchalis, assembly GCA_039707465.1. Lineage (NCBI taxonomy): Eukaryota > Metazoa > Chordata > Lepidosauria > Squamata > Natricidae > Rhabdophis > Rhabdophis nuchalis. The sequence goes on along the minus strand of CM077643.1, from coordinate 103,082,114 downwards.
CTGCCTACAGGGAGTCCAATTCCAGATTTATCACTTTAAGTTGGATCGTGCTTATATTCAAGAATATTATATTCTTATACTACTTATACTCCAAAGCTCACTGTAACGGCATTGCTAAAAAAAAATTAAGAGTTGTAAATTTAATTTTGCGAAGCTTTTTTTCTGGAAACATTATATTGCTAATTAGAGGTTATAAAACTTATGCTAGACTAATTTTAAGAGTATTGTTCAACTTTTTGGAATCCCTGCCATATATCTGACAACAATACAATTGAGAGGGTTCATAACTACCTCAACGGCCTCTACATGGGGCTCCCCTTGAGGTGCACCCGGAGGCTCCAGCTAGTGCAGAACGTGGCCGCGCAGGGGATTCTGGGAGTTTCTCGTTACTCCCACGTAACACCTCTCCTGCGCGAGCTGCACTGGCTGCCTGTTGTCTTCCGGGTGCACTTCAAGGTGTTAGTTACCATCTTTAAAGTGCTCCATGGTACGGGTCCTGGTTACTTGAGAGACCGCCTCCTACCACATTCCTCCCTTCGACCCGTCTGCTCCCACAGAGTTGGCCTTCTCAGGGTACCGTCAGCCGGTCAATGCCGACTGGCGACTCCCAGGGGACGAGCCTTCTCTGTGGTGGGTCCGACACTCTGGAACGACCTTCCCCCCAATATCCGTACCATCACGGACCTACGCCTCTTCCGTCTGATGGCAAAAACACATTTCTTTCATCTAGCCGGCCTGACATAGATTAGGGAATTTTAATTCAATATTTATTGGTTTTAATTATTTATTCAAATTTTAGCACAGATTTAATAATTTAATTGTTTTTTATATTTTGTATATTGTGGGGTTTTTATCTTTCTGTGCACCGCCCTGAGTCCCTTTTAGGTGAAATAGGGTGGTATATAAATCGAATAAATAAATAAATAAATAAATAACTATTTTATGAGAAAAGTTTTGCACTCTTCTCTACACAGTAGAATTCCCTATTGTACTAGGCTCGAAATTCTGTTTGGATAACTTAGAACTGTCACTTGCAGTCAGTCCTAGGTATTGCATACAAAATTAGTAATGCTTTACCTGTAAATGATTTTTTTCTCTTTTAATCGCAATAATATGTGCTTTAAAATCAATGTAAACCATTTTAAACTCAGTGGAAATTGTTCTAAATTTGACTGTGAAAATTATGATTTCCGTAATAGAGTTTGTCAAAGTCTGGAATGCTCAACCTGATTCAGTTGTCTTACCTACAATTTTCAGTTTCACTCACAAATTGACTTCTGTGGACCTTGCTTCATACTTAAGTGGTCAGTAGAGGGGGCATGCATATGTGCACTAACATGTCATCCCTATCATTGTACTTTTTTTTCTTTTGTTATTGTTCTCAAATTTGACAAATTCTAGTTTAGTTTAGTTTAGTTTTATTTGATTTGTATACCGCCCTTCTCCCTTTCGGGACTCAGGGCGGTGTACAGCCACAGTAAAATCGGTGATACAAAATCTAAAAGAATATATTAAAAAATATTAAATAAATTTGGCCTACATATTTAAAATCCCATGCTAAAATTACTTTAAAATCCCTTTAAAACCCGATGGAAGAGATGTAGGTCCGAGATTGTCCTTAGTCCAGGGGTAGGTCATTCCAGAGGGCAGGAGCTGCCACAGAGAAGGCTCTCCCCCTGGGGGCCCCCAGCCGGCATTGTCTGGCCGACGGCACCCTGAGGAGGCCCTCTCTGTGGGAGCAAACTGGTTGGTGGGAGGTATTTGGCAGCAGGAGGCGGTCTTGCAGGTAGCCAGGTCCCTTGCCATGGAGCACTTTAAAGATGGTCACTAGTACCTTGAAGCGCACCTGGAAAGCCACAGGCAGCCAGTGCAGCTCATACAGATAATAATCTAATAAATAAATAAATAAAAACTTTTCAAAAGCTTCAGATTTTCATTCTTAAATTGTCCTCAGCTCTGGAACTGTTTGGAATATTTAGCAAATAACAATGAAGAAACTGTAGGGAATTGTATGGTGGCCGCCAGAAAAGTTTTCATTAATTTTCTGAATTTTTTCACTTAAACATTAATTGATTCTAATGAATTCTAGTGGCTCTAATTGAGACTGACATACTAAATCAACTCAAGTAGCCTTTATTACAACTTCATAGTTCTGTTAAAACTACAGCTAATAAGTCACCTTTAGGCATGCAAATCTAACAAAAGTCACCACGTTTTTCTATGAATTATATTTATGTTGCTCAGAACTTGCAACAGATATTATCTCTCCGATGTTCAGAACTGTGGGTTGACAATTGCTTTTATCCTGTTTGCTGTCTGTTCAATTTATACTACACAAAAAGAATGAGAGGAAAGGGAGAAGGAGGAGATGAGATGGGGAAAGAAAAAACTTCAGAGAGGAAAATTAGTTCTACAAAGAAAAATAAAATGCAATTAACTGCCAGAATTGCTCGCATTAGCCCTCCCTTCACAATGCATGACTTCTGTCTGTTGAAATCACAGAATTATTATTGTAATAATAACAATAGCAACAAAAACCTTTAGCAATTCTACCTCCTGGCAATCAAAATAAAATAGCATTCATTTATTTATTTATTTATTTATTTATTTATTTATTATTTTAATCACATTTATATCCCGCCCTTCTCCACAAAGGGCCCAGGGCAGCGCACAGGAATTTAAAAACATACAAAACAATAAATACAAAATTTAAAAACATATTAAATTATAATCCTATGCTAAAATCCGATTTTAAAATCTCCAATTTAAAACTATCTAAAAATAGTCCCCACGGGAGGTTAGGCTAGGCTGGCTTGCTGAAAAAGATGTGTCTTTAGACACTGGCAGAAGAGGCGGAGGTCAGTGATGGTATGCAATTCAGGGGGTAGGTCATTCCAAAGGGCAGGGCCCGCCACAGAGAAGGCTTTTCCCCTGGGTGTCGCCAGACAGCATTGCCCCGCCGACGGCACCCTGAGAAGGCCCTCTCTGTGGGACCGGATCGGCCGAAGGGATGTATGGGGCAGGAGGCGGTCTCGCATATAACTAGGCCCCGAGCCATGGAGCGCTTTAAAGATGGTCGTCAGAACCTTGAAGCGCACCCGAAAGGCCACAGGAAGCCAGTGCAGCTCGTGCAGGATCAGTGTTATGTGGGAGCATCTAGCAGCTCCCGTAATCACCTGTGCGGCTGCATTCTGGACTAACTGTAGCTTTCGAGTGCACCTCAAGGGAAGCCCCTTGCATTCATAATGCTAAACCATGATTCAACTGTTGATTAATATCTATATGACTGGGCAATGGGCAACTAGTGATCAGGGATAATATTAGAATTCCTACCCTGGAATAGAAAACCTCCAAAGCTCCTTCCTACCCTATATTTCTATATATCTTATGCTTTGCAGACATAGCAAGAAACCACATGTCTCCCAACATTCATCATTCAACTTAATTCAGTTCAATTCATTCATTAAGAACCAGGTTTCACAATTAAAGGCATAGCGTTGTATAAATGCTAAATATCACATAAAATTGCCTTACAAAGTCTGTTAACTATCACTGTTTTAGGGTTGCAATTCCAAATCTTCCTCAAAATTTTTCAAGTCAATAGATTTTTGACCATTCTCTTCAAGGCCAAGCGAAGTACCTCCAGTTGGTGCATTTGAATATAATGGCTTTCCTAAGCCTGGAAAACAGCTTTCATCTATATTTTCTCCTATCTTTTTTATCTTCTGAGTCTATAGACATTTCTCCTCTTCTAGTTATTATGGTCTAGAAAGCATCTTGCCCAGCTTCCAATTACAACTCTTTCTTCTGTCCCAAAAACCCCACTTCCTGTGCAGGGACATGGACACATTCTAGGAGGGAAAGAGAGAAGTTTATGGGACATTATTTGATGGGATTAAAGTTCACAAAAAGTAAACAGGAATTCAAAGTGGATCACGGTATTTGATCTGGGTTAAAATATATGTTGTATGTTTTGATAACTATTAATGGGAATTCTTTTTGATGAGGACTGAACAATGTGCCATTGAAGAGGTGTTTATAAAGGGAGAGAGATTTCTTTTGCTTTATTACTTAGAGAAAGTGATGTTTTAAAAATAGTTTCTGGTTTATTTATTTATTTATTTATTTATTTTATTAAATTTATACCCCGCCCTTCTCCAAACGGACCCAGGGCGGCGCACAGGGATGTTAAAACACATATAAAACATATAAAATTTTAAAAAACTTATTCTAATAGACCCTGCGCTAAAAACCGAATTTAAAAAACCCAAATTTAAAACTATCTAAGAGTCAGTAATGGGGGTTATGCTAGGCCGGCTAGATGGAATAGGTGTGTCTTCAGACACTTGCGGAAGAGGCGGAGGTCAGAGATGGTGCGGAGTTCAGGGGGTAGGTCGTTCCAAAGGGCAGGGCCCGCCACAGAGAAGGCTCTTCCCCTGGGTGTCACCAGTCGGCATTGTCCAGCCGACGGCACCCTGAGGAGGCCCTCTCTGTGGGAGCGTATCGGTCTGAGGGATGTATGGGGCAGGAGGCGGTCTCGCATATAACTAGGCCCCGAGCCATGGAGCGCTTTAAAGATGGTCGTTAAAACCTTGAAGCGCACCCGAAAGACCACAGGGAGCCAGTGCAGCTCGCGCAGGATAGGTGTTATGTGGGAGTGTCTAGGCGCTCCCGTAATCACCCGCGCGGCTGCGTTCTGGACTAGCTGCAGCTTTCGGGTGCACCTCAAGGGGAGCCCCATGTAGAGAGCATTACAGTAGTCAAGTCGAGAGGTGACGAGTGCTTGAGTGACTGTGCGTAAGGCACCCCGGTCCAGTAAGGGGCGCAATTGGCGCATCAGGCGTACCTGATGGAATGCCCCCCTGGCCACGGCTGCCACATGATCTTCCATAAACAGCCGGGAATCCAGGAGGACACCCAAATTGCGCGCACTCTCCACGGGGGCCGGTGTTTCGCCCCCAATGGCCAGAGTTGGAATAATCTGGCTGAACCGGGGCGCCGGAAGCCACAGCCACTCAGTCTTGGATGGGTTGAGCCTGAGTTTGTCACCACCCATCCAGATCCGTACGGCCTCCAAACACCGGGACATAACCTCGACGGCATCGTTGGGGTGGTCTGGGGTGGATATGTACAACTGAGTATCATCAGCGTACAGATGATATCCCACCCCAAAACCACGGATGATCTCACCCAGCGGCTTCATATATGTGTTGAACAGTAAGGGCGAGAGGACCGACCCCTGAGGAACCCCACATATGAGGGACCTCGAGGCCGACCTCTGCCCCCCTGCCAACACATATTGCGACCGACCAGAGAGGTAGGATGAGAACCACCGCAGAACGGTGCCTCCCAACCCCAACCTCCCCAGTGGTTGCTATTAATGGGCTTTCTTTTTAATGAGGATTGAATGATGAGGCTTTAAAGCTGTTTATAAATGGGAGAATTTTGTTTTGCTTCATTTTTTAGCGAAAGAGATATAGTGGATTACAAAATGAATTTATTTGATTAAGATTTGTGTGTGTGTGTGTGTGTGTCACTATTAGCTATTAATAGACTTTTACTAATTAGGACTAAACAATGAGTTTTTATAGTTTGATTATTGATAAGAGGAAAAAACATGGGAAGAAGATATATGTTTTATTGAACGTATAGTTTCTGAAATTATACTTCTCTGGAGGAAGAGGGAATAATTTTTATGTATCATTTTTTTCTTATTTTTAATTTTTTTTTAATCTCTCTGCTCATCTTTTCTTTTCTCTACTTTTTATATTTTCCTTAGTTTGTATGAGTCTTTGTACTTGCATGCTCTGTATAAAATTATTATTGAAAGAAACACAATAGTTCTTCCTCCTAAAATTCCACAGCTCTGCTCCTTTGGATAAGACTTAAATGCATATTGGTATGGAATTAGACTTAAAGGCTTAGAATTTATGTATTGGTATTAAAGTCATTTTATAGCAATTATTAGTGTTACCTCAATATTTTACATCTGGGGAATGTTTTTCATCTAGTAAATTCGCAGAGGAAAAAATAAATGCAGTCTTTTTTTCTTTCTTTCTAATGAACTCTGTCTCCAGAACATATTTCAGTAGGATGCAGAGGGGGGGGAACTCATAGTGAAACCAATAGTAAACCAATTTATCAGTCCCCATGACAAACTTCTCATGTGAAACAAGTTGCCTTACTTGAGGTTAATCTGTAGAATGCCATATGCTTTAAGGGAACACTATCAAATGGCTCCTTTGGTAGGAGGAGGTGTCATCAACCTCTGAACTTGACAGCAAAGGATGGAGAAACTGGAAAAGAGAGCAGTGGCATGCTTTCTGTTTTGTGACTTATAGTCTGAATGGATGCCCTAGTTCAGGGGTGGGCAAACTTTGCAACTTTAAATCTGAAGGACTTCAGCTCCCAGACTTCTCCAGCCAGCTTTGCTGGAATTCTCCCAGAGAATTCTGGGAGCTGAAGTCCTTCAGACTTAAAGTTGCAAAGTTTGCCCACCCTGCCCTAGTTCCTCTCTAAACTGATCACAGTTAAGGTTCATTCCAGCCCAAATTTTATTTTATTTTATTTTATTTTATTTTATTTATTTTATTTTATTTTATTTTATTTTATTTTATTTTATTTTATTTTATTTTATTTTATTTTATTTTATTTTATTTTATTTTATTTTATTTTATTTTATTTTATTTTATTTTATTTTACGTGGCTTGTCAAACATGTACAAGATAATAGGTATAGGTATAAACATGGACATGAACAAAGGAAATGAGTACAAATAAATGTGGGCAGTAGGACAGAGATGGTAGGCACCTTGGTATGCTTATGCACGCCCATTTATAGACCTCTTAGGAATGGGGTGAAGTCCACGATAAACAGTTTGAGGTTGAAGCTGTGGGGGTTTGAGGATGTAACAACACAGTCATGTAGAGCATTCCAGGTGTTGACCACTCTTTTACAGATTAACAGAGTTGGAAGGGACCTTGCAGATCATTTAGTCCAATCCCCTGCCCAAGAAGGAGACCCTACATCTGCCACTAACTAGGATTGAACTCACAACCTCCTGATTGGAAGGCAAGAGCTCCACCTCTAGGAGGAGTTTACCTTGGGTGTGTATCTATTGTTTGCCCACATATTATTGTGGTTGAAGCTGAAGTAGTCATTGCAAGTAGGACGTTTTAGCAGACAATTTTGTGTACTATGCTTAGGTCAGACTGTAGGTGGCGTAGTTCCAGGTTGTCCAAGCCCAAAATTGTGTGTCTGGTGGCATAAGGTATTCTGTTGTGAGCAGAGGAGTGAGTACTCTTCTCGTGAAATACTTTTGGATTCATTCAATTGTATTTATGTCTGATATACAATGTGGATTTCAGCCAGACGAGCTGTATTCCATACCATACCTACTGTAGTCTTTAAATCCCTTAGACTTACATCTCATATACTTAGTCTTATTCCTTCCTCCTTTCTGAAGAAATGAATATTTTGCCTTCAAAATCAGTTGGGTGAAATGTTATCTCAGTCTTGAGAAGTGCTGTTTCCTATCTCATCAACTTGTTAATGCCTAACAAGTTACATTACATTGTCTCTCCATTGTTACTCTCTTATGCTTACCAAACAGGGATGGTTTTTTCTATTACTCAATGAGCCCTATCTATCTGCTCATGCTGGAATTTGAATTCTTTAAACTGAAATAACTAACAATAAGAGATAATGTTATAGGTTTTACTAAGACATTAAAAATTGATACATCACTAGATCCAAATGGAGTTCATCTGAAAGTTGAGTAAAATTACTGATCATTGATTACATACATACATACATGTAGGTCTTGATGTATTCGGGTCTTTTCCCATGTAAGATTAAATGTACATGGGAAAAGACCCGAATACAACAAGACCTACATACCTATACCCGTGAAAATCTACGAATATATATATATATGTTAGTTTTATGAGCTGATCAATAAATTAAATTAGAGAGAGACCAGGATAGATCGATTTCGAGCTCATTAGCTCTCATCAGCTGGCCATACCCTTTACTGGGACTCGAACCGGGGCTGTATTGCATGTTCAGGCAGGAGCCTAGCAATTCAGCCAAGCCAGCTCTCCCTTATTGCATCAGCTGAGACAGGGGTAGTTTACTATAGGTAATTTTTTCCACAACATCCTGTTAAGAGGCCCCAATTAAGGGAGGAGACAACATCTTAAAAGGATGTTGTGGAAAAAATTAAAAACTAAAATAATCAAGAATATGGGAGAACGTGTGAGAAGAATCATCATTATTTATAAAAAAACTTATTCCTGTCTCACTAACTTTTACGAGTTTTTTGAGAGGGTCATACATATTTGGTTAGTGATGCTCTGGCAAATGCTGTGTACACTGATATTTAAATATTTCTTTCCTACAATTTCTCAGTCTTGGAAAAAAAGATTAGCAGACACGGCATAAAATAGTGGGTCCTGTCATGCGCTGATAACTCTTGAAAAATGAAAAACTGGGATTAGGATTAAGTTGTCACAAGAGGAATGTAAACAGTGGCATTTCCCTGTGAATCTGTATTGGCACTTTTTAAAACTTTGTTCAGTAAATTGACGTACTTGGGGGTGAGCAATAAACTGGCCACCTTTGCAATTGAACTGATTTAATTCTGTTAACTACATTCGGAAACAGGGTACATAACTACATATTGTGAAATGCTCACAAATTTATACCACTGTTGGAAGTTATTAGAAAAACAAATGTCATATGACACACACAAAAAGGTTAAAAACCAACTAATAAATTTTGAAATATAACTATAAATAAAGGATTAAAAATGTATGAAATCCAACTTGGTAGATTTGACCCACTCCATACATTACTTTTCTTCCTTTTTTCTAACAAATATATTTATCATTAGGTAAACTTCAAAACTAAACTACAATTCCTGGAAAGAAAATATCTTTTCTTCTTCTTTATGCATAACTTTATCTGAAATAAATAACTTTGAAACCTAGAAAAAACTTCTGAAGGCTCTGAAATTGACAGTGAAACATCTCTGCGATAACTAATGACAGAAAAGCTCTCTATTCCATGTAAAACAAATAGAACATTTAGGAAGTAAAGCAAAGAAAGTGCTGTCTTTAAGGAAGGATGGCCCCTTTCTATCTTTTCCTGGTTGAGTTCCTTGTAAAGTGAAGCGTTCCAATTCTGTATGCTCTACAATGTTGTGTGTATGTCTGTATATTGAACAAGTTCACCCAACAGACAAATATACTATCACTCTCAGTGAAGTCTCATCTTGTATCACTGATTGTTCCTATTTAACTAAAAGAAAATGACTATCGACCTGTAATAGCCTGATTGCAATTGCCTGGTCCTACATTTGCTTTGAAATATTAGGGAACGGCTAAGGAAAAATCAATTGTGTTTAAAAGATTCTGAGAAAAGTTTTACAGCTCCAAATTAGGAAATGGTGTTAAGCAAATAAGAACTAATTGCTCTTAACTTCCTTTATAAATGCCCAGTTTTGCCTCATCTTTGTAGCATCCATCCAATGAGAACAAGAAATACTAGCCAAAGTTTACAAATGGGCCTCGGTAATAATTGTATTATCTTATTTATTTTATTTTATTAAATTTATACCCCGCCTTTCTCCTTGTTAGGACCCAGGGCGGCGCACAGGCATTATATAAAACCATAAATACAATATACATCAATTAAAAATATATTAAATCTGAGACATAAATGTGTTCTCCATATTCTGCTGCTCTAGCTGACCGTGCTATAAAATACACAAAATCCAGTCAGACTTGAACATCACAAAGCAACATCTGACATGGAGTTATGATCCTCAGAAACAATGGTGCATACCAGGGGTGGATTCTGACAGGCACTACTGCAGGTTTGCTCACGGGTGCACTGCGCACATACACTGTGCATGTGGATGCACTTGATGTGCACTGCGCGCACATGCACAGTGAAATTAAAATTGTTCTACCCATGCGCAGAAGTGAAAAAAAGGATGGTGTCGCCTATGGCACCGCCAGACAACCGGTTCTGGGGCGTGGCAGGTCTGGGTCGCTGACGGTTCCAGCAACCCAGGCCGCCAAACCACTACTGGTTTGGCCGAACCAGTCTGAACCAGTAGGAAACCACCACTGGTGCATACACATTTATTCTCCCCCCCCTCTCATTCATCATTTCCTTTTTACATAATATAGTAAGGAAGGTTGTTGAGAATGGCAAAGATAATGGATAATGAATATGTATGAAGAAAGAGTATAACCGCACAAATACATGAAAGAAACTCATAAAGAGAAAAAGAATTTTAGAAAAAAGGGTGTTCCCACCATACTGCTTTTCCACCAATATCAAAAGATTGATAGGAGGAGGAGGACTCACAGGTTGCAAATGCAACGTACTAACAAGCAAGTATAAAATACACTTTACAATACAGCATTAAAAGTTACTTTTTAATGCAAAATTATAACCATGCTCAAATGCCTTCCATTACAGAAAAGCAAGAAAAACTGAAGTGGCTATAATTATTTTCATCTTTCTTCTAGTTGTCATTTAAATGAGTCATAAGCCTATTTATTGAAAAAAATCATTTTGACAGTCAAGTGTCATTATACTAATATTAACTAAATGACGACAATTTTTTTTAAAAAAACACATGCAATTGCTCTAATTCTAAATATTTTTTTTCCTTTTTATGACCCTGTAATCCTTTTTATCAGGATGGAATTGGGGCAATGGAATGGAGCTGAGCATTTACTCCCCTTCTTGCTGCCTATGAAGAGTTCTCAGCAGATATTATTTCATTGTGCCCTGATAGAGAATCATCTGTTGCTGCCTAGAAGTGAATTTTCAACTTTCTGAGTGGAAGGCGAAGGTCTTCATATCTAGGCCACCGTGCCACTCCATTTCAATTCTAAACTTTAAGACTAATTCCTCCAGAGATATAACAGGGGTGAAATTCAACTGGTTCAGACCAGTTTGGGCAAACCGGTAGCTCCGGTGATCAGGTGGGCCTGCCAGCCCACCCCTGCACTTTACTGACCTATATCTTCTCAGTTGATTTGCATGGCAGAGTGGATTGCCGTGCCCCAGTTGTGTTACTCTCCAGCAGTAACGCGGAAGGTAAGTTTTCTTAAAATTGTGCATGTGTGTACAGTGCGTAATCACCAAACCAGTTGTTAAACCAGCAGGATCCCACCACTGGATATAAAGTGGTGAGAGAATGGAAGATTGACAAGTATATCAAGCAAGGGAAAATAGAAACAATGATTCCATTAGGGTAAATCAATGTAAATTTACTAGGGATTTGCAGTTGCCTAATTAAAATATGTCTATTCTACCGGAGTTCAAAGGATGAACTTATTCTGTGAAGGTTGCCACATTTTATTACAACATGTCTGAAAATATTATAAAAACATAAATGATAATCTGAGAATCTCCTATTATCAAACAAATTAATGATCAGTGTTACGATGTTTTCAATTCTCAAAAATCATCTATTTGCTTTTAACATAGTTCTATAGCTGCTCAAACAAAAAGGATTAAAAATACAAAACAACTTAACATCTGATTTGATATTCCATTCTATGTTAAATGTTTCATTCAAAAAGCATAATTCATTTTCCTTTTGGAGCTGAAGTCAAGTATGAAACACAGCTGGATCTGCCTGATATTTAAATATTTAAATATCTCAGTCATTACTTTTTTAAAAAAAGCATATTACTTCATTATCAAAATATAATAAAGCAGGTTAATAATCATGGAAGTTGTTCTTTGTCCTTCATTCTTCAAGCTAATTTTTAAGAAATTATCAGTTATGAAAACTGTTCTATGATTGCATTGCTAACAATCTGAAAACACTTGCCATTGGTGTTAAACATCCCTAATTAATTGTTATGTTTGTGAATAAATTATAAAAATAAGGCCAAGATAAAGATTATTATCCCACATTTTTTTTAATAATGATGGTTTCAAATGTTAATTTCACACCTGCTTTCGTGGTTTAGAATATCTTTTGTGGTTTAGAATATTTGCAGATAATTATTATCTTCATACTTTACAATACAGTTTTAATAGGCCATTCAGGAGTATGTCCAGTTGAAGGGTTTTTTTTAAAAAAAAGTTTGTACTTTAGTTAAGTGATTTAGAAAGAAAGTCAAGAATTATCATTGGACCTTTTACTGGAATCAAATCAATCAATCAATCAAATTTTTATTTGTATACCGCTTCCTCTCCCTGAAGGGACTCGGGGCGGTGCACAGGGGTAAAACATACAAACATAAAACAATATAAATATCTAAAATCAGATTAAACTACTATAACCCTGCGCTAAAACCTAAAATCCTAAAACACTAAAAACCCCTAAAAACCCAATTAAAAATTTAAATATACAGGCTGGAGGCAGGAAAGATAGATTAGGCCAGGCCGGCCTGCTGGAAAAAATAAGTTTTGAGCTTTCGGCAGAAGGAGCGGAGGTCCGGAGTTGTTCTGAGGTCGGGGGGTAGGTCGTTCCATAGGATAGGGCCTGCGACAGAGAAGGCCCTTCCCCTGGGAGTCGCCCACTGGCATAGCCTAGCGGACGCCATCCGGAGAAGTCCCTCTCTGTGCGAGCGAATCGGTCGAAGGGATGTATGGGGCAGGATGCGATCTCGCAGATAGCTGGGTCCCGTGCCATGGAGCGCTTTGAAGATGGTAATCAACACCTTGAGACACACATTTTCATTTGTTCCATTTTTTCTTTCATTGACAATAAAGCAAAGTATCCAATTTTGGTAGTTCCAGATCTCTTCTGGTTAGTACTGTTACAGGAATAAATATTTCTTTTTTATCCTGAGACATTCCTTGATCTTCCTAAAAAAAAATTGACTGGAACTGGAAGATTCCTTACCTGAAGATACCATTCCCCTGTGACTCTGGTCCCACAGAAACCATAGAGCACGTGCTTCTCCAATGCCTCTATTACAGAGACACTAACCTCATAACAATAGCAAAAGCACTTAGGGCTATATATCACTTTATAGTGCGTTACAGCTCTCTCTATGCAGTTTACAGAATCAACATATTGCCCCCAACAATCTGGCTCCTCATTTTACTGATGTCCGAAGGATGAAAAACTGAGTCTACCCTGAGCTGCTCAGGAATGAACTGTGGGCAATCAGCAGAATTAGCCTGCAGTACTGCACCAGCATGACTCTTATCTCACCATTATTACATAAATACCCAAAACACATAAAACACTATTATATCTTCCTGCTGTTTTCAGTTACCAAACATGCTATAACAAACAGAGGGTGCCACAAAGAAGAGGGAGTCAAACTTTTCTCCAAGGCACCTGGGGGCAGGACAAGGAGCAATGGGTGGAAACTAACCAAGGAGAGAAGCAACTTAGAACTAAGGAGAAATTTCCTAACAGTAAGAACAATTAACCTCTGGAACAGCTTGCCTCCAGCAGTTGTGAATGCCCCAACCCTGGAAGTCTTTAAAAAGATGTTAGACAGCCATTTGTCTGAAATGGTATAAGGTTCCTGCCCATGCAGGGGGTTGGACTAGAAGACCTACAAGGTCCCTTCCAACTCTGCTATTGTATTGTAAACAATGGTTTGTTTTGCAAAGCAGCTTCTAAAATTCGTTGAAATATATTCTTGTGTATCTTCCATGCTTTCTAATTGACTCTACCCCACTGTCCTGTATGTTGGTCTATTACCATAATAAAGATTTGATTTGAACTTAAGAGACAAAGAAATTGTTTTTTTTTAAATTAAGGAATGACCAATTGTGCAATACAGAGAAAGAGAGAAAATAAAATCCTTTTTACTCAGCATATCTTTACCAGCCTATACTCTGCAGCTGTGTGAAAAAAGTTCAGGTTTATCAATATGATATAAGAGGGCAAACATACGATCACTTTCTGGATCTTTTTCTGAATTGGACCTCAGGCTCCATGTCAAATAAATAATTTAGAGTGGCTGAGCACCACCAGAAAATAAAACGATCAGTCATTTTAGCTCCATTATTGATCACCAGTAACGAGATATTTGCTAAGACAAATAGTCCTTTTATCACAGCAGTAAGTTTTAGCCTCTCCTGACTAAATAAATCACACTGAAGTGCTTGTTGTTTGAAGAGGTGCAAACATATCTGTAATTCCTCCCTTTTTTTAAAAAAAATGCATCAATTTATAGAATTCATGTTATGTAGAAGACATGCTACTTGCCAGTTTCCCATCCATCACCAGACATTATTATCATGCATTTCTGTTTAGCAGTCAGTTGTTGCTTCACACTTCAATCAGTGCAATTTTTTTTAAACTACAATGTCTACTCATTTTTCTACATATACAATGGTGGGGAGGTGAACCTCTTAACCTCTATTTTGCATCTGCCCTTTCTCAGAAGGGAAATGAAGCCTTAGTTGGAAACCGTTATGCCACTAAGGGTGGCAAGGAGCTGCAAATTAGGACAGGTGGGGTGGGGGATAAAACAGAACGTGCTTAATTTAAATTTATTTAGGCCAATTGTTTAAATCAGGCTACTAAAGGTACTAACAGGTAATCTGGTAATCTTTAGGAAATCATGGTGGATAGGCAAAATCCAAGTAATATTATCAATTATTTCTGATTCTGGATGTTGCTCTTCCCAGAACTGGTACCTTGTTCTCAGATATTCTCTACTGATTGGATTTGATTTCTAATAATAAATAATAATAATAATAAAACTGAATTTATTAACCGCTCCCTCTCCCCACAGGGACTCGGGGCGGTGCACAGGGAGAATAAAAACCATAAATATACAAAAATACATACAATTTAAAACAGATTAAACAAACTCCTGTGCTAAAATCCCATTAACTAAAAATCCCCACTCAATATAAATAAACAATTAAAAAAACCCATAGAGAGAGAGACTACCCTAGGCCGGCCAGGCGGAAAAGATGTGTCTTTAGTTTCAGGCGGAAGGAGCGGAGGTCCGTGGTCGTTCTAATATCGGGGGGAAGGTCGTTCCAGAGGGCCGGGCCCGCCACAGAGAGAGCCCTTCCCCTGGGCGTCGCCCGCTGACAAAGTCTAGTGGACGGCACCCGGAGAAGTCCCTCTCTGTGGGAGCGAATCGGCCGTGAGGATGTGTAAGAGATCATTATTTCTTGTTTTAATTCTTCATATATTTGTGAACAACTTTTCTTTCTGTAATCCTGCAGCTGCTGACCCTGGTTGCTCAGCCAAAAGTCCTGAGGTCTGTAACACATTTGTCACCTCATTGACCCAAGCACCAAAAAAAGCTAGTATGGGTTACTGTAAATTATGTCTCAACATATTGTTTGTGGGAGTAATATCCTTATTATCTTTTGGAGATGAGGGGATGAGCTACAAAAAGAATTAATACACAGACACACACATGCATAAATGGTATGCAAAGGTCCATCTCCACCATTTTATTTTGCTTCAGGGATGCCTGATTTTTGCCTCCAAATATTATCAGTTTTGTGACTAGGATTCAAATGGACTTGAATTGCCCATTATCCTGAATCCTCTTCTTGTTTTCAAACTCTATACAATAATAATTGAATATGGGATGCCTGCAGCTCCTCTCTAATACACATATATATATATATATATATGCTGGTCTTGTTGTATTCAGGTGTTTTCCCGTGTAAGAATTCTTACACTGGAAAACACCCGGATACAACAAGACCAGCATACCTTCATCCGTGCAAATCTACGAAAACAAACATATATATTGCTGCTGTCTTAATAGGTCTCTGTCTGGATGATCTCTAGGTTGAGTCGAAGGGCAGAGAAGGATGACAAGTTTGTCTCCTCCCTTAAAATGGGCCTAAAAAACAGGAGCTGTAAAATATTTGCTCATCAATAAGAGTCCTGTAAAAGGATGATGTAATCAGGGAAGCTGGTTAGCTCAAGGCATAGAGAGGTTTGCCTCAAGTGCTGGAAAGCGCCGGTTCAAATCCCAGTAGAAGAAGTATGGCCAGCTGAAGAGGGCTAAGAAGCCCGAAATGGATCCATCCTGGTCTCTTAATTAATTATTAAATCATCCCTTAAAAAATCTAACACATATCTAAAAAGACAGCAGCAATCTTAATAGGTCTCTGTCTGGATGATCTCTAGGTTGAGTCGAAGGGCAGAGAAGGATGACAAGTTTGTCTCCTCCCTTAAAATGGGCCTAAAAAACAGGAGCTCTAAAATATTCGCTCATACATACATATATATATATATATATCCGGGATCGGATCCTGCCCCATACATCCTCACGGCCGATTCGCTCCCACAGAGAGGGACTTCTCCGGGTGCCGTCCACTAGACTTTGTCAGCGGGCGACGCCCAGGGGAAGGGCCTTCTCTGTGGCAGGCCCAGCCCTCTGGAATGACCTTCCCCCCGATATCAGGACAACCACGGACCTCCGCTCCTTCCGCTTAAAATTAAAGACGCACTTTTTTCGTCTGGCCGGCCTTGGGTAGTCTCTTTTTAGGTTAGGGGTTTTTAGGGGTAATTTTTAGTTTAGTTTATGGGTTTTAGCGCAGGATCAATTTAATCTATTTTTAACTTTGTATTTTGTATTTGTCTGTGGTTTTATTTGTATTTTTAATTGCCTGTGCCCCGCCTCGAGTCCCCTTGGGGAGAGAGAGCGGGATATAAAATTAAATTATTATTATTATTATTATTATTATTATTATTATTATTATTATTATTATTATTATTATTATTATTATTATTATATATAATTGTTCCACAACACCCCATTAGGGCCCCCAATTAAGGGAGGAGACATACTGTTTCCTTTTCTGCCTTTCGGCTCATCACCATCTAGACAGAAAGCCATGAGTTCCATTGTGTGGTTTTATTTTAATATATGTGTTAGTTTTATGAGCTGATCAATAAATAAATCAGGGAGACTAGTATAGATCTATTTCGAGCTTTTTAGCTCTCATCAGCTAGCCATACCCTTATTGGGATACTAATCCTCCTGTCTCAGCTGATGCAATAAGAGAACCTTCCCTGGCTGAATGGCTAAAGGCTCTTGCCTGACATGCAATACAGCCCCCATTCGAATCCCGGTAATATATATACACACACATATCTAAAAAAATTTACACAACAGAACTCATGGTTCTCTGTCTAGATGGTCTCTGGTGATGAGCCGAAAGGCAGAGAAGGAAACTGTATGTCTCCTCCCTTAATGGGGCCCTAACAGGAAGTTGTGAAAACAATTATCTGTCTATCTATCTATCTATCTATCTATCTATCTATCTATCTATCTATCTGTGTGTGTGTGTGTGTGTCTGTGTGTGTGTGTGTGTTAGTTTTATGAGCTGATTAATAAATTTTTAAATTTGAGAGACCAAGATAGATCTATTTTGAGCTTATTAGCTCTCATCAGTTGGCCACACCCCACTGGGATTCGAACCAGGGCTGCAATGCATCCAAGGCAGAAGCCTAGCACTACAGCCTAACCATTTTCTACCCATTGCATCAGCTAAGACAGGAGTATTTAGTATATATATATACACACACACTTAACTACTGCCGTTTTACAGGAATATGCACAGAGTAAACAGATATAAAAGAAACCCAAGTAGCTCCTTTTATCAGGGTGTTTACTGTACAGAAAACAGTAAACTTTCTTTCTTTCATATTAAGTGAAATGGTTTTCTAACAAGTTTTCTGACAAATAGTTTTCTGGCTATAATGTATGGGTCAGCTATTTTTCTTTAAACTCCAGTTTAAATGATTGTATAGCTACCATTCTCTTCTTCCTTCTTCCTTCTTTTTTTCTTGCACCGTTGCAAGATCTCACTTTTCAAGCAGGCCACCATTCAGCTAACATTATCTCAATAAATATTCTTTCTAGCACAGACTGGAGTGTCATTTTGCAGTTATGGATGCTTATCACAGCTTCAGGGGCAAAACATTAATCAGATCTGAATATTGATTGGGGGGGGGGACCTTGTTCTTTAGTACCTATACCTTGGGGGATGATCAGATATCTCTTTCAAGTTGAATTGGGAAAATATAAATGCAAAATAATTACTTTGTGTTAGTTTGCTGCACTGGAAGGCAGACTGCGGATAATATTGTTCTTCCAGTATTGCTGCAATAAAAGACATCATAATTAATAGAAAGGGAGACCGTTTCAATTTGTTGCTGTGGTTGTTATTGTCTTAAGGGTTTTGGATTTCATTATTTCCATATTTATAGTTGCTAATACCTCCACAAAGTAACAGAAGAATTGTCTTCAGCAATCACTAGCCTATTTTTAGGATGCCTTAATCTGAGCTGTCATACAGAATGATTTTGTTGTGATGGTTTAAAACACTCGCCTCCCTCTTCTATTTTCTTTTAGGGGATAGATAACTTTGTCATAAGTCATTACTTCTTTTGGCTTGAAGATCATGGAGACCTCTCACTTATTTCTTCTATGGTGGCACAAACATAAACCAATGATTAAAGTCTCGTGCATCTTAAAGGACAATCTGCCTGAACATACAATGACAACCTCATACGTGACCTTTTCCCACTTGAATCAACTACATCACAAACGCAACTTAAAAACATGTCTTTTTTTTCTGTCATGTCCCCTTAATGCTGATTTCATCCCATGAGTGAGGCACCCTGAAGTCATCCTCAGCTGCACTGGTTAAAATAGTGTGTCTCCCTTCTTTCAACACCAATGAAAGTAGCCTCAAAGTAATGTTTCCTTTATTTATTTATTCTGTATTGTCAAATCTTGTGATTTGTTTAGACTGAAGGGTTCTTCAGAAATCAGGCCTCTCCTTCCTACTATTTATCGTGTACATGAGACTATATGGAAAGGATATCCAGGTAGTCCTTGACTTATGACCTTCCCTGGGACCAGAATTTCCATTGCTAAGCAAGGCAATGGTTCAAATCAAATCAAATCAAATCAAATTAAAATTTATTAACCGCACCCTCTCCCCACAGGGACCCGGGGCGGTGCACAGGCATAATTAAAAACAATATACAAAATACAAACATTACTTAAAATAAAATTAAATAAATCTATTTTATTTATAAATTCAGTGAGTTGTGCCTGATTTTACCACCATTTTTGCCATGATTGTGAAACAAATTACTACAGTTGTTAAATAAATCATGAAGTCATTAACCAAATCAAGATTTTCCTGTTCAAGTCGCTCATCGGAAACTGACTGGGGGCAATCACATGACTCCAGGATTTGCAAGCAACATAAATACACCCACACTCCACAAACCCCTGTCCAATATGTCATCTAATATATCCATCTGTCCCTTTCAAGCATAATCACACCCATACAACACAAATGCACATTTCACAATAACCTTTCCATTTTTTCAGTCATGACATTAATAACCCAACCAGATGTTCTTCCTGTCTACTGGCCCTCCTCCTTCATTCCTTCACTGGCCCAACAAGTAACAATCAAGATGTACAGAAAATCACTCTGGAAAATTCTATTAGTTTAATATCAAAACTTTTTACTTCATTTGAAAATCCCTAGTTGATTTGCTTGAGAAGGAATATCCCATTTTCACCAACTTCTAGATTCTGGTGCTTGTTCAACTGAAGTAAAATTTAATATTAATAAAAAGAAATCTTCAAAATCTGTGAACTTCCTTTCACAAGCACAGCAGAACTGACTCTTAAATAAAGGATAACAACCATATATTCTGAGATTCTGATGGTAGAGCCATTTGTGTTTGTTATCCTTGATAAATCATTTCTTGAGCTGCTAAAGCTGGTCCTTTATTCTGGCAGCACTATAATAAACAGCTCTCAATCTGTAGCTCTTCTCTCATCTTAATGCCCCAAACTTTGGCTGGAGGGGTTGTGTGAGTTGTTTGAAGTCAGTGCTGTCTCTGGTTGGCTGTGTGGTTGATTTGAATTCTGAGGGGTTCAAAGGCTCTCAATTAGTATGTGGACCTTCTCTTATCTTAACACCTTAATGCCCCAAAGTTTGGGGGGTGCTCTGCTCTGCTGTAAGTAGACATGACCTATATATTCTGCATGGTGATCCCAAGGTACCGTATTTTTCAGAGTATAAGACTCATCTTTTTCCCTCAAAAAAGAGACTGAAAATCTGGGTGCATCTTATACGCTGAATACAGCCCCCTTTGCAAAAATGGCCGAGCATCGCCTTTAGGAGGCTTCCAGAGTGCTCCTGGGGGCTGGGGAGTGCAAAAATGAGCAAAAACAGGCCATTCAGACCCCCAGACCCCAGGAGCACTCTATAAGCCTCCTAAAGGCTATGCATACCCTTTTTTGACAAAACATGGGCCTGTTTTCAGGAGGTCTGCAGAGTGCAAAAAATATTTTTTTTAATTTGCCTCTTCAAAATCTTGGTACATCTTATACTCTGGTGTGTCTTACACTCCAAAAATACAGTATTTTACTGTACTACCTAAGGCAGAGCAACTGGTACCTGCCCTATCCAAAGTTAAGATGCTAAACTAATCTAGCCAGGTTATTTTGACAACTGAAGCAGAAACCTCACTTATGTCTTTCCCATTTCCCAGTTTTAAACACATACACACATGCATGCACTAATGATATATTAAATAACTAGAATGTGCTGCCCTTTTATGACATCCAAAATCAATTACATGAGGCAACTGTCTCACTCTCATGGGACTGGATGTACATTCTACAGTGATGTAGCTTTCACTTATTATTATCTTTCCTTTCCTTTTTTCCTTTTTTAATATAGGCAGTCACCACAGGTGAGATAAAATCAACCAGACCTTGTTTGTGCATAAGCCTTGTATCATGAAAAGACAGCCGTAGTGAAGTTAAAGATAAAGTGTGCAACCGCCTAAGGATCTGTCCTTCCCCTTTACATATTGTTGTTGCTGTTGTCAAAAATATACTTTCACAGCATAGCCCTGTAAGTTTGTTGCAACCCAAAATCCCCCAAAGAAGTTTTGAAGCTTAAAGATCAAACTTTTCTATGGATTACTTTCCGTTTCATCCAGTGCACAATTATTGGAAAGCCAGACCTTTCTGCTTGCTGTGTTCTCTGCCCATATGATAGAATTAGATTACTAAGGATGCTCGACAAAGGCCCTATTTTCCCATGGCTCAGGACTTGGTTTGTTGAATATGCATAGAGAAATATCAGAAGGAAAACAAATTAAGGCAATACAGACCATAATAATTACCTTATTGGTCATGCATTTCATAAAGGAGTTATTCAGAATTGACATTAGTCTACTGTTAAGTACATATATTGTTAAAAAGGCCATTAAAAATAAGAAACCTATCTCTCAGGCAGATATATTTACTTTGTCATATTTGACAACAGAACTCATCTCATCTCCATAGATATTCTATGTCTGAATGCAAGGGACACACAATCTTTCCCTAGAAAATAAATCATTGTCCATCAAGGAATGTTCTCCTATATCAGCCAATGCAATATGTTCCCTGTAGATGCCTTAACCACCTAAGCCAATAAGCCAAAGACCAGAATCTCCTTTTCAGCTCTTTGTCCATCTAGCATATGCAATTACTTCTCAAACCAGTGATTTATCACTGAGGTAAATGATAAGGATAGGCAGTAATTAATAAAAGAGCATAAAAGTCAAGATGGAGTTGCAGTAACTTAGCAGCAATGGCCACTTGGTAGACAGTAGTCTGTGGTTGATGGGAAGTCAACAGCATTAAGAGTGGTGATGCCTCAGATTTGATCTTTAGCAATTTCAGATTGTTTCATGGGAAAGTCAGACTTTTCTATTTGCTGTATTCTCTGCCCATGTGATAGAATTAGACCACTAATGATGCTCAGCATGCTAACAAATTAGCTATTGATCAAATGCCATTACATATGACATTAGTCTATCTGACAAGCTCCTGGGGAAAAAAAGAATAACAAAGTGGTTTTCCTAATAAAAGATGACTTGTGGAGCACACCTGTGTATGTTTACACAGCTAGAATTTAGCTTACATAGTGCCTAGATATTACTCCACAGATAAGAGTGAAATCAGTTGATTTAAGGGAGAAAGAGAAAAATGATGTAGATGATCAAATAGCGTTATCGTTTAAGCAGCATAGGCAAAGGAATACAGAGTAGATGGATGCTTTCATAGGAAAATGTTACACCAATCAAATGGGAGATTATTTATTAGATGTACTCACTAGTTGCAGAAATTGTTTGTTGCCTGATGCATAACCATTGTAACTATAGAACTGCCTGGCCATGCATAGCTCCAGTTACATTGTAATTTAATTCAAACCCCACTGATCTATTCAGATGTGTCTTTCAATTCCTGTGAGAATGTGCTCACCACACAGAACCCCAATAGCAATATGCAACTAGAATTCCCTAAATAAATCTAGATGGGATCCTATTTTGACCTATTTATCCTCACCTTAACTTGCAAAACATATATCACTTTCATCCAGTTTACTAGCTATTAAAAGTCAAGGATACATTTATACATTAGTCTAGCTACACATTTATTACTGGGTCTAGGGTTGGGGTTAGGACCAGGGGTAAAATCCAGCAGGTTCTGACAGGTTCTGGAGAACTGGTAACAGAAATTTTGAGTAGTTCGGAGAACCAGCAAATGCCACCTCTGGCTGGCACCAGAGTGGGGTGGGAATGGAGATTTTGCAGTATCATTCCCCTGGAATGGGGTGGAAATGTATTTAGCAGTATCCTCCCCCTGCCACACCCACCAAGGCCCATCACGTCCACCATGCCAAGCTTACAGAACTAGTAGTAAAAAAAATTGAATTTCACCACTGGTTAGGACTCCATGGAATCAGAGTCCAAAATGGACATCACCAATGGATTCAGAACACTTTATTATCCTTAGGTGGGTGCTGACTTTTAGAGCCTGTCATTTCTATGTTTCCTGGTAAAATACATGGTTAAATCCCTTTGGGGGGGCAAATCTTCCTAGTCTTAGGGTTAGGTCTCCATGAATTTGGAGTGCAAAATACACATCACCAACAGATTTGGAGTAATTCATTGTGCTGTGGAGACACCTGATGTTTTGAACATGCCTTGTCTACATTTCCTGGTAAAATACATGGGAAAATCCCCTTGGGGGGCAAATCCACCTAGGGCTAGGGTTAGTTCGCTATGGACATTGCCAATGGATCTGGAGTGCTTTATTATGCTTAAGAGAAAGTTGTCTTATCTACATTCTTGTTAAGATACTATATTATAAGCCATTTCATAATTCTTCAGCCTGGAAAGGAGCATTAAAGCAAATTAAATAAATATTTTAATGAGAATAAATCACAGCAAATTGTCGTTCGACTAAAACCTTTGTTTCTCTTACTATAAAATAAAATGTGTTGTAATATCACAGGATACATTTCTAACGTGTTTGCTCTAAGTACTTACTCAATTGATCATTATTATCACAAGTACAGTAATGGCATGTAATCTGTCTATTAAAAGATTATTATCATTACATTCTGTTTAAACTAACTGATGTAAGCATTGAATACTAATCAGCATTGCAATGACTGCTAAATTTGGTATAAATGCAGTATTATAGCCTGTTTTGTCAAGAATCTATAGTCCTAGTTTATTCTTGGTGATAAAAGATAATAACTAAATGCTAAAATTAAGTGCTTTACAAAAAAACCACTTCAAACTAAAATGTTATTTCTAGCAGATCCTCTAAATTCTCTTCCTACGTTTGAACTGATTATCAGGATTTTTTTCTCTCTCATTAACAGCTGTCACCCCACAGAAAATATATTTAAGTAACTTTATAGCAAGCCTCTCAAAATAACATAATAGAAAACACAGAAAGAAAACATGACTATCAACTTTCTACCTTGAGCAAAGTCCAATGGTTTTTTTTTTTTTCATGAATGGGACACAGTAATGAAGAAGAGATTTTTTCACCAATCACTTAACTTATCAAAACAAATGTGAGCAGCCCATAGCTCAAAAACTTAACACATGATTTTTTTTTAAAAAGAAACGTATGCGGGCTGACTCAAAATGCATAGATCAGTGATGACTAACTTTTTCTATCACCACATTCTGACATGCATGCCGGAAATGGCATATAGAATCTTGCTGGTCTTTGCGCATGTGGGAGCATCCAAAACTTAAAGACCAGCATTCCATGCATGCATGCACTGGCACCCACGGGTGTGCACCCACAAACAACTGGCCATCACACATGCATAGGATGGAAACCCAGAAGTTCGGGTGCCATCGCATGCAAGTATGCTGGAATGCTGCTCTTCTGGGCTTCGGCACTTCCACATGCACGAAGGCCAGTGTGTGCACACAGAAACAGAGAAGTGGAGCCAGTGAGACCTCGCATCCCAGGCGAAATAGGTCTGCATGCCACTTCCAGCACATGTGTCATAGGTTTGCCACCATGGGCATAAGATAGTCTTGCAGGAATCATGGCAAAGGTAAGGCTGACCATCTGAATCCGTATAAATATGTATTACATTGTGCACTGATCTTTCCATAGACTACATCTCCAATAGTGAGGGTCATAAAAGAAGAATTTTTTAAAAAGAAATCAGTTTACTTTTGAGTGTCAGAGAGAACAATGTTTGTGCTCCTGAAAAGCAGGAATCTAATCTCAGCAAGGATCTGTCAACTAGCCCTGCTTTAACAAAAGCCCATAACTTTAACAAAAATAATTGAAAAATATGGACATAGGAAAATCCTAACATCTAGGGAAATTCTAAGGAAATCCTAGCTCCTACATCCTAGCAGAATGTCAGAGACTACGTTTGGAAAGGGAAAGCAGGAAGGAATCACCCAGAGATTAACAATCTCACTGATGAAAAGCAGGCAAGATATAAGATAAAGACAGTATGCAGAGGGATCCCATCCTTCCTTCAGATTTCTAAATTGTAAAATGAAAAATAAGTCAACTTAAATTTCATTTTCAGTGTTTATGCATTGAAAAAGTTAAGCATGCTGCTATCATAGTCTAGGAAAAAGTTGAAACTAAAATACATGTGGTTCAGGGGTTTTAAAGCCAATCTGCTTAAAGCAAATAAAACGTGTTTGATAAAGGTGTTACGATGGTCAGGAAATTATTTTCATTTAAAGCTATATTGAAACTATGTTCTGCCAAGTTGCCTACTGAAGTTTGAAATGCCAAAAACCTCATTTGATCATATTCCATCAGCAATATATTTTGCAACTCACTCCAATGAAGAACAAAACAACTATAAACCAATAAGAACTATAAACCTACTAAAAACAAAACCATAAAAGACAAACTAGGAATACAAATTAAAATTGGCAAGAAAATGGCAAGAGAACAACTGTTCAAATCACCAGGGCCTGATGCAGAGGTGGGTTGCTCCTGGTTTGGCCCGGAGTGGGTGAACCAGTAGTAGAGGCAGCAGGAAGCTCCATCCACCTGCCTGGACACTTCTGTGCATGCGCAGAAGCATCATGCACGAGAGAGTGTGCATGCATGAGTGAACTGGTAGTAAAAAATATTAGAAACCCAACACTGGCTTGGATAACATTCCAGAATTGGAGCTGGTAGATATGATCTCAGAACGACCGACCAATATCTTCCGAATATCCTGGAGCATCAGGAAACTGGAAAAAAGCCAATGTGGTCCCCATCTTCAAAAAGGGAGGGAACAAATCCAGGAAACTACAGCCTGACATCAATACCTGGGACGATCCTGAAAAATATAATCAAACAATAGATTTGTGATTACCTGCAGATAAGCAAGGTTATAACCAGAAACCAACAAGGATTTGTCACAAACAGATCATGCCAAACAAATCTTATTTCATTCTTTGACAAAGACACTAAATTAGTGGACCAGTGAAATGTTGTGGACAAAGTATACTTGGATTTCAGTAAAGCATTTGACAAAGTAGACCATAACCTACCTCTTGGTAGGATAGAAAAATGTGGGATAATCAAATGGATTTTGTAACTGGCTGACAAACTACATTCAATGTGTAGTCCTTAATGGAAGTATATCTACAAGAATGGAACTAAGCACTGGGGGTCCCCAAGGTTCTGTTTTAGACCCTGTACTCTTCAATACCTTCATAAAGCAATTTAGATGAGAGAATAAAAGGAGAATTCATTGCAGATGATACCAAGCTGGCAGCAATATCAACACTTAATAGACTGAAGGATCTTGACAGACTTGAACATTCGGCCCTATTTAACAAAATCAAATTCAATATAAAGAAAAGTAACATTTTACATGCAAGAAAATCAAATGTGCAGGTACAGATTAGGTGAAACTTGGTTCAATAGCAAATGTGAGAGGCATTTTGGAATCCTAGTGGACAGTCACTTAAATATGAGCCAGCAATATACTACAGCCACCAAAAATACAATGTAATCCTGGGCTACATTAACAGACAGATAGAATCAAGATCATGTGAAGTGTTAGTACCATTTTATAATGCCTTGGTAAGACCACATCTGGAATATTGCAATCAGTTTTTTTCATCACAATTTTAAAAAAATGTTGACTCTAGAAAGACTGTAGAGACAAGCAAAAAAGATGATTAGGGGGCTGGAGCCTAAAGCATATGAAGGATGGTTATAGGAATTAGGTCGTCAGTGTTCAAAAAAACTCTTCATAGTAATTCAGAATTGTGAGACAAAGTCCATCAAAGTAAGATTTTATTACAGAAGTCATATTGGCACATCTGGTGAAACCTGAATCTGAAATCCCATATTTCCCCCACCCACACTAAAGCTCTCACCCTGCCCTGTCCAGTAACATGCACATCATATGGCCTAATCATTCCCAATCATGTCTCAGCTGCCACCAAACTTCCGTCACTCCCTTCCAGGTGCCAGAGGCCCAACCTTGATCTCATGTGAAAAAATGTTGTGATGATATGCTCTCTTCGCTACTCTCCTGTTCCCACTGTGACAGCCCTGAAAGATGGATCAATGGCTCACAAGCATGTCTACTCTGGTAAAAAGATGGAATAGGAGTGACATGATATCAATGTTCCAATATTTGAGGGGCTGCCACAAAGAAAAGGAGGTCAACTTATTCTTCCAAAGCACCAGAAGACAAGATAAAAAGCAATGGATGGAAACCAATCAAGTAGTTTTCTAAAATTTCTAACAATTAACCAATTACCTGGTGCTTATGTGATCATGTGTTGTGTCGAGGTTGGTGTGTCAGGCAGTAGTAGGATTCAGTTCACACAGGTTTAGGTAAATTGATTGTTAAATTACCACCACCACCACCGCTATCAAAGTGGATCCTGAGCACTGTGCTGCAATGGAGAAATGGGCAATGGAGTGGCCAGTGGAGGGGGTTAATTTAACAATCTATTCACCCAGGATCAGGTTGGCTATCCGGGAGGCTAGTCCCACGTGTGTGGTGGAGCTGGTGGATGGGGATGGGCCACAACACCCACAGGCAACCTGACCCTGGGCAAACCAGTTTTTAAATTATTTGAATTGCACCACTGGGGTTGGGAGTTATTGTTTTTTTATTTTTATTGTTTTTTTCTATACTGTGTTTTTATTGTTTGTAAACCACCTAGAGTCACTGTGGGCAAGTAGAGGGCTATATACATTTTCTAAATAAATAAATAAACCAGTGCAATGGTTTGTCTTTAGAAGTTGTGTGGGTACTCCGTCACTGGAAGCTTTTAAGAAGAGACTGGACAGCCATTTATATGACATGATTTGGGTTTCTTGCTTGAGCAGGGGTTGTACTACAACAGGGGTCTCCAACCTATGCAACTTTAAGTCTGAAGGACTTCAGCTCCCAGAATTCTCCGGCCAGGAAAGCTGGCCGGAGAATTCTGGGAGCTGAAGCCCTTCAGACTTAAAGTTGCATAGGTTGGAGACCCCTGTACTAGAAGACCTCCAAGGTCTCTTCCAACTTTGTTATTTTGTTATTCTAACTGAGGGGGGGAAGACTTCATATTCACCATATCCCTGAGAGAACAAACAATTGTCTTTAACGATTTTCAGAATAACATTGTGTGGGAAAAAACCTATTGTTCCACAGGGAAAATATTGCAAAAGAAACAGGTGGATTTCCCAGGTTCTGCAAAATGGGACTCACAGCGCACACCCCCTAGCTTGAGCATATAGCCACGGAGGATGTTAAATGTGATAACAGTGTCTTCAATTATTGATTTTACATCAGAAAAACAATATTCTAGTTTACATGTTTTGACTAGTATGCTATGTCTTTAAAACATTTCCGTGTAAACAGCTTCTGAAGTTGTCTGAAAATGTCAAAGTCATATTCAGGATGGGGGTGGGTGGGAGAGAATCCAGTCCCTGGTCTTTCTATACAACTCACAACAATATAGTGCTATCTGACAAAAGATATTGGGACACATTAACAATGGCAAACCATAATATAAAAGAAGTCACATTTGCAATATGTAGTATAAATTGATTGTTTGGTACCTATTATTGAAATATAAATAGATTTTTTTTTAAAAACCTAGTACTCAAGCCATTAAATAAAAGAAAGGCAATTATAGTAGAACTTTATATTCAGATCATTTGGATATTGCAATCAAAACATTTAAGCCAGGGCAAATACAAATTTGAAAACAACATAAATTAATTTGAATTCAAGTCTTTGATTACAGAAAGCTACCATATGTTCTTTTGCATGTGCTCAGTCAACAGACCTTTGAATAGTATAATGAACAGCAGCAGCAACTCTCTGACTTGCTAAAGATGGGAAGCAGAAACCCAAACAGGCCAAGCATAAAATTGTCAAAAAGAATAACTTCTTTACCCTGTGCACAGCTGAGTTACAGAGTTTGCTTCCACAAGTATGATGGCTGTCAAACTAGAAGACTTTAAAGGGTAATTAGACACATTTTCATAGAATAGGGATAGAGATCCAGTTTAGTGTAATGGTCACCAGGTGACTGTGAGTTCTAGTTCCACCTTAGGCATGAAAGCCAATCATGTTACTTTGGGCCAGCCATTTCCTCTTAGCATAACTTAAGCATATGACTTCCACATTAAAGCTAGTGTACAGAATGAATGGGAAAGTGCTAGTACACTCGTGATTTTGAACACATCCAATTAATCAACATAGAAACAGAATATGGGACTAAACAGAACTTTGATATAATCCATTAAGGCTTTTATTTTCACCTAGCTTTTCTTACCTTAGTGAATATCAGCATTTATGTTGCCATAGCAATGACTACTTTAAATTTAGATTCTAAAATATAAAGCATAATATTTAATACTAACCAAAGAGCTCACATCTATTATTCCTTGTTCAAGATATTTTCTGCCTTGTGTTTCTCTTAGTGAAATGATATTCTGTTTAGAATATTACTGATACCCCTTCCATTTTCTCCCCCAAAAAAGATAGCCAGCTAAAATAAAGAAAGGTTAATGAATATACTAAGAACAAATGTAACTAAGTTTTCTTTTTTTATTATTGTGCTTACTGTTATATGCTGCATGGGCGAATCAGAGGTATTTTCTTCCTTAGTTAATTAGACTGAAGGGAATTTCCCAGAGAATGATCAATATTTATTAATGTCTATCTCAATCCCAGCTTCAACCCTGCAAGTAAACTCACAAAGTTTGGCTAATCCAAAATCTAGTGAGGACAGAAATCTATCTGGAAACACCACTACTCTTAATAGTTCAAGGCAATTAGAGGAAGGTAACATTATTTTATTATTATTAATATTAATATTAATAATAATAATAATAATAATAATAATAATAATAATAATAATAATAATAATAATAATAATAATAATAATAATAATAATAATAATAATAATAATAATAATAATAATAATAATAATAATATAATATAATAACAATAATAATATAATAATAATATAATAATAATATAATAATAATATAATAATAATATAATAATATTTAATATTTATAAAACCGCACCCTCTCCCCACAGGGACTCGGGGCGGTGCACAGGTAGAATAAAAACAATAAATACATACAAACAATTCTAAAAACAAATTAAACATAACCTGCGCTAAAATTTCCCCATTAAAACTAAACAGTACTAATTTCCCAATAAAAACCCCAAAGACAGAGAGACTTATCCTAGGCCGGCCAGACAGAAAAAGTGAGTTTTTAATTTAAGACGGAAGGAGCGGAGGTCCGTGGTCGTCCTGATATCGGGGGGAAGGTCGTTCCAGAGGGCCGGGCCCGCCACAGAGATAGCCCTTCCCCTGGGTGTCGCCCGCTGACAATGTCTAGTGGACGGCACCCGGAGAAGTCCCTCTCTGTGGGAGCGAATTGGCCGTGAGGATGTATGAGGCAGGATCCGATCCCGCAGATAGCTAGGTCCCGAGCCATGGAGCGCTTTAAAGATGATAATTAACACCTTGAAGCGCACCCGGAAGACGACAGGTAGCCAGTGCAGCTCGCGCAAATATATATATATATTTTTAACAAACCATCTCAAATAGTAGTATTAGTTATCATTAGCATATACTTATAACTTTGGGATACAGATTTAAATCTAATCAAGCAGCCAAGACTTTCCTAGCATTTTTCTTTAGTGCTTTGGATGAACGTTTTGTTATTTGTATTAACATTAAAAATCACTATATAAAATGTGTGGACTTCAAGCATTCTCCAGTCCGCATGCTTCCTGAGAAGGTCTGGGAGCTGAAATCTATACATTTTAAAGTTGCAAAAGTTGGGAAACATTGTTCCAGATATTACTTCAATTCTTAGAATCCCCAAGAATCATGATCGATGGTGAAAGATGCTAGGAATTGTATTTCAACAACACCTGGACCAGTGGTGGTTTCCGAATCCCGTCGCAACTGGTACACTGTGACAGGGCCGGACATCCAACTTGGGCATGCATGCTGCGCATGTATGTGCATGCCACTGCCCTGTGATGCCCCAGCTAATCAGCGAAGTCGCGCAGGTGCCATACGCTGTGCACGCATGCGCAATTGGCCCATTTCCTCAAAAAGAGATTAAAAAATGCAGGTGGGTGGACCCCAAAACACTGTTCTGGTATGGTGGCTGCTGCTCCCAGCGGCCACTGGTATGCCTGTATCAGGCTGCCTGGAACCCACCACTGATCTGGACTGCCATGGGATGCCTCGAATGAATCTGAGTTACAAATCTGAGTCCTTTTGAGTTTGGACTCAGATATTATTGCTGGCCTTATTTGGGCACATAGATCTCGTTAGTTTGTCTCAGATTATCTGAACACTAAATTATCACAAAATAGACAGACATCATATTGGATCTTTTTTGCAATTATTCTCTTCATTGAGCTTTAGTATCTACTGTAGCTTAGAATTTAAGGCCCTCATGCTTCCTTTGTTAAATTTTGATTGCTTGCTTCCCAAATGTAAACACTGCTGTTTTAAAAAATCTCTGGCAGAGTTAATCTGTCATTTCATTCAATTCCACCAAGAAATAAAATAAGCCCTTTTGAAAAAGGAGAAAGATATTTAAAAGCATCTAGAAGAAAATTGCTATACCAATATCTTCAGTGTATTAATTGCCTAATTTGGAAAGGAGGAATTCCTGAACCAATTCTAATTATATTCAAAAATATGTGTCAGTTTGTTGATTTTTAACAATAATGAACTGGAGATTTAGTTTTCTGAACTTAGCCCCTGAATAAAGCAGGGATTTTCTAACTGATCGAGATGCAAATTGATATTTATTTTACCTACTAAAATAAATAGATATGTCTCTATATTCGTCATCTCTGGAGGGCGAGGCACAGGGGACAAAGTCCCAGAGACAGGGGGACAAAGAGCAGAGATGAGACAGATGAAAGCCACATGGCCCCCTCTACTCAATGCCCTCCTCCATGTCCCCCTGGCCTTAATCCGTATCAGTGTGGGTTTCTACCAGTTGGGATGAACCAGTAGTGGTTTGGGGGCCTTGGTTGCTGAAATTGGGAATGACCCAGGCCTGCCATGCCCCCAAACTGGTTCTCCGGGTGGCACCAAAGGCACTGCCATCTTGTTTTTCACTTCTGCACATGCACAAAAAAATTGTAATTGCTCTGCGTCTGTGCGCATAGTGCATATCAAGCACACACAAGTGTGCACACGAGCGAAGTGCTGCTTACCAGAACTCACTCCTGGTCTGTATGTCTGATTTTATATGCTCCAGTATTTATTTGTTTACCATCTTGTAGGAGATGACTAAGCTGAGCCCAAGGGAGGAGTCAAATGCATCATCAGTCATGAGATCTTTCATGTACACAAGAGACCTAAATCCAGCCCACCTTGAATTCCTTCGATACTTACCTACCATCAATTTGTTTTGGTTGTTAGTAGTTCAGGTTATTGTAGAGAATTTAAGCTTGCAATAAATCTCTATACCTGTTAGATCGGGTAAAGGAAGGACACACTAGGAGTGAATTCAGCTCTTCATTGGCAAGGTATTGCTCAAGTAACAAGCAGCTGGCGGCAGCCCCTTTTTAAAGGTAGCTGCTGGTACGAACTGATCAAACACAGCCAGCCCTGGCCCCGGCCAATCAGGTCAATCCATTAGCTGCGGACTGGAGTGGAACCTTCTATTGTAAGGATACAACACCCCTCCTGTCCTGGATTGGTTAATGCATTTTGTGACATAGTCACTGAGGTAGGTGGGGCGTCGAGTGGCGCGCCCTGACCTGAGCAGTTCAGTTGGCTGCTGAACTTCGGTCAGGTCGGACGGACCTGTTGCTGCTGCATCTCCCCATGCTGGAAACTGCTGGAAGCTTTCGGCAGTCATGGTGGAGCTTCTGGAGCGCCCCCGCTTGGAGCTTGCTGCGGTCTAGGAGCTTGCCCGGATGAGTACCATTCCATATCTGGGGTTTCAGGGAAGTGTGGTGTTGATATCTGTTGTGGGCTAGGTTGTTGCTCAGTCTCCCTGAGCTGTGAGTGTGCGAGGCATCCGTGGAGTTGGTCTATGTGTCTCCGCCAAACTCTGCCATCCTCTAGTGTAACTGTGTAGGAGCTGGCCCCATGATGCCAGTTATTTTGGCCGGTATCCAGAGGGTGTCATCAGCATAGTTGTGTGCGTATACCTTATCTCCTATGGTGAAGTGTCTCGTCTTGCTGGTGGAATCTGGTGGCGTTTGTGTGGAGTAATTTGGGTGTAGCCGGTCCAGAGGAGACCTTAGTCTGCGGCCCATGAGGAGCTCTGCAGGACTTCTCCCTGTTGTGGCGCTGGGCATGATGTGTTGGTAGAATAGGTAATGATCTATTCGTGTTTGCCAATCGTCTGTGGTCACCTTGGCTAATGCTTCCTTAGCCGATCTTACCATCCGTTCGGCTTGGCCATTATCCGCCGGATGGAAAGGAGCTATGAGGTCGTGTCTGATCCCTAAACTCGCTATGTGTGTCTCAAACTATAAGGCCGTAAATTGAGGCCTGTTGTCCAATACCAGAGTGTTGGGTAGCCCATGTGTGGTGAAAAATTTCCGAAGGGTTTTAATAGCCACTTCGGCCACAATGGTCTTCATGAATATTATTTCCAACCACTTCAAATATGCATTGACCACTACCATGAATGTTTGGCCCTGGAATAGGCCTGCGAAGTCTATGTGTATCCTAGCCTACGGTGATTGGGAGTACTCCCATTCTCTTACCGGTGCTTCCGGGGGGAGGGTGATCTCAATGCTTGGCAGGGTGTGCAGGTAGCTACCCATTCTTCTATTTCTTTATCCATGTTGGGCCACCACACGTAGCTCCTGGCCAATGCCTTCATATGCATAATACCCGGGTGGCCCTCGTGCAATGCTTCTAGCATCCTGCTGCACAATTTGGCTGGTACTACAACTCTATCCCCCCACAACAAACATCCCCTCATAACAGATAGTTCGTCCCATTTGTTCTCAAATGTTTTAAAATTCAGTTCCCTTCGGCCATCCCCTCCATACCCAGCCCATCACTTGCTTTAATACATTGTCTTTAGCCATGTGGTGAGCTACCTCGTGTGATGAGACTGGGCCAGTGCCCACACAGTCTATCAGGAGTACTGGGGTGTCAGGACAAGGGGGAGGGTCTGGCTGTACTGTATGAGGAAAGAGTTTGCCGAGAGCAAGTCTTTTACTGCTGCAAATGTGATGGCTTCCTGCCTTCCCCAGGATCAGGGGGTGTTCTTAGCCAGGAGGCGATGAAGTGGTTCAGCAATGGTGGCTTTCTGTTTTAGAAAGATGCTGTACAAATTAAGTTGTCCAAGGAATGCCTGCAGCTCTGCCTGGTTTTTGGGTGTGGGGGCATACCTGATAGCCTTAACCTTTTTTTCGGTCAGGTGGATACCAGAGCCATCTATGAGGTACCCAAGGAATTCTACCCTGGGTACGTTAATTTTGCATTTTTCTTTTTTGAGGCGGAGGACTGCATCTTTAATTCTGCTGAGGACTGCACTCAGGCTTTTAAATAATTGTGCCTTGTCTTTGGCCGAAACCAAGATGTCGTCAAAATAGGGGACGACTCCTGAAATCCCCTGTAACATGCATTCCATAATGCTTTGGTACAATACTAACTCCGAATTGCAGGCGGATGCATTTAAAAGCCCCCCTGTGAATGACTATGGTTCGAGCCTCTGCCGCAGCGCCATCTACTGGCAGTTGCTGGTATGCTTCTGTTAAATCTAATTTAGCGAAGACCTTCCCCGGGCCCAGCAAATGTAGTAAGTGCTGGACGACGGGCACCAGGTAGGCTCTTTGTTGTAGGGCGAAGTTCAGGGTGCACTGGTAGTCAGCGCATATGCGGACTGACCCATCTGCCTTGACTGGGTTAACGATAGGTATTTCACAGCGGGCATGATTGACTGGCTCTAAGATCCCCTGAGCGATTAATTTGTCCAGTTCAGCATTGATTTTAGGTCAGAGGGTGAAAGGCACTCTCCTGGGCTTGAGCTGAATTGGGGTAATTTTAGGGTCTAGATTAAAGGAGATAGGAGTCCCCGTGTACTTACCAAGGCCAGGGCTGAAGACTTCCTCGAACTCCTTGAATAGCTCAGCATAGTCTTCCCCACTCTCATTGTCTTAGGCAGTACTTCGTTGACTCGGGTGACTTCCAGACCCAGGGCCTCAAGCCAGTCCAGTCCCAGCAGGCTTTGCAGTCTGTTCTTGACCACCATGATGGGTAGCCTTGACTTGAATCCCTTGTGTTCGACCGTGAAGATGCCTTCTCTGACGACAGGAACCCAGTTCCCTTGGTAATCCTTTACTCCCAGGGTGGGCTCCTTCAGCTGGTGCTTCTGTAGTCCAGGAACGGTGCGGCTGATGGTGTCCCAGGACATGATGGTGATGGATGACCCAGTGTTGATCTCCATTTTGCATGGTGCCCCCTCGATGAGGACTAGCACCCTGAGTTTTTTGTGCACCCTTGTGCAGATCTGGCCGATGGATGTGTGGATCGTGGGTCAGGAGTCATCTTCGGTGTGAATCTGTTGGACCTGATGAGCCCTCTGATCTAGTCTCTGTCTTTGATTGGGGCAGCCATTGGGTTGAGGGGCGTTCCGCTAGCTGCCAGGGTGCCATGGGCCGTTCTGTGGGTCGATTGCTTCTGCAGACCCTCATGATGTGGCCCTTCTTACCGCACCTTTGGCAGAACGCCTCCCGGAACCAACATTGCGTTCTGGGGTGGTCTTCCCCACAGCTGCCACAGGGAGGGTAGCGCAATTCGAATTTCCACACCGGCCTGCCGTCGTCACTGCACATGCGGAAAGCCTTGGCATCTTCCACATTCTCAGCTGGCTCCGTGTCCTCAAAATGGACACTTGCTGCTTGATTGGGGATCCTTGACCTGCCGGGCTGGATGGCATGCATCGACCAGTTGGCGGTTTCCGAGGCTCTGCCTTCATCCAGGGCGATTTGCAGGGTTAAGCTGTTTTGAGAGTAGCCTCCGTTAGAGGTTCGGGTCTCGACAGCCCAGGATGATCCGGTCGAGGATTTGGTTGTCCAGGTCCCGGAACTTGTAATGTGCCGCCACTCGGCAAAGACAAGCCACATACTGGTTTATGGTCTCTCCGTCTTTCTGGTTCTGGGTGTGGAACACATATCACCTCACTGACTTGGATGATCTGGGGGTGTAGTGTGTCTTAAGGGCTTGCTGTAGGGCTGACCAGATGACCAACTGTAGGTGAGTTGGCTCACACAGGTCCTTTGCCGTAGCCAGCACTCCTCGACAGCAGTAGCTGAGGAACATATTCTTTTTCCGGTTCTCTGTGAGATTCCCGAGGTCGTGGGCTTCCAGGTAACACTCAAACTGG
This sequence comes from Rhabdophis nuchalis, assembly GCA_039707465.1. Taxonomy (NCBI): domain Eukaryota; kingdom Metazoa; phylum Chordata; class Lepidosauria; order Squamata; family Natricidae; genus Rhabdophis; species Rhabdophis nuchalis. Next base: position 103,045,944 of record CM077643.1, on the reverse strand, counting down.
ATCATGTAGAACTCCCAGTACTCAGTCACTGGGTCAAACGGAGCTGGGGTGGCTTGCAGGTACATGCTGCCATCTGGTCGTGCGTTCGCCATGGCTGCTGGTTCCGCATGTCCTTGCCAGGCTCCGGACTTGGCTGCTTGCCGGGGTGCTTTGCTCTTTGCCCAGTTGCCTTCCGATCCTACCTTCATTGCCAGTGTTAGATTGGGTAAAGGAAGGACACACTAGGAGTGAATCCAGCTCTTCATTGGCAAGGTATAGCTCAAGTAACAAGCAGCCAGCGGCAGCCCCTTTTTAAAGGTAGCACCAGTACGAACTGACCAATCACAGCCAGCCCTGGCCCTGGCCAATCAGGTTAATCCATTAGCTGTGGACTAGAGTGGAAACCTCTATTGTAAGGACACAACAATACCCATATGAACTACATGGATCTTCTGATTTTCCTGGTGTTTGACAGGGGGCTTCTCCAAAATCATAGCTTGAATGTACAGTATCAATTTTTCTTCTGTCTAGTTTTTTCATGGTCCAAAATTTCACAATCATAAGCAGCTGTAGGAAATAATAGTAATTTGTAAGTGCACCTTACAAATGTCACCTTATATCATCCTTTTACTTTATGCATTGTTTGGTATTTAATATGTAGCATCATAGTACTGATAATTAATTGAATTCCAGGAAGAATTTCCTACAGGTACATTAGAACCCAAGAAAACGTATTATTTAAAACAATAAGAAAGGAAAAAAGACAATGGACTAATTCATTCTTAACAAAAGTGGAACATGCCATGAGCAATGAGAAGTTTTAATGTGATTTAACATTATGTCAGCAAAGAGCACAACTGTAAATTATTTTTCAACATGTTCTCAGAATCCCAAATGACCTTTTTATAATCTGTAATCCTAATAGTGGTTAATATATCACTGGGGAAAAAGTAATAATCATTATTTGGATTTAGTTACCCATTTGAGGTTTATTCAGAAGCAATAGAAAGAAAAAAAATCTGATTTTATTCACTGACAAAAAATAAATAAATGAACTTATTCTAAGGAAAATTGAAAGCACAACTCATTCTAAATGTATTTTAAGAGTGATAATCAACCTGATTTCTATCTAACTAGGAAATTGCAAATATCAGCAAGGTTTATGTGCCTTTTTATGGTTATACTTTGAAGAATAAAGGAGAATTTTTGTACCTCAGGGTTGAAATGAAGGGTCCTTGGGGACTCTCTGAGCCTGATTGTTTTCTTGAGCACATTTCATTACCAAAACTAGGTAACATCATCAGTGCTAGAGTGCTAGAATACATCATCAGCACTAGCTCTGCTGATGTTACTGACTTTGTGTAATGAAACATCTGCAAGAAAACAATTAAGTTCAGACTGCACCAAGGACCCCTCCCTTTTGAAGAAAGAATAAAGGTAAAGGTTCCCCTCACACATGTGTGCTAGTCATTCCTGACTCTAGGGGGCGGTGCTCATCTCTGTTTCCAAAGCCAAAGAGCCAGTGCTGTCCAAAAACATCTCCGTCATATGTTAGTGGCGTGACTCAATGCCGAAGGTGCACTGAATGCTTTTATCTTCCCATCTAAGGTGGTCCTTATTTTTCTACTTGCATTTTTACATAGTTTCGAACTGCTAGATTGGCAGAAGCTGGGACAAGTAACAGGAGTTCACTCCATTACATGCAGTGGTGGGTTTCAAATTTTTTAGAACCTACTCTGTAGGTGTGGCCTATTTTGTGGGCGTGGCTTGGCAATCATGTGACAGGGTGGGAGTGGCCACCTTTTAAAATGTGGTGAAACTCATTTAACAACGCTCTTGCTTAGCAACCAAAATTTTGGACTCAATTGTGATGATAAATTCTTTCTTTCTTTCTTTCTTTCTTTCTTTCTTTCTTTCTTTCCTTCCTTCCTTCCTTTCTTCCTTCCTTCCTTTCCTTTCCTTCCCGTTGGGTCACTGGCAGCGGCGGGCCAGATTTACTTCCAGGTACGCCAGTGGAACCCCCTCTCACCGGTTCTCTAAATTTCACCAACCGGCTCTCGCGAGTTAGGTGCGAGCCTGCAGAAACCCACCACTGATTACATGGCACTAGGGATTTGAACCATCAAACTGCTGACCTTTCTGATCAATAAGCTCAGCGTCTTAGCCACTAAGCCATTGTGTCGCTTTCTGAAGAAAGAATAAGATGTGTTATACTATATAGAGAAGGAGTATGAGATCAATTTTATTTCCTTGTAGTAAAATATAAATGTATGGGTCTCATACGGAGTTTTCGAGCAGGAAAACAAAGAATGAGTCAGTCACGCTTTTTTTTTCATCTCATAAAACTGGAAAGGAACAATTAAAAGGTAAGGCAAGAAAAATAATTCCCAAAATTGGGTATGCCACCACCAGCAATTACCTAAGACATCTCAATGACCACAAAAATCCTGCTAACTCAATGCTGTACTGTCTCATCAATTCTGCCATCTTTTTTTTAAACCTGACACAATAATAAGTGTGCTTAAAACTGATCCCCAAACAGGATAAGAACAGGGAACTGGGGATAACTTAGTTTCTCACCTATCAACTGTCAGTAAAGTCCAACTCTCTGGTCCTTTCATTCATCTGCAAGGCTCCACAAAGTCCAAATCTCATTCTGAAATCTCACAGCAAGAGTGGGAGCAAATGACATGGATTATCCAAGAGGACAAGAAACAGCAGAAATGTCCAGATCAATATTTCATAAGCAGCAGAATCAAAGCCCTGCCAAGTATATAAATAGGAGGAAAGAAATTAGACTTGTGCTGAAATTGCTTGACATGCTACACATGGTCTATATATAATTTGGGTGCTAAAAATAGCCTGTCATTCCCAGGTCATCTAGGTGACTTAGTCCTGACTTTTCTACTCTAAAGCATGATTCATGAAAAAAAATCAAGAAATATGTCATATTGTAGATCACAAAAATCCAACCTTGTTGCTATTTTGTTTCTAAGCTGAGAAAATAATTGAGAAGTAATCATTTTAGTGCAGCCTAAGAGCCCCGCTTGCTCCTAGTAAAGTAATGCACAATAAAACCCCTCAAATCCAAGGTGAAAGAAGCCCCTTCCCCTTTTCTTCTCCAACCGTCACACATACTTCAGCCTGAACATATAACTCCTACACCAGATCCCTAGGGAGAGGTAAAACTAGTTGATAATTTGCAAGAGGTGGAAATGGGGGGAGGGAATCAGAGTCCTTTCTGAAAGCTAACATTGAGAGTCTCACTTTGGCAACAGCTATGCTTTTTTCCCTAAACTTCACCCAAACTTTAATCTGAATTTGTCTGGGCCTGTTGTAAGCAGAGAGCCATGGTGGCTCAGTGGCTAAGATGCTGGGCTTGTCGATCAGAAAGGTCGGCAGTTTGGCAGTTTAAATCTCTAGCACTGCGTAACAAAGTGAGCTCCTGTTACTTGTTTCAGCTTCTGCCAACCTAGCAGTTTGAAAGCATGTAAAAAATGCAAGTAAAAAAATAGGAGCCACCTTTGGTGGGAAGGTAACAGCGTTCCATGCACCTTTGGCATTTAGTCATGCCGGGCACAGGACCACGGAGATGTCTTTGGACAGTACTGGCTCTTTGGCTTTGAAATGGAGATTAGCATTGCCCCCTAGAGTCGGGAATGATTAGCACATATGTGTGAGGGGAACCTTTACCTTTACCTTATTGTAAGCAGTGCTCTATTTTTTATTTTGGTCTTTTGACTTTAGCCAAACATTTGCTCCAACCTCTTCATCAAATTTCCCCAATTTTTTTTTTGTTTATTTATTAAATTTACATTCTATCCATCATACCTAGATGTGACTCTAGGCAGTTTACAATCATTAAAACAAGTTAAAACCTTAAACCAACAAATATTAAAACCAGTGCAGCGACGCTATTTACAATACAATATAATTCCAAAATGACAAAATAGAGCTGGTGTTTTTCAAAAAAATTTGAACAGAGCAGTCCAAAATTCCACTGTTTTATGCAGATTAGGCTTCATCCCATATCCAGCAAACCTGGAGTTTATTCATAGCATCACAACTACAATTATATTGGTAGCAGTTAATGGGCTTTGCTTCTGGTAATAATGAAGCACTTAGAGCAATGGCTCCCTTCCCCCAATTGTGAATTGTTACCAGACCTTTCCTTGCCATTGAAAGTTTGGAGGACTGTAGACCTGTCTGATGAGTAGGCAGAGAGATTGATTTATATTCCTGTCACATAGCTGCACCACATTTTAAACTCGGAGAATATTACATTTACACAAGAATGTTTGCATTGTGAATAATAATGCGGGAACTTAAGAGGATATACAGGATTATAGTATAACTACATTATCTCTTCTTTTTTTAATCCATGGATCACCTTCACTACTAGTCTCTGGGCCTCTAGTTAAAACCTATTTTGTTAGAGCTTTTTTTCATGAATAAAAGTTGCATGTAATAAGAGCTCAGTGTTAAAAAAGAACACTTTTAATGGCAGCCTAACTCTGTGTTCTTTAGCTTTTTCATTATTGCAAGTAAGAACATTGAATAGGAAAGTCATATTTAATATTAGTATTTAATATTGAATAAAACATTCAAAAAAGCATATAGCAAAACACTAAAGCAGCTTTGTCCTTTGGAAGGCCAGCATAGCTGCTTCAAGGGCTTTCTCAGATTGTGTGAATCTGCCTGTGAAGATAACACTTCTGAGTGGCGTCTCAGGGAAATGAAGTCACAATCCAAGCAGACACACATTATGGAGATGACCTTTGAAAGCCAGTGAAGCGGCTGGTTCTGCAATCCTCTAGCTAAAAAAATTAGTGTTCTGCAATTTCCACCGGAACCGATAGAATCCTTGTAGCAATTGGGTAGCTATGTCATTTTATTGGGTTTTTACACTAGAATCTGTGACCCTTCAAATTTTGTTGAATGCCATTTCTAGTCAGCCCTAACAAATAGCACCAAAAGTGAGAAATTATGAGAACTGCAGTCCAACAACATAATAAAATCAAACCTGAAAAATAAGAGCTGTTAGTGCAAAATTCTAACCGACCACTATAGAACAAAGTAAAGCATTAAGAGAATGTCACCCTAATGGCATTGTGATGGATTGCCCTCTATTGGCTGTTTGGGTTTGGGAAATTATGCATGGTGCACCACTGAAGTAGCCTGTGTGTACCCCAAGGTGTACCATAGAGCCGCAGTGGCGCAGTAGTTAGAGTGCAGTACTTCAGGCTACTTCTGCTGATCACCAGCTGCCAGAGGTTTGGCAGATCAAATCTCACCAGGCTGGAGATTGACTCAGCCTTCCATCCTTCTGAGGTGAGTAAAATGAGGATCCAGATTGTTGGGGGCAATATGCTAACTCTGTAAAGCACTTAGAGAGGGCTGTGAAGCAGTGTATAAGTGCTATTGCTATTGTTATAGGGTTTTCCTTATAATTGTTCTCTCCTAAAAGTGTTGCACCTAATTTCAGTTTACAGATTAGTTCAGCCACCTCCTTAAAGAAAACTATCTTCTCCTGCAAGAACTATTATCATAAAGATTTTGTATCTTACAATCTTTTGTGGAAGATTGTATAAATACATTTTACAACATGAAACTGCATGTGGCCTGAAAAAATGTAAAGTCAGCATATACAAACTTGATCTCTCAAGTTATAGTTGCAGCAAAGCAGAGCTCATGGCTTTTGAAATGCTACCTTGTTGTAATCCAGAGAGAGGAATGAAACATATTTAACTCTAAATGCTCAGTCTGAAGTTAATAAGTTTTAGGGCTTTTCTGCACTGGAACTTTCAGATGAAATGAAGCAATTTTTTTTTTTAACTGGCTGCTTGTTGTCTGCCTTTTTC